>CM036907.1:120901587-121501587 GCA_020800305.1 Porphyrio hochstetteri | reverse complement strand
TCCTAAAACTGTAAAACCTTTAGCAAACATTTTGGTTCAGAGCTCTACCTACACGATGTACTGCCCCACCTCAGTGGGGAATTACATAGAATCATAGAATTCTTTTGCTTGGAAGGGACCCTTCAGATCATCAAATCCAACTATCACCCTAACCTTCCATCCACTACTAAATGTTGTCCCTCAGCACTGCATCTTTTAAATACTTCCAGGGATGGAGACTACCATCTCTTTCCTGGGGAGCTCATTCCAACACCTAACAACCCTTCCTGGGAAGAAGTTTTAACTAATACCCAATCTAAACCTCCCCAATATGTTGTACTGTACTCAAACTACATGTCATGTGCAGAGGGTTAGTGAAAAGCTAGCTGCTCTGTGCTTCCATTCTCAAAAGCTGCACATCCAGTAGTGCTGGGAAACATGACTTTGCACTGGAATTTGTTAGAATGGTCCCTAAAGCTGTTTGGGCTTGGATCCATGAGCATTGTCCCATACATTTCCTAGGCAGGGTTCAGGAGCCACACCTCATCTGAGCAGACTTCCTCTTTCAGAGCAAAAACGTGGCAGATTGTGGTAAATGGTCTCACAACGGCAGAATAGGAGCTGACAATGGTTAGCTTACCTAGGTAACCTTCAATGAGAGGTCTCCTGGCATGCCATTGCCATCTGTGGATGTAACAGAAAGCAAATGCACAAGTCCCAGTACAGGAGTGTGGCTGAAACATCTCAGGTATGACCTTTAAAAGCAGCCATGGTAACTTCTGTGTAAACACACAGTGGAGTTTGTACCCCATATTTTACTAATGTGATTTCAGGCTAGTTTAATCTAGTCATGCTTGTTTCAGCTAATGTATTGTTAGCTTGATTTAAATTTCATCATGATATCTAGTCACTATTCACCTGTGCATCTATCTTTGGCAGTCACTGTTTACTATTACAACACTTGAACCCACTCTTCAACCCACTATATTTGATAAAAAAGAGGGATTTCACTGGCCATAGCTATACTTAACACTGTGCCAATAGGCACAAGAGTATCATCAAGCTGTGACATACTATTAAAATTTTTTAACTTCCAAAACCAGGCAGCCACATCCAAAGAGACTCTTAGTAATGGTCTTTGGTCCATGTTAACTCTCAGATCATGTCCAGGAATTGTTTGAGAATGCAGATTGTCCCCAGCTAACAGCAGGCCAGGACCCAGGTAAACACAGGAATCAGATGCCAGTGCTCAGGATTATTTCCTAGCACTGCTTTGCTTAGTGGCATCAAATTCGTTGCAGGTATTAAAATTTTAAAATTACATTAAAATTACTGACTAGATAGAGAACAGAAATGGAAATTTTTGCCCTTAACAAGAAAAAGGCAATGAAAATTCTGGAGCTGTTTAGACACTTGGTCAGCTAAACAGCTGTAGATTTCCGTGTATTGACTGAGCTCTGTTGACTGAAACGTGATTTGAACACCTAATCCACACCTACATGTAGCCACTGAAATATAGATGTCTCAATCTGCCAGATACATTCCATCTGTAGCTTCAGTAGTTCCACTGCCCACAAAAATATCATTTAGTAGTGAGTGCTGCAACACAAAGTTGTGTTAACACATCAACCAGCACAACATCAAACCTCAGATTTTAGAGATATTAGAAAGTTGACAAAAACTCCCTTCAGCTGTCAATAATTGTAGTGTTTCCCCTTCAAACCACACAATCTTCATGCCAAACAGAAACTAGAAAAATCTAGCTCAGCTATTGCATCGTTCAGTCATAAAGCTGCAATTAATAAATTTAATCTTTACGGTCAGGATGCATTTGCAATAATAAGCATGGTAGGCTGGGATTATAATTAAGCACATTCAGTTTTGCAGGATTCAAGAGCTGTTGGTTAATGAAGCTCGATGTGATACTGTCAGTAGCAAATCTGATAATTGCTTACAGGGAAAAGGCAATTTTAACAAATGCTCCTTCATGCAGGTGGCTGGTAGAAATTGCTTTCAATCAATTATGCCTTCAATTACTTTGGATGAATGAGGCAGGATCCTTTAGCTCATTATAAGCCCAAATCCACAATAAGTGAGTAAATATTTTGACACAGTGTTGAAACTGACTTCTGTAAGAGCATGTATCATATTTATAACCATTGAAAAGGTCACATATTGTATAATCATCATTCAGTGCGTTCAGTGCCAGCTAAAGGAAATTAATGATTTCTCTAGCCAGTCGATATCACCGGAGTAATATTCTAATACTGTGAGGAGTCAGGAGTTTTCTGAAGCATTGTCACAGACGATATGGCTTATAAATACCCATGTGTTCTATCACCTCTAAAATAGGAGGAAGCTGAGCAACAGGAAGACATGTACCTTGATTATGGGATAAAGTCTAAGCTCATCATGGAAAGGTCATATCTATCCATTTTGGAGCAGAGTTTTGTATCACTTTACATTAGAGAACAGGCTGAATAAAAATAAGAAAAGATCAAATATTTCAGCCTTCTACAGCAACAAAAACTTGAGGGAAAAAAAGAGAAAAAAAAAAAGGATACTCTAGCTACCCTGGAGGTTCATTTGATGTGGCTCAAGCTCAGGTTTTGTCATCCTTGCTTCATCTTCCTGTTCATCTGGAAGGAAATGCAAAAGAGATTACTACCACCCAGTACCAGGAAAACTGGTTGTAAATCATCTCTGAGATGTTGTAGAAGAGACATTTTTCAGGTGAACAAACTCACACATGACAATTGTACAAGCAGGGTATGTGGAGCTATTACTATAAAGGTTAAGGTTATCCCATGCAACATCCTAGTTTCTTTGACTTCCATTAAAAAAATTGTCCTCAAAACAGGAAATATGATGTGAAAACCCACAGCATATGTTGAGTATGGAATCATCTTGCCTGAATGTCCCAGGCTTTGTGATAGGACATTTCTGTTGTGAAAACATAGTTTTTAAACTGTAGGGCAAATTACTTTTTCCAAGGAAAAAGAGATCACTTGAATTCTGGTGGATCTAATTATTAAAACAACACATTCTGTTTTTAAATAATTGTTCAATGGAAAACCTCTGCAAATATTTTTGTAACTGCAACTGAACAACTAAATTAGGAATTTTTTACTTATTTCTAGGTTGCAAATGATTTTTTTTTCTCTGGGTGTCTCCTCTTTTAAAATACAGACGAGCTAACCACATCATTTGGAATGAGGTTTCACTGTGCTTTATTAGTATAACCAAGGTATAACCTGGCCAGCAGCTAAAACAGCCACACACGTGTTTGCTCGCTACTCACCCTTGTCACAGTAGAATGATCGAAAAGAAAAACATCAAAACTCATGGGTTGAGCTAAAGAAAAGGAATAAAAATAACAACAATAATAAAACCAAACAATGAACAACACAATTGCTCACTACCTGAAGCTGATGCTCAGCTAGTTTCTGAGCCATGCTGCTTCCCAACCACCTCCCATTTACGTAATGGGCATGATGTCATGTGGTTTAGAATATCCCTTTGACCAGTCTGGGTCAGCTGTCCCAGCTGTGTCCCCTCCCAGCTTTTTGGGTGCCCCCCACCTTCTCATCAGCAGGGCAGTATGAGAAGCTGAAAAGTCCATGACTGGTTGGCAACAACCAAAATATCAGTGTGTTATTGGCAGCTGGTTGTGCGGTGATGCAGTTTTGCCACATTGGAGGTAGATAGCAAGCTGAGGACTGGGAGCAGTCCTAGAAGATGATTCTTTCTAGCTTTATTTTTTTTTTAAGGATTAAAAAATAATAGGATTTCCATTTGCCTAATTATATTTTGTTAAAAATAAATTATGATCTGTACTAAGTAATTAGAACTCTTTGACAAGACTTGCTTGTTCTTTGGTCTAACAAAATATCTCTTGAATCTCACAGAATTAATTAGTTTTATGCAACTGAAGACACACTCTCTTCCCCAACTTGGTAAACAGAGGCCAGGAAGTCCTAAGAGTCCTACCATCATGATTCTCATCCTAAGTGTAAAACAGCATACCAACTGCTAGGAAGAAAACAACTCCATCCCATCTGAAATCAGGACAAGTATCCTTGTCATTAAGTCAAGGACAGATCTCTATGAGTAGGGTGATGTCCTGGCACAGGTTTCCCAGAGAAGCTGTGGCTGCCCCTGGATCCCTGGCAGGGTTCAAGGCCAGGTTGGATAGGGCTTTGGGCACCCTGGTCTAGTGGAGGGTTGGAACTACATGATCTTTGAGGTCCTTTCTGACATAGGCCATTCTATGATTCTATGAATACCATCCTTCAGTATGAGTGTTATGAATGCATACGGTGCATGAACTTTATACAGGGTTTCTATCTTTATGGTTACTCTGAATATTAAATACCAGTAACTCTTCACGAATGCAAATACTTGTATTACTCCTTTGTCCTGCTAAATTGCAAGATTAAAACTACAAAGCATGCAAAAGGTAAATGCCGAGTGCTCATGATTCAACAAATACAACAAACTGACCTTCTGTTTAGACTATGTGCGCTTGATTGCAGCCTCATGATCTTATCATTTCTATACCATTTCCTCTGAACTAATTACTTCCAAGGAAGTACCTTGTGTACATTCAAGAGAAAAGGTATATTAAGGATGCTGTTCCTTTGACTTGAAGAAGCAGAGAACATGCAATACATCCACAAAGCCTCCTTGACTAAGCTTTGAAATTATTGTTGTTTGACTAAGATACTGGTGCCCTACTCTCACATGACTTTCAGCTTGTGGTCCATGGTGCAACAAGGTGACTTGCTCATACAGCCATAACATACCTTTAGGCTGCAAAGTGGGAAGGTTAGTCATGGAAGCCAAGCTTAGAAGACATGAAGCCCATTTAGACTCTTGTCCTGTGACAGACCACTCCTCCTAGGAAAAAGCTCGAGGAACTTTTCCCGGCCTTTAGTTGTCTCATAACTAATAACAAACCATAAAACAACACTCAGTCTTATTTTCATCTCAAGCCTTTTCCCACTTTCCACCACAGTGAATTCAGGCACAGATGTGGTCTTTATGGGAGACTGCAATTATTCAACTTTTTGGGATGGTTTGCAGTAGTAATATTCAACCTGTGGTTAATAAACCTATCATGAACTATTCCTTTACCCTGCTGCTACTAACTGCTACTAACGTCCATATACCCTCCCTTAGTGTTTAACTCTATTATGTGATATACATAGCCCAAATTTACTACACTGCTAGGTTATGCATCATATAAGCAACTGCGTATAGTCATTTCACTCTACAAAAGGAAGTACATCTAGACAAGTGATATAAACATTACCGGGCCCGTCTTCTGACCCTGAGGACAAGTCATTTGGTGCAGCTACTGCTGTTACACTCCCGACAGTATGGCCGGATCCTAAACAATTAGTTGTGGATGGTTCTGTAGTTGTCTAACGAGTGTTGATCAGCCTGACACCCAGCTATGGTCTGTGCTAACAGTTTAAGCAATAGGCTTTGCATTGGGCTACAATGTGTAGGATCATGCCCTATATCATTTACAAGCTGACCCATTAGCCCATTAGCTGGAAAACTGGGAAACCTTGAATTGATGGAAACTGTGATGAAATGTCCCAGTACCATGAGATTCATGTGCAGATTGCCTGAAATACTTACTGAGCAGACTTGCCTATTCAGTATCCTACATGTATTTTCCTTTCCTTACAGGAGCGAAATCTAGCAAAATTCAGATTTTTGTATTCAGTTCCAGTAAGTTAGATGATATCTTTGACTGGAGCATTTCAGAATGAACATCCATAACCAACTTATACAACCAAGATTAAGACAATCCCTTCTTATATTTGCATACATGTTGTTATTAGTCATTCAATAGTTACACTCTTCTATATTAATTATATGTCCTGTGTGAGACAGTTTTACTGGAATTCTTCAGTTGATTAAACTTCAAGGAATTCAAGATTTTTTTCTTTCAGAGATGAGTCTACCCACTGTGGTAATCTTGCCAGTTTCTGCATCTTGTCTACCTCAGACAGGTATGAACTTGAATATATAACGCTGGTATCAGGTGAATGAGATTTCAGAAGGTGTCAAACTATCCCAAAGGAGAGGGCAATTCAAACCCAGGGGGGGCCAAGCCATCCTAGAAGAGGGAGGACAAACTGACCTGACCCCAAAGTGGACCCATAAGGGGAACAATAAGATAACAGGCAGTCTCACTTCAAAGATGATACGTCACAGAGGGGGGAGTTGACCTGTTGTCCCTGGTGAGAACCTATGGATTCAAAGAAAGATTGAGAAGGGAGAGAAAGGGAAGGGAAGGCAAATCAAGGCATGACAATGCAAAGCGAGGCAAAGCAATGCAAGGCAAGGTAAATGCTGTTAAATTTTCTTGTGTTTATTGATGGCATCTCAGGATGTCTCTGGCTTCTGGCTACCCCAGTTGCAGTTTACGGCTTAGTTCCCAGGCATACGATTCCCAGGCTGGCAGGCAATTTCTCTATCAGTGTTTTTCAGCATACATTTTCTATTCTTCTTCATTTTCCCTTTCAAACATGGACACCTTTAAGGCTGCTCACAATGCAGACTCTGCAGAGGAAAATGCAGTCTCCTCATGAAAGCATCGTAGAATCACAGAATCTCCTGAGCTGGAAGGGACCCATAGGGACCATTGAGTCCAACTCCTGGCTCCACACAGCCCCAGCCATGTCAGAGCATGGGATTGAGGGCATCGTCCAGATACTTCTTGACCTCAGCCCAGCTTGGTGCTGTGACCACTTCCCTGGGGAGCCTGTGCTAGTGCCTGACCCCCCTCTCAGTACAGAACATCTTCCTGACATCCAACCTAAACCTCCTCTGTTGCAGCTTCACACCCTTCCCTTGAGTTCCATCACTGGTCACCAAAGAAAGGAGATTGGCACCTGCCCCTTCACCCCTCCTCGTCAGGAAGCCACTGTCAGAGTGGTAATATACAGCAATGAGGTCTCCCCTCAGCCTTTTCTTCTCCAAGCTGAACAAACTAAGGGACTTCAGCCTCTTTGTGTAAGGCTTCCCTTACAGACCCTTCCCCATCCTCAGTGCCCTCCTCTGGACACTCTCCAACAGTTTTGTGTCCCTTTTGTACTGTGGCACCCAAAACTGAACCCAGGACTTGAGGTGAGGCTACACCAGTGCAGTGCAGAGTGGGACAATCCCCTCCCTGGACCGGCTGGCCGTGCTTGATGCAGCTTGATGCACCCCAGGATACTCTGGGTCCTACTGGATGCCTGGGCACACTGCTGGTTCACAGGTAACTTGCTGTCTTCCAAGACCCCCAAATCTCTCAGCATGGCAATCCCTCTCACGCTTCCCTTTCTCAGCTAGAATTTCATTCTCTGCCTAAAGAGACGCTGTTCTCCTAATGTAAATATCTAGCTCCTCCAGTGTGAACATGTTTATTTCTGCCTAAGAAAAGAGAGACTTTATACAAAAAATCTAGGATCAAATTCTACTTTGGGCAGGATTTAGGCAGGATATTACTACATAAGTATGTGGTATGCTGTGGAACTCAAAGGAGTCAAGGTAGCAGATATAAATCATCAAACATACTTTCAATCAAAAGAATAAGTAGTAGGCATGATGGTGGCAAATGCAGAAAGTTTAGAGGAAAAAATAAAAAGAGAAGAACTGTAGGGATTAAGGGCTGAAATTACTGTCAGCCACTGAACAAAATGTCAAGAGTGGCAAAACAAGTGCCCTGTTTTGGACTCAGTAAAAACTGGCTGCTTTCTGAGTGGTCTGGGAAACTAGCATTCCTTGTGTTTTCAAGAGTACTGGTCTTCTTTCTTCAATATGTACTGCACATGCAGTTCAGTTGGAAGTTCAATTTGTATTTAGGTGCTCATGAAATGAAAGTGAGAAATTTGCAATAAGTAAGGCTTGGAAAAATCCATGCATAAAAAATGTTTGGAGGGTAAATTATATTTTATCCTGTTAAGTGCTATTTGTCCGCCATGAGCTACCTTGCAGCATCATCACAGTAATGTGATACAAAGAAGATTTAATCTAATACTGATGACCACCTTTGAGTTGCCTGCAGTGAACATAGCTGTCTCTCTCTCCCAAGAAGTGTAATCCATGTACCTGATGCTTCATATTACCTGACTAAGAGCTAAGGTGAATCGCAGTTTCCCTTATACCGTATTAAACTGAGCTCTTTTAGTAATCAATTGCTAATTGTCTGCCTTTTCCTGAGATTCTACTTATAGGTGGCAAAAAGAAAGGATTTGCAAGAACTGCAAGAAGTCAAAAACAGAGACTTGTGGAATCGCAGCAGATCGATTTACAGTGCTTACAGATTGTGTGCCCAGATAATTTCAAGGCACATTGTATGAAGGGGTCAGATCAGCCTCGTGCCAACATTTTTTGCAGCATCAGGCAAGACTGTCACTTAAGACCTAGCCAAAAGATTTACAGTGTAAATGGTTAGTGCATATGGGCGTGAGATTGCCTAAAGTCCCCAGCTGCCAGCGTAGACAAAGCCTTAATTAGCCAATAATGCTGGAAATTTGTGCTAGTATGGAAGTTTTCTTTATTCAGTAAGCAGCTCTCCAAATAGTACTGAATTGAAATCAACAACCGGTTTGACAAGTAACTGAGGAACGTGGCTTTTGCTCAGTAATTATTAACCAAAAATTCAATCAGTTAGCTAAAGGTAAAAGTTTATCATTATATCTCCTGAGACATTTGGTACACTAAGCAAATGAGAACTAGTTTCTTTTACGAGATTAGATATCTGTATTTGGGGATCTAATTCCTTAGGGGAAAACCTGATTACATGACTAGTTTTATAGATTCAGTGAAATACACAGTGTAAGCAATTTGAAGCACTTGTTCTGCAGACAGTTGAACTACTTATGGATGCTGGCCTAAGAAATTCAACAGGTCCTAGGAGTTTAGACACAGAATTTTCAGTAATACATACTGAAATACAGTAATAGATACTGCAGATAGAAATACAGCAAAAGATACTGAAAATATCAGCTTGTATATTCAACTTTAGTTAAAACAACCAAAGCACACAAACCCCCTTTAGTAGTTCATTTTAGCCTTTGTATTATTTGTTTTACCTGTCTCATATTCTCTTAAGGTGGAAAATAAAGATAGAAGATGCAAAGAATGCTAACCCTTAGGCAGACAAGCATGCTTTATCTTCTAATTATGGAAGACAATGCAAAAGCAAGTTTGTGTGTTTGTTTTTCTCAAGTACTCCTTAATTGGTGTAAGCTCCTTGGTGTTCTTTTATATATAGGGAAAAGAGGAGCAGAAGTACAACAAAATTATTTCCAAAAGCACAGGATCTTTGAATTCCTATAGATACTTAACAGGGTCTTATAAGAAAGATCAGGACAGATTTTGTAGGAGGACCGGTAGCAAAAGGACAAGGGCTAATGGTTTTAAACTGAAAGAGGGTAGATTCAGACTCACATAATGAAGAAATTTTTTTTAATTTTTTTTTTTTAATGACAAGGGTGGCAAAACACTGGCACAGTTTGCCCAAAGACATAGATACACAGACTGGTTTGGGTTGGATGGGATCTCAAAGCCCATCTAGTTCCAACCCTCTGTTGGAGGGAGTTGGTCTAGTGGAGGGCAGGGACACCCTCCACTTGCCCAGGATGCCCAAAGCCCCATCCAACCTAGCCTTGAACCCTGTCAGGAATCCAGGGTCAGCCACAGCTTCTCTGGGCACCCTGTACCAGTGCCTCACCACCCTCACATGGTAGATGGCCCATACCTGGAAACAGTCAAGTCAGGTTGGATGGGGCTGTAAGCAACTTGATCCGGTTGAAGATGTCCTTACTCATTGCAGGAGGAGGGAGTTAGATTAGATGGTCTTTAAAGGTCCCTTCTAACCCAAACCATGTTATGATTCTATGAATGATCTGATGTGCTTGAGCAGACAGCTAACCAAGCTGCTAAAATCTACAATAGGAAAACTGAAATCTGAATCTGATGACACTGGCCAGTTATGAAAGTTAATAGTCTAGATCAGCTGCTGGCAAGAATTTTTACTCTCCTTAACTAAAGCAGAAATAGAACAGTAAGGCAAAGCAAGAATCAGAAAAAGATGAAGAGAAAGCTCTTATTCAAAGGTGAGGCCTACCAGATGACACTCCGCACTTTGGATAAGGGGACTCAGGAAAGGGTCAAGTTTTAAACTGTTTCATACTAAAAATTTTACAAATGAATCAGCTTAAAATACAGAGTCAGATTCTCACATACATAAAATCTTTCCGTATGTAAGTGTTATCTTGGCAATGAGAACAGGTTAGATAAGATAGCAGCAATACATTTATTCACATCTGAAGTTTCCTGTAGGCTGTCACAGCAGATGAAAGAAACCTTGGTATAAAAGAAAGTCAGGTCAAAGTGCTTAGTGTACACATATGCATGAAAGAATGATCAGCTTAACATTGATAAGCATATTTGAGAGGTGTTCAAAATTCGATTTTGCAGCACTTTGTCTCATTTGTATGACACGTTCTTTAATTCTGGAGATTCCTGAATGGTTTCAAAGGTTTTTTGTTTACAAATGCAAGCAAACTCTCACACTGTATTATCTATATTTTTCCTATTTATCCCTATTATACAAGTGGACACATTTCATGATCTAGGACCAGTTTAATGAAATCCAACCCTTCATGTTCAATAGGCCACTAAGATCCAGGACTGTGGTAGGAAATCAGTCCCAGATATTACTTGAACTATAAAAATTATGCTGCATTATGAGAAAAAATGCTGATAGTGGTTACTGCAATATCTTCCAAACTTGTGCCAGGCTTTTACTACTTTGCAACAGCTGGGTAGCTCAGCAGGTCTATAAGTACAGGCACCCAGTTTCAGAACCTGTTGAATTATGTTGCTGTTAAGTTCTCACTACAGAAGATAAGGCTATGGAAATGAGTGAGACCAGCATTTCTCTGCTAGTCCTAAAACTTAAAGTTGGAATTCAGTTGTCTGAAAATTAGATAGACACTAGATATTTATTTCTCCCTTTGGGTAGCAGCTGTAGCACCAGGGAGCAAGGTTTCTTGTCTTTGGAATAGATATAAAGATTTTGTTCCATTCTATGTAATTTCAAAAATTTCAGAGGAACTCTAATGAGCTGTACCCTGTACCCCAAATGAATCTCCTGCAGAAACTGTCCTCACATTTGCAACAGCAGACTAAGCAGTTAGTGAATAGATGACAGTAAATTGTAAAGATTTGATGTGGCTTTGGTAATGTTGGGTCAGCTAATCTGTTCCAACTCCAGTCAAAGGCATTTGACTGTATTACCTAATGAGTTTATATCTATAAAAGACTACCTACCATGTCAACCAAAAGAGAATTAATCATTACAGCCTGTTACATTCAGAACCAATATGAGAAAATCAGTGTGAATATTATCCATGACTGGTTTATTGTGGACCAAAGAAGTCAACAGACCACTTACACAGAAGAATAATAATTCCTACCTCAGTTTTAGACTAAAGAGCACTGAGTCTTGCAACCTTTGCTAATAGTTACTTTCAGTATATATTGACATATGGTCAATTAGTTTAGTGAATAGTGTCTTTAATTATTCTCTTGAATTTATACTTGTAAGGATGAGATTAGGTCATCTAACTTTAAAGGTAGTATTCCCTGAGTACTCATCCTCAGGAACTGGCTAACAGGGAGGGGAAGAATAACAAAGTTCCCATGGTTCAGGAGGAAGTGATTAGCAACCTACTTTGGCCAGTTAGATACCCACAAGTCAATGGGGCCAGATGGGATTCACCCAAGGGTACTGAGGGAGCTGTCAGATGTGCTTGCCAAACCCCTTTCCATCATCTATCAGCAATCCTGGCACTGGGGAATTTCCAGTCGACTGGAGGCTGGCAGATGTTACACCCATATACAAGAAGGGTCGGAAGGAGGATCCAGGGAACTACAGGCCTGTCAGTCTGACCTCAGTCCCAGGGAAGATCATGGAGAGGGTCATCTTGGGAGCTATCATGCAGCACATGCACGATGGCCAGGGGATCAGGCCTAGTCAACATGGGTTTACAAAAGGTAGATCCTGTCAAACTAATCTGATCACCTTCTATGACAAGGAGACCCGCTTAATGGACGAGGGGAAGGCTGTGGATGTGATCTACCTGGACTTTGGTAAAGCCTTTGTCCTGGTTTCAGCTATGATGGAGTTAATTTTTTTAGCAGTGGATGGAATGCCATGTTTGGGTGTTAGGATGAGAACAGTGCTGATAGCACCCTGATGTTTCTGGTTGTTGCCGGGCAATCAAGGACCTTTCTCTGTTCTTCATACTTCCTTACTAATGAGAAAGGAGGGGACGCAGCCAGGACAGGTGACCCGAATTGGCCAAAGAGGATATTCCATGCCAGTTACGTCATGCTCAGTATAAAGGGGGACTGGGGGGAAGAGGAGGAGACAACGCCAGGACGTGCAGTTTCTGGGGACGGTCGGGTTCCGGGACGGCTCTAAGCTGTGCGGCCTGAGTTGTGTGGTTTGGTGAGAAACTGCATTGTGTATTACCAGTTTCATCTATTTTGTGCTTTAAACTCCTGTTATTGTTATATCTAGTTTTCTGTTATTGTTTAGTAAACTATCCTTATCCCAACCTGCGGGGTTCTGGTTTCTAGGTTGTGGTTTCTTTTCCTCCTTTCTTCCTTCCCTTTTCCCCCTCCCCCAACTTTCCTTCCCCCTTCCTTTTAAAAGTACAAGCAACTGTGTGGGGTGCGGCCCTCAGCTGGGGCAAAACCACGACAGCCTTTGACACAGTTTCTCACAGAATTCTGACTGAGAAACTGGCTGCCACTGGCCTGGACAGGTGGACCCTCAGCTGGGTTTAAAACTGGCTGGATGGCCGAGCCCAGAGGGTGGTGGTGAATGGAACAAAATCCAGCTGGATGCCGGTCACGAGTGGCGTCCCCCAGGGCTCAGTCCTGGGTCCAGTCTTGTTCAACATCTTTATCAATGATCTCGATGAAGGGATTGAATGCTCCCTCAGAAAGTTTGCAGATGACACTAAACTAGGAGGAAGTGTTGATCTGCCTGAGAGTAGGGAGGCTCTTCAGAGGGATCTGAACAGACTGGACCGATGGGCTGAGTCCAATGGGATGAAGTTTAACAAGGCCAAGTGTAGAGTGCTGCACATGGGACATAATAACCCCATGCAGCGCTACAGGCTTGGGGGAGACTGGCTGGAGAGCTGTCAGGCAGAGAAGGACCTGGGGGTGTTGGTTGACTACAGACTGAATATGAGTCAGCAGTGTGCTCAGGTAGCCCCTATTTATCCCTGTTATCTGTAAAGGAAGCACAGACCTGACCAGAGGTGACAAGGACATCTATCTATCTAAATATATGCAAATGTGTCATACCACCCTACTTCTGGAAGTGACACCTCTTCTGGAAGTGACATTCTGTTAGTATTATTACTTGGGGTCTATTCCCACTGATGTCAAAGAGCAGCTGCAAAAGAGGAGTGCTGCCATTCACTCATCCAACCTTGGTCTGGTGGAGTGCTGGGTCAGTGCATGAGTGTCTGTGAATATGCTACTATTTGCACCATATGTTGGGAAAAATCCTTTTTTAAAAGCAGGGACAATGGACTTCCTGCTTTCTTTCTATCACTTTAAAAATTAAAAGTGATAAGTGGTAAATAACATGCCTGGGAACTCAGTGACTTCCCAATGACCAAATGTATGGTCTTCTGTGGGCTCCTACCAATGTTACAAAAGTAACGTCAAATGAGTTGATAGCAGTGGAGCAGCTGTAGACATTTTGCTAGTTAACTTGGCAGAACATGATTTTGTGACATAAATGAACAGTTAGTAAGGCTTGAAGAAGGAAGGCGGGGGAGGGAACCAGGCCCTTGGCAAAGAGATGACTGTGGTTCAGTCAGAGCTGGAGATGGCAAATCCCTTCTTTGCCTTTTCCCTTCAGTATTCTCTGACATGGCCCTTTTTTCCTGACTCAGAAGCACCATACAAGACAAACACCTGTTAGTATGTCCAATGCAACCCATTCACAATTCCCTCACTAAATGAGAGCATCAGCAGGACGCACTGGGGCCAGGATGCCATTCCTCCAGGACCTGACTATTATACACACTTGCACCCCTAACACGTACATAACCCCTAAAACAGGGTTGCTAAGTTAATCCTCTTTCTCTTCTGCACAAGAAAAGGTTTAAAGCTGGCTGTGAAACACTCATCCTACTGGCCTGGAGAAGCTGAATTAGGAGAACAGTCTCTCTAGTCTCAACAAACCAAACTAGAAGAAAACCACCTCAGGAAGGAATATAGCAAATTCTAACTGCAGAGTAATCCATGCTAGCTGTATGTCCCTTTTCCTTTCAGCTGCTTTTTGTAAGTATAAAAATACTTGTTCAAAATGGAAACATGCATTCTTGCAACCACACATATGTGAAGGAACACTACCCTGGTTGTTATAAATGTATTGCTGAGATCGAGAAAGTCTTGATTTAAGAGAGTTATATAATTGACATAGGAAAGGTTAGTCTTTGTGGCAGAATAGAAAATATCTGTATTTAAGACACATTTCCAAATTTAAAAAGAAAAAATTAACTATGCCTACTATACTCTATGGCCATAACACAGTTATATTATAATTTAGCTATAAGATATCATCTTCCAGTTAGCCTTTATTTTCTATTGTCTATTAACCTATTAATTAGCAACATTTCAATATCCTTGTATGTCAATCAAGTTCCCTACTGGAATAGCTGCACTCCCATAATCTTATTTTTCTCTCAATGTTATTTGCTTTCACACCACTTGAGAATGTTCAAGAAAGATACTGCTTTTACAGAGGTGCTTCCACCTTTTCACCACAGTGTAATTCTCAGAGAATCTGCAATGCCTTTTTTCCATGTTTCTGAACTACTAAAGAAAATTCAAACTATTTGCCTAACTCTAGATTTCTAAACATTAAGGATCTAATCCAATCTAATCCCTCCATTATCACTTGATAAAGTGAATTTCTTGCAAAGAATGCTTTATCCTACTTTTCAGAGACATCTCTTATAGCTGCCTGTCTCTCTCCATCTACCTACACAACCCGTTAGATTAGATTGTTAAAGTGAGAAGACTAAGTTAGGTCAGATGAATTCTAGCCTCTCTTGAACTACTTTATAATTACATTTCCAATGGAGTAATTATGAATAAGATGAAAACCAGGACAAAGGAATGAAATATAATTCCTCCAACATATATTTTTCTTTTATATGACCCTCTTTTTAATTCCAGAAGAGACAAATTAAGGAATTTTCTTATCACATAGGCAAGTGTTATGCAGGAACACACTTCTAACTGTTGCTCAAGCAGAAATTCAAAGATTTGAAACATAGGAAAAAAAAAGGAAGCCTGGCATTTAAGCAAACTGACATCTGTTTCATTAACAGACAACCTGGATAACTTGGGTTTTGTTTGTAAGAGGTTTCCATTTGTCATAACTCTGCAAACTGAAGGAACTGTTTAATCAGCTGCAGCAGAGCATAATCCCTTAGCTTTGATATTTTTTCCTCACAGCACTTAGCAATGCAAACAATATTCTGAATACCTGGAAGCATTGCAGCAGACTCACAATAGCAACCTGTCATAGTCTGCCCATGTGAAATAGTTTCTGAGACAAAAAAATAAAAGCAAAATTACCAAGAGAAAATGTCTGTCATTTGGGAAACTTGTATTAATTGCCTACAGTCACAGAAAATGTCAACTGACACAGCAAGGAATATTTAACATTAAGGTTTGAGTCGTCCCCAGAAAATCAACTTCTCCGTTTTAAGTCAGCTGCACACTTTAACAACTGGCAGAATAGGATTTTCAGTAAGTCATTTGCTCCATTGATCTGGAAATGACAAGATTTAGGACATACATTTACATAGAACAGAGGTGGGGACAGCTTGGAAAAGTTAGCATTGTATGGAAATTTTCAAGAATGTAAATCTGAGGTTTCCATCAGGGACCATATGTGTGCCACTAACAGGCACTGCTAAATAGGTTATCCTGTAAGACTAAAGCTATTTCAGTCTGGCAGCAAGCAAGGCAGAAAAATAGAGAGGAGAGGGTGTTGAGGAGAAATATAGTGATTATGAAGCAGGTATGGTTTAAATAAAAAAATAAATTAAAAGAACAAGCAGAATAAGCAATAGCCGTCATCTTCCAGGAGCATCTTTAGACTGCAAGAGAATCCACCCATCCTCAAGACAGTTGTGGGGAAAGGTGGGGGAAGAAAAAAGGCAGAAAGACCCAAATCATCCACATTAATACCTGAGGTCTCCACGATTGTTGTGGTGATCTGGTTTCCTCAAGACACCTGACCAACATATTTCTGCCATTATTGAACATTTCCATTCCTATCAGTGTGGGAAACTCCTGTATTCCCCAGTATAAATGCTGATGAAACTCCTATTTTTTTTCTTTCTCACAAGCTTCTTACAGTATAAGAACCATGAATCAGGACTTTCTTTTGGCCACAGCTCTTGATTTACAACCCAGAACCACTTCCTTATGTATGTATCTGACTTGCCCACAGCCCCTGCTGAAATATAGAATAGATATTCCTTGCTGGCCTTCTCCAAGCTGAACAAATGCAGATCCCTCAGCATCTTCACTTAGGTCTTTAACTCCAGTCATCTTCATGGCCTGCTGGACATGCTGCAATTTGCAAAGTTCTTGCTTGTAATGTGTGTACTAAACTAGCAACACCTATACTGAGAAAACCCAACAGATGGTCAGAAATTATTAAGTGGTCTAAAAGCTGTTTAGATTATAAACCATTAAGCTCACAGTGTCCAGGTTAGATACCTATAATGTGCAGTCAGCATATGGCCCCAATTTCATGTTGATTTATAGTACAGCGAGAATCACAGAATCACTAGGTTGGATAAGACCTTTAAGACCATCAAGTCCAACCGTACCTGTCCTCTACTAAACTATATCCCTAAGCACCTTGTCTACCTGCCCTTTAAATACATCCAGGGATGGTGACTCATCTGATGGCTGAGATGGCTGGGATGGCTGCTATTCTATGCATACCAAAACGAATGACAGATTTCATTGGTGCAGGATGAATTCCAGTAGGAGTGAAAGAACAGTGATTTAAAATGACCTGCATTAGTTGTGGGTTTTGGAAGAACCTGCTGCTTTTGTTTTTGGAGTTTCTCTATTGTCCTATAGTATTGTTCTATTGTTAGACAGCATTCAAATGGCACATTAAAGATATTTTTAAAAAATAAGATATGCAAGAAAAAGAGACATTTAGAAAACTCTTTGCTTGTCTGCCTGAGGAAATCAATTTAGCTGTGAGTTTTAACTTCCAAAGTTGCTTTCAGAGCACAAAGGTGGAATTCATCTTACCTGCCCCTGAGCAAGTATACAGAGGTGTCTTTGTTCAAGTTAGGTACCTAGGGTCCTGCTACAGCCAGTGGAGATGGAGTCAACATAGCTGAAATTAATAGCTCTCTAGATTCTATTGATTCACTCTGTGCTGTAACAGAAAACTACATGTTTAACTTTTCCAAATAAAGTCCAAGCACAGTTCAAGTATCAGCAAAGTTCAGAGACCAACCCCAACCAGCAATTTTAATGCAGTCATCCAGTTTGGAGGCTGAGAGAGTCATCAACCTGTCTTAGAGCTAGAGAACATTGATGCAGAATTAATGGTAATTCCTGAGGTTTAGCTGAATGTTTCAGAAATGGCTTATCTGGAAGAAGTCTAACACCAAACCACTTCCACTTGACTTATCAAACCTCATGTAGATTTTTCTTACTGAAACAATAAACTACTGCTGAAGCACGGACTATTACATTGCAATTGAATAACACAAGGATGTGCAACTACCAAAGCAAAGAGTGATTAGTAAAATAATAAAAGTGTAAAATGCCACCTAGAAATAACTCTAAAAATAATGTGAATATTTAACATGGGCTGGGAGAGGATTTTTCTTTTTTTCTTTGTTTAAGGATTCTTATATTACTTTGTTAAAATTTTTATTTAATTTCTCCAAAAATAAAAATAAAAAAGTAAAATTACGTCTGGCTTTACCAAGAAAAAAAAAAAAAGAAAAAAAAAAAAAGTAAGTAGAGAATAAACAAGATCTTCATCAAAAAGTAAAAATTTTTGAGTGCTCAGAAGAAATTGAGATCCTTTACCTTACAGAACTCTAAGACAGACGTCTAGGTCAGAGATCTCTACAATCAATGAAGCAGTGTAAGCATTTCCAGAAGGCAAAGCGTCTTGTCTTTAGTTATACAAGTGGGTTAAATCGTGCTCCACCGGTGTCTTTTTCAGCCTAATCACTGCAGCACATCTATATGATTAGCTTAGACCAGACATCAGACTTTAACATATGAAAACTTTGTTAAAAAATAATCTCACCATTCATACCTAAATATGGTTATGTTATTCTCTGATATAAAAAAGAAGAATACCATCTGTTTTGTCTAACTCTGATCAATAATAGGTCCTTGCTCTTTTAGAAAAGGAGTGAAAACTAAGATGAGGAAAACATTTGCAAGACAAGAGTAACTTATTATGAGTAAGGTAATTTGGGGCTTTGTGTTCAGATCTAGTGAATACAAGGGAGTTATTTAACGGTGAGACAATGGCAACTCCTTGAGATTACAAAAAATAATAGAGAGCCCACCTTTGTCTATAATTTAATTCCCAGATGTACTGCCATGTAGTAGCATTAGGGCATAATGAGTCTGTTCTGTTACTCGCTTTGCTGTGGGCTTTGAGCCAGGGAGTCATTCTGCCCGAGAGACAAAAGACACTCTGTCTGCGCAGAGATCCCTGCATCTTCCCGACACGTTTCCTCATACATTTTTTGAACTGTCTTTCCCCTCCCCTCTCCCTCTGTTATGTTAGCTGTGAATTGCAGTGAAAATCTGTCTGTGACAGACACTTGCGGTACTTGGTCAGCTGTCAGACAAGCACGAGGTGAAAGACTTCAAATATGGCATCGGGCTCACAAACACACATACGCACATAGAGAAAAGCAGCCATCACTGGCTACTGCTCAGGTCCAAGTACAAAACCAAAAACAAAACACACACAAAAAGAATCCCAAGGAAGGAAACATTTTTATATAATTCTGAGATCTCACAAACAAAGAAGGCATATTTAATGGTTTTGTTAAAGTCAAATATATAAGAGCTAAACTCTAACTGCAGTGTTAGTAACAATTTCATTCTATACCCAGAACCCATCTGGGACAGTATTCACTTCACTTTGAAAGTTATTTCCTTTAATGCCAATACCAAGACAAACATAAAGGAAAAAAGATGGTGAGAAACCTGTGAATGGATGAACAGTCCAGGCTGACACATACAGTATGAACTATAAGTCACCCCATCGCAATACTCCTTCATTTAGGTACTTACATGGCACCTGGCAATGCATTTTCATAAGTCTAACATGGTTACGGCTGTGCTGTTAGGATGCTGTAACCTTACCACATTATTCTAAGGTTTTTTATAATGAAGTCACAGTGTTTATCCAACATGCTAGGGCTCCAAGTGAAGTATTCTCTTTGGGTCTTGTACCATAACAACAGGTTGTTCTCTTTTCCTACAGCACCAGCTAAATTCTGCCTGTAAACACAATGCAGTACTCAGGGAAATTAAAGGAACCATCTCAGCTGCATCCAGTCTGAGATGAGGTCTTGAAAAGCCTTGTTTGTTCAAGATCTGACCAAGTAAAGTATCTGGGCTGGAGGGCACAAATGACAAAAGAAACTGCTTGATTTTCTTGTGGTTCTGAGAGACATATTTTAGATTCATTAGGTTGCATCACTCGATGTAATTTATAAATCTGAACAAACAACAAGGCTCACATGAAGATCTGCAGCATTCAAAGGTATTCCTAATATCTCTGTAAGTCTATAAACAACTGAATCTTATTGCCAGGACCTACAGGTCAAGTGTAGACTCCTACAAGTAGATGTATGAATTTGAATCCTGCCATAGACATACTTTTAGTCACTGGAGAGATACGGGCACTTCTAGTTGTGGTTCACCCTTTTCTAAGGCTGAGTAAAGACATCAACTACGAATTGAAGTGTCTGAATTTCATCTTCACTGAATTAGGACTGAGTTCTAAGATGGACTAAATGCCTAACATGTCCTGGCATAGCTGAGACAGCCACCCAAGACTGTCAGGTAGGACAAAATATCAATGGGAAGCTCAAACTTTCTGAAGCAGTAGCTAATGTTAAGGCAGAATATCTTACAGCATCTCAAGACAGTGCCAGGCACTGAAGTTGAGGTAACTGAGTTCAACATCTGAGGAAAAGTGGCTGAATCAGACAGTGGGGTACATTCAGCTGCCCAAACTTTGGTATTTAGTGCCATTTTAGAAGCCATGCAGATATGCAAACAACTGCCCAGAATTTTGAAGCATAGCTGAGGCTGGGCAAGTCAAGTCACAAGGCCTGAAACAGTAGGGTTGTGGTTTTAAGTACTGCAGGATGTCCTATCTAGCCTCCATCTGACACTCCAGAAGGGTAGTCTCCCACAAGTGCTGTGCAATACCTGTCAGTACCATGCATATGTCTCAAATACACTACAGCAAAATTGGCAGCAGACATCCATGTTTCAGCAACAAAATCCTCTCTCATATATCTGCACTTCAAACTTCCCTGAGCATGTGGAGATCCAACCTTGCAAGTTGTCACCCATATAGCACTGAACTGCAAGTATCATCCTGCTAAGGCACAGAGCAGTATAGTGCAGTATGGTGAGAATCCAAGGCTGATAGCCCTCATCCCCAGGCAGCATACATGGGTCCATCTTCCTACTTTCATATAACCCTATATTGCTCAGTTTTCTCTATACTTGCTGCTGAGGACATTCAAGGAAGATGGTGGGATCCTTCTGGATTTACAGCATATGTGTTAAAATTTGTAGCATGCAAATCTATCTTAATGCCATTTTTTGTGAGAAGGAGAAAGGAAGGGGTGGCTTTATGTACAGAAATCAAGTTCTATTTGTGACCAAGCCACACACTTCCTGCATTTGACAGGCACAGGTTTTCCTCTTGTTTCGTCCTATCACATCCTGCAATTAATATTACTTCCCCTTTTCTGAGATAACTAGGGTGGACAAATTCATTGATGCTTATCAAATATGTCCAGAAATATTTTTACCACTGAAATTTCTAGAATCTTCATGTGTTCTTGCCAGAAAAATAACAGTCACCACTACCTCCTGACAATAATGAACTCCTTCACCTCTCTTCCATCCCTCTGGTCTTTTTTTTCTTTCTGATGATCACCAAAAATCACCTTTAACCTCCCAAAATTCAGTCCTCATCTAACAACAGAGTTCACCTTGGCTTCCACACTTCAATATTTGGTATTCTCTTCCCGTTGCCATGACAGACTGGATTCTACCTTTTTTCTGTCTTTCATAAGCATGTCTTTCCCCATGTGGTTGTTTGACCCTGGCTGGAGGCCAGATGCCCACCAAAGCCACTCTATCGTTGCCCTTCTCAGCTGGGCAGGGGAGAGAAATGCAGTGAAAGGCTCATGGGAGAGAGAAGAGCAGGGAGAGATCACTCACCAGTTACTGTCATGGGCAAAACAGCACATTCAGCTGGACAGGGGAGAAAATATATATTGAGAGGCTCAGGAGTGGAGATAAGGACAGGGAGAGATCATTCTGCAACCAGTGTCATGGGAAGAACAGACTCAACACAGAATAAAGGAAACTCTCTAATTTATTGTACCAGTGTCAGGTAATGAGAAGTGTGATCAGATCTTAAAGCACATTCCCCCACCCCTCCCTTCTTAGAAGACTACACTTTAGTCATAATTTCATTCCCTTCTTCTCCCCCACTGTGGCACGGAGAGGGGCAGGGACTGGGGGAATTGGGGGTTTCGGTCAGTTCCTCACGGGTTATTTTCTTTCTTGGATGGGGGGCGGGGCAGAAATTCCCTGTGAAGAGAAGAACAGAAAAGACTAATGCTCCGGGGTTTGCACCAACTTTGAATATGTGGTGGGTTAATCCACCCTCCAGACCAAGGCTGGAGGCCAGGTTCCCCCAAAGCCACTCTATAGCTGCCCTCCTCAGATGGGCAGGGGAGAGAAATGAAGTGAAAGGCTTGTGGGAGAGATAAGGGCAGGGAGAGATCACTCACCAGTTACTGTAACAGGCAAAACAGCCTCGAAAAGGAATAAAATTAATCTAATTTATTACCAAACAAAACAGGGTAGAATAAGGAGAAATAAAAACAAATCTAAAAAAACTTCCCTTCATCTCTCCCTTCTTCCCAGGCTCCACTCCACTCCCCATTTCTCTCCCTCCTCCCCAGCAGCACAGGGAATAGGGGTTGGGGTCAATCCATCACACATTGTCTCTTCCACTCCTTCCTCCTCAGGGGAGGACTCATCACACTCTGCCCCTGCTCCAGCATGGAGTTCCTCCCATGGCAGACTCCCACAGCAGACTCCATGAACTTCTCCAACACGAGTCCTTCCCACAGGCTGCAGTTCTTCACCAACAGCCCCCACATGAGTCCCTTCCATGGGGAAACAAAATGTGTGATTCTGTAACACTGTCTGTATTTCTTTCTTATACTGTGTCCACTCTTAACATCGTTTTGGCACAGTACTTCTTTAGATGTGTAGGTTGATAGATAAAGTTTCCTGTATTGCATATGTGTATTAACATAGATTACCTGAAAAAAAAAAAAGGTTCAGCTTTTGTTCCCTTTATATGCACAGGATTTAGTGTGCTGATGGACACCACAGTACTTCAGTAGCCATTTGAAATTATGCCCAGGTTCTTGACAGCAGGATATGTTTTTAACTTGTAGAAGGAAAGGAAATTACTCCCAAAGGTTTGTCAATGAATCTGGAACTACATTATTCATAGATATAATCATTAAGATTTCTAACTGTGCTAAATTTGTACATCATTTCCTGTTCAGGGCATTAAGAGATGGACTTTTTGTGGGAGGCAGTGTAAAGAGATTTTAGCCTCTTGTTTTTCTGTGAAAGGCCACAAGCTGTAATTTGGCACTGCCAATAACAAGGGCCTACATGTGTTCACAGAGATGTTCAAAATGTCCACAGAAGCTCTTTTGGCTTTTTGGAGGCTTCTCTTTCTCCTACACATTGATGAAGGGCATAATGAAGAGCTAATAAGATACTAGGCTTTGGCCATAAGAGACACTTTAGTTCTCAGGTCCTTTCATGTGCTAACAAGTATACCATCACAGCCAGTGACACAAAGACCTGATTTCGAAACAAATTTTCTCGAGTCATTCTGAAAGACCTAAAATTTTGCTCTGATGTGCTATGCTTGGGGAACCACAGGAGCTGGAGCAAAATCAGAATCACAGAATTGTAGGGGTTGGAAGGGACCTTGAGTGATCATCGGGTCCAACCCCCCTGCCAAAGCAGGCGTCCTGCATTTGCACTGTGAACACAGGTCTCCTTCCCCAGTGGATATTCTAATTTGAGTCACGGAGACATAAATAAACACACACAAAGGTATAGAAAAAACAGAAATACAGTTTTAGAACAAAATTTTCTTCACTCAGATTCCTTGATAGAATTAATTTTCAGGTCCAAGTTTACTTTCTTAATAAAGCACACTACTAGTCTTAAACACAAGACTGCTATTTCTGTAGTGGACTTTTGCTTTAGACCACTTCAGGGTTTGATCAGGCTAAAAGCTAGACTGTACCTAAAAAAATTCCTTTAGGAAGAAGAGAAATGAGTGCTCCACTAGCTCAGTGCAGAATTCGGTGAAGATACTCAATTTTTTAATATATCCATGGACGTACTCCTTCCTTAAACAATCCATGTTCAAAAAAGAGTAAGAAATATAGATCAGTTACTAATAAAAATCCACAGAATTTTCCTTTTCCAGGTCCAAAATGGTTATCACAGAAGTTCCCTTCCATGATATCTAACATGTTTTTCTTGACATTTTAAAATCAGACTTGATAACAGCAAGTATGCTGGGAATAAACTGTCGCAAAAAACCTAATGAGATCTTAGAGAAAAGCACGGTATGGTACAAGGACATTGTTACACAACCTTGCTATACTGTTAAAATAGTGGCAAGCAACTTCTCACCCTAAACTTGCATACACTTCTTTCAGATAAACTATGGAAATTTAATTTTTTTTTTACTTGCATTTTTCTGTGTGACTGCCAAAATGAGTAGATCCTTGAAACATAATCCTTCTAAATAAATGTACTAGTTTTCAATGCATTTGCTATGGCAGAAGTCTGAAGACACTAAATAAAGGAGTTGTTTAACTTTGTGTTATTCTTGCTTAGAGTTACAGACTTAACTTCTCTGAGAAGTTAACTCTTCTGAGCTACAGAAGAGTCTGGGTTTGTTGGGTTTTTCTATGTACAGAACTTAAGGATAGTAGAGAAGGAAGAAAAAGCTATTGACTCTTGAAAGAACCAGTATCATCTTTAAGATGGGAGGACTATACCTCAGTGATTGACTTTGCAATTAGGTTTTCATACAGATACATAGTGGAGACTTCAGGTTGCTGTTTTCCAAAGGTTTTGCTTAATGGTACAGTATTTCCATCAGTTTACTGGCAAAACTGAGGCCTCAGGAAACACAAAAGTGAGGTAGAAATAAAAGCTGAGAGCAGGCCTGCAGAGAAGGACTTGGGCGTGCTGGTGGATGAGAAGCTCAACATGAGCCAACAACATGCACTCTCAGCCAAGGCAGCCAGTTGTATCCTGGGCTGCATCAAAAGGAGTGTGGCCAGCACGTCAAGGGAGGTGATTCTGCTCCTCTACTCCACTTCCACGAGATCCCACCTGGACTATTCTCTCCAGTTCTGGAGTCTCCAACATAATAAGGACATGGAACTGTTGGAATGGGTCCAGAAGAGGGCCATGATGAGGGCCTGAGCACCTCTCCTGTGAAGACAGGCTGAGAGAGTTGGGCTCCTTCAGCCTGGAGAAGAAGGCTCCCAGGATACCTTATATAGCAGCCTTCCAGTACCTGAAGGAGCCTACAAGGAAGCTGAGAAGGGACTTTTTAGAAAGGCAGGTAGTGATAGGATGAGGGGAAATGATTTTAAACTGGAATGGAGTAGATTTAGATTGGATATAAGGAAGAAATTCTTCACTACAAGGGTGGTGAGCACTGGAACAGGTTGCCCAGGGAGGTGGTGGCTGTCCCCTCCCTGAAGGTGTTCAAGGCCAGGTTGGATGGGGCCTTGAGCAGCTTGGTCTTGTGAGAGGTCTTCCTGCCCATGGCAGGGCGGGTTGGAACTTGATCTTTAAGGTCCATTCCAACCCAAACCATACTATGATTCTGTGACCCTGTGAAGTTTCTTTCAGGATTATTAATATAGTTTGGAATTTCAATAATAGACTAAAAATATTCATCAAGCATGTGGTTTGAAATTACACTGTTCACGAAGGAATTACCTCCCTGAGATAAATGCAGGTGATACATAGAAAGAGCACACTTTTGTTCGTGGTAATAAAAAAAAATTGATATGCCCGAATAATTGAGAACATTTTCATCATATGGAGCATGAGGAAAGATCATGGCTGATTATGTTTAAAATACCAGTGGGAAAACTGCCAGAAAGCCTCTTTGGCCTTAAAGCAATGCATTTATTGACTGCTCCATTTGCGTAACAGGCATGAAACTCCAGATGAGCATTTGGGCTTTCAGTTTGTGGTAGGCAGAAAATGAGACAGCTCCACCCATTGTTAATTCAGCACTGCTGGACAGAAGTGATTATATGGTTGGGAAGGTTACATTTCTCCCTTAATGGTTTTGATATCTCTAATTCAGGTGTCTGTTTTAATCAGTGATCAGGAATGTCACCCACTCTAAGTAGGTTTCGAAGTAGGATAGACCTGGATGTTATCTGCTACTTGACAGACTAAAACCAAATTTTTAGATTGATAAACATGTCCAAGATTAATACTAGTTTATGATAACAATTATTTTGTTCTCCATTAGAAAATAGCCTTTTTTTTCTGCATCAAATTCTCATCTAAGTCTTTCTAAAATCACAAAGTGGAACAAAACCAGGACCTTCTGAATATTTGGAGGCTGCCTCCCACTCTACAGAAATATTTTGGCAGAGTGGAGTTTCAGAGGCTTTTTGTGGCATCTAGACTGGGTTAGGCCCTCTTTTTGGCCATCAGTAACAGAACAATACTTTCAAAGATAATTTCCATGACAGAGGAGTCTAAGGAAAAGAGAAAGCTGTCTCTTACTCTCTGTTGACAGATAAACAGGAATACTAAATGGAAATAATAAGAACACAATAAAATGGTTCCGACCTATTTGTAAGACAATATCCATGGAGTAGAGCTTACTGCACTGAAATATTTTGTAAGCATCAAAGCATAGAAGATCCAGAGATAGCTCTGTAAATACTTGCTGACTACTTTTCCATAACAAAGCTAATGATGCTGAAAATTTACCAACTAAAAGGTGACAGTCATCACCAGGGGCTGAAGAAGTCAGGGTCGAAATCTGAAGAGTAGGTGAAAGATAAATGTCAGGAGACTACTTATCTGAACAATGGAAACAAGTAGCTTATGGCTGATGAGGTGGAACTGGCATGAAAACTTTAAGATAAGGAATTGTATTTATATTAGCAATGCAAGGCATACAGACACATTACAAATGCCCAAGACTTAATGTGATTCACTAGAGAAGTGAGGTTTAGATAATCATCTTTTCCTTGTGTGTGACCACTTTGCTTCCTCAGTGTACATGATTTATTTCATCAACCTTAAGACATCTTCAGTATGGAAGTCTACAGCTGAGTTTGTTGCTTTAGGCTTTATTTAGAGAAAATGAAGTAAAACAGACATTTGTGGTATTTTGTGGATATAATCTATTTTAGATAAGTAATACAGGATGAAATGATTCACATCCTGGAAGTGTCCATTTTTCTCCATATGTTATCAAGGGAGATGCACCTGACTAGCTTCAATGACATCAAAGTTAATTTCCCAGTTTTAATGAAAATGAACTTCTAGGCATAAAATAATGACATTTGTGAGGTGGGTTGTGGGGGGAGGCTAGCAGATCAACATGTACTAAACATGCAAGAATTTATGTCTATCATAGATCTTATTTTAACAGTAAGCCTAATACTGACATTTCTGATTAACGATAGCATGGCATTTCAGTTCAGTGTAATGCTACAATGGATGTTGTATAAAACAGCACAGAGTAAACTGAGGAGAACTGACAAAAAAACCCAGTTGTTTCCACTCAAGGGTCAGTATTGGAGCCAATAATACAAGACATCTTCATTGATGGGACAGCACACATCCTCAGCAACTTTGCACATGATACAAAACCGAGAGGAGTGCTCATACACTAGGTGGTTGTGTTGTTATTCAGAAGGATCTCAACAGGATGGAGAAGCGGGCCAATAGGAACCTCATGAATTTAAGCAAGGGGAAACACGAAGTCATGTATCTGAGGAAGAATCCACGGTATCCAGGGAAAGGATGAGAGCCAGTGGATACAAATTTAAATACAATATCATCATCATCATTATTATTATTATTGTTGTTGTTGTTGTTGTTTTGCTGTTGTTTTGTTGGTTTGGTTTTTTTTAAACTTGAGAAAAAACATTTTTACTGTGAGGGCAAGAAAACATTGGAAAGTCTCTGGAAACAGAGAGGTTGTGGAATCTCCATCTCTGGAGACATTTAAAGCCCAACTGGACACAGCCTTGAGAAGTCTGTTCTAGGTGGCCCTTCTCTGAGCAGGAAGATCGAACTAGATAATCTCCAGAGGTCCCATTCCAATCTCTATTATCCTGTGATTCTGAGATCAACCTAACTAAGAACTCCAGCAAGAGCAGAATTCTGTGAGGAAAAAATTTTGATTGTTTGTGAGATCCAAAATTGAGAAATGGAAGGCATGGAAATTCAAACTACAAGTGCTTTATGAAAATGAATGTGTAGTATCATTGACCTCTACTGGGAGATTGAACTCTCAAGCCAGAGAGATGATTTCTAAGTTTGTGTTTATGCAATGCAAGTTTTTGACAATCAAGACAAAACCACCTGACATAGCCACCTTTTATCATCCCTGATGCACATTTTAGCTGTTAGTTTTGCTTCAAAATCTTGTGAGAAGTATCAAGTCCCTGATGCACAGGCAGGTGGTGTTCCTTCCACTAGAAAAGCTTTAGTAGAAGTCCTTTGTATATAAATTAAAGCAAATAAACAGTACAAACTGGAGCACCATGCCCAGACAGAGAGTTATGATATCCTATCATTACCAAAGAACCCAGTACAGGTTAGGATCTGTATGGCTGGGGAGTAGCCTTGTTAAAAGGAACATGAGGGTCCTGGTGATAACAAGATGAACATGAGTCAGCAGTGCATTGGTGCAGCAACAAAGGCAAATTGGATCCTCAGAAGCTACCAAAATAAAGATGTCATCACCCTACTCTACTCATCACTTGTCAGGCTTCATGTGGGCTATGGTGTCCATTTCTGGTATCCACAGTTCAAGGAAACATGAATGGACCACAGAGGGTCTAAAGGAGGCCCACAAAGATGATCATGTGCTGCTGGAGAAACTACCTTCCGAGTAAGACTGAAAAAGTTAGGTCTTTTCTCCCTGAAGAAGGCCAGGCTCAGGAGGGATTACTTACCTCAGTGTTCCAGGATTAAAGGACAACTTCAAAGATGACAGAGACCATGCCTTCAGAAAGAGCCATGTAGATAAGACAGGGACAATGGGTACAAGTTGCACCAGAAGACGTTTCACCTCAACAAAAGAACTAATTGTTTCTCAGTGAGAACAACTTATTTTGGGTTTGCAAGGTAGTGGGAGAGGGGGCAGGGTCAGGGGTGGCTTCTGCAAGAATCTGCTAAAAGCTTCCCCTAGGTCCAGCAGAGCCAAGAGGTCTCAGTGTGTATTAGGCAGAGGGATGAGTGACATGATCCTAAGACAATACAGTCTTTAGCTTTATATTGATGGCTCACTGATCATCGGAATGCAACCTTTTTAATTAGTAATGGCTATAACGATTATTTTAGTAACACTTGTTTTTTGATATAGTAATTAGAGGTTCCCACTGTAATTAATTAATGTATCATCTCTGTCACAAGTAAAATAATACAAGTCTCATTTGGTGCCTTTCCAGTGTAAATATAAAAAACACACAGCCTTAGAACATTTTGATGTACAGCACCTCTGAAGCTCATCTTAGTGTAACATCATGTTCAAAGCATCACCAACTCGTGGGAAATTTGGTTGTTCAGCACCCTGTCTGGTTTTGACTGTCTCCAAGTCTCAAAATATGTACCACCTCACTAGTCATTCTGCTTCAGTGCCTAACAAGCATCACTGAAAAGTTATTTTTCTTTATGTCTAGTCAGATTGCAATCTGTGGCCCCTACCCCATGTCCATGTCCTAAGAGTCCATCCCTGCCTTTCCCCTTTCCAACATAGTGGCCCTTTTACTGGTTTACTCCAGTTTGCTAACATCTATATTTCACTGGGGACTCCAAAACTGGACACAGTAGTCTAGACACAGCTTCAAAAATGCTGAAAAAGTGGATATAATCACTATTCCCAAAACTCACATGATGCAGTGAGGAATATAGTGCAGCACTTGGTTAGCCCTCCCTGTTGCAAGGGAGCACTGCTGACTCATATGCAATTTATTGTCCAACAACAAACCTTAAGGGCTTTTTGTTAGAGCTGTTCCTTAAGCAATTGGCCTTTCACATTTATTTGCTTTCAGATATTTTCTGTCCAATCACCTCTTCAACACTTTGATATTCATCTGAATGGCAGTCTTATTATCCAGCGTATTGACTGCTCCCTACAATTTGGTGTCACCCACAAACTTGTTGACAGTGTGGTCCTTTCCACATAATTACAAAACAACAAATCACACCACTACCATTTTCTCTAGAAAAGCCAATATACTGGTTTCCCAGGTAATGAAAAGGAAAAGATTGTTTTGAAGTTGTGCTTCACAAGGGACTAGGGTAGGAGCTGAGTGACCACAAGGAAGGAAGACAGAATCACAGAATCACAGAATCACAAGGTTGGAAAAGACCTTTGAAGATCATCAAGCCCAACCATTCCCATCCTAAGCTAAACCCCATATCCCTAAGTACCTCATCTACCCTTTTTTGGAACACATCCAGGGAAAGTGACTCAACCGCATCCCTGGGTAGCCAAGACCTAAATTTCTATAGAAAAATAACATCATTTTATATAAAAGCAGTCAATGACAGGTGTTCTGGTCAGTAATTACTTGAGACTGAACGTGGACAGAAACAGTCAATGTGCACACAAACAACCTTTTGATCTGGCAGTCTTTTTACTCATTCTCATCTTACCCCATGTACCCGGAAATGCAGAATCAAATATGTGCTTTAATGTTAGTGCACACAATAATCTTTGGCTCTTTATCCAATACTGGGTAAAAGTATCAATTACATAAATGTCATTGTCTCTTTCTTTGACCTGTACACTATAGGGTTGATGTAAAGAAGCCATAGCATGAAGAGGAACTTGACCCAAGACATTTTTTTTTACCCCATGGAAAAATCAATAGGCAAGTTTCCATCTTGGTTGGCACAGTATCAGTCTGGAGATACCTCAGTAGACAGGTGAGTTTATTTGTATGGCTGAAGATTAAGATCAAGTCTTATTATAGCTGGATACATCAATGCCTTTGTACCTGGCATTCACACTGACTGCAAATTTCATGTATAAGGAGCAATACACACAAAACTCATTTCAGAATATTTCATCTCTTCCAATACAAGAAGTAAGAGGAAATAAAAATGGAGCACAAGCAACCAACATCCTTCTTGGAAGAATGTGCACTTGACAAATGCGCTGTTCTATCTGGTCACCTTTTGAATTTTGTAATACCTGTGACACTGAGTCACCTTGTCCTATCAGGAAACAGAAGACCTATAAATCACCCTCTGGTGAGGAACTCCAGGCACTTCCACAACCAACTGAAGAAGGAGAGAAGAAACATCTGATCTTCCTGAAAACAAAAGGTAGGATTTAGATTTATTTGTTTGCTTAAAAGTATCGCAGTTCTTCTTTTCCGGGTATTAAAATGCATTTAAAAACCCCTATTGTCAGAAGACTTTTGGAACAATTTAGGGCAATCACAGGAAGAGGCTTTATTCAGTGAAAAATAAGGATTAAATAGACAATAGTGTAACACAAGCTGGAAAAAAAAAAGGGAGGGAAAAATGATGAACAATCAAAAATTGATTAAAAGCTGCCTGCATGCAAGAAAGCAGTATCTTGGCAGATTATATATATACACAGAGGAAGAGACAGACAGACCGAACATATTGAATTGGATATATATTCAGTTCAGTATACTCCATTGCTATATGTAGCTATCACCGCTTATTTTCAGAGTGGGGAAATTACCACCTTGAGCAACTTACCATTCTTGTGTACTGTAGCTGCTAAGTATGGCTTTATGAGACAGTGCTGTACAAGGGAAATGATGGCTTGTATTACTCCATTTCAGGTCTTTTTGAAGGGTAATAGAAAATCATGGGGATGTTCTTTTGTAATAGTTAATCAATTGTATGAATAATTTAGGATACACATTTCTGGGTTTTTTTTTTTTTTTAGAAAGAGGGGTGGGAAAAACATATTATATTCACACAAGTTTGCTAAACTCATACAAACTAGGGATGCTAAATCACTATGTTTCAGTGGCAGATCCCTGTACACAGATGGAGTTGCAGGAAAGTCAGTAAGACTTGGCACATGTCCTGATTTATGTTTGATTGAGGGGGAACAGGGGAGGGGGACAGAGAGACTGATTTTAGGACCAGTGCCTAGAAATTAATGCAGAGCAATTAAATTTACATCTCATAAACTATAAGCATTTGGTTGAAATCAGTGGGATTGCCAAAAGTATGTTAATATGTTGGACCAGGAAACCCACTGGGTCTTAAAAAGCATTCCAATGGCATTTTGAAACTTGTATCATTATTAAATTGCCAATTATATTTAATTGTAAGTTAATTCATAGAAAATATTGCAGTGAATGAGTACTTTGCCCATGTCTTTAAGTTAGCTGCTTCAGTTTGGTTTGCAAAAAAGGTTTCACCATTTCAACTAAGAGTTATTTTTCCTTTGAAACAGATAATTTGTTTTTACATGTGTTAGATGCAAAAAGGGTTGTTTTCTATTTGCATATCACTACATTTTGCACTCAAAAGACGTATTTTTGCTTGTAACTTGAGTACAGCTAAAACTAGCCCCCACCTCTATTAAATTTCTAGTTAGAAATTAAGTGAAAAGAATATTTTTTCATGTTATTGGGGGTATAAACTTTTTATTCCTAAACACCTAAGTCATACATACACACTGCAAGGTATTCTAACAGCTCTGAGAAAGAAGTGTCAGAAAAGTTAATAAGAAAAAGCTTCTGTGATGCTAAAGCACTTCAAGAAGGCATAGGTGATGTCAAAATTAAACACTAAATGACATAAGGCAAAACAAATAGCAGGGAATCAATGATTTATAATGTTAATCACCAGCATATATTTCCCTTGGATCAACTAGATCTTTCCTTAACTATAAATGCTTGCAATAAGCCACCCTATTTCGAAGTCTGAGGGAGTTTAATTGTATAGATGTGTCCAGGCTGCCCAGAATTTTTGTCCTGTGAGCTACATCTGCCCATAGTCACTGTCTACTTCAAAGGTCTTTGCTCTCTAGCAGAGCTGGAGCAGCATCCCTGCCTAGAGCTGGGGACTGTGGGTCTCCTCCAGTGCAATGTAAACATGCTGATGAGGAAAACGGGCCTTGTTGCACCATTTGGAAAAGAGTAGTTTTCCTTACCCATATGTTCTCCGCAAGCTGGAGCACCTTGTGTTTTATATAAACCCGTTGCCTCGAGGTAAAGGGGCTTTGCTGAATGTGGAAAGATCAGAAAATCCTATTGGCCTTTCCCCAAGAATAAATTAAAACTAAAACCAGCAGCCCCTAAAAACAAAATAAGAAGTTAAGCTTATAATATATCTCTGTGGTAACATGCCCATAAAATCCCTTGGAGTGGGAGGCTGGGAAAAATGCCAAAATAAGTAAGTTCCACTCTAGTCACCTGCTTGCCTGCCCAAGGTAGCCGATCGGAAACAAGCTGAATGCAACTCCGATTGCAATCAGAAACCTGAACTTTGCAGTGAACTACATTACCTTCTGGATCACCGTATGATGTTTTGAGCCCCCTGAGCAAGTAGACTCGGAGTCACAGGGTCTGGTGGTTGCTTCTTCAATTAGGGAAGGCCTTAATTTCTTTTGCCATCCCACACTACCAAGAGTTGTCTTTAAAGAATGAAAACAAAAAATACTTTCTGAATCAAGTCCTTCCCTGGAAGCCAGTGCTGATCCATTTCTTGTCCAGCCAGTTCTTCTCCAGATCATGTGCAAGGCTTTGCAATGCTGGTCATTAAGTAAGGGTTTTGAATCCTGACTCAGACACCTAAGTGTAGAGGTCTACACATGGGCTGAGTGTTTAACTCTTCTTGTAACCAATGCAGTCCAGCCAAAGAAGGGAATGGGGAGCAGGGGAAGTTTCAAACTAACACAGAAACAAGCTAAAAGCAACAGCCCTCCCCATCCATTCCATAATGTGGCAATCCATGGAAGGCTTCTTACAGGAAAGGAAGCACTAATTTCCTCCCATACTTTGAATTCAGATGAAGGTATTTGGCAAGGATTACATCAGGAAAGATGAGATGTACAAAGTAGTTGGTTCATAGAAATTTGGAAATGCGACCTTCCAGGACCTGAAAGGAGCATACAAACAGGAGGGGAAACAACTTTTTAAAAGGGTAGACAATGGCAGGACAAGGGGGAATGGATTAAAGCTGAAGGAGGGAAGGTTGAGATTAGACATTAGGGGTAAGTTCTTTACAGAGAGAGTGGTGAGGGGCTGGAATGGGCTGCCCAGAGAGGTGGTGGATGCCCTGTCCCTGGAGGTGTTCAAGGCCAGGTTGGATGGGGCCCTGGGCAACCTTGTGTAGCTCCAGGCCGGGAGGTTGGTGTCCCTGACTGTGGCAGGGGGTTGGAACTCTGTGATCCTTGGGGTCCCTTCCAACCCAGACCATTCTGTGATTCTATGATTTTTACTTCTAAAAGTTGGGAGGAGGAGAGAAGGAGGAGAGAAAGAAAGCATTAGTTTACTGCTTGAGGAAAAGCCGGGAAATACACAGAAGAAAGCTACATTAGGTATTTAGAGACATGGAAGATCCATAAATTAAATTAAAAAATAATAATAATTAAATCCTCATTCTCCTCTTTTCAGAGATGATTCTGCCGGTGGTGCTCCTGTGCCTCACAGCTGTGCTGCCTCTGTCCACAGGAGAGGTAGGATCCATCCTTTGTACTCAGAAAATCTGGATGGGACCTGAAGGACTTGGGGTCTGACTGAATATGGCTTTTCTTGTGCACAGCAAATAAGATGCAACAAGACTTTGATTAGATATCTAGGATCTGGAAAGCATTCATGTTTGAAGTCTGTTTAATTTCAAAGCATTACAGTGGTTCCACACTCACACACTAAATTATCTATAGGCTGGGCACTACTTATGAATTGGGTCAGGGATAACTATTTTACAGAAGCTTGCACACACAGATGCTGTATCTCCCAAATATCCATCCCTTTTCCTGTTAATTCCCAACAGTTTTACAGGCAGCAGGTTCCTAAGTCTTTTCCTTTCTCATCCTACAGGTCCTGAGCTATGTACCTTTTGCTCACAGTAGCATCCTCTCAACTTGTATTGGGATTTTTTTCCCTCAAACAGCTAAACAAACTAATATAGTCAACACACACTTAAAGTGGTTACTCCTAAACCATATTTAGTCTGAAGTTTGTTTCTGCCTCAGAAACACTAATGTGACTGAAGGCTTGACTACATTTCCCCTAAGTCTTCAATTTCTGATTGCCATGTTGCAGTCTAGAAGACTAGTGAGAAGAAGCAGACTTCTTCACATGGTTGTTTTTTTTAAGTAGAACACATACTAAAAGTGTGATAAATGCTTTCAGTTGTGGCAGGAGTGGAGCACAATCTATGGTATGCAAAGTATAGGCACACATTTTTGTTCAGTGGGATGTTCTGGCAAGTACCACAAGAGGTCTCTAACAATCCTGTGACTAAACAACAGGTTCCTTAAATTAAAAAAAAAAAAAAAGATTGATAAGCATGTTTAAAATACTGAAGAAGGGGAACAGATCACAAACACATTCATCTTTTTTGTTTCCTCAAAGCTTCATAACGGAAATTATAATATTAGTTAATGAAGTCTGATTCAGTTACCCAAATTTAAGAATCTATAAGCGTATGAAATTTTCCAGGATATCTCAGCCATCCACAGAGTGTTGCAGATATGATGCAGGAAACAATGTTTTTACCGCTAAACTTTATGCTGTGGAACCATTTAAAGTGCTACTCCACTTGGAAGCATCCCTAGAGATATTTAGGAGACAAAGTGTATCACAGTACCTTCTCCATCTCAAGAATCATCTCTTTGATTGATATTAGTACTCTGGTACTTTAATATTTCCTACACAGGATTCAAGAGTTAATTACTTTCAAATAAGAAAGATATAAAACATGTTCTTTCAATTTAGGAAGCTGAATATTTGAATGGTGTGTTAACCAGCAATGCAGATCAACAAAAGCTGATTGTTGACAAACATAATGCCCTCAGAAGACAAGTAAAACCAACTGCCAGCAACATGATGAAGATGGTAAGTTGCATGCTATAAATCTATTTTTAATGAGTAATGGACCCTATGAAAGATACGGGACTGTATGAAAGGTCATATTACTTTATTTTCCCACAAATTCACCCTCCGGACCTTTCTTAAGGATTGAGCATGGCCAACATCAAGAGAAACATAAAGCTGGGTAAGTGGGAAAAAGTGTCTGGTAAATTTTATGGTGTATGAACAATAACATCTTTTTCTTTTGGCAGAAAAAGGAAAATGAGGAGCCACCACATTGTTCATGTCTTTCTGGTGCATTCTTCTTCCATCTTCACAGTTTCTGTTCTTTCCCTGGGTGTATATTAACTTTGTTTCTGTACTCCTGTCCCCCAAAAAAAGGGAAGAAAAGGATTTTGTATATGACTTTTTTCTGATTTGAAGTGTAATTTTGAAATGTTGTTCCTTTATGAGGGGTTATTAATTGGTACATACCTGAATTAATAATATTTTCTTCTTTCATGGAGAAATGGTGTCTTAAAGCTGCACAAAATTCCAAAAAATGGGCCGATAAATGCTCTTTACATCACAGTCCTGCTGACATGAGAAAAACCAGTAAGTGAAGCATGAATTCTAACTAATGTCATATGTTACTGATGTTACAATTTTGGTTTTTGTTGGTGGGGTTTTTTTGAGATGCCATTCAATGTGATATATTCAATGTGATTTTATTAGTGCACAGGACAAAGGCAAAATTATAGATACATATCTGCTCAGGAAGTGATAAAAGTCCAATCCCATTTGCATCAATTTTACATTGTTATATCCTATTTTCTTCAGTAGGTGAAAAAAATCATAGTGAGAAAGCATATTCTGTCAAAATACCTGTCAGAAAGAGGAAAATTTAGACCCTGTAGAATCTGCAGAACCCAGATTGCATATGCTAGATGAAACTGCTGGAGAAGGGGCAAAGGGTGAAGGTAGAAAACCTGCTGGTGGTGCTAAGCCTAATTGCTAAAGCAATTTGCAACCTGTAACTATCTTGGAGGTTCATATAAACACTTCAGTCTTCGAATGTTGAAGCTAAAAATCTACTATTTTAACATAGAATCATAGAATGCCAGACTGGTTTGGTTGGAAGGAACCTTAAAGGATCATCTAGTTCCTTTCCTACCATGGCAGGGAAACCCTCCACTAGACCAGGGTGCCAAAGCCCCATCAAAAGTGGCCTTGAACACTGGCAGGGAGGGGGCATCCCTAACCTCTTGGGGCAACCTGTCCCACTGCCTCATCTTTCCTATAGCCCCTTTAGGTACTGGAAGGCCACTATAAGCTCTCCCTGGAGCCTTCTCTTCTCTAGGCTGAAGAAGCCCTGTCTTCACAGGAGAGGTTCTCTAGCTCTCTGATCATCTTTGTAGCCCTTGGACTTTCCTCTGTCTATACTGTATGTAAGATGAGGACTGTCCTTCTATGCCCATACTTTTTGCCTTTAAAATAAAATCAAAAACCCCTTGTTCTTTCTAAGGTGAAGCCCATATGAAAACTAATGCATATGTAGTAGGGTTGATCAGGGCACCATACATGAATAAAAACAGTGGGTGAATTCATTCGATGGTGTAGACACATTCCTGTGTACCAGAAGTAAGCTTTGAATTATTGGGATTTTCCCAAGAATATTGAGCTGTGATCTGAATAACTAGGTTGCTAACTTTCAAATAACAAAATTACAGTGATGGATCACTGGTGCACATGTGCAGGTGTATCTACAGATATGCAGAAGGTCTGTCAACAACCAAACTATCAGCCAAACAGGCTGGCAAACTGCTCAAGTGACAACTTCAGTATTGACAAAGGGTCATGTCACTGAACTGGGTAAAAAAATCAGCCCTACTGTTCTCATCTGGGATGAGAAATCCCATGGAAATCATACCACCTTTAGGTGTCTTTTTCTCACACATGTACTTTTCTTGTATTTCTCAATGCCTCTTTCATTTCAGCTGTACAATGTGGTGAAAATCTCTTCATGTCATCTGCCGCTGTCTCATGGAACCAGGTTATTCAGGCCTGGTATGATGAGGAGAAAAATTTTGAATATGGAACTGGAGCAAAACCAAAAGGTGCTGTGATTGGCCATTACACTCAGGTAGATGCAATTTTTTTATATATTTCAGGATGAATAAATAAATATGTATATGCTAGCTAAGCAATATTTACCCTCTTGATTACCTTTAAAGGGAATGAGCACCACAGAGACACAAGAGTTATTCTGGCAAAACAAAATGAAAACTTTCAACATAACACAATTAAAATGGAAGTAACAGGCTAAGTGTTGTTATGGGGTAATGAGAAAAGATAGTGGTATTTAAAAACTTCAGTAAGAAAAAAAGGGAAGAAAATTATTTGTTTAACTTCTGAAACTTGCTCAGCCACTGGAAGAGCAGGGTTATTAAAATATCAGAAAGGAAGTGTAAATAAGTTTGTTCACTCTATAGAGTTCCATTGACTCAGAGTGTTTCTGGTTTGAAAATGGCTTATGATAACCTCCTCTGTTCACCTGCATGAAGCACAGGATACAAAATTGTTCATCATAATTCCTACTCCTTCTTCAACAGTTTTAATTGAATAGAAACATATATAACTGAGACAGTTTAATTCAGATATTTTCTATGTATGTGTGATAAATTATTATATCCTAAATATTATTTGGTTCAGGGGTTAAAGCAGGGGAAAATAGTGTTTCTCCAGCAGGATGGTACTTATATTTTACTATAATGAGTAAATAATGTGGCTTAACGTGGTTGCAAATGTTTCTTTAATGCCTATTGTACTTAAATGTTTGTCAAATGTATATTTTCATTCTTCTATGATCTTTTTTTTAATACCTACAGGTGGTTTGGTACAATTCTGATAAAATTGGATGTGCTGTCGCTTACTGTCCCAACAGCGTGTACAAATACTTCTATGTCTGCCAGTACTGCCCCGCGTACGTACTGATTCTGATTCTGGAACTTTTATTACATTATCAAAATTAGTTGGGAGATAAAGAAAGTTGTGATCATCTATAGTTGAGGAACAGGTTTGAAGTGTATGAGGAATATGAAAAGACAGAAAAATACCCACTAAAAGAATTGACAAACAAGTAAAGCATAAAACATAAGTGACACATATTTTTTCAGATTAAATTGCCCAAAAATCCCAATTTAGTGGCAAGAACTTTAGTGGGAAATTTAAGACATAATGATGATTTCATAAGCTGTCTAAAATTTATTGTCACATCCACATTATAAAATATTGTGACGGGTTGACCTTGGCTGGCTGCCAGTAGCCCACCAAGCTGCTCTATCACTCCCCCTCCTCAACAGGACAGAGGGAGAAAAAATATGACAAAAATCTTGTGGATCAAGATAAGGTCAGAGAGATTCACTAATTACTGTCATGGGCAAAACACACTCGACTTTAGGAAATTAATTTAATTTATTACCAATCAAAACAGGCTAGGGTAATGAGAAAGAAAATTAATCTAAAAGAACCTCCCCCATCCCTCCCTTCTTCCTGGGCTCAATTCCACGCCCCATTTCTCTCCCTCCTCCCCCTCAGAGGAATGGGGACAAGGAATGGGGGTTGTTGTCAGTTCATCAAACATTGCTTCTGCTACTCCTTCCTCCTTAGGGGAGGACTCCTCACACTCTGCCCTTGCTCCAGTGTGGGGTTTCTCCCACAGCAGACAGTCCTCTATGAACTTCTCCATCCTGAGTCCTTCCCATGGGCTGCAGTTCATTAACTGCTCCAGTGTGGGTCCCTTCCATGGGGTGCAGACCTTCAGGACCAGACTGCTCCAGCATGAGTCCTCCATGGGGTCACAAGTCCTGCCAGGAACTACTTCCACTTCCCACAGGGTCACAGCCTCCTTTGTGCACATCCACCTGCTCCAGGGTGGAGTCCTACACAGGCTGCAGGTGGATATCTGATCCCCCATCATCATCCATGGGCTGCAGGCAGACAGCCTGCCTCACCATGGTCTTCTACAGGGGCTGCCTGGAGCACTGCCACCTCCTTTCTACACTGACCGTGGTGGCTGCAAGGTGTTCCTCTCAAAACTTCTCACTCCTCTCTTCCAGCTGCTGCCACACAGCAGTTTTTACCCGTTGCTAAATATGTTACCACAGAGACACTACCACCATCATTGATTAGCTCAGCTTCAGGCAGTGGTGGGCCTGATTTGGAGCCATCTGGAATTGGCTCTGTCTGACATGGGGGAAGCTCCTGGTGTATTCTTACAATAGCCACCCCTGCAGTGCCTGGACTACAAAAACCTTTCCAGATAAACCCAACACATCTATAAAAGTTGCTCAAGTCTGAGGAAAAATTAATATATGTATGCATCCAAATAGTTAAGTTTTATACTCTGAAATGTTATAGTGACTTTGTAGCTTATGTTTGCAATATTACCATTTCAGGGGAAATATAATACCATCAATTCCAAAACCCTACAAAAAAGGAAAACCCTGTGGTGATTGCCCTAAGGCTTGTGACAATGGATTATGCAGTAAGTTTTAAGCATTTTGATTGTGACACAGGTAAAGTTGTTGCTTTTGAAAAATCCTAATTAAATTATGCAAATGGATAGGTTTTGAAATTATTTGTTCAAATACCAGGCCAAAAGCACACTTAAGCATGCTAGATGCTTTCCCTAGGTAGAACAACTTGTAGAGGTAAACCAAAGGAGTTTATGATAAGGGTAGGCAAACGTTAGACATAGATGGTGTACATTAGGAGGCAGATACCCTCCACTTAATGAATAAAGATATTCATATGGCCTAGACACCTTAATTAAAGATTATAATATCTGGGTCTCCGTACAGAAACTCTCATGGATACTTCCTCATGTGAGAAGATGCATTGACTGCTGTGATGTCAAAGATAAATCTATACCAATAGTAGCACACAAATCTCAGGTTCAGATTTCCAGCTGCAGTTTTTCCATGCCCAGAAGAGGCAATTCTCTTGAATCCAGGAAATGCCAAGGAAGGAGAAGTTGGCGACTTCTTTTTCTTCTTCCTCCTTTGAACAAGGTGACAGATAAGGTAGGATAGAAATACATGGGCTGAGTATCATAAGGCGAGACTTAATTTCAAGTCTAACTTCTGTTACATAACCTAATTCTCAACAGGAGATAGAGCATAAAGGAAGGAAGCTTCAAAACACCTTGCAAGTTCAGTGAGTAACCTCCTCAATAGACCTAAGAATTAATTCTGTGTGGTCAAAGGGTTTGAGTGCTGCTGTGGAATAAAAGCCTACAAACTAAAAATACAGGGAAAATAAATACTGTTGACAAATTATTCTAAAAGGAAATACTGCAGGTTCTCACTTCCCATTTATGGTTAATTTTGTGTTTCAATTCATTTTCAGCCAAGCTTTGAGTTTGAAGATATTTATTCCAACTGTCTTGGTAAAATCTCCTGGATACCTTCATGAAGTTCCCTGCCCTGCTTCCTGCTAATGCAAAACTGAAATAAAATACCAGGTTTAACTTTTCCTTCCCTGGACATCCCTCTTAGTATAGATGAATAGTTCTTGGTCATGCAAATAAGACTATTATATATAGCTAATCTTGACCAACACTTTGAACTATTGTGCTGTTAACAGAACCAGAAGATAAACAGAATTATCTGAAATAATATATATCTCAAAGGAATTAGAAGAGCAGCAGTTTGCACTAGAATTATATAAGGATCTGCATCTTTTGCTGACATACATTCTACATTAAAATGCTCAGCAGTACTTAAACATTATTATAAGTGTATTTCATTTAAATTAATGATATTGCTTATAGTATAAGAATGCATTTAGTGTAAATACAGGTGACCAAACCTGCCCTCTAATGGGAAAGAACTATCTGAGGAAACGGCATTATTCACGAAATAATTTCCATGGGGAAATGTCCCTCCTTTGGAAACTTTGCTTCTAATAACAAGAATGTCTTCCAACATTTTTTTTAATATCTGCTTTTTCTGTATGAATCATTAAATTACTAATTCTTCACTGACCATTGTGAATTTCCTTCTTTCTTATTAATGCAAAATACTCTTCATTTAACTTCCACCAGCTTTATGATTGTATGACCATTAGGTCTTGAAGGGAGCCTGACTCTTTAGTAGCATAAGCAGAAAGAGTTCACGTGAGAAGCAGAAAGTTCATGTGAGAAACTGAAGATTTCCTAGGCAAAACCAGAAATCAGGCTGACGACAGAATAGAGACAACAGATTAGAGACCTGCACAATCACCAACAGCATGAAGTTTAACAAGGGCAAGTGCCGGATTCTGCACCTGGGAAGGGATGACCCTGTCTATGCATTCAGGCTGGGGGATCAGATGCAGGAGGCCAGCCCTGCTGAGAGGGCTTTGGGGGTCTTGGTCCACAGCAAGTTACCCATGAGCCAGCAGTGTGCCAGGCAGCCAAGGAAAGCCAACCGCATCCTGGGGAACATCAAGCACAGCATGGCCAGCCGGTCCAGGGAGAGGATTGTCCTGCTCTACACTGTGCTGGTGCAGCCTCACCTTGAGCATTGGGTACAGTTTTGGTCACCACAGTACAAGAGGGACACAAATATGTTGGAGAATGTCCAGGAGAGGGCAACAAGGATGGTGAAGGGTCTGGAGGGAAAATCTTACAAGAAGAGGCTGAAGTCCCTCAGTTTGTTCAACCTGGAGAGGAGGAGGCTGAAGGGAGACCTCATTGAGGTCTATGGCTTCCTGACAAGGGGGAGTGAAGGAGCAGGCACTGATCTCCTCTCTTTGGTGACCAGGGATAGAACCCAAGGGAATGGCATGAACCTATGACAGGGAAGGTTTAGGTTGGGTGTTAGGAAGAGGTTCTTTACTGGGAGGGTGATCGGGCACTGTCAGAGATAATGACTATTAGCATACATAAAATGCAATACGCACTTCTATGACTTTTGGGAGACAAGCATTCTAGTTCTATTGTGCAGTCAACAGTGGGACTAAATATCATTTGTCTCATCTTACAGTAGTTTCATGCTCCAGTCCTCTGGAAGGAAGAAAGCTGCTGTCATAATTGAGGTTCCAAGTCCCTGAGTCTTTGACGCAATAATTTCAGCACACACTTCTGACTCATTCATTTCAATGGCAATTTCAACACACGTTTCCAACTCATTCATTTCAGTGGCATTTCTTCTAGCATGAAAGATGTGCATTAAATTAAAAGCCTGGTTGCACAATTCAAAGTGCTTATTGTTGTTTGTTTTTTTCTCATTCATCTCCACCACTTTTTTCATCCATGGTATACTGATATCTCATTTGGGTACATGTTTATTAGTAAATTAAGCAATGTCAGGGCATAGATGTGCTTGCTGGAACATGACTTACTGCACTCTTAAATAGTACAGATCCAAGTGAGAATGATGGTAACACAATAGCTATTCTAGTGTTATAAGGAAATGAGTAGATCTGTTATCCCCCCACTCTTAAAAAAATCTCTTTACTATGAGTAATGGTTATAGAAATCTATTTCCTTCCATCATAACCCATAACACAAGAACAGAATTCTCAGCTACTCACTAGGGGCAAGAAGTAGTGTAATGATGTAAAAATCAGACCTCATATACCTCACATGTGAGGACTCAAGGAAATGAAGGTCAATAAACCTAATTTAGATATTCATGAAGATAATGGATCAAATTGTTTACTAGTCATTTTGTAATCAGTAAAGCATAAAATACCAGCATTCACTTCTCACAAGCTGATATTGCCAAACCAAATTTTCTTCTTCAAAGTGCAAATTGGAGAAGTGGTGTTGTTTTGTCTTTGGTGGCATGTTTGGCAAAGAGGTAAAAGACATTTGCAAACCGCAGAGGTGAGGTTCAGATGAAAGAAATAACACATAGCACGTACAAAACGTTGATCACACAGATCCATGATGCTTCTGTACAGGGGGACGAGATGGAGGCAATGGAGTTAGCCTTTGAAACCATTTCCCACAGTATTCTCCTGGAGAAATTGGCTACTCGGGGCTTCAATGGGTGTATACTTCGCTGGGTGAAAAGTCTGGCTGGATGGCCAGGCCAAAAGAGTTGTAGTGAATGGAGTTCAATCTAGCTGGCCGCCAGTCACAAGTGGTGTGCCCCAGGGCTCAGTGCTGGGTCCAGTTCCCCTTAATATCTTTATCAGTGATTGGGATGGGAGGATTGAGTGCACCATCAGTAAGTTTGCGGACAACACCCAGCTGGGTGGAAGTGTTGATCTGTTGGAGGGTAGAAAGGGTCTACAGAGGGATCTGAAGAGGCTGGATTAATGGGCAGAGGTCAACTGTATGAGGTTCAACAAGGTTCAGTGCCGGATCCTACACCTGGGACACAACAACCCATGCAGTGCTACAGGCTTGGGATAAAGGCCTGGCAGAAAAGGACCTGGGGGGTGTTGGCCGACAGCCAGCTGAATATGATCCAGCAGTGTTCCAGGTGGCTGGAACACTGCTGGTGCTGGTGGCCACAGCATCGTGGCTTGTATCAGAAACAGTGTGGCCAGCAGGACCAGGGCAGTGATTGTCCCCCTGTACTCATCACTGGTGAGGCTGCATCTCAAGCACTGTGCTCCGGTTTGGGTTCCTCCTACAAAGAGACATTGAAGTGCTGGAACATGTCCAGAGAATTGCAGTGAAGCTGATGAAGGGCCTGAAACACAAGTCTGATGAGGAGCGACTGAGAACTGGGGTTGTTTAGCCTGGAGAAGAGGAGGCTGAGGGGAGACCTTATCACTCTCTACAACTACCCCAGAGGAGGTTGTAATGAGGTGGGTGTCTCCACTCCCAAGTAACAAGAAATAGGAGCAGAGGAAATGGTCTGAAGTTGTACTGGGGAGGTTTAGATTTGATATTAAGAAAAATTTCTTCATGGAAAGGATTGTCAATTATTGGAACAGGCTACCCAGGAAAGTCGTTGAGTTTAGTGGTCATGGTGGATACACTGGAAGTTCTAGGATAACACATGGACTAGAAGATTTTAAAGGTTTTTTCCCAGAAACATTTTATGCTTCTGTATGTTATAATGCCCTTTAAGTCCTTTGTCAGCACTGCCTGGTTGCAACACAACCATTTGTAACAGAATCAGCCACTAAACCTTTCTCATGTGCAAGAAAAAACATCAGCCTTATCCCATATTAAGCAGTTCTCATAGCCATCTTCCTTCCAATATATTCATAAATGAAAAAGTGTTGATGGGGGTCTAGTTTTACTTCATAATGTATTGCAAGGAAGTGTGCTTGTCCCTGATGATTCACTGGGGTCACTGGGGTCCCCACATCAGATGGTGCATTCCTCCTGGCACATCCTGTTCCTGAGGTGTTTCACCTCTCAAGGTGAAACCCTAGAAATCCATCCCAGCTTTGCCAAGGATCCAGAGGTGACAAGGAGCTGCCACGGGAAGGCCCATGGAAAGGGGTTGTTTCTCATTTGTCCTTCTCACCTACTTCTGATAGAGCTCCCTCAAGACAGCTGGTGGCTCTAGGACATTGCTGAGTTACATCCGATAACATGGGCCCCTGATTTGTTGTGGAGAAGTACACAGTTTAGAACAGAACAGGAAAGGACAGGATAAATTCAGTTGTAAGGGACATCTAGGCATCATCTAGTCCAACTGCTTGTCCACAAACTACTTTAGTTCACTCTCACTTGGGCGTTGGTGTAACAGGAACAGCACAGTTCAGCTACAGCAGTATTCTGTCTCTCACCATTACAAAAATAAGGTCTTTTAGTGGCAGGTAGGAATTTCCTGTGACAAGTCGAACTGAGTTTGCTCTTTCCCCAGATTTGATATGTAACAGTCATGACATCCTTTTAGCGCTGAAACAGAAACTTCAATGTCAATTTTAAAATGTATCATCATTAGTTATGAAACTTCTGGATATTCCTAGAATGTACGCAGCCTTCTGAAAGCTGTAAGAGGGATGTGATTTACACCCTTCTCGTGCTGTAGGACTTGATTCACTTATTTTTCCAGAATTTGAAGAAATGTTCTTGAAACCTGCAAAGCACAACCGCGCAGTACACTTTTAAACGTGTGCCTGGAGCCATGATTGATTTGACACTTTAAAGTGTTACCACAGTGTTTCAAGGGTGAGGATGGAAAAACAGTGAAGTCTCTTGTTATGTGTGGTGGGTTAGAAAAATCCCTCCTGAAACTGTGCATTGCCTCTAATGTAGCATCTCTCCTGGCTGCACGATGTAACAGCTCTTTCCCAAAATTCAAGGGAAAAAAAGATATCGTATGTGCTTTAAAAGAACATTTTTCTTTCTCTGTGAGTCGAATGAGACAAAGTGTGCATCCATCTGAACAAAATAACTGCAAGAAATGGCTCTAATTTTAAAATAACTCCCTGATAACAGAGCTAACTTCCCTTAAGCCAAGGAATGCTTAGTATTCATTTGCATGTGGCAGGACGGAACTGTTTAATGATGGAGCTGTACATCCTATACCTTTATCAGATAAGTAAATTTTAGCTAAATGGTGACACATTGCAAAGATTTGTGACACTTATTATAACTTCCAAGTTGTATATCATGTAAACAACAGGAGAAACGTGACCATGTTGTCTCTTTTCAGGACTAGTTTCACATGAACAGGCTTCTTTTTTTTTTTTAAACACTTTGTTCATCTTGTACCCTTTTATTCAAATACAAATAGCATCCAAGGACTAATGTCCACAACGTTAAAAGACAGAGCTAGCAACCAGTCACATGAGCTTAATCTTTGACAGCGGAATTGACAAACCAACAAATCTCATAAATTACTCTAAAATGTTAAAAACTGTTTTTTGAGAATGTAATATCTTCAGTGAATTTCTCTCCATACTTTCTCAAGATTTGAAGAGGAAGCTGTGGGTTTTTTTTCATCTGCCTGACAGCTTTCAGCAAAGCACTGCCTGGCATGCATCACAAAGGCAAAAACATACATGCTGCAAGAGACATCATCATTAGATAATACAGCTCACAAATATTAATGCTTTAAAATATGCTAATGAAATTTAACATCCTGCACACTAAGCTTAATGTATCTATCAACTTTATTCCATCTTTCACACTAAGGAAGTTATTAACATCCAAGGAAGACAAGAAATGTGGGCTCTGAGATTACTACCAACATCCTCCTGTGAAAGCATACATGAATGCAGTGATCAAAATATAGAAAATTCCATAGTATTCATATACAGTCCTGAAGAAAGTCCTAAGCTTTAAACAGAAGGACAGTTTCACTTTTTGAAATGCATGTCACAAGTAGTTGAAATTGCATGGTAGATAAAATTTTCCATTTCTCAGCTAAACCTAATTGGATGATAACTAAAAAGAGAGAGAGACTACAGTGAGCTTTCGGAGACTGGGAGTGTAGAACCGTAATGAAGTTACATTTACACTTTGGCAATTCTGACTTTTACTGCTACTATAGACAAATACACTGATTTTTAGTGCATTTTTTTCCTGTGATTTTGTAGGAGCATGTACCTTTGGCTTAATCTCACAAGTAATTATGTAAACCTAGAGACATCAATTTGAACTGTATGTTTACACAAAGCCAAGAAATCATGGGATATTTTTTTACCCCAGTTAAGTTCCACCAGTTATTTTTCCATACTGTTTGTCTAACTTTTAACCTATCATATGTAAGATTTGTTTTCTCAAATAGATTCCTCAGGGCATGAGTCATCATCTGCTATGTATTATGCTATATCTAGTATCAGCCAGTACACAGTTTGCATCAGCCAGGTTTTTGTTCTGTCCTGGAAGAGTAAAGATGTCCTAAAAACTACAGTGGACATTAAAATGGCATAAAATAATTTCAGACTTCAAATACTAATCATCTTAACAGAAAGGTGCCTTTTCTACATGTATGGAGATAAACTTCCTATGCAACTATTAGCCATAGATAAGCTTTTTAGATAAGTGTTATGCAATGAAGGAATGAACATTGTTCTAACTCTTTCTGTGCCGTTTTCAGATGGTTTTCCTGACATGATGTGTGTGTCTGCCGGCTCTGTTCTCTTCTTTAAAGACAATCTTTAAAGAAAACAGAAATAATCTACAGATAGTTTTATGTATCTGTAGTTTATTGCTTTATCATTTCGCAGCTGTAAAAGCAAACAAGAGGTGCATACTCAGAAGATGCATGTTCAGATCTTACAAGGGCCAGAGATCATCCATGCTCTCAGTTGGTCCAAGAAATACTCCAGAACCTGATGTTTAACATAGTGAAATCCAACCACGGTACCCACAATCCTCTGTTTGGCACCCAGACTGCCTGCACAATGCCTTACACAAGAGGTAAGTGTCTACAAATTTAATGCAAATTGCAACAAAAGATTGAGCAAGGAGTGGTCTATTACAATTTAATAGGGAACACGGGTTTAATCCTCCCACACCTTCCATGCTGTGGCATGCATAAAGGTTACAAATTTCCCTTGGAATGGCAGAGAGCTGTCAGAGGCGGTTAGGACCACACATCTGGATATAAGCAGCTGTGTTTCTCACAGAAATGTCTGTAGGGATCTTTTATTCTGGGTCTCAGCCTGTCCACAAATGAGCACTCTCTGTAATATGTCAAGAATAAACCTCTTACTGTTTCAGCATTAATAGCAGTGACTGTCCGTTGCTGTAAATCTATTTATTATTCTGCCTATAATATTCAGTGGCCATAGTTTGCTAAGTTTATAATGTAGTAGCAGTGTTGTATGAAACAGTTTCTGTCAATTTTTCCATGAGTTTTGCTGTTCTGGCTGTTTTGGGGTGAGCATTTTTCAGGTAGTTTGTATGATTTAAAAAAAAAAAGTCAAAAATCAATTATTTTTAGTCTGTTACATTCCTCAGCACAATTCACCATAAGATCCAACACTAAGTCCTTTTGTTACAACCAAGGGGCTGTAAAAAGGCAGCAATGAGCTTTGTGTGAGGGGGAATGTTAAACTATGCTATTACTTCATGCATAGCTCATGGGTGGGATTTCAGACACAACCTGTTTAACTGCAGAGACTGAGATTGTAGGGGTGGAATTAAGAGATGGGGGAGCAACAAAAAATCACTGGAACACTTTGTATGTCTTATTTGGCAGCATCATGGAAGAGAAGTTGCCTGGGATGGTTTACATAGGTTAGCATTGTCAGAAAAGGAAGACCATTCCCAGTGCTACTACTACGTTTCTTCCTTATTGAGTTGATTATTTTTTCCAAACCTGGCAGAAAACTCTCCACAGTCTGGCTGGTGCTAAGACATGCAGACACAGAGAGGAATATAATCTCTCCCAGCAATAGTCTGAAACTATTAGATGGCTCCACATCAGCTGCATCCCAGGAGTGTTAGAAGTGATGGCAGAACTCCCCTTTTTTCTCCTTTCATTTTTTATCCCACTTCATCCACCAGTAAGGTCTCTCCTCATCAACAGTAAATTGATGTGCTTGTAGTCCTTATTGAGTAGATGTGCTATGAAAGGAAAGAATTAAAAGGAAAGGATAAGGAAGACTGTGGGTTGGAAGTGGTCATCTCATCCACCGTTTATTCAGCTTGTAATGCAGCTCAGAGAAAGGCACACATCCAACTCTATGTAGTCACAGTGCCGCATTGAAATAATTCACTGGACTTTCCAGAGTTGTTGTGCTCTTCCATTTACATCCAGTTATGTGCCACATTTCATTCTGGCAACTCTCACCAAGACTCATACCCCTGCAAATGGGACTTTTGCTTCCACCCGATTTCAGGCTTGGTTCAGAGAAGAAATTTTCTTCTTTGAATAGCTGTGATTTATTACCTGCAGAGTGGTCAAGTGGTTCACATATGGGTGTGAAAATTTAGTGCTTAATCCCATTCTGTCTCTGTCAACTGTATTTTTAAATTTTGAGGATAATTTGTCTCCATGTCTATTCTTGGTTACGTTGTTTGCTCTGCCTAGTTAAGGCACAACAGTTCTCTGAACGGCAGACAGGGGTTAGTGCAGCACCCTTTGGGACAAGCTGCAAATTAAATTTCCATCTCATCAATACACCTTTTGCTATGAGGTTTAGTATACCAATTGTACAGATCACATCTGGCCTTCATTTTCTGTATGTCTCATACTCTAAAAATCAGTTTCTTAATCTACATCAAATGAGACCATTTAAAAAGAAGTTTAAAGTAATCTGATGGAAAACATCTTCTAAAGACTTAAGTATAAATGCTGAGATCTGTCAATTCTGGAAGATGGTTGAAAACACTTCATGAAAAGGATCTCATTCCCCAGTCAGTCTTTGTTTTTTGAGAGCCATTTCTCATGACATCTAATATTTATGAATAAAAGTACTTCTCCATATGAATAAAGAAAATAAAGCTTTGGAGAGGCTTTTGTCCAAAAAGGGTATAAAATGCAAGCTTCTTCGCCCGTTCACAGGAGGCTGCCTTTGGGAAACTGACTGGCAGAGATTTGAGCCCCTTGCCCAGCTTAGACTGGTGATGCGCATGATACAACCGAAGGTTCTAACCTTCTGACTTGGAAAATTCTAGAAAAGAAATAGTACTTTAAGAAAGCTGCATTACCTTCATTAACTCAGCTTTCCTTCCATTTGAAATCACCTGGGATAAGCACATGCAGCAGAATGGACTTGCTTGGCAATCCGTGATATCAAGGATGGTTTGAAAGCCAGTTCATATATCACACAATTTCTTTCAAGTTTTCCACTACTTAGATATCAGGAAATCCTTGGAAATGTGCAGACAAGTATAAAACCTGTCCTGATTTTAAAAAGGACGTGAATGCATTACTGCAATTTAGACCAGTATTGTTCTCAGGCTTTCTGTGCACTCCTGAAATAAAACAAACAGAACCACATTCCTCACGATGGCATGATAACGAAACATTGTTTGCATCCTAGTGCTGTGATCTTTAGCCTAGTCACCCAGCTAGCTTTAGGAGATAGAGACCCAGGCAAGGTATGGGGAATCCCATGCTCTTACTTTCAGTGGCACCACCTCCTCTTTTGATCAGATGCCCTCTAGGAAGAAGCTATACCCACAGTGTATCCTTGCTGCTGTTATTTAATGACCAAAGTCCACCAAGTGTTTTTTTTGGAACCAGTTTCATCCTGGCCATAGCTCAGGCAATACAAGGAGCCTTCTCAGCTCTACAGAGTGCAGCTCTCTTGCTATTTACCCGCTGTTTTGCCCATGATGCTGATTGCAGAATGATCTCTCTCTGTCCTTACCTCGAATCCTAAGCCTCTCAATATATATTTTCTCCCCTGTCCAGCTGAAAAGGGGAGTGATAGAGCAACTTTGGTAGTTGTCTGGCCTCCAGCCAGGGTCAAACCACCACAGCCAGTACTAACAAGGACCTACATTTTCCTACTCTACCCTTTCTTCTCTCTCCTCACCAAATTCATATCTGCTGGCCATGAGAAGTAACCAAGTTAGTTTTAGCTGTCTTCAGTGAAAGTGTCCCAGTGCCCGATTAACCTTTGCTGAGATAAATCAGCATACTAACCCAGCAGAAAACTGCTCCTTTAGTTAGTTTTCTCTTAGAGATGCTCACTCCTCTAATCACAGCATCAAAGCTAATGCAAATCAGGACCCTAAGCGACTGAATGTATTTGACTTGCCTGCATCCTGCACCTGTCCTGAGCTGCTAGCATGAAACACACGCGTTCACACAAAGACAGAAAACTTCCCGAGGCATGGGGAACGGCTAAACAAGAATGTGTTTCTAGTTTAAATGTGCCTTAATATCTGCAGCTGCAACACTCTAACAAAACAGAAAACAGGTCAAAAGAAGCACTCATTAGATGAAACCCCTCTACAGCGTTACCGCTAAGATTTTAGTGCCCGGGGAATACATTGTGGAGTCTGTCATGTATTTATCTCTCAGCTTATCAGAGGATCATGTCAAAGAAAATGATAAGTAAAAGATAAGTTAGTTTGAGACTGACAAGACCATGTTGTCTAGGTTGCTTGAACAGCAACACAGCAACATGTTAACCAGCATTGTTAGCAAAATCGTGAATGGGAATTGCATGCCTGATGGCACTTGTGAGGAACAGCCACCATCTAATGAGTGCCACAGGTCTTTGGTTATTGCCGTGTACTGCCAGCTACATCTGTGAAACAAGGTGAAGATAAAAGATAAGGCATAATAAAGTAGGATGTCATTAATCAGCCTCTACAAAAGTAGCATATCAGTAGATAGCATTTAATAATATATCGCCCCAAGCAGCTCGATGTCTGAGCCTGATTTCATCTTCTGCATAAAGCATCTCCCTTGAGCCCAAGCTGTCTTCACTTTATGAACTGCAGCATCAGACCTGCTTTGCCATTAGTGGGTGGTAGCAGGAGATGATACATAGGTTACCTTTTTGCTGCATTTAAGGAACTAACAACAAATAGCAAGGTCATTCAGCTTAACCCATCACCTAAAGAGCCATCACTGCCAGCCAGTGCACACATTACCAGTTAATAAGAAAAACAGTTGCTGTGCAGGTCAGACACTGAAGGCACCTATTAGCCAGCAGGTACCACACAGCTCCCGGGCCAACCAAAGCAAATGAGCTTACCCATTAAAACATCAGGAATATCAATATGGGGGAGGTGGGATCCATCTTGAATTACCTTAGCCAATTTATTCATACTGACAGTCTTTAATGGGGAGAAGGGAGAGGCATTGGTAATTTTGTGGAATAATTAATAAGAAAGTCTTTTTTTTTTTTTTTTCTCAAACAGATGCATTATTAGATACTCTGGGTTGGCAAAGATTTACTCATAGGGCTGGTGGGTACTCTACAGAATACACAGAAAAATGGGGATAGTGTTAGAGTACTAAAAGCAATTACAATTCATCTTTGCAACTAGTGAAGCTACTTGGTTTTGCCTGGAATAGAATTAATTTTCTTCATGGTAGCTAAGCTATGTCTTGGATTTGTGCTATGTCTTGGATTTGTGAGCAAAACAGTGTTGATAACACACTGGTGTTTTAGTTATTCCTAAGCAGTGCTTATGCAGCGTCAAGGTCTTCTCTGCTTCTCACACTGCCCCACCGGTGTCTAGGCTGAAGGTGCACAAGAAGTTCAAAGGGGAAATAGCTGAGACTACTAACCCCAACTGACCACAGGAATATGCCACACCATGTGATCTCATGGTCAGAAATAAAAGCTGTGGGAAAGAAGGAGGGAAGGAAGGATGTTTGGAGTGATGGAGCCCTGCTTTCCTAGAGATGGCTGAACACCTGCCTGAAACTGGGAAGTGGTGAATAAATTCTTTATTTTGCTTTGGTTTATTGTGTATGCTGTTTTTGTTTTACTTATTAAACTGCCTTTACCCCAATCCATAAGTTTTTGTTCTTTTACCCTTCTGATTCTCTCCCCCGTCCCATCAAGGGAGAGTACGCAAATGTCCGTGTGGCGCTTAGCTCCCTGTTGGGGCTAAACCACAGCAGCCATCGAAACTTTGCCATCTCTCATGAAATTCCTGCTGATGGTGGAAGGGTTGGAACTAGATGATCTTTAAAGGTCCTTTCCAATCCAAATCATTCTACAGTTTTATGAGACACATTTTTCTGCATGAAAAGCAACTTTTTTTCATGCCTTTCAGCAGGTGTTTGACAGAAGTGCACCATGAAGGTGAACGAGTGTGTGATCTCAGTTCTGGGGAAGCAGCAGGCATGTTTTGAACACAACATAACAGCTGTGCAGCCTGGGTGTTCCATGTATATGCAATACATATGGTATGTACAGTATTGTCCATCCTCATGAACAGGTGTCATGTGACTGTGCAAACATGTCAACAGCTGCTCTGCACTCTAAAAACATCCCTCAGGCAGGAATGGGTGATGGGTGCACACCAGACCTATGAAGGTACTTGTGATTAGCTAAGCAGCTGAGGAAGTGGAGTGGTGCAATTTTCTCAGAGTAAACACAGCATTTTAGTTTTAATCCTTCCTGCAGACCATATAGAGACGCCATCAAGCACACCCCAAAGGCAACACACTGATGAGAAGATGAATCAGTTGAGAACAGGTTTTCTTCCTGGTGACTTTGTACTGCTGTTTCAAATAAACATGAACTCCCTCAGATAGGTTTCCCTTACATGTGTCTGTTGCAGTCTAACACATGCCCTATTTATTTTAGAGGGCATACAGGCTGTTCGTCAAAGACTGATGGCTTTCTACGGTAGGAAGAGTACATTCTGTCTCCATGGCATGATCTGAATCTAGCCCAAGCTTCAGACCTTTTTCTAGATCTTCCTTCATACCCTTTCCACCCATTGCTTTTTTTCCATGTCTATCTATATTGATAACAAAGGCTTGAGCACTGACACCATTTTGTGTACCCTGACAATCTTATTCCTTGATAATATTTTGGCTCAGATGAACTAGTGTTACCCTCCAAAAAATCCTTGTCAGGGTGGAGGGGTTAGCAATGCCAAGGTCACTTCATCACCAGCAGCTTGGAAGATGACTTACTGGCTCAAAAGGTAGAGTTCAGCTGTCCTGACCAGAGTCAAACCAGCTGGCCTTAAGACCCAAAAATATATGCTAGACAGGTAGCACTATAGGATAGCATTTATATCCTTACAGGTCCCTCATATCTTTTCCTGAAACATTTTTTTTCCTCAATCTTGTCCTGAATAGTGAACGGCTTTACCCATATGATACCATTTTTGAAGTCTTGCTGATATCAAGACAAGTTAACTCCTATCTCAGATGTCTGCCACAAGAAGACAAGATGAAATGCAGACCTGAAGTGCCTCCATTACCTCTAAAGGCAGCATGAGGAGAATGGCTTTGAAGTAAAACCCTACCTTCTAGAGGTGGATGAGATGAAACCCACCCCAGAAGTCTAGATCATACTCTTGCACTGACAGGTCTTCATCATCACCTGCAAACTCAAGAGACTTGTGTGGAGGTTACCTATTGTGAGAATAATACTTTATCGACAGCAGGTTTGGCAGGAGTAGGGCCAAATCTGCAGAGCATAAAGGTTCTGTCTGATAAGCAAGAGACTGAACAGTGGAGATACTGGTAGGCAGTTAAACATGGAGAGATTTTCTTCAGTGGGTCCAAAGAATTTTATGAAGCACTTTAAGATAAGTAATCACAAAATATTCCAGAGAATTTAAGCGACTGGTTGCATTAGATAAACTAGTTTTCATCCCCATATTCAGATATTTAATTCCACATTTTCAAATCCTGTAAGGACAGAGGTCATATTTCTCCTCCTAAGTACAAAATCACAGGTTCATAGACGGCCTCACAGTCTTGAATTCCTTTTCTTTGCATTATGGATGATGAATTTGTCCCAGAACAGACAGCAGCTCATGCATTAGCTGGAGCACAGGAGGTAGCAAGGTGGAGAGGTGTCATCACAGAGTAATGCAGTCAATTTAAGCCATCTTATTATGAAGTACTTATTATGAAAAACTTTGGGATTGGGGGTTAGAAAGCATGTTTACACCTATGTTAACTCAGCCTGGCTCACCCTTGTTTTCTCAGCTGTGTTCAGGCTAATATAGCTGCTTCCTTGCTGTAGAGCTGACAGACTGATCTCAGGTTGTTGCTTCTCACTATGTACCTGTTTGGTTTAAGTGTTGCTGTGAGAATCTGTCACTTTTGACATGGTGCCAGAACATGTAAACCATTTGGTGTGTCATACAGACAATCTCTGCTGACTCTGTTCATATATATGTTGGTCAAATTACCAGAAGAGTTTATTTCCTTCTTAAACTGTCTTTGCCAACTATTTCAGTAACTAAAGAATGAGATTAACTTTAATAAATCCTTAGGGGGTAATTCAGCCTTGACAGAGCCTGTTCAGAAATGTGTTTCAGTCTTGTATGCCTGCATAAAACAAACTCCTATTTTCTTTACTGCTGTTCTTCAAAAATCTTTGGCTTCCTCATGTGGATGCCCTAAAAACTATGCTTTCTCCTCTGTCATTAAAAAAAACCAAATCAGCCTACTTAGATTTTCTTCGTCCAAGTATATTATCTTAACTACCACCATATTGTTCTAAAACCAAGAAAATAAGCTTTAAAGGGCTGAAAAAACACTACCTTGTATGACTTGATAGGAACAGAGTCCAGCTAAATGAACAGGTTCTTCAGTCTCTACAGATTTGACTGTAGATATTTGGTCTTTATTGTACACTCACAGAAATTCCCACTCATCAGAGCTACAAAATCAACCCAAGATGCATCAACTCGCAAAGTGATTTACTTTTTATAACAATGTACATTTCCATGAACTAAGATAAAATCACTGGACTGTGCGGGGTATGAAATACTCCATCGAAAATGCTGAAAACTTGTCCCAACCCTGGTGACACAGGTGGCCTCCTTCCTCCTCAGGAGGAAGACACCGATCCCTTTAGTCCCAAGTTGAACTGGCTGCGTGACTCTGGATATGAACACGTGCGTAAGCCTGACACATCTGCCACGCAGAGGACTTGCTGTGCATGATTGGCTAGTGGTGGAGGCTGCCAGATGATGCGTAGCGTTGACAGATGTGCAAGGAGGTGAATCTGATCATGCATTTTTCTGCTTGCCGTGTCGCAGCTAGAATCGTACCATACATGCCAAGCCGTGCAAACCTGCCCAGCGCTGCTCAGAAACTTGCCTTTATTAAAAATATAGGAGTGCCCTCTGGTGGAAGACTGAACATCTAAAGCTGAAGTTTCAGTGTCTCTAAGTACCTTTTCCCTCAACTGTAAAAACATCTGATTTGTTGCTGATAAACCAACAGAAACTGCAAGGTCCAGATGAGTTCTCATTTCCATCAGTGGATATTTTCACCTAACCATTGCCCCTGCCTAGTCAGCCTGGAGGTTTTTGGGTTGAGTTTTGGGGTGGGTTTTTTTTATATTCTTAAAAATATTTGGTTTAGATTTCATCTTCTTTCCTACTTTAATAAAAGCATTGGGACACAGCTTGCCTTGGCATACTAGGGACTGACGTTACATCTCCTGAAACTTCAAAAGACTATCTGCTTAACAGTTAGCATGCGTGACACATTTTATGTTGAATATATAATTTTGGTGGGATTGTAGCATATGGAGCTCTGTTTGAGATGAGTGAACTTTCTTTATAGCTATGGAAGAGTTAGGTGTTGCCAAAAGGGCATCTTTTATTGACAATATGCCACAAAATCTATTCTTGCAGGTAGTGGCATAAACTCCTTATGTTATGGACTTTGGTGAACAACCTGTGCAAGTATGTATCACAAAGGAGGTCTAGACCTAAATGTATAACTTTTAGACCTTCATGTCAGGGTAGAAGAATGTCTCCTCTCAGTGATTTTGGGATAGGGGACAGTCTCTGTCTGTTTAACGGTTGTAAATTCCTCAGGCTCAAAGGAAATCACTGTAAGAACAGAAAAACAGCCTCTGCCCACACCAACACCAGGCTTCTGGCAGCCTAGCTTGTGACAGAGAAATGGTTTACATCTAGCAGGATCCCTCTGTGTTAAAATTATTTATTTAAAGCTAACAGTCACACATGCAAAGTCTGATTCTCCAAGACACACGGTGTTTTGGCTTTGAATATAAAAGCTCCTGTGTTTAAACTTACATATATGCCAAAGTATTTGTCTGGATCGGCGCCCAGTGCAGTCAACTATTTCTTCTGTCAAAGTGTACTCAGAAACTACTACGGAAATGACAAATAGCTTTGCACAGTTACGGGCCTTCCCTCAGCTTTAGTCATCATTAACACAGCAGAGAGGAATACTCAGGTGCATGGTATCATAGACTACAACTTAATAAATATACTTCCAGTGTATCCAGAATGGGGTCATTCCAAAAAAGTAATAGCATTCTTGTTTGCATATCTTGTGTATGCAACAGAGTTTTAGGTGTCCAAAGATTCCAAAGAATCTATGTTGAGGGGTTTGGAAAAATGCAGCACAAAGTAGAGTGAATTAGGAACTCAGTTCCAATTTTTTGAGTTTATGAAAATAGTTATTTTTGTGCTAATTCCTACAGAAAAGGAATGGGGGGGGCAGTCCATGCAAAAGCACAGTAACTGGTTTCAAAAGCAACAAGATTGCAAAACCTGATTCTTATGTTTCGTAAGGGCTTGGTACCTGCCTTTCTTTAGATGATAACACCACCTGCAGAACCATTTTAAAACAGTTCACCTTGTTTTACTTGTATGAAATTTTCATCTTAAAGCTCATTTTGTAGTTTCAAAGTTTATTACGCCAACTGATGAAAGAAAAATCTGTCAAAGATATTAAATGCAAATGCATCATCTCTAATTCAAGGAATCCAGCAGAGGCTGAGATGTGGTCTGGAAAGCATCCTACCTTTACCCTGCCCTCATATTCTTCCTAGGAGTTTGGGTTTTGCCTTTCCTGCAGAAAGACAGGGCAGCTAAGATGACTTTTGGTGTGACCCACTGGTGCCATTTTCATTTCATTTTCTTCTATCTGTACAAGCTTGGACTCACTAGGACTGTGCTACAACACTGCAAGACCAGTTGAAAGAGCTACATGCAAAAGTACTGTCAGTTCTACCTTGTAGAGCAAAATCACTGCTTCTCTTTTACTTCAGGGTTCTGACAACTTCCCTATTCACTGACAAGACTCAAAACCAGTTTGAGGTTATATTCAGCCCTGTGGCCAGAATGCCATGGGACACAGTTGGTTTGGGAAAATTTCAGACCCTTCACCTTCAGAGATCAGGACAAGAAGGCAGGTGCCGTTTAACCCAAACTCTCAAAGTGGGTCTATATGTTCTGTCATATAATAAGTGGATCTGATATTATACATAGTGGATCAGTAAGTATAAGCGACAACTGTGGGCAGCACATGCTTAATGCAACTTTTATAGTGTTTATAGAGAATAATATAGCAAGAACTCAAAGATAATAGCAATCAGAAGAAAAAAATGAGCCCAGATTTTTTTGACAGAACTATTACCCACCTATGAACCAATCACCGTTTGTACAGAATAATATAATTGTGTGTTATCAACAAACACCATGTAGTGCTAATGACATCCAGTTGACTTCCACAGAGGAAGAAAAATTTTAATTAGCGATAAAATTATAAAACAAATATTTTGTGATAGGTCTCTTTTTGCTGGCACTGAGCCTGTCTTCAGGCAGAGATTTCCATTCCCTCATACGCAACAAATTTTTGAAATTTTTGTCTCTGAAGGAACGTAATCTGAAATGCTAATTCTTTCCTCATATTTATTTAAAGTTACATGGAAAATAAGTGAGAAAGAAAATAGCACACAGTTCATCATATTGTAATGCATGGACGACTGCAACTCCCATTTGTTTTTCTTTAATGTATAGTTATGCATTTGAAGATTGATTTTATGTTATTTTATTATTTACTCTGAGAGACCAATCTCCTGGGAGGGAGTGGAGAGGTAATCGGCTCCCACAGCCAATTCAGCGGAGGCTGCATTCAACACAGGCAAATCCAATTTAGGTGAACATCTGTCTGGAATGCTTTAGGTCTGTTGCATTCTGCATTTGGACTTTTCAAAGTTGCTTCCAACTTTATTTTTTTAGTTATGCAAGTACCTTCAAACTGAAGGGTAAGTTACTTTTCATCGCTCAGCATTTGTTTGTAAGCCTTAAAGGAAAAATGAAAGGTGTGTTCTATAAGGGAAAAATACTACACAGGGTGCTTCAAATTATAATGACAAATCTCCAGGGGCTCCTAGAGATGCTGTCAGCACCTCATGAAAAAAATATAAAGCAGTGCAATCCAAGACTGTAATTTTGGTTGCATGAAACTGTCCTACAGTGTTACAGCCATCCCTGTTGAGAATAGGTCTGTGGTAATATAATGAATTTGTGTCAGTATAAAGCCTTTCTGTCTGCATGTTGATTTGCATAGATTTGAAGTTGCAACCATATATCACACCCTGAGCAAATGTACTGGGTTGAGACAAAAACTTGCCAGGCTGGGTTTGCCAGAGGTGGGAAAGCCTCTGGCATGACACCCATGTGGTTGTATCCCCAGATTAACCATCCCAGTGCGTGGCCAGCAAATTGCTGTGTGTGCAGAGCATGTCTGTGGCCATCCCACTCGTGCTGGGAAGGGGATGGATGGCTGGTCTCCATTAGAGGGCAACAGGACACTGTGCTCACAGGAAAATTACTGTCTGGAACTGCTTTCTGGTGGGAATATTCAACATGTGTTTGGTAACCTCCACTTTCTCCATGCTAAAAGCCTGGGACTGGGGTTTACCCTGTGTGTTTGGTTATTTGTGCAGGATGGAGGGCAAGCTGTGCATGCAAAGTGCTTCTCTGTGCCAGCTACCCAGGGGTAATGTCCCTCCTATGCTACAATGCAAAGTCTCTGCTTAGTGGAACCGCTCCCTGAAATCATTCTGGTGGATCCACTACATTGAACAGAGGCATTTTTCATAGTTGGCTATGCTATGTCCTCCGTGGGATGGGTCAGGGAAGGATCTCTGATTTGCTGACCCATGGTGCCCTAACAGAGATGCGTCTCTCTGCAGATGGAGTCTGGGATGGCTCATCAGATATGTTAGGTACCAATGACGTGAATGTCCCGTCAAATTTATCCCTTTGTTTTGAACAACAGCAAAATAAGAGGGAGACCTTAAAATAATATTTGGACTGTATAGGTTTAACAAATGAACCATCTCATCCACTACACAAGGGATTTCACCTGGTTTAACTGTCCTTGCATAGCTGACTTGATGCACAGCTTTGACAGCCGGCTGAGCATCCTCACCCTCACCAATGCAAACATTCCTGCTGCAAATGTAGAGGTAGCAGGAAGGGAAAACCCTTGTATAAAGTGTCATTCATCTGTCAAAGTTATCGCCACTGGATGCCACTGAATCAAAATTTCTTGGCAAGCTTGCAATAGAAAAGTACACATACAAATGTATGTGCAAATTGTTTGAGCTTTGAATTTTACACCAAGAAATTTTGCTCTCCCAGCTCTAAGATCCCTCCAGATGTGTGCCAGTGTTCAGCTTCTTGCATTCCTGATGTCCATGGCCCAGTTGAGTACCCTTGACTCCTACTGCTGGGCAAGAGCAGAGTCAAAAATTTTAGAAAGACAGCAAAATAAAAATAGAGAGAGGAAATATTGTTGAGATAGGATCGTTAGTAGCTCAATGATTCCAAAAGGATAATATCAACATGGAAATGTATCAAGTCCTAAAAAAAAAAGGGAAAAAAAAAAAGAAGAAAAAAGCCAGGGAAGCAGGTCAGGAGGTAGTTGGAAATCACTAGGCTTTTGGATAAATCATCAGAGCCACTAGTGTATGTAGAGCTGGTGGATATTGATATCCCAGCACCATTGCAGATGCTCTCCAAGGAGCTGGGAAGGTCAACCAGCCCCCTCAGTGCCTGCCCTTCCACCAAAGGTAGGTTCTACACAGCTGTGAGTCTATTACCCTCAAAGCCTGTCAGACCATAGCAACCTCTGCATGTGATAGAAATAATATAAAGCTATTATATACATCTCTTGCTTGAAGAGTTTGTGCCTGACTAAAGATGCCAGAGCAAATGGACGCAAGAGAGAGGTTGTAACATGAGAGGTGACCAAAAAAAGAACAGGGAAGCTGGAGGCATCCACCAAACCTCCCTCCAAACTACCTGACCCTCACCCTCACCCTCATCCACACATTTCACCAATATTGTTGTCACTATGAATGGTTTTCCCTGTGTTTTTCTCAGACTTCTTAGGAGTAAGGGACAAAGAATGAAGAGGAAAATCAGTGAAAGGAGTTGGAATTCGCTCTTAAATTCAGGCTTTCAGATGATGACGTTCTTTTAAGGTAAATATACATTAACCTGTTTATTTGATAAGCTGAAAAGGGCTTGTGTATTTTTTGCTTGGCACTAAAAGTATTCTTGGTGCAGACAAAAAAAATGCCCTGGTTGTACAATATGGAATAGTAAAGAAAAATTTCTTTGGCAAACAGAATGTTTCCTGGTAAACATTTTCTGGCTCTGTGGGAGTGGTACTTCTCTGACCCAAAGTGTTTGCTTTCCACAGAGCAAAGGACAAGCAAGACAAAAGTCTGTGAGACTGTAATCTGCAGATCTGTCATATGAGAATGTCACAAAGTAAAATCTTTTTTCTATTTCTCTCCTAAAGCTACACAGATATAGGGATGACCCACACAGTGAAATTTAAATAGCTAGTCATACCCAAGGGAAATACAATAAATCTCCATGTAAATTGTCTTTGCTATAATAGATGACGGGACAAATCCATCTGCAAGATTAAAGACAGCAATGTATTCAATTTGGATTAAATTCACCACTAATACTTAAGGAACTAATAGAACAAATCTTGGAACGATAAACAAGCAACATCACGAAGGCAACCACCTCATGGAAGAACTAATTTAGAGCTTTGTGAAGATGAATATGGAACTTCTGCCTAAAAAGGAACTGAAAGAGCATTTGAATCATTGACCTGGTTTGAGCCAGGGAAAAATTCTGGATCAAATTCTTGAAAAAGCAATGCATAAATCCATAAAGGCTTCGTTGATAACAAACATCTAATATTTAAAATTTCCATCAAGCAGGACTGCAAGATGAAGAGGCCTCACGGTAGCTATGTCCTTAAAAGGGAACTTTAATGTACACAAAGCAGAAATGTGAAACAGGTTACTGTGCTGTTCTGGTATGCAAACTGCTGGCACATAAAATAAGAACCTGCTTATGTTCAACTGGACCTAGGTAGAAGAATCATGGCTAAAGTAGAATATGGTAAAGTAAACACAACCAGTATGAATCAGAAAATGACAGGCATTTTTTAATTTATTATATATACTCACATCTACCATCTCGCTAATACCATATAAGGGCAAGATTGCCTAGTGAATGCTGTCAGAAATACCAGGTTATGGATACAGTAGAAGCAAATCTAGGATCAAAAAGTAAACAGTAATTAGGAAAGCACTGCTTTTTTGACAGGAATTTGAGAGAGGGTGTTCCTTGCGTACCTCAGAGGTTGATACTGGGCCCAGCACTGTTCAGTATCTTTGCTAGAGACATGGACAGTGGGATTGAGTGCATGTTCAGCAAGTTTGCCAATGACAACAAGCTGTGAGGTGCCATTGACACACTAGAGGGAAGGGGTTCCATCCAGGGGGACCTTGGCAGGTTTGAGAGAAAGGCTCATGTGCACTACATCAACAAGGCCAAGCGCAAGGTCCTGCACGTGGGTCAACACAATCCCAAGCACAACTACAGGCTGGACAGAGAACAGATTGAGGACTGGTCCTGTGGAGAAGGACTTGGGGATGTTGATTGATGTCAGGCTAAACATGAGCTGGCAATGTGCGTTTGCAGCCCAGAAAGCCAACCATGTCCTGAGCTGCATCAAAACCACTGTGACCAGCAGGTCAAGAGAGGGGATTCTACCCCTCTGCTCTGCTTTCCTGAGTCCCCACCTGCAGTACTGTGTAAAGTTGTGGGGTCCCTAGTACAAAAACAACATGGACCTTTTGGACCAGGACCACAGGATGCCATGGATATGCTGAAGCACCTCTCCTGTGAAGACAGATTGAGAGAGTTGGGCTGCTTCAGCCTGAAGAAGAGAAGGCTACAGGGAGACTTCCATTACCAAAAGGGGTTACAGGAAATCTGGAGAGGGACTGTTTATCAGGGCATGTAGTGACAGGACAAGGGGGAATGGGTTTAAATTAAAAGAGGCCAGATTTAGATTAGATATAAGGAAAAAATCCTTCCATGTGAAGGCAGAGAGGGCCTGAGCCAGGTTTCCCAGAGAAGCTGTGGCTGCCCCTGGATTCCTGGCAGGGCTCAAGACCAGGTAGAATGGTGACCCTCCGCTGGTCTAGTGGAGGGTGTCCCCGCCCACGACAGGGAGGTCAGAACTAGATGGGCTTTGAGGAGCTTTACAACCCAAACTATTATCTGATTCTGATTCTGGCTTCATAGTTGCAAATAAATGCCTGGGTAGCTGTATATGTCAATGTTAGTAGCTCATTATTTTGTTAATTTCAATATAGATTGTTATGGGTTTTTGGATTACTGACTGAGATTGTTGGCTGCTTTGTTTATGACTTCAAAGTGTGTTCACTAATCAATAAACACCTTGATCTGTTTTATCAGTTACATCTCAAGGGTCCAACTATCAACCCTCAGTTGTAACAGGTGGATAACTGGCAAAATGAGAAAACTGTAAACCATAAACATGATTTACTTTGACTTTAATAAGACTTCTGATATTGATTTATATATCATTACATATAAAGAAAAAGAAAATATGATTTAGATTACAATCTCCATGAAGGAAATACACAGTTGAAACTCAGAAATCTCACTTTGACATGTAGAACTGATATCAGGTAAGCACCCCGAGGGTGATGTGTGATTTTGCTTATTTGTTGCAGTTGAACACAGAGTTCAATTCTGAAAATTTTTTTCTAACTGAACCTTGTTGAAGTTCCACATTGTGTTTAGGACTGGAATTCAAAGAAGAGCCTAATAAGTTGGAAATGTTATCTGGGCTAATAAAATCTGAGACAACAGAATAACAAACCGTAGGAATGTGAGTTGAAGGATAATAAACTTTGAAATGGATGAAACATCTAAAAAGCCATGTTTTGTTCTGGGATGTATTAGCCACCTTCCTGTCAGTAAGATCTATAAGTTAATTATTTCACTCTTTTCATCATCAGTAAGTCCTAAGTTGATGTATTATTATTCCAAAGCTATTTATAATGTATCATTATGTAAATATTGGTACAATATTAGTAAATATTAGTGCAGAGATGACTTGGTACATACCTATACTGCATTTTTTAAAAAATTCTTATCAATTTTTTTAGAACAGGCATGTATGGGTGCAACTTTATGCTAGGTTAAATGATGTGCATGGTAACTTACTATATCACAGAATCCCTAGATTGGAAAAGACCTTTGAGATCATCAAGTCAAACTGATCCTGTCTTCTGCTAAACCATATTCCTGAGCACCTCATCTACCAATCTTTTAAATACATGGTGACTCAACCACCTCACTGGGCAGCCTATTCCAATGCCCAATAACCTTTTTGGTGAAGAACTTTTTCCAAATGTCTAATCCAAACCTGCCCTGGTGCAGCTTGAGTCCACTGCCCCTCATACTATCAGCTGTCACTTGGCAAAAAGACCAATACCCACCTCTTTACAACCTCTTTCAGGTAATTGTAGGCAGTAATAAGGTCTCCCCTCAGCCTCCTCTTCTCCATATGGTTTAAGTAAACAAGAGAGTGGCTTGTTTCTTGCAGATATTTGAAACTTTCAGGGTTTTTTTCCTACTAGAAATTTACTGCTGTGATAATCCCAGTAGCATTATGTGTCCATTTAAAGCCACATTTTACCTCAGGCAATGGGAATTTTAGTGAGGATACAATATATTAAGACCTTCCTCAGTTTCTCAGGGTGGTTTTGGGACTGATGATGCTCAGAGAAAAGATAGCATGAAGCAGTTTGAGCAATTATAACTAAGAAATTTTTTTATTTCTTTTTTTTCTGGGGGGGAAGGAGACACCAGACAGACATGAATAGATGGTCAGAATAAAACACAACATGCAATATAGTAATAATCAGAGACAAAGTTCTGGGTGGCATGGACACTGTAGCACATACTTCCAAAAAGGGATGAACAATAAATTACTATTTCTCCATTGTAAAGTAGCAATCCTTTAAAAATTACAGAACAAATAAGAAAATAGGAAAAAAAAATCAACAGACTCTGTAGCAGAAAGCTACAGCCAAAGCTTTAAGATTTCACCAAAATGCTTTAAATGGCAGTGTTAGAAGTTTAATTGCATTTGGAACAAGAAGGCTGCAAAAGTCACCATCGTGGGACTCCTGTAGCTGCTCTTAAGTGATTCCAAAACCCAGTCATATACCTTCTCTGTATTTTGCACCCAGTGCATTATTTCCTCAAGATTATGAGATTATTATTTGACAAAATGCTTAAAATAATTGGCTGGATGTTATTTTCCAAATAAACTGTTCTCAGAGAGAAATATGAGTGGGAAACATTGAAAAAGATCACAAGGATCTGTATTCAGGCAATATGCTAACCTGTTAATTGCAGTGTTAAACTGTAAAAAATGAAATAAACCATAGAAAAGTCTCTTTAAGAAAGTCAGGTTTAAAATTAAGGCTCAGTCTTTGGTAACGATGTGTTGATCTTGTAAAAATGATTACTCTTGTTACTCTTCTAATGCTTTTTTCCTGAAGTTCAATAAAGTACTTAGAGGTGGAACTTAATTTGAAATAAATAAAAGTAACCTCTTCTTTCCCATTTTCTCCAACACATTAGGGGGAAAAAATAAATTTAGACTGGATCACTCCATTCAGTTGGGAACAAGGAGCTTAATTCAGGACATTTATTGGAAAATCTGAGACAAAGAGAAGAAGAAGTATTGCTTGGCTCTCCCTTCCCCCCACAGTTAGTAGCTGCATGAATAAAATACTTCACCCAGTGTGTAGGAAGCTTGGATCCCTCTTCTGTCTATGCTGAAGCACACGTTCCTCCTAGAAAAGTGCCTTAATCCTCATGTCACCAAGGATTTGGAATAGCTCGCACTCATGAATGTGGCCTCTTTATCCTCTCTTTTCCCTCTATGCAGTGACTTCTGCAAGTGCTTAAGATGCCCATACAGAAATGTCTAATGCAGTATCAGATGATCCAGTTCTGGTAGTACCTCTGTTTGGGATTGGCAGATGGTTTGCAGGAGACCTGTGCCCTTCTGGAATACAAGAAAAAGGCCAGGAAAGGCCTGTGTGCTGCTCTAGGACCTGATTGCTGAATTGCTTGTTTAGCTGCTGATTGTGTGGACAATGGATACAATAGAGCAGAATTTGGCTCAAATCACCTGAACAGCTCGCTGTCCAGCTTTCTGCACATGGGTATGAATTCAATAAGTTGTGGTGACCTTTAATGGCCCCATTTTGTCACTCCCCTTGCTTTGAGTATTCCTGTACCTAACTTTCGCATGGTTCTCTTTTGACATCCCACTTATTACCCCTCCTCCTCATTAATTCCTGCTTCCTATATTTTGTGTTAAGGTCTTACCATGTCCTGGCATGTACCGGGCAAACTGAAAAGTAGTCTTTGTTCTGGTTTTGATACCAGTAAAATGCAGCAGAATGTCAGAATATGGGACAAAGTTGGCAACTTAAACCAGAAATGGCCAGTAAATGCACTTGAATTTGGAAGAGTAGGTGAGACAAAGCCATCAGGTTCCCATCTCTGAACACAGGTTTACTGAGAAAGATGAATTTTTTAGGACAGACATAATTTATGAGACATCAGTCACACAAGGGAAACAGAAGGCTGGGAGTATTTATTTATTATGCTTCTAAAACCATTTCTGGCTGCTGTAAGTTCAGTTCTGCATGATTTTTTTCTCTATATATATTCATTTTGGGATATCTGGTCCAAATTAAACTTCCTTATAGATAAAAAGTACTTCCAGTTCATTACACACTATTGCTGAAGAGTAGAAGATGAGATTCAGTTCTCCTGTGCTGAAATAGAGAATCATAGGATCACTTAGGTTGGAAGAGACCTTTAAGATCATCGAGTCCAACCACAGCCTAACACTGGCTAATCCACTTCTAGACCATGTCCTCCAGCATAACATCTAAACAACTTTTAAATACCTTCAGGGGTGGTGACTTCACCACTTTCCTGGGAAGCCTGTTCCAATACTTGACTACCCTTTCAGTAAAGAAATTCTTCCTGATATCTGACGTAAATCTCCCCTGGTGCAATCTGAAACCATTTCGTCTCATCCTATCACCTGTTACCTGAGAGAAGAGGCCATCTCTATAACACAGACTAATTGCTCTAAATTACTTTTATTTTCAGTTGAGAAAAATCCATGTTTTAATCCCAGATTTATGTCATCTATTTTAGAGCAAGACTTTCAGGACAATGCACGTCACATCTCCGAAGTGACTGTTTTTATTCAGTGACTAGAAAGAGAACTAAATTCAGATGAAGGCAGCTATAATACAGATATATACAGCTTGTGTATCAATTGAATTCTGCCATAGTTATTAAAGGGCTATGATGGATACATGGAATCATAATGGCAGTGTCATGAATAAAATAAATATGAATGAAATAAAGTGTCATGAAATAAAAGATACAGGAGCACACACCTAAAAACCAGGGATGCCTTGAGTGCTACTGATCTCATCTGCCTTTCACCTCAAGATTCAGATGATTCTATAAGGTTAGCTCTTCCAAAAAACTATTCTGGGTTTCCCCCTACAGTGGAGCTAGGTCAATGAAGACAATAGAGCTAGATACACAATAAACCTCCTGAAATGTGACATCTTAGCATGAAAGAAGCCTCTCCCAAGATATCCTTCATTGTCTCATCTAAGCATTTAATTAGTTGGGAGTCCACTACTTCCCAAGATGCCTCAGGGGATCCTACTAGGGCTTCAGGTGCAGTTTGGAAGAGTGAAGGTCTTCCATACCTTCTTTCTAACATCTTTAGCACTCCAAGGGTGTCTGGGACATCTTATTTTATAGGAAATTGTGCCAAGTGCCTCCATATAGGCTGCTGCATTTAGACTTCGGTCTCCACTAACCTAGATCTCCTTTCCTTCGTTGAGTTAACTAGCTCAAATGTAGAAGCCCACAATTTAGATAGCCTCTTTTAGTTAGACACAATTATATTGTATGACTTCTTTCAAAAGAGTCTATTAATTATTTCTGAAGAAATGTATGTATTTGCTTTGCCCCACCTTGAACATAGAAAAGCATTAACGTAAGCACGTGCGCTCAGATATCGTGTGACTAACTGGGTACTTTCCAATAGCAGAAACCTGTAAAAGACTTGTATCAGTTTCAGCCAGGAAATTTTTTTTTTCTTACCAATTACTTTTCTGCAGTTCATTACAGAACAGAGTGTTCCAGGTTCTGCTTCCTGGACTGTGTGTACATTTTCTATCAGATTGTGTCTCTCTCTAAAAGGGAAAAACATTACAAGATGCAGAAAACAGAAATCTATTCCTCCTTTTACAGTGTTTATTTTTCCTCATGGTCTTTTGCATGCAATAAATACTCTCTCATGCCTGCTTTTCCATCTAGCCCTATGGTTCTTGCATGCCAGACGGTGGAACAGCTCAGCTTTGGCAAGATGTGTGGAAAGCCCTCTCTGTCAAGACATGCTGTGAATGGATATGGAACATGCACCTTGGTTATGTAGGTCAGATTCACCTTTTCTCAAGGAATTTCCTATTTCGGAGTGTTAGGAGCTCTATGCTCTTACAAAAAAGGTGAGATGTTACTCCACAGTCTTGGCTGTGGTCAAATGTAGTTAATTCAGTAATTATTATGAGTCAAACAGCAATTAATCACCAATATCATTTCCTAATGACACTTCCTGCTAGAATACTGTAATTTTAAATGGATATTATCTTAATACTTACTTTCACTGCTCCAATCTTTTCTCATTTGCTTAGTGCAACCAGTCCAATAGGATTGTCCATGCAGAACTCACTGACTTACAAATCGGATTTTCCTGTTTTCTTCTACATTTTAATATGCTTTTCAGCCTTAACAAGTTCAAGGTATGTTTTTTTTATGAACTGGACACTGCTACAAGAAGACCAAACTTATTCTGCGCTCTTTACAATACCCCTGGTATACTCTTATCTCAAGTGCATGAAAAGGCAAAAATGCATACATATTATTAAATATGATTACATATTACTATATATTATTATATAAGCTTACAGTTAAGGGGTGACACTTTTTTAAAGAATTCACAGCAAAAGTCCCCACATTGCCGTCACTATTGTTAGACTGGAGAAAAACCTTTTCCCAGAAAATACGTGCAGCAAACAAAAAGGCATTAATGAAAAGCTTCAGTTTGCATAGGCTTTTTTACTCAGAGATGGTTATGACTGAAGTTATTAACCAAGTAAAGTGAAGCTGAGCCCTTATTTCAAATAGCAGATTTATTCCAAATGATCAGTTGAGCAAAAGTACATCATTTTTTGGTTACTTTATACTCTCAGAGAGGAAGATATTAGTGAAAAAAAATGTGTTCTTCCACAGGAGGTTTCCATACAGAAGTCTTCTGTGCTCACTTTCTTTGTATCCTTCCATATTGTTGTTAACATTCACTTACATCAGGCATTGGTTTATTTGTTTTATGGGAGAAATGGTATTGAAGGGATATAGCTTATCTCTCTCATTGACCTGTATCTGATAGTTTCTCTTATTCTAATCTAATATTTTAAATGCATTAGATATGTTGGCTCATAAAGGTGACTTTATAAGTGGGTTTTATTTATTTACAGGAAAGGGATATGACAAAGACTAGCTCAAATGCAAGTGTTTTCACTATTGCGTTGTCCCAGGAGTTGGAATGAATTTTATTCCAGATTTCTGGAGCCAGATCCTTGATGTCCCATAGTAGAGATTTAGAAAATGTTTTTTAATGAATTGCCGCATGTAAACTGTAGCTGAAATGCCAATCTGTGTACAGTTAAAAAAGAAAAATTCTACTTTTTTACATTGTTCAGCTTTGTCACATTTCAACAGAGAATACTGAAAATATCGTGAACACTTGTACACGTATTGAGCTTTGAGATGAAAAGTGTATGATTTTAGAAACTGAATCATCTCCTAATCCATTTTAGAATCCATGAGAATTACTTCCACCCCAAAACCAAATTCCTTCCACAATTTCGTTTATTAGACTCTAAGAGCAGGTTTTGAGTGGTGAGACTAGAAGGTCTTACAACTCAAACCACTCAAACCATGAATTCTCCTTGCAGCAAACTTTTAAGAACCATTGATAAAAAACATTTTCAGGAGCAGTCTATTTAAAACAGATCCTGTTTTGAGAACAGAAGGGAAGAAATAGGCCTTTCAAAGTTTCCAGTTGACAATTTTTTTTACTATTCAGTTACACAGCGCTTCTGCACAGTTACTGTTGGTTCACTTATGTTTTGGGGGTTTTTATCTTCATTATGTATAGTCTCATATGTGGTGGCTTCAGGTTCCACTATGCAAGGAAATGAGACTTACTGCAATCACTGTATCATCTGAGCACGGCAAAAAAGGGGAATTCCTTTAATAGGGAGATCCTTTCTGTAAGATCTAGATCTATATTTTTTGCTTCAGGGTATATACCTTCAAAGCTTAGCTGTGATTCAAAGAAAGACGTTAGCAGCAATGACTACAATTTGTGTACTTCAGTCAGTGCTGTCTCCGTTTTCTTGGGAGATCTGGACCATTGCAGAAGCAGAACAGTTTAGAAAATATGATATTCCTGTGCTCAAAACATCTAGAAGTATCTTGTCCCTCCCACAAAGTGGAAGCATATAGAAGGGACAAGGTGGCTAGTGTGCTTAGCTTCTACTTCATATGCTTTTAATTAATCCCAGGTACCTGAGATCCCTGACTTCCAATGGAAAGAATAAACTCTTGGTTACACCTGCCTTATCCTTTGCTTTCTAAGAGTTTAGACAATGAGTTTGGAGTAGATGCTTAAATACTTGACAGACAATGTAAGGAAAGTAAATCCCAGTTCAAATCTTTTAGTCAAAATTTTATTCAATACCACTAGGAAATTAACATATACTCATTGTAAATGTCCTAATGTGGTGATTCTAAGAAGCAATAGATTAGCCAAATAAGATGGACTCATATTTGACCATGGAATGTTTATCATTAACTTCTTTTCTCAAGTAACAATATATGAAGGTTATTAAAGGTTTCTGAATTCAGTTGTAAAGTCATCATTCTTTTAAAAAGAGATTATTTCTAAGAATCAGACTAGTGCTTTGGAACAGGTTTTTACCAAGTAAATCAAAATTGTGTTGGAATTTAAAGGATTTAATCTGGCTAGTCCTTGCAGGTAGTGAGAATGACTAACGTGATAATGCTGACAATTTTATCTTTTATTTTATAAATTGTCAAGATTACCATTATCCTTGAAAAAAAAAAAAAGAGAGAGAGAAAAAAACACTGTTCTCTATTTTTTCCTCTTCTGTGCTCTGTTTCTAGGGTGCATATTTCTCTAAGGAAGAATGTAATACTAGGGAACTCCTGTTTATAAGTTGCAAAAGTTAAAAATCTCCCTTTTAATTTCAAAGCCAGAGATCAGGAAATTTAGAAACCCTTCCTATTTTGTAAGATATGAAAATATTAAATCTATTTACGAGATTGTCTGTGGCAGAAGTGAGTAGTTACTGAAATAACACTGCCTTGGAAAACCACAGACACAATGAGTTTAGCCTATAGCCTCACTTGCTACTGACCAGAGACAAAATAACCTGAACAATATTTATTCACAGTACTTTTAAACTTACAAGTCAGTCACATTATATAATGTATATAGGCATACAAAGCTCAGTAGCAGCCACTTGAAGAAGACCAAAGCAACCTCAGGATAGAGGAGAAGTCTCTTTCCAAATATAGATTGTAGGTGATGGTTTAGGTCTTTCTCAGCTACTGCTCATCCCTTACCACTGAAGATGTGCCACAGTGGGCAGAAACCTAATCAGTACATCTGCTTGGATTGAAAGATGGCAGAGAAAAAACATAGTAAGCATCTTTGCTCTTGAAAGATTGCGGGCAGACATCGAATGGCATGTCTCTCTGAGAAGGGTGGATTTGCTCTACCTTCTCTCTGTGCTGGCTGAACACACCCCTCCTCCAGTTCAAAAACAATGGCATGGTATTATAAAGATGCTGTTGTCAAAATTTCCAATTTGCAAGTTATCTAAGCCCAGTACGTGAACCCTGGTAATCCAACAGCCTTCAAAGAGGCTCATGGCTTCTGCATTTTCATGCCTAACCTTTGCCTGGGCTAGCTTTTTTTGACATCTATCCCCACCAAACAGTAACTTTTGGTTACGTTCCTAGTAATAATAATCTGGAGTGAAAGGTGAGTTAGGTTCTGTGGATGAAATGAATAATGTTCCTTTTTGCAAAATAAAGTTTGCAGGTCTGCAAGGTGTTTTATACAGCTAAGAAGATCTATGTCAAGCCTGAACCACACTGAACAGCCTGGATTTTAAGCACAGACACTAGTTAACCTGTCTTTAACTTCAGTGGAACTGGAGAATTGAAGTAACCAGAACTGCCTTCATCGCTTGGGCTCAAATCAGAGTCTTGTAGTTCAGGGTTTTATAAGGGTTGGAAGAAGAACTTCCGCAGTCAAATTTCTCAATCTGACTTTGGTGGGGTTTTTTTTCAAAGAACCTTCCATAGATTTCTCTTTTTAAAAGATAGATTTGCAGGACCCTGTGGCATTGATTTTTTTTTCTTTTTTTTTTTTTTTAAACTAAGTTACTCCACCCCTTCAAGTAATCCACACGAGGAAGTGTGAATTCATATGTTAAATTGCTCTTTGTACCGTGGTCCCGGATGTCAGTTTTATTAATCTTTGTTTTCTTCACAATTATTTTATGCATAGACCATGAATTGCAGCATACCTGACAGACATTCTTTATGGAGCAAATGGATTTTACTATTTAAACAGGTGTGGCATGCTTTCAAAAAACACTTGAAGTAGCATTATTTCATTTTACCAATACAAATAAAGCTCAGGTGACTAGCAAATTAATGAAAATTGCTGAGTACAGTGGATGGAGTAAAATAATGGAACTAGCTCCCACATCACTGAGTACCTGGGGATGCTACACTCTCTCCCGTCACAGTAAATAGAGATGCAGTCTTAATAACTACAGTAGGCAGTTTATTAGGCTCTCTCATGATGACAACCCTGGTCTCATCCAAGTTGTCACAAGCACTTCAGATAAAAAAAATCACCCCTGCCCTTATCTCAGAACATGGAAGGATAAGGGAGACCTTATCAAAAGCAACTTCCCGTAATGCTGCCCCGCTATAAAAATAAAGAACAAAAGCAGCTGTGTTAGAAAGGAATTATAGTCCATATTAAAATTCTGGCAACTGCATATAGCTGCAGAAATACTGTAGAAAAGAGGGGGGGAAAAAAGAAACAATATTGAGTTGTACTGGGGAAAGCAATCTCAACCCAGCATAATGGAAATGGTGCTCAGTGTGTGTAAGGCATCACAGCAAAGGCACAGGTGAGGAAGGGCAAGGAAAGAATGAGGAGATGTGCAGATGCTTTATGCCTTCTAAAAGCCAACAGGTAGCACAGAAGGAAACAAGACAGGTTGTGTTTAAATAGAGCAGAGCTGAGCACTGAGGACCTGTCAAAGCTGAACTTGTGATATTACCTTAAAAATGATGGGAAGCAAAGATTCTGCAAAAAGGAAAAGGAGATCTGAGGGATGCTGCATGGGAGCAAAAAAGCAAATGAATGCCACACATCCATTCAGATATGGAGGGAAGATGCATACCTCTGTAGCCATTCTTCAAGTTGGTTACTCTTGAGAGACACACAGGGTGAATTGTGTGTACAATAATGTCTAGTGCCACAGCTTTTTGGCCTCAGTGAGCTAATGTAATATAAATTTTATTTAGCCGCTTGGAAGAAAATATCACCATGGTGCCCAGTGTGCAGGTCATTCCATGCATGGCTGTGGAGTTCCTGACTTATGTCTCTGCCTCAATATATTTATTCCACTCTTTTGCCAGAGCCAGAAAAGACAATAGCAGAGCAACTGTCCCTAAACCTGCGCCTTGATTTTGTAAACACACCAGCACTGTAGATTTTTGATCACACTGCAAGTATTTTGGCAAAATCAAAGTGCTGCAAAAGGACAGGGGTTTTTTTAAATAAAAAAAAAAGATAGGCCTCTCTTTCCTTGTCCTGGAGACATGGCAAGAAAAGCCAGAACAATGCAAATGGATTGGCTGGTTTTCAGTCACCTGTTTCTTAAGAAAAGTTATTTCTTCTAAATTGTGTCATGATGTCATTTATTGGCAATAAATATTGACAAGGAAAGGGAAGGGAAAGCATATATATATATGCAACCGTAGAGGAGAGCCTCTCATTTCTGCTCCCTCCCTAAGAAACAGAAGGATTCTGGCTGGACGAAGGTAATGTATGCAGAATTTCATTTCAATTTTATCCATAGAGTCACTTGGTCAGTATTCGTTGGGCACTCTGTTACACAGGCTAACGTAGTTAATATCTAAGTTGTAAAAAATGGGATAATTGAGAGAAAGTGTCTGCTTACAATTATCCCACAGGAAGAATCTAAAAATAAATTATAGCTTCTTCTTAGAAAGTAAACCTTATACCCGTTTGGGTGAGAAATGGCTTCAGTGAAGTCTATTTCCCAAGGTTTTTTTAGATCAAATGATAACACTTTGACTCAGTTGCTTAATTCTTCCAATATGAACGTAAAGTAATCCATTTTGCAGAAGGTGGTTGATCATAGGAAATGCTTTTCTAATGTCCTTTGAATTATTTTCATGTTTAATTTATTTCACTTGACTATTGGGATATACCAGCACAGCTGAACTCAGAATTTTGCTATCTAGAAGTATTACCCATCTGTCCAAGAATTGAGATACATGTACTATTAAAATGTCTATTATATCTTATACTATCCAGAAGCCGATTGCATTTTCTTAATGCAGAGTGAAAATTCTTTTACAAAATAAAAGTTAAAGAAGTAAAATCAGAAAAGGTAAAAAAAAAAAACTTTATATGAAAGTAAACGAAAAGACAAATATTTCCAATCTCACTAACTTTCAAACCTGCTGTGCCCTGAAATCTTCATCAGCTGGCAAGAAAAAGTCACTGCTGAGGACTAAACACAAAAAGCCTGGACTGTACTTTTCAAATAGAACTTTGTTTCTAGCTTTTTAGCTGTAGATTTATTCTCTTTTACATTCAGTCAAATTTGCATGAAATTTCCAGTTTCAAGCAGAGCTACCTAAAAGTGCATTGCTAACATTTGTCTTTTCAGAGGCATAGGAGTGGTTTAGTGGACTAAATGCTATTGACATGGAAGGATAATCGTATCTGGGAACTGTCATCTTTTGACTTTGAACGTAGTACATTTACTCCAAGGGACCGATTTGATTGTACAGTCTAGGAACTGAAGATGTGTAACAGCATTTAATTCTGGTGGTAGAAGTGTTTTATGTTTCCAGTCGCAATACTTTTACGGAGAGTCTCACAAAGATCTTGTTTCTGCATGTAAGGACAAGGCAATTCCTTACTGGCTAAAGATATCCATTCAGCTCAAGATCTTATTCTTCATTAATATGAGTGAGATCCCTGCATCTACCTGATGCAAGGGATTTCCTTTGCTATCATGGGAAAACAAGCTAAAGACTGAATATCTGAATGACATGGGGTCTTTGGTGTGATATTTTTTATTGATTTATATAATGCAACAGAATACAGTACTGAAATCAATGATCAATCTAGCTGCAACCTATCTGGTGCCAGGACCATTATGGTCACCAGATAGTATTCTCTTGGTATTTTCATAGGCTGGATAGACCTAATTAAGATTTGTTAGCTGAGGCACGATGTCATCATAATGTAACTATGAAGCCCATTAGACTCAAACTCATATATCTCTGCATGGCTGTGCTGTGCTACCATTTCTGTTAGTATCAGTTTTCATTTTTCTTCTTTTCTTCAATTTCCTTAAAGGAAGGTTGAAACTTTGTATAACTGGGCATCTAAAAGGAAAAAAAAAAGAACATATTTTCTTCCAGCAGTGGTTTGATTGACACCTTCTGGTATATGGAGTCATGCCATATTCATGAACACTTTGCTGTGAATATTACCCTTGAGATCTTTTGTCCGGGTGCAAGTGTCACATGGTACATTCATATTCTCTGGTTGATTGACTTCCTATCTTAGTGGAAAGCCTTTTCTGTGCTGTAAAAATAATGACTGTTTCTAACTGTGCCTGTAGTTATTAGTATCTAAATTCAGAGGAAGTCAGACTCAACACCAAACCCTTTACCATGCATTATACACGGAGATGCGTGTGTTGGGAAACTCCAACTGCAAACTAGTGTGGAATACTCATAAAATGTCAACATAGCAGGGGTCTCACACAAAGGAAAGGTGTTTGAAAAACTTAATGTTTTCCAGTTTTTCTGGCAGGCCTTCTGTCCAGTATTGAATTTTAGTTGGAAATTTAGCCCCAGATGAGGGTTATAAGTGGACCTACTTATGCCCTCTGCTAGAGACCACAATGTACATAATTTGTTCCTCAGTGAGCTTGAAGGTATCAGAGCTGCTGCACTATTTGCAAATGAGAGAGTCACACCAAAACATCTGAGAAGAAAACTAACACCCTTTCTGAACCACCACCATTATTCTTTTTATTATTATAATTATTTCCCTTAACAGCAATTTCTTAACAGAAATCCAAAGATGTAGGCTGACTCACACAGGACTAGAAAGCAAGTAAATCCACTGACCTCAGTAAGATAAAAGCAACCAATGAAAAGGAGATCAGATAAAATATCTAGAGGCAATTTCAGGTGTTAAGCAATGAATATTGCTATTAATGCCATCTCTTCCAAGTCATTCTAAGAGGAAGAAATATACATTCTAGTCAGTGAAAGAAGAACAGAATTAATTTGTTTTTTCCAGGACTCTGATAACCTGTTAATTCTTTGAGATGTGAATCCATCATGCAGTTCCTGTCAGAAGAAAAATATCGCTGCAGCATTTCTTAACTCATTCTTCTCACCTAACAGTACTGCTTTCAGCTTTGGTGCCCCCAGCGTAAGAAGGACATCATCCTGTTAGAGCAAATCGTAGGAGGGACACAAAGATGATGAGAGGGCTGGAGCACCTCTCCTATGAAGACAGGCTGAGAGAGTTGGGCTTCTTCAGCCGGTAGAAGAGAAGGCTCCAGGGAGACCTTATAGCACCTTCCAGTACCTAAAGGGGCTACAGGAATGTTGAGGAGGGACTGTTTATCAGGGAGTGTACTGATAGGACAAGGGGTAATGAGTTTAAATTAAAAGAGGGGAGATTTTGATTTAGATATAAGGAAAATATTCTTCATTATGAAGGTGGTGAGGCAGTGGGACAGCTTGCCCAAAAAGGTTGGTGATGCTCCCTTCCTGGTATTGTTCAAGGCCACTTTTGATGGGGCTTTGGGCACACTGGTATAGTAGAGAGTGTTCCTGGCATGAAAGGGGTTTGGTCCCTTCCAATCCAAACCAGTCTGGGATTCTATCATTATGATGCTTATTTAATGAGGTAACAAGGAGAAGAAAGGAAAGGAATTGTTGATGTTTGCTCATATGCTTTTTATGATTTGCTCCACTCCAAAATACCACTTCCCAGTATGGATGATGCTTGCTTCATCAGGACACTGATTTATTCCTACTGAACAAATGAATGGGGCTTTCTTTTATGCAAGGAGTCAAAGATGAAGGAAATGCTGCATATCTAAGATAACTTGAATAATCAAGTCAGGAGGGGTTGATCCATCTGACACAGGAAGGATGCAATATTATGCAACTTCATTACAGTCCCTGCTTCAATGCAAGGTGGAGTCTTCTCTCTGTACAAGATAGCGATGCCCATGCACCATCATATATACTCATTTGCACAGTTTCAGCTCATTCAACTGTTTTCGGTATCAACCAAAATAATCTTCTGTGTTGCAGGCTTGACTTTGCAACAGTATTGTATCTTGCTCACATATGTTACATCACAAGTTTTCTGCAAAAGAGATTAATGGATTTGAGATTTGTTTTTTTGCTTTTTATTTATAGAAATGGATCTGCTAACTGCAATCGTTTTCCTGGCTGCTCTACTGCACCAATCCGAAGGACAGGTAGGAACATTCATCTATGTAAAAAAGCCATACCTGAGCACATTGTATAGAAAAGGGGACATTTAAGTTGAATATTAGGAAAAGAATTCTTCAATATGGGGGTGGTCAATCACTGGCACAGGTTGCCCAGAGAGGCAGAATGTCTCTCCATCCCTGGAGACATTCAAGGTCAGGCTTGATGGGGCTCTGAGTGACCTGCTCTAGTGAAGATGTCCTTGCTCACTGCAGGGGAATTGGACTAGATGGCCTTTAAAGGTCACTTCCAACCTAACACTTTCTATGATTCTATGATATTTATCACAATCTGCTTATTAATGAATGAAAAGAAATAAGTACTTTTGGGGATACCATACATCTCTTTTTCATTAAATTTTAGGTTAACTATGTCCTAAGTTGCTTGTTCCCTTTATCTGAGTATAGCAGCAGCCTAAAATAACTGACTGAGATGTTATTTCTACCACTGAAAAGGTCTTAAGCTAAACAGGATATATAACACCTCTTGGGGTAGGTTCAGTTGCCCAAACAGAAGAGTCTTAGTGCAACTTGAGACTGTCCAGAGTATCTGAGCCATTCATGGCCATCTGTACAGACAGCTATACCTTTTTGGAGCAACAGTCTAAAACAAGGTGGGGCTTTCTGGGCATTTCAAATGACACTAGGTGCCACCATTTTAAGCCACTCACTACAGCCTTTAAAACCTGTAATTGAGCTTTGAAGGCAAAGCAGTATGATTCATATTACCTGGACATTTCATAATTTAGCCCCTGTCATTTTACACTTTTCTAATTGACCATAAAGTCAAACTGAGATGACTTTTAAAAATCTACATCTACGGTAAAGGTAACTAAAATTAAATAAGATGAACCACTGCCTACAAAAGAGACCATCACACCAATGGTGGAACTCATTTCACTGACTTAAACCTCCAAGTAGTTGTTGTCCAGGTCTCTGTCAGGCTCTGCTACAAACAAAGGAAGGAGAAAGAGGTACTTGTAAAGAATGGTTTTTCAAGTCCTGAAAGGGAGTTAGGATTTTGTGGGATGAGCTACTTCTGCCCTCTCCAGTAATGACAAAGTGAAAGTGTGAAGCTTAGGCTGAGGTGTCTCATTTTTAAGTATTAAGTAGGAAGAATCTTTTCCTGAAGGATGTTCTAGTCCAAAAACTCCAACTTAAGCATTGCAACTAATTTTTTCTGCAATGATTCACTATGTAAGAGACAATCTAAATTATTGATAGCTTTCTTGACCTCAGGTATTTCAAAAGATGGTCTGCAAACTGCTCTAAGTTCTGATCCAGCTTCGCATATTTCCAAAGCTTACAAGAGACAAGAGCTAGGGACTTTTTTTAGTGCACGCAAGAGGTCAACACCAGTCTTGAGACTTGGTTCTAGAGAAAAACTTTCTCCATGTTTGGTGTGGACACATCTGAAGGCAGAATTTCTATCTATAAATTTCATTAGAATCATATCCCCTAATGAAAAGTGCAGTTCAAATCAAGAAAGGGGGGTGGGGGGAAATAAACCCAAACCAAACAACCAGCAATTATAAGAATAGAAGAACCAATAAAGAAGTTGGGAATTTCCAAGAAGCTTTACTTTGACAAGAAGATCATAATTTATCTTGCTTAGTAAACTTGTGATAATTGAAACCTTCATTGTTATTGTTTTCCAGGCTTTTCAGTATAAAAAAATTGGCATCCCCTCATTTCCTCATTTTAAGATTCAAAACCAAGAAATGATCCTTGAGCATCACAATGAAATACGGAGATCTGTAGTTCCCACAGCCAGGAACATGCTGAAGATGGTAAGCTATGCATTGTGACCAGCCTGCTTTCTATATCATTAGCAGAAAATTGTAGACTTCTAAACAACTCACAGAGTGGGTGGAAAGAGAGGGCAAGAAAGGTGATCTGGGATTGAGATGAAGTCGTCAGAATTTTATTCCTTTGCTTCTGTAGGTTTTGCTCACCTTGACACTACAAACACTTGTAAAATCATTGCAAAGGTCTCAGAATGGGACATAAGTGCTACTCAAAACCTATCTCCAAACTAACATGTCAGTTTCTCCACCTAGAAAAACTTAGTTAAGCAACACAGAAACTTCCCTGTGCCTGGGGCTATTTGTCTACAAGACCATGAACACAGGTTTGCCCCACCACATACATTTATTGCTTTCAAACCTACGTTAACATACCCTGCACACTGAATCACAAGTTGTTGCCTTATGTTTGTTCATTGCAATATATAGCAACTGGAAGCCTTTACAGGGAAAGCATTTAAACTGGGGATATGGTACAAAATGCAGTGATAGCTTTTGGATTATGGATCTTTTGTCTTGTGGGATAAGCAGCTACCTTAGAGGAAGAGAAAAAACTGCCCTGCATGAAGGGAAGAGTATGTAAAGACAAAGCAGGATCACAAGCAGCAGCATGCTTCTGAATCACATGGTTAATGGGTCAAAAAAACCTAGATTTGCAATAGGCATTTGTCGTCAGTTGAGCTTGCTTTGCCCATCACTGCTCTCATCCCTGTCACCCTTGATATTCTCTGTTATCCCTATCCCAACAGCAGATGAGCTGGTGAGTGCTTTACAAAGTCTGCACAGTAAGATTTGCAAGCATTCCCCAGGTTCAAAGTCCAGCTGGTGTCTGTCAGTACATCTCAGCTCCACCTGGGCTGAGAATCAGATTTATACCACTTGGCACAACGGACCCTGGAGAGTTAACTCAGACACAAAGCCACAAGAAAGTACCAGTACATTATAAAATTCCTATTAATAAGGACCATCTGGAGATCAGGGCTGTGTGATACCATGAAGAATAACCTGCTCTGCAGCCTTGAAGAGCTGAAGAAATGCGGTGCCCATGCTCCAGTAGCGTAAACTGGCACAACTCTTCTGCTTTCTGTTGAGGACTGGGGCAGCATTCAGCACACAAAGCCCAAGTCACTCCACATTTTTCTTTCTTCTCATGGACTACACTGACATGGATAATCCTTCCTTTGTGTCTTTCAGGTGTGGAGTGACAAAGCTGCCAAAAATGCTCAGAAATGGGCAAATAAGTGTGGGATGAAAATCAGTCCAAGAGATCAGAGAGTCATTAATGGTACGTGACAGATTGGGACCCTAAAATGAAGGGATGATGATGATTTGCAGATGACCCCTGTGCATGTGAGCTAGAAATAAGGATAACTTTTAATCTGCTGTGGAATAGCTTTTTAGGATTATTAAGCACAAAACCATCATTTTTGCTAGATAAATACCCTCAAAGACGAATTGTTGGCACCTGAGAGAAAGGGATGTTACATGCCAGGCCTATATTTGTACCTTTCTTGAAATGTCCACCTTTGGCTCCTGCTGGAGACGTGACAGTGCAGTAGATGACTGCTGGTATGACTAACTACAGGCATTTTTGTGTAACATTTTGTAGCCAAGTATCTGTGACTGGAAGTTCACAACAATCAGAGTAATATTACTTGCAGCTTTCATGCGATCATGTGTACCATCCTCTTCTTAAAAACACAGGGTGAATATGTTGGTGTAGTAGAGCACTTTTAGGATTTAGCTACAATCCCTCTGCCCTACTTCCCACCCCACAACTCGCTTCTGTCCTAAGTAATAAACCAGATTTAACATCTGCTTCAGGTGCCACCTGTGGTGAGAATGTCTTGCTATCAACTTACCCAAGGACATGGGCTGATACCATTCAAGTCTGGTACAATCAGGCCTCCAATTTCAAGTATGGATATGGAGCAACTTCAAAAAATGTCAATGTCGAGAGCTATACTCAGGTATAGAAAATTGAAACAAACTGGAATACGATATGCTAGAATTACAGGCGTGCAATTATGGGAGCTGGGAGATACTTCTCCTTGGGGAAAAAAAATATTGCTGTCATGAAACTTTTATCTATCTTTCATACTCTGAACCAAAGATGAATGATAAATTAAAGCTCTTTCTTATCTAATTCTGAGGCAATGGAACCAGTGTTTTGGCAGAATTGTTCAAAACACTGTTCTGTAGAGAAAAGAAAACAAATACCTTTAATTTAGAAATCAATATTTTCTATATAGGAATTTAAATACTTGATTAAGAATTGTCAAAGCAAAGTATTTCTGATGAAAATATTTTAATTTAAACTCTAGTGTCCTGACAGAAACTGTTTTAAAAAAACTTTGGAAGCTGGAGGACACAGTTAACTCATTTTTCTGTTTATACATTCTGACAGCTAATCTGTAAACTTAAAAGCTAAATAGAGAAAATGAAACAAATTATTTTCTGGTTCAGTTATTTTGTGAGCTCCTTGTTGAGAACTCAATAAAACATGACTCTAACATAATGTATTTGTCTTTTATTCTACAGCTAATCTGGTACAACAGTTACCAAGTTGGATGTGCAGTTGCCTACTGTCCTAGGAACCAGTTCAGCTACTTCTATGTTTGCCAATATTGCCCTCCGTACGTATTGCCTATTTACTCATTTAATGCATGAGAATTATGGATATGTTTGCAAAACCTCCTGTGGTCTATTGGTCATATGTAGGACAACATTATTACAGTTTATTTTAACCATTTATAGGTTTGAAAACAGCCATGGGAATTCTGGGTTTAACGTCAGGTTAAAATGTAATATTTATATTATTTCACAGTTAAGCAGATTTTAGGGAAATTTTAGTGTATGAACAAAGGTCTGTCACTGTCAGAATCAGGCATCATGCACAAATCATCCTGTAACTTTTGACCACAAACAAGTAAGTCATATGCAAAGTGAAAGCCAACAGCAAATGAATATTCACAGAGGTAAAGAGAGCATCTGAAAGAGCTGCGTGTCAGAAGGCACCTGCTGTGGTTGTTTCCTTTTAAGCCACAATCACCTGAAAGTCATTAGGAAACCAGATCTAAGAAGCATGTAAAAATATTTTTAAGAGATAAGGTAAATCAAATGCAAATAAATTCTCAGTTTTCTTTCTCTAAACCTTATTGTCCCTCTTAGTATTTTTTAAAAGGGCAGGTAGTGATAAGGCAAGGGATAATGGCTTTAAATTTAAAGAGGGCAGGTTTATATCAAGGAAAACAAATATTTACAATGAGAATGGCAAGGCACTGGCACAGGTTTCCCAGAGAGGCTGTGGATGCCCCTGAATCCCTCCCTGGCAGTGTGCCCATGGGACTTTGGGCACCCTGGACTATTGGAGGGTGTCCCTGCCCATGGCAGGGGGTGGGACTAGATGGGCTTTGAAGTCCCTTCCCACCCAAACCAGTCTGTTATTCCATGATGATTCTACTTAAAATCAAAGTTTTTTTATGACTATATGAAACTAAACCATGACTGTCTAAGAAAATAAATTAATACAAAAACTTCTGGATGCCTTTCTCTGTGATAAATAACTCTGGTAGTGGCTCAGAGCTGCACTTTGATCTTGTTTTGTGTTCTATTTCTTTCAAATTTTAGAGGAAATAATGCAGTGCAAATAGCTACACCTTACAAAAGCGGACCAAAATGTGCAGACTGCCCCGGCCACTGTGACAGAGGGCTTTGCAGTAAGTGAATCCATTCTCCTACATACAACAAACATTACATTACCTCAGATAATAATGTTGACCCTTTGAAGCATTTTACTTTTGCATAGTTACTTCTTCCTAATTTGGATGAAGATCCTAAAACTTCCCCTTTCGTTCCTCCTCTTGAAAAAAATAGCAGTAGGTAAATATCCCACCTGAACAGGCACAATCTTGAGCTGGAGGATTGGACCAGATGATCTCCAGAGGTTCCTTCTAACGTCTGGCATCCTGTAATAATGTGTAAATTGTGTTGCTGTTAAGTAATTGCATTATCAGACTGTCAATCTGCTGCTGCCCTCTTCTGGAAAGCTCAAGTCAAAAGTATCTCGATGTGCATCTGTATCTAAGGGCAGAATAGAGAAGCTTCACATATCCCTGTGTACGTGAAGCTTGCACAGGCCCCTGGGTTCTGCAGGCTTCTATGTGGAGCAAGGCAAGGCAAACAAACAGATGGGAACTCTAATAGATCACCTCTCTGCCTGCATTCCCTTTTCTAGAATATTCAATCAATATTTAAAGCAGCAGAACAAAAGTACAAAGACGATGCAGACATGAATATTTTTTAATCTTTACAAAATGTGGAACTATCAGAGAAGGGCTTGTTTTTTCAATTCATTTTTTCATGGTTTTGTTTCTACCTCTTGCATTTTAGCCAATCCTTGCAAGTTTCAGGATGACCTTGGAAACTGCAAAAACCTGAGAACCTTGTTTAGCTGCAACCATTCACTGGTGAAGTCGAAGTGCCCTGGTACTTGTAGATGCTCCAATCAAATCATGTAATATCCTGATGGAGGTCATCATAGCTGCTGTGAGACTTACTTATTGGGAAAGGGTAGAACTCACTGTGAAGTGTGTTCATTCCTCTGTGCATTAGCTCAGATTGACCTATAGGTAACATTGGGTTTTTTTCTGAAATCTCACCATTACTTCAGTCCTAAGTAAGTCTGGTAGCTCAAAATAACCTCTGATGTTATTTTAGACTTTGTAGGAATTGTGCTTAAGCTACTACTACGTTACTCTGTGGTTTTCCTGGCAGTGGATCTTCCACTGACTCGTTTCTTTTTAAGGGAAAACACACTTTCAAAACACTTTATGTTTTTTTGCAGAGTATGTTAAATGCCACTTAACTTTCTCCTGTTACCTTTTCTTTGATTATCAATGGAATGTAGTCCTGCTGAATAAATACGTGATTTACCACCAGTTCACAGAGCTTCTCACAGAAATTCTTTATAAACAGATTTTTACATTTGGAAAATTCCTTATGGGTATTTCAAGGCTCTTTGGTTCGTCATGTGAGTGGGGATGAGACTGGAAAAGGGAGACAAATTAAAAAGTGATGCGGGTTATTTTGTACAGCCACCATAGGAGGTACACACAATCTGCAATGTTTTACTCTCCTACACACAGAGCTTCTGAAACATCAGTGTATTCATGTCATAATTGAAAATATTTGTATTTTGGAACCAACAGTGAAGAAATATGAAGTTTTTTTAAAGCATTCATGCAGAGAAAGATGTATATATATCCCTTCCCATCCTCTCTGTGATTAATTAAGTCCCACGCTTGCTTAGGATTCTTATTGCAGCATGCAGGAAAAAAAACTCCTTAAAAAAAAAAAAATAGAAAAAGGCAGGAGATCCAAGTCACCCAAAATCACCATCAAAATATATGATTTTCCCCAGAACTTTGCAGGAAACCTCTTAGTGCCAATTTCTAGCAGGTCACACCTTTAGGATGTCACCAAGAGGATTAAGTTCAGCAGAAGGTCTTAGATGTGCCTTCTCCCACCTCTGTTTAGGGGCAGGTCACCAGTTCCTGCCTAGGGGAGAAGTTTTCACTGAACAGAGAAGCTCCTTCCTGCTAACCTTCCCTCTGATACTTTTCCCAAGTGACAAATCTTGGTGATGTGCACGATGCATTAGCGTGTCCCCAACAGAACTCCAGCTGCTCCTCAAGATGAGTACTGGTCTCCCTTACTTCTTGAGTCACGGGTACCAGCCCTGAGCAGGACTGATCTCACTTCCCAACTTCCCCTGATTTAGATCAGCAAAAATAATTTTCTCCGTAGAACTGCAATTCCAGTTAAAAACACAAGAGGGTGAACCATACCCAGACATTCATTTTTCATTCTGTACCTCTATAAGGGGCTCCTACTTCTGTTAGAAACTAAAACTTCTCTTCTGACCCTGGACTGATTTTAACAGTTGCTTGCACAGAATTTCGTAGCTAATGCTGGATGAATAAATAATCACTACAAATACAAAGAGTTTGGTAACACTTTCTTCTCCCCCATTCTTTCATCCTGTCTCTGTTGATAAAATTACTATCAATTAAAGCAATTTATATCATTAAATTAAGGCAATACATGGGTTCCAGGATATCAATGACTAATTCCAGTATTGAATCGTCTGGGTTGGAGGACACCCTTTAGATCATCAAGTAATTCTAGCAGTCTTGATTTCCTACTTGCCCAAAGCTGAGGTTCAATGTCATGACTGTGTGCCACTCTTCAAGGCTCCTATGAACACAATGATATTTGTAGAAAGTGTAATTCAAACCAAAGATGGGTGAAAATTTCCTGAGAAAACTCTTTTCCTCAGAAAATACTATTCTATATATCCCAAATTCTCTTACAGGAAGATACAAAATTTTAGCAAAACTCTCAGCTGGTTTCAGTGATATTTTCCAAGATTTAATTTCTGCTTAACAACCAAGGAGACGGGTGTTAAAACTCCTTCCATGAACTTTATTGTTAGGGCAGCTAGGATGGGGAAGTGTCTGGAGAGGAAGTCTTACAAGGAGAGGCTGAAGTCCCTTGGTTTGTTCAGCCTGGAAAAGAGGAGGCTGAGGGGAGACCTCATCACGGTATGTGGCTTCCTGCAGGGGGATAGCAAAGAGGCAGGCACCAATCTCTTCTCTTTGGTGACCAGGGATAGATCCTGAGGGAACGGTGTGAAGCTGCAACAGGGGAGGTTTAGACTGGATGTTAGGAAGAGGTTCTGTACTGAGAGGGGGGTCAGGCACTGGAACAGGCTCCCCAGGGAAGGGGTCACAGCACTGAGCTGGGCTGAGGTCAAGAAGCGTCTGGACGATGCCCTCAGTCCAATGCTCTGGCTTGGCTTGGCCTGTGTGAAGCCAGGAGTTGGACTTAATGGTCCTTATGGGTCCCTTCCAACTCAGGAGATTCTGCTTCTATCACCTTCCCTCTCTCTCTCTCTGGTCCAATGAATATATAAAAAGGAATTATTTATTATTAGAGATTTCTGAGAGAGCTCTCTCCTCAAAGAGCCAGTTTTGTGCTCTGAATATTCAGTTATGAAGCCTAAGTGAAGATACCTAAGAAGATACCTTCTGCATCCCAAAATGCCACCCTGAAGCATCATGCATCCAGCTAGGCTACTGCAAGGTATCCAAGCACTAAACTTCCTATGTTCATAAGGGATTTCAAAAGATTCTGCTTGCTTACTGATATGGAATAGAAGTAAGAGCAGGTGAGATTAAATGTTACCCAGACAATCCTGTTTCTCAATATGGACTTCAGTGAGAGCTTGGGTCACTCCACTTAGCTGCCCATGTCCCTGGAAAGGGTGAGGTGCTTCTGAATATGAATTTCCCATATACAGGTGCAGTAAAAGCAATATGCCATTCACTGAGATCCAGCATGTCAGATAACATTTTTTCCTATTCTCTGACTGCATTTTCACAAATTAATTTTTATAGTGATGCCCTGAGAGTTGTTTTCTTTTTCATACTAGCATATGTTTTTTTGGTGTGTGCTGAAGTTACATCTACAGAATTGCCCTACTTGTAAGGTGTAGTTCTGGTAAGAAGCTCATAACATCAACATTTCCTTTCAATTTCTATTCTGGTTCCAGCTATAGTTAAAAGAAGTACATATGCTGAAAGGTGATAAGAGCAACTACTGTGACACAAGTCTAAATCTTATCTGTGGAGAATGCTGTAAGAGCTCTTCAGCAGCTAACTTACATGCTTTAAACGGGAAGTTTTGAACAAATGTTATGAAGTAACTAACTCTTACAGCTTGTGAAGAAAGAACAATTTTTTAATGTTTAAAATGTGCCAACTGCAGTAATCACATTATCTAATTTGGCTGCCTGAGAAGCAGCCTCTGCGCTATGCAAAAGGGAAGGTCTTTCCCTTCAGTATCACAAAGTCTGGCTCAGAATCTTGGGCCTGTATCTCCCCTGTTTTCCTCCATCTATTGGTATGACAGAGAGAACAGCTCTTCCATAAATTTTGCCTCACTCTTGTCCTTATTTCATGTCTGCAGTAACAACAGGTTAAGCACCAAAGCTGAGAGCTTATCCTAAGTGCAAAGCAAGGTTTGGAAACTTTAACATGCCATTAGGAATTAGTGTTGTCAGAATATCTGATTAACAGCCAAGAAGCAAAACTCTAGCAAGATGCCTGAACAAAACCAAGCAGCCAAGGGCCATCAGAGCAGGGACAGGACAAGGATGTTCCCCACCCCTGGGCCGCTCCCAGTTCTTCTAGGCCAGGCTGCCAAAAATTGGATTCCTCTAAGTGCAAGGGTTGCAATTAAACTGTGAAAAACAGGAGATGGACTTTCTCATTAAGAAGCTACTTGATAGCTGCTCTCTGCTCCAGGCTGCAAGCAAGACATTTAACCTCCATGCTTCAGTCTCACCAACTGCAACACAGAGATAAACTGACATAGTCAGGACAACAAAGATTAATTGGCAAATGCTAAGAAAGAGCCTATGAAGTGCTAAGACCTGTTAAATTGTAATATCGCATTTAGTAGCCACACCTCCAGTATAATTATATCTCAGTTTAACAACATGTCAAAGGGACATGGGGAGCCAGGAGATAGAAGTGAAGAAATAACACTCCCTCCCATGCTGACTTACCAATGATTTCTGAAGGTTCACCGACCAGTCACTGGGCTCAGTCGTCTGGTGTTGGGTCTGAGCAATGCAGCCATGGGGTGGTTCCCTAGGGCTAACAGACATTCTGACACACACAGCAATATCAAGTCTTGGAGAAAGGTGATTTTTAGGAAAAGTGGAAGTAGCATGGAAATACTTTCATGTAGATTAAGGATGTGGCACGTGTTAACTATTCATTGCTACTGATGGGCAACCCAATGCTCAATGCATGTATAACTGAGAAGGGCTCTTTAAAATGCTTATTGTAAAATTTTGGGCCTTTTCCACACTAACAGACATGATCATTTCAAATCAAAACACATTTTTCTCTTTCTGTTTCATATCATTAACACCCCTCTGCTTTTTTCACTTCTCCTACTTCCACATAAAGTGATGGAACTAAAGGAGGGAAACCCCAAGCATCTAAATTAATATCAGATCAAGTTTTTCATTGGTTTCGTTGACAAATTTTTGATAAAATACTTTTTTTATTATTATTTTATTTGTTGACTTTAAACCAACAATTTTATTTTAGGGCATGTGTAACCATTCACCTACCTTCTTTTAAAAGTCCTTTCCTGATGTATCCTGAATGTAAACATATTCCAGACCTATACTGAAGATAACAAAGGAAATATATATTAAAATATGTTATTTTTATTGTGATATACAGCATTCTTTGTGTAGGCACATATATGATAACTCGGGTTTCCCACAAAGTTACTCCTGAACAGTCAAAAGCTGTTTATTATGGCAAAAGTTGAAATGTGGCCCTTGCTCAATAATGCATCAAAAAGCATACAAATTCCTCCTGTTTCTTTTGAAGTAGATTCCTAAGTCAGTGCTTTGTTTTTAGGAGTGATTCCTGTGTGGGTGCCACTATTTCTTATGTCAGAAGATGCTTCTCAACACATTGGTTACTGTAGGTGACATAACTGGGATTTTTTCTCCTTCCTTTTACAGGTGGTAATGCGTTAGTAATGCTAAATTGTTTTTGATTTAAAGGAATAAATCCAGAAGAGAATTTAGCTTTTTCATGAACATTCCATATCCTGGAAATCTATCCCATGGAACAGTTTAATCTTTCAGTTTAACCACAAGTTCTAGTTGTCCTTTGGATTTGGCCCCAACTTGCCAACCCACTTGAATATTTTTTCACTCCTATGCTTGACTCAGTCTGATGGAAAGCACAAAATATAATACTGTTCAAGCTCAGTCTGAATGTTAGAATGATTTATAAGAATGTTTTTGTCAACTCAGACTTGTGAAAAACTCTCACCTTCCAACATTTCTGTGCTGGCAGAAGGTCTATTGCAAAGAAGCTTATAGATGTAAAATATCAGAAAAAAGTAAAAATTAAAAAAAGAAATTAAAAAAGAATCAGAGATTCTTTTTTAATATTGGAAATATCAATATTAAAATATCAAAAAAGCTCTTTTGTTACCTAAACTTGTATGTCCAACTAGGAAGAAGTTGACAGGATGCTTCATTGATATGTGAGTACAAACTTCTTATCTACAGGTATACTAACTTAAAGTTGAGTTCTGGTTTCAGCACTTTAATCCATAAGGCAATGAAAATCTATTAAGATAAGATTTTACCTATAAATACTTCCAGTAATTAGAAGAGCCTACTAATTGGTTGTGGCAACAGCGTATGTTAGTGCGAGTCTATTAATATCTGGCAAGAACCAGGTAAAGATCTGGAAGCACCTAGTTTCCACACTAACTGTTCTGGAAGTCTAAGGACAGCATTCTTTTGCTTGGTTTAAGGCAAAATCTGGGAATCTGAGACAACACTAGGAAATGAGGCAAACACCTCTTGTCTGAGAGTTTTGTAAATCTGGAGACATTTTACTCATGAGCCTTTCCAGATCAAAGTTAGGTTTTGAGTCTCCTGCCTGCTATTTTTTCCAAGGAAGGCACCATTGTTGTGACTTGGTGGTTGTCTGGCAGACTTTCCTGGAATTCTGTGGTTTCGTGACCATTTGGAAAGCTATTGTTGCAGGGTATGGAGTTTTATTTACCACTTCACATGCACAAAGGAGGGAGCTAATATCTTTACCATCTCTTTTTCCCCAGGTCCCTGTACTGAGTGGATTGTTTGCATGCAGAAATGATGCTCTCCTGCACGCTGTTGTCTTGGCTAATCCTGTTCCTCGGAGAAATTAAAGCAGCCCTTGTTTAAGATACTATTTATTTCTATTACATATTTGCTTTAGCTGTAAATATCAGACACAAGATAATGTTTATCTTCAGGATGTGCTAAAAGTAGTAGTGCCTAAAAAAAATTTTTTCCAAAGCCCATTGGAGGCCTTGGAATGAGTGGGATGGATTGACACCTTTCAGTGACATAAAAGGTAGGACATGTTTCAATCATACAGCCAAACTTCTTGCTGCCATTTCCCATGAATTTTCTGATGTCTCCTTGCTATTTTAAGAATGGTACTTGACAATGAAAGCAGAAGAGAAACCTGACCACTTGTCCTGCAGTCCCAAAGGAGACTTTGTAAAAGACAGACTGATGTTTTGACATCTCTTCATATCACCCACATCTCAGCTAGTTGAGGAATATCTATGCAGGTAAGACCCTGGTCCTGGACCACCAGACAGGAGTCCTGGTGCCAAACATCTAGAGTGTCCTCTGGAGAGGATCTTGGAATAGGTCAAGGCCTGATCCTCAGACTGTGAGGGATTATTTGCTTCAATTTCTCATCTCTGAAACAGAAATTATGTTTTCTCAAGTTAATAACCTGCTATGCAGCTAAACTAGTTAAAGTCTGTGAGAATTTCAGGTGAGATTCAACTCACGTAAATTTAAAGGCCTGTGGAGTTAGTCCTTTACATATGTGAGAGAGAAGCAGAGAGAGAATGAGAGTGAGAGAGGAATAAGTAAATTTTACCCACTTTAAGTATCTGTATTAGCATATGTTTAATTAAACTCCTTAAGTAGCTATTTCCCTTATCTCTAATAAAGCAAGCACCAGGCCTCTCAGATAAATGTAGACACATAGACGTTAATTTCTGCAGATGCCATGTGGAATTAAAAGCTGGGAACTCCCCCTTCTCACAATAAGTGTATTATCACAGCAACCTTAAAGACATTTGAAATGTGCTATTATGTGTCCACCCAGTCTTTTATTCTAAATAAAACAAAAACTTTCAGTTGTTTTTTCTGGGTCATTGCGTAGAAGGCAAATATGCTGCAGGTAGGTAATGCACCTTCTTTAAATGATGATAAGTTATTTCTCCAGCTCTAAGCAGCTCAATCTGGAGCTTTTCTGGAATCAATAGCTGGGAGGAGTTGAAAATAGTCCAAAACTAGTAGGATGAAGTGCAGGCCTGGAAAAACCTCAGTCCATAAAAGGAGTCATGATGGTTAGTTCAGACCAGATGCTTACTATTTACTCAGTTTTCTGTGATAGTGTGGGAAGTAGTCAACATGAACCAACTCTACAAGGGAAAACATGGATATATGGATTGCAGGATGACTATTAACTATAAAGTGAAGTTGTAATCAAATGTCACCTTAGGATGTAACACTTATTTCAGTGAACAGAAGAGCTAATGTTGTCCTACATGATATTGGTGAGAATTTATTTTAAATTTTGTTTACAGTTCTATTTATTTGTGATTAAATGAACTTAGGTTAAACTCCAGAGGAAGAGATATTTAAATATTCAGGAAAACAGTCAGTCTGCAATATCAGAGAAAACTAAAGAGCCACTAACTTAGAAAGAGTAAAAGCTGAAAATGAATATGATGATTACTCCCTACAAACATCAGAAGAGTTAAAAAAAGTAATAGAACATTGAGCTATCAGATATTTTTATCACAAGAACAAGATTTCTACAATATTATACACATTTAGTGAACAATTCAGTTTATAAGCATTAAAACTGCAAAGGAGAGCAGCAGCATTCTGACTGAATGAAGGAGGACAAAAAAAAATAGAGAGCAAAACTCTTATGGAAGGGATTATGTGATAAGCTACCTACAATTGCAGGAAAAGTCTTCGATGACCTAAAAATTCCCTATGTTCCTAAACAGACAAATGCTGGGTGATTGAAGAGGTAGAAAATGTCAGTTGCAATAAATAACATGTTGGAAGCAGTCATCGTGTTTCTTCCACAGATTGTAGCAACTGAGTGTTCATAAGGAAATAATCTTATAAAAGAGAAGGACAGAGCAGACAAAGGGGAAAAAAATGTGTAAAGAACCAGGAGGAAAAACTGAAATGAAAGCGAGCAGTAGAATGTGAAGGCAGAGAGACAAACCATGAGATAAGGGAGCTGCTGTCCAAAAATGTAGAAAGTTTACTGGACAGGCAAAAAAAAAATCACCAGAAATTGGAATGATCATCAAAGCCCACTATTTAATTACAGGCATTGAGGAGGTTTTAGGGCACTGAGAGCACTCATAGACTTTAATGGCCCTGAGCAGCCTCCCTTGAAGCCTCTCCCACTACCTGCCCATTGTCCCAGGTGCCCCATTTTGGTTCAGTCTTTCTTATCACACTGTACCTTGTTTTCTCCCCGTCTCCTGAATGAGCCTTGGACCATCCTTTATGTAGTCAATAAATATAAGAATGGGCGGTTTTGAAACACGGCAATCAGGATAATTTTGACATAATATTGACCATAATGTCTTAAACTGACCTTAAATCTTTGGAGCTTACATTATTCCAGTAGCCTCCCAGAACCACACACGCAGAATCACAGAATTTTGGGAGTTGGACCTTGAAAGATCATTTAGTCCATCCCCTCTGCCAGAGCAGGATCAGCTGGATTAGGTCACACTAACAGTCATTGCAAATCTAGCTAGAAAGACCAGTCAAACAAACCAGTATAGATTTTCATCCATCCCTATATGAGCTATTTAATGGTGTTAAGCATATGTTTTAGAGGTACCTGGAAAACGTGTAGGAAGAACATAGCACCTAATGAGTTATGGCATGAGAACTTGCATTGTTTGCAGATTGGTATGGACATTTTAGAGACTGGATTTTTCCATTGAAATTATTACTTTCCTTATATGCCCATATTTATTTACTCTCAATTCATTGTAGTACCTCTAGTCTTGGCTTGTCCCGGAAGGGGTGTTGTATTTTAGATAGTAAGTTGGGTTGCAGTTGTTCATTGAATTTGTGCTTGGTCCGTTGCAAGGAAATAATAAATTCATCTTGTCAGTTCAATAGCACAGGACTACTTCTGAGTATTCAGTGATTTAGTACCTACTTCCTGGTAACTAAAAAGCATTCATGTAAATTAATTATGAAGGTCACAAATCACGTCTTCCATTTGTTCAGCATTCAAGCTACAAACAAAGTCCCTGCTTGTCTAATACTCAAGACAACTGAAGCAGATGTTAGCTGTATGTAGGAAAAGCAAACAACACAGAAGTTTCATGTAGGATTTATTTTATGTACCAATTGTTGTGACTTGTGCCAAGGTCATTCTGATTAAAACTTGTGGAATGGTGTTAACATATGTACAAAATGAACAGTTTATGTTGGGTTTTAGTTTGTGGTGTGACTGAGTTTACAGCACTCATTGAGTCATCTGTGTCAGATATGTACTATCTATCTGTCTTGGCAAATCCTTATGTAGGTCAGACCAGGTTTTTCATGCATTGACACTAAACAGCACCTTGCTGCTGTGCCATGAAGAACATTACAGCTAGGTCTCTAAGAGGCTGATGTTTATATAAAAGATGAAAGTGCCACACATAGCAGGAGGTCTTCCTGGATCAGCTCCCTGGAGCTTGTTTCCTACAGTCTCAGTCTACAGACACCCTCTTCAATCTGGCCGGGTTGTTGTATAAAAGTAGCACTGGGAGCTATATTAGTTCAGGAAATTGAAGTTAACGCATCTTTTCATTGAGGAATATTCCCTCACTGCCCTCATTGACTCTTCATGCATGCATTGTAATCACTGTGGCAAAGAGCATTGTGTAGCTTGCTTAAGATTTCTGTATCATTTGTGTACTCTGCAAGATTTAGCGGAGAGAGAAGTGCTTAACCTTCTCAATAGGAGGGCATGATGAAGTGGAAGAGATGGAACAGGCCCTCTTCCTGAAACAGAAAGCATGCCAATTTTCCTGTAGCTATCACTCCACAGATGTGACCTTTCCTTACAGCAAACAGAGCATGCAGGACCTTTGCAGAAATAGCACAGCAATGTACTCAGTACAGAGAAAAACTGTAACCCTAAAAGACCGTTGTGAGGAAAAAAAAGGAGGATTTATAAAGCTCCAAGGGTTTACGTAGTTTTCAGCAATCAGGGAAATGGAAATCACACACAACATTTGCAGGCAGTGGAACAGACATCATCAAAATTGATATGAGGAACAAAAGATATGAGCAACAAGACAGGGATTGTATATCAACTTGTCACAGACAAGGTAGAGATCAGTAGTTACCATCGCAGTTACATCACCTAATATCATAGCTGTCTGGAGTCACTGTTTCTCAAAAACACTTGGTTATTTGACATTATTCCTCACAAGGAAACAGATCCCCACCTATGTGCAAACTGAGGCACCAAAGTTGATCCCTTAATTTCTTAAAGTGGTACATGTGATCTGTGCATAGACCCAGAAGAATTTCTTCCAATAGGAAGTGAGGAATGAATCCCTTGTTTTGCTCTGTCCTCATGCAACTTTTGCTTTACTTAATAAACTGCCTTTATCTCAGCCCACAGGTTTTCTTGCTTTCACTCTTTCGATTCTCTCCCTCATTTCCCTCAGAGGGGAGTGAGCAAGCAGCCAGCTGCCAGCTGGGGTTAAACCACAAGAGGTAGCTAGAAACTGTTTTGAAGACTCCTTTGTACATCATGTGATATTCAGGTAAAAGGTAATTCAGAAGAATACATAACTGCCTTGTCAGTGGAAAACAGCCCTCCAAACTCCATGTTGCAAATAACACTATAGCTAGCACAGCTATGAAATCCTGTAATCAATATTGAAAAATAATTAATTTTAGGTGCACCTTTCCAGTTTTCTTTTTTAACAGCATCCCCACTATTGAGCTTCTACCAAAGTCTTTGCTTTGGTAGAATAAAACTTCTTGTTTCCATTTATATTTTTTCCTATGTCTCTGGAAATGTTTGTTTTGATTCACATTAATGTATCAAGGACACATTGAAGGCAACAAACCTAAATCAAGCGATACTGTAGCGTGTCTGCAACCCAAGAGAAATTTGGAGATTGCTGACTGGCATACACTTGCATTTGCTGATGCCAGTAAGGAAAGCTGTATCGTGGAAGTCAGTGAGAACAAAAGACTTCTCAATGTCTCTGACAATTGCCCTTTCCCAGTACTCTTCTGGCAAGATGCAAAGAGTAGAGTGAACATAAATACTGTGAATACATAGGTGTATTCACAGTTCCCACAGTTCCAGATGGCATTTTGAAACATAGAGGCAGTCCTCAGTAAGGAAAGACAATTTAGATGATACATTGCCATATGTGAAGTCATCTCCTTGTGCTTTTTCAGAAACTTAATACTGTAAGAGCCATCTCAAGTGCCCAGATACAATTAAGCACAAGACTGGTGAGGAGCAAGAGATACACTTATGTTACTACAAGAAAGGACAGTAGACATACATGATTTATCACTAATATCTTTTAGAAGTAGCATCTGAGACTTATAGTATTCATCTCATTTCATAGAATCACAGAATCACAGACTTTTAAAGGCCATCTAGTCCAAGCCCCCTGCAGTGAGCAGGGACATCTTCACTAGATCAGGTTGCTCAGAGCCCCATCAAGCCAACCTCAAATATCTCCAGGGATGGGGCCTCCACTACATCTCTGGGCAACATGTTCCTGTGATCTACCACCCTCATATTGAAGAACTTTTTCCTAATATCCAACCTAAATCTACCTTAAGCCATTGCCCCTTGTCCTATTGCTGCATGCTGTTGTGAACTGTTCTTGCCCAGCTTTCTTATAGGCACCTTACACTATTTCTTATTGCTTTCTCAAGATAATAGGCAGAGCTTTAAGCTATATGTAAAGCATCTCTGTGGTAGTCCCTTTTTCATCACAAGAGCAGCACAAACTGCCGCTTGTGTAAGGGAGAACAAACTCTGTTATATCCTGTAAACAGCTTTCCTACAACATTGGGATACGCCTCAACCAAAATCTTCCACTTTTGCATTTTATCCCTTCTTTGCAACGCTCATGAAATAAAAGCAGAAAATGAAAGGCTGAAGTTTTCAAGCCCACCTTGCTGCTCTTCAACAAGGTTCGTTTTAGCCAAACACCGTTTAACTGGATGTAATCCTCTGGCTTATTTTATTTAGAGGGGGGAACAAAAGGACTGAATAATTCCTTCTAGTATTAACCTCTATCAGCTATTTGTGTACTGGAGAGACAAAGAGCATTGTATAGTAATCAAGCACAGTCCTCCATGGAGAAGAAAGTCTGTGTTACTTCAAATGGAAAAATCATACACAGTTACTTCAGCAAGAGATCTCGTGATATGGTAAACTAAACCATCATTATCTATTAAGCTGTGATTGCCATTTTTCGATTGTGTTTCCTCCCTCTTCTGATGGACAGCTTGTTATTCCCTCTAATCAACTTTTAGTGGTGTATTAGTGACCTTATTTTCCCAGCATTTGTAAGAAATCAGGTAAAAGAGGCTCATGGGGGTGATATGGATCCAGTCAAGACAATCTCACTGATGTTATCCAAAGACTCAGAAAACACTCTTACTGTTGCTTCACTTCAAGGTGAAGGCTATTTAAGGGCTGCACGAAAAAAACTGCATTTACTTGGGTGAGCTTTCAACTTGAGGTGAGGTAGGTGTCTGCTGACTCAAAATATTAAAGTTAATATTTAATGAAATAAGTCTTCTACCATGACACCACAGAAATGGGATAAATGTCAATGCTCTCCAAAAAAAAAGTTATTCAGCTCAAGGTTCAGGAGATGTAAGAAATATTTCTGTCACAGTGTGCAGGCAAGCTGCACTTTCTGCTACCTTTCTGTTCTCTGTAGTTATGTCCACAATAAGAGCACACACCAAGAAGTAGCTAAAAATTGGCCTGCACTCAAGTCATGCTTCATAAATCCACAACATTGGCTGAGGAATAGTCATAGCTCTGACTTCAATTAACTGAACTCAAAATCTTAAATAACATCAGCCTCTTCAACAGACCACATTTTTTCTCTTCTAGGAGGCATCCTGAAGCTGATACGTTCTTGTGCCAGCCAAATGTGGCCAAAAGGCTTTAGGTATTCATCTGGCTTATTTAGCCTATTTTAGGTATCTTCCTTTAAGATGAAAAAAATTCTTCTTGGAGGTTTCTATTTCTCTCTTCTGTCTTAAAAAGGAAGCATTACTCTTAGAGGAGATGTGGAAATGTATAGCATATATATGGTCAGGTGAATGACACTTCTAATGGCATCGGAGGGTATTCTGTAAGAAGACTATTAAGTACAGCTTCTTTTTAATTACTTAGGTAAGGGCACAGCTCAAACTACCTTTTTATCTCTTGTTTCTGTTTCTCTGGAAAAATGAGAGTCTGCCATAACTTCTCACATTTAATTACATAAAAGCTGTGTTACCTCATAAACACCATACTTCTGCATCAGATGGAAGGTAGGATGAAAAACACAATCACAGAATCACAGAATCACAGAATCGTAGGGGTTGGAAGAGACCTCAAGAGATCATCAGGTCCCACCCCCCTGCCAAAGCAGCTCCCTAGCACATATTGCACAGATAGGAGTCCAGACGAGTCTTGAATCTCTCCAGAGAAGGAGCCTCCACCACCCCCCTGGGCAGCCTATTCCAGTGCTCTGTCACCCTCACTGTGTAAAAGTTCTTCCGCATGTTGGTGTGGAAACAGTTGAAAGAGTTGTCAGGGCCTGGAACAGGCCTGGAACAGGCTGCCCAGGGAGGTGGTCGAGTCACGTTCCCTGGATGTGTTCAAAAAAAGGGTAGATGAAGTACTTAGGGATATGGTTTAGTTTAGGATGTGAATGGTTGGACTTGATGATCTTAAAGGTCTTTTCCAACCTTGTTATTCTGTGATTCTGTGATTCTGTGGAACTTCCTGTGCTCCAATTTATAGCCATTGCCCCTTGTCCTATCTCCACAGATGACTGAAAAGGGGTTGGCCAATTCCCCCTGCATCCCATACTTAAGATATTTATAAACATTAATTAGGTCCCCCCTCAGTCTTCTTTTCTCCAGGCTGAACAGCCCCAGCTCACTCAGCCTTTCGAAGGCCAATGGTCATTTAAAAGACAAATAACAAAAGTAGGTTAGCAAAGAGCACCTCCATTTGTTCCATTGTATTTGTAGTCATTGTGAAGTTAATTTATAGTTAAAGTGAAGTTAATAAGGAGACACAAGAGAATATCCTAGGCACTGAAGACCAGCAGCAAAAAGACCTATGCAGCAGTTGGATGCACAAGTAAAGACTGTGGGTATTTGAAATGAGATGCTGCAGGTGGCTGTTCTCCATCACTTGGCAAGCTTGTGTCAGAACCAAGACAATCAGGAAAAAAGATGGGAATGATGGAGAGTTGCTTCAGCTGGGAAACATCAGACAAATGTGCAGGACCTACTTTCTCCCATGCACACAGTTTCCACTGTGGCATAGGTCTGCAGGATCAAGACCTCGTTTTCGTGATTTAACAGGACAAACATTTCTTAGCCTCCATGTGTGGAGAGGGCCCACAAACATCTGTAAAAGTTTTTCTATTGTTCTATTCAACAGTAAATTATCTAAAAGCATGGGAATAATTTATTTTCCTCTAGAGAAATGAAACTGGTTTTGTTTTGAGCTGGGTATACACAGGACAGTGATTACAGATCACTGGCAGTGCCTGATGCTTCCCATGAATCGATTTCACTCTTTTCCTTGAGCAACCCATTCAGAGTGCAACAGATGGGGCAGGCAGACATGCCTTCTCCCTGCCCTGTGAAATTTGTGTCATTTTCATCAGAGGTAGAGCAGCATCTTGTCAGAGTCACAAAGTGACAAAGTCAGAGTCACAAAGACACAAAGCTTTTACAGAGGAAAGGTAGAACTGTTCTCCTTGCCACCGCTGCTTCAGACTCAGGGGACGGCTGTTTACCCTTCTTCTCTTGGAGAGGCTTGAGGAGAGTATCTAAAAGACCTGCCATTTCCTAAAGCAGTCCCCAGACCCAAAACATAATACAAGCCAAAGACCATCTCAACGGACAGAAACTGAGGCAGTGAGTCAGGTCGAAGTGGGTTTTCCCAAAAAGTCCAGTGAGCAGAGTATCCCACCTCCACCCTCTAGATAAAACATCTTCTTCCTCCTGGCAGCTAGTGTTGTCAGTCCTTTTTCTTAAAGCTGCTAATAACTGAAATTAAATGTTGACAGATTAAGTTTCTTTAATGATGAGAGAGAAGTGTTTCATTTATTTAGAAGAAATACTAGAATATGTAAATATTGGAATATAACTTCTTCAGAGTCCCTCCTTACATGTAAATCTCATGAACAAGTGTAGGGGCCATTTATCTGTGGCTGCTGGACATGAGTGTACCTCACTGGCAAATAGCTAAGTTGCTCTTTCTGGGGAAAAAAAGAGAAAAAAAAAAAGAGAGAGAGAGAGGAAAGACCTTATTGTTCTCCACAACTACCTGAAAGGAGGTTGTAGCCAGGTGGGGGTTGGTCTTTTCTCCCAAGTAACTAGCAGTAAGACCGAAAGAGGAAACAAAACCAGTAAGTAGTAAGAGGAAACAGTCTCAAGTTGCATCAGGGGAGTTTTAGAATGGGTATTAGGAAAAAATTCTTCACTGAAAGAGTGGTTGGGCATTGGAACAGGCTGCCCAGAGAGGTGGTGGACTCACCGTCCCTAGAAGTGTTCAAAATATTTGTAGCTGTGGCACTCCAAGAGATGGTTTAGTTGACATGGTGGTATCAGAGATGGTTGGACTTGATCTTAAAGGTCTTTTCCAACCTTAAAGATTCCATGATTGGGTGATTCAGAAAAGGGTGTGAGGGAGCAGGAAGAGGGAGGAGTAGGCATTGGGCAGCCTGCTAAAAGGCAATTTGGAGTTTGCTAATTATGATTCCTAAGGACTATGTATTTCAGTTACAGTGGTACATCAGCTTTCTGGCACATATGTGTTGGAGCACAGCTTTTGTTTGTGCTCTCAGGTAGCAGATCCCCATCTCACGCACTGCACAGGCCATGTGAATTGCAGCAGAGCAAACGAGCACATTTGACAAGTCCTTGAAAATCTTGTGTGAAAAGCTTGGGCCTCAGTCAAGTTTCTGGAGTTCAGATGCTCAGATTTGAACTGCTCCCCAAAGGCTTACATTGCAATGAAATAAGGGGAATGAGAATACCTAAAACATTATGGATCTTTTCCTAAGACAACGGTTTAAGAGAGTTAAGACTAATAATTTTCTTGAGATACACATAATTTCACATTATCTACAAAGGTAGTATAACATAACTGACTGAGATATGCATGAATATTCTTTCGATACAGATTGTGTGTCTGTGTCTTTATATACCTACATGCAGTTTAAGATATATATAAAGTCCAGATTCAATGAACTTGACCAATTTTAAAACATAAATATTTTCTAAAAGGCAGTTTTCCCACTAAGATTTCTACAAGGAGCCTTTTCTGGACCCCTGAAAGGACTTAATATAAGGATTTCACATACGTGATGTGACATATTCACGAGGGAAAACATGACATAATGAATAAACAAGATATTCTTTGCTGAGCTGTGGGTAAAAAACGATGAACTTTACTTGTGATTTTGTTCTTTTTTTAATCATTTCCTGTGCAGATGAAGGAGCTCACAGGTCCTCACAATCAAACATTACCATCAGCCTTATCCTGTGGTACAACAAGGATGAGCGATGGGTTTTCATGGAGCTCCGCTTCCTCTCTTTGAGCTGTTCGAATGAAATACAGTTGCTACAAAGGAAAAATACGTATATACTTATTTTAACCCTGCCACTTGCCGGTTTGGTTCCATGATAGACTGATATGTTCTTCTTGCTAAATTGTTTGGTTTCATTTCCAAATCCACTGACGTGTTTTCAAGGAGAAAAAAACCTGAGATAATTTTAAACTTAGTTTGGAATTTTATCTAGTTTTATCTTTATACCAGAAAACTGAAGAGTGCTAGGGGTTTTATCCTCCCTAAGATTACAACAGCAGCATCAAGCAGATTTAGCCCTGGTGTTACTATGAACAAGACACTATTCCTTAAAGGAGCCTTGTGTCAGCCTCCCTGCTCAGCAGCCTAAAGGTCGAAAAATATGTAAATTGGCCTCAGGACAGGAGGCCAAGTTACTCAGTATCACATCAATAACATATTTTGTCCACAAAAGCTTTAAAAGTCATTAAGACAAAGTTGACAAGCAACGTGAATCTCAAGAACAAGTGATCATCCAACAAGAATCTAAGTGAAATTTCATTTGCACCTTCGTTCTTGAGAAACTTTACAAACTGAGCTTTTTAAAACCATTTAAGATATTTAGTCTCTGATCTATTTTCATTATCTGAGCAAAGAGAAATGCAAAAAGCAATAATTAAAATTGAAAAATGAGCTTTTTTTTTCAAATTCCTCTTTTTAATGATCTACAGCTGTATTTTTTAACTAGGAATATCCTTTTTTCTTATGAAGAAGTATAATTATTTGATTTTATAGTAAGAGGTCACAATGAGAAATTGTGCTCTGAATGCTTCATTCACTGTGAAATAAGAACAAGCATTTCTTCATCCTGCTGAAAACAACTCTCTTTGCTTATGATATCCTATAGGAAGAGATAGATTATCCATGTTCTTATAAGGTGAAAAATTATTTACCTTATAAGATGAAAGCCACAACAATTTATTGACTACAGGAAACACAATTAACTGTTGCTGTGCTCCTTACTGTGTGCAGCGAACCAAGTTCTGTGATATTTTCTCCTAGGTTATTTCCTTTTTAAAAATGCACGTAAGGCAGTGAGAAGCACATCTGTGGCTAAAGGAGCTGGTTTGCTCTACATCTTGAATAAAAACATGTAAGCCAGCAATTCATGCTCAGAAATTTCCTATTTCTCAGAAATAGAAATTGCTATATTGACTCATACAGTTTCCCTCCCATAGTGGGTGTGTTTGCCTATCTCTCTGTTTCGTTTTTTTTTTTTTTTTCTTGATTTGGTCTGCTATATCACCCACATCCACTGAATTCGACAGCTCTGCTGAATGCAAGCATCTTTTATCAAGCTCTGACAGCCATCTGCCCTCCTGCAATGCCTCCTGCCTTCAACACCAACATGAGGTTGAAGTTCTCGATCCTGGCTCTTTTTCTGGAATTGGTCATCATTGTTATGTTTGGGATATTTGTGGAATATGGCAACAGTGACGATTTGGCAACTTTATACCCATGTAAGTGTTGCTGCCTAAGCTTTATGGAAGTTTCTTTAAACTAATCCTAAGCAATATTTCTTAATAATTTATAAGACTTAGCAATAGAGCTAGAAAAGAAAAGCATGCTTTGGGGCAAGTAAACTTTTTCTGAGGTATGAAAGAAGCAGGTTTCAAAGACAAATTCAAGTTGAGGACATATAAAAATCTGAGACTAAAACTCAGCTGTTAGCTCTTTGTGGGAGAGCAGTCCTGAAAACAGTTCTAGCATTTGCATAGCAGGTTAAAACCTGCAGAAATATGAATTATTTTGAACAATTCTAGCATTTTTTAGAGATGGATGGAAGTGCTTCTTGCCAGACCTTTTGTGCTGATGACTGTATCAAATAATGAAAAGGAATATAACATTTCATTATTATCATCCAGGTTACAAAAAGTTGTCTTATGAGAACATGGAACATATTCATCATTGCTACAAAATATTTTTGCAGAAACTGGACTCCACGAAGGGCCGTAGTTTCTGTCACACCATGGATAACTCCTTCCTATCTTTCAAAGCTGTGGCTCAGTTATAGACAGTAATTCTTCAGCCTGAAAATGTTTCTGCTCATTTGATGCTTTGCAAATGCTTGATGAAGTTCAGGGAGAAAGCTTTTGTCCTTGAGAGGTGGTTGCTGACATCTCTCACCTTCCTCTGCCTAATGCAAGGATCAGACTGTTGTAAATAAGTAGAAAAATAAGTGTGCAGAGGAACAGTCTGTTCCTGCTGGAAGTACTGAAGGTTTGTTTGTTGTTTGTTTTCTTGGCTCTGCTGTCTTAACAACTTGTAGCCCTGATAGCTGTCCTCTCAATGATGATCATAATGGTAGAGAACTCCTTGCCTGTGTGTAGTACCCATGTAATTTTGAACATATCCCTTTTTGTCTCGTTCTAACTGGCCTTTCAGTGACAGTTACAGGGGAATGTGATCTCGGGTCATGCACTCCCTAGGAGTCTTGTGGTCTGTATTCTTACAGAGAGCATTGTCCATTTGAGAGAGCAGTGAATGCATGGCATTATTCAGCTCTAGATGCAAGTTAGCTGATGAACATCAAGGGCTAATTACTCACATTTGGGTTACTGAGGTGCAGCAGTATCCCCAAGAGATAATAATTTAGGCTATGCCCAAGCCTGTTCTCTTTCTGAGACATGGAAATACCATATCTGTGATACTGAACTATCCCAGCTCCTAAATTAGGTGGCCTTATCTAGATGGTGTATTGGGAATGACCCTTGTTCCACTGTCACCCAGGAGGTGGCAGCTGTCTTAGACAAAAACTGTGCCAGAGACCACACAGATAATTTAACAGCACAGATAATTCTAATCTGGTACTGTTATTTTATTAACATGGCCATTGCCTAAAACACCTGTCTACTTGCCTCTTCTCTGACTCTACCTCAAAACAACATGTCAACAACATATATAGCCAGAGAAAAATAATTTGAGGGGAATCTTTGTACAATTTGCTAAGACAGATGTGTGTTGTCTAGGGAGTGGTTCCTTCAGACTCAGAATAATATCTGTTTGTCCTGCAAGAACAGAGAAAATTACCTTCTCCAGTCTGAATTTCATACCTGCTGGTGCTGGTACTAAACTGACTTGGATTTTCTCTGAGTCCCCCTTACCAAGCAGAATGAAGAAAGGTGCATGGGATCTTTGTGCTTATGCCAGTAATTTAATGGTCATCAGTGGCCCCATAGAGTACTGTGGTGCATTTCTTTGTAAACCTCAAGCCTTCTGGCTGGCAGCTGCCTGTGCTGTACGTGTCACCGTGGGTACTGCGCTCCTTAGGGAGCTCCCAGGATAGGCTGTTCTCACGCTTAAAAAACACTCCCCCAGCCCTTTTGTGGAGCCCTGGGGTTTTTTAATTTAATATCTCCATTTTAAAAATAGAGGGCAGGAGCCTCATCAACATCACAGAGAAATTTGTTGTTCTCACCAAGTATTAATACTACAGCACAGGCCTTTAAATGTAATCTATGCAGTTAGGAATCACCTATAGTTATTTCTTCTCTAATGCCAGTGTCTAAAATATACGTGGGAGAAGTTGCCTGCTGCCTCCCATGCCTTCTGGCAGGCAGTGTATGGCTACGTTATCCCTGCACACTGTCCCCTGGCTGCTCATGCTATTGACTCCTTAGCAAGCATCTAGCATGGCTTTGGCTCATGCAAACCAGCACCTTGACCCTCTTCCCTGACCTCTGGCATTAGGTATAGCATAGATAAGGGAGTACTCTTAATAAGTAGTACAAGTGGGGATGGTATTTTGGGAGTGAAGAGCATGCAGCTGTACAGATGCAAGTCAACCCAAGCCATGCATCTTTTGGCCAAGCTGTACAGTTTACCAGTAGAGACACAAACTAAGCAAACACTGCAGATGTAATGTTGGACTTCTAGATGCTGACCTGAAAGTGGATGGATCCTATTCACACTAAAGAAGTGGAATAAAAGCAGGATTTCCCAACTCCTGCATTTTCACTTTTAGACTCTCTTTCTCTCAAATTTGTCACCAAGTGTACACAAGAGCATAGTTTGCTCAAGGACCTGTCAGAAAGTTGATGCTTTGGTTGTATCAATACATTAGGACATATCCTAAGTCAGGACTTCCCTCAGGTTCACAAAATGATGGGTTCAAACTGCTTCCCATGCTATGGCTAGAGATGCCAACCCATCTGTACCTTATAGGTGTAGTTGTTTCATATAGGGACCAATTTACGTTTTCAGAATTGCAATGCAGGGCATGCTTTAACATTATTAAGTACCTCAGCACCATGAATCCAAGAGGTTTCAGTATTTTTGGACAGAAGAAAAGTGAAAATAGTAAGTATCACCATAGTTTTGCAGTCAGGTAAGGGGGGCTGAGCTGATATCTTTCCCAAAGTATAGCTTTGCGTTATATCTGCTTCTGGTGGATGCAAGTACATGCATGGCAAGTTGGATGGACAGCTTCAGGAGTGCAGTGCCGCTAGAATTAGAGAACAAGGACATGTGATGGTTTTACAAACAATCCTAGAGAGTTTCTTTAGTACTGGTATCCTGTATGTAATGCCCTGTGCTTGATCCATTACTCATGGCTCAGGAAAACTTATGCACCCCCCTTCTTCAGGGTTCTAAGGTTTACTCCTTTAGGCAAAGCAAAATCACGTTTAGTATAAACCTAGATGCCACAAGCATCTTTGCATTGAGACTGACCACCATGCAGAGCCCTCGCAGTGGAATTATTATGTTGGTCTTGCTCAGCCTTGCAGAATTATGTGCAGTGGTTTTGTTCAGGATCTGTTGGAGTATTTTTCCCAATCTTTATTTTCCTGTCTCGCAGAATAGAAGTACTATGTATACTTAAACACAGCTAGTTACTGAAACAATTTATTTCAAATCATGCTGGTTTCTCCATCATTTCAAATCATTCCACACCTACTTTTCCTCAAAAGGATGCATAAGAGGTAGTGAAATCCCAAGGTGTAAGCTAGGCTATTTGAAATTGTAGAATCATAGAATGATAGAATGCTTTGGATTGGAAGGGACCTCGAAGATCATCTAGTTCCAACTCCCCTGCAATGGGCAGGGACACCTTCCAGTAGACCAGGTTGCCCAAAACCTCATCTAACCTGCCCTTAGACACTTCCAGGGACAGGGCTTCCACAACCTCTCTAGGCACCCTGTGCCAGAGTCTCATCACCCTCAGAGTAATTAATTTCTTCCTAACATCTAATCTAAACCTGCCATCTTTCAGCTTGAAGACATTAACACTTGTCCTACTGCTACGCTCCCCTATGAACAGTCCCTCTCCCACTTTCCTGTACGACCCCTTCAAGTATTGGTAGGCTGTACTTTGTTCTCCCTGGAGCCTTCTCCTCAACATCCACGAATTAACCTAAATTTAACCAGGACTTTTAATCTTTTGTGTAAATAAGTCTAGACAGCTTTAAAACATTTATATGAATCCTGGCTAGCTCTCAGGAGGACCCGGGATCACATGTCAACCAGCTGCTTGTTTCAAACAGAACTGCTTCTAATTTTCAAGGTTGGGGTAAGATTTCTAAAAGCACCTTTCAAAAGAGACCTGAACATGTAGAAGCTCTGTTGATGAGGCAGAAGCTCTTTTGATGGGCACTGAGTATTAAGCTCCTCAGTTATTTACATGCTTTTGAAACCTGTTCTGTTGCTCATGTGTGGGGTCAGGTTACTTAAGTAGTAAACTGTCTTTTACTAATCTAGGCATGATTTCCCAAGACATGGTATACATGAATGGGATTGTTTTGATGAGAACAATTTACTTGCTTTGTCTGCAAAGATTTAAAAGGAAATTGCAAACAAGAGCAGGTAATATCCTGAATGCCAACACACAATAATCTCCTCTGGGAGACTGGGAAAACTTTCTTACCTGGAGCTGACTACCCTGAATGTGCAAAGCTAAAACTGTATTGAAAAGTCCATGGCACAGGCTCATTAAATAACAGAAAAAGTGAAAGTAGGTAATTTTCAAATGTGCCCCTCATCTTGTTCATAAAACTCAAGTGTGATATAAACTGAAAATGTTGAAGTCTTATAGCACTTTGATGTGTCATACTAAGTTCAGTTCATATATTTCCATTTTCTTCTGTTAAAATCAAATGAAATGGCTACTTTTGTAGATATTGCTGTGCCACGTTTATGGATTTGCCCTCTAGTTCTAGTTTTGTTTTGTTTTATTTTTAAATCATTAACAAGCTTTTAATAAAGTACTTGTACAAGAGTCAGACAAATAACCCAGGCCACTTTTCAGATGCAAAGCTCCTGATCCCACAGGTTACTGGGTGAATGGTCACTAGTAGAAAATGATTATTAAAAGGGGAAAAAACAGGCTTGTTTGGCAATGTTTCCACTAATCCTCAGAAAAGATGGTAAGACTTCATGGGTTACTCCTTCCCTTATCTGAGAAGATCTTTCTTATGTGACCTGCCAATATATTTTGTTCCAGTTAAAAAAAAAAAAGAAAACAGGTTATCACCTGTACCTGAGATCATCAGGGTAGTCTTAGAGAACACTGTGAAGACTCTCCACTCTCATTCTTATGGGTACTAACCACTGTTACATGTTTTCCAAGACACTGAAAGGAGAGCTGCTCTTGATGTGCTCTAGATGTCCACCACCACAGTTAGGTCAGGCACAAAGCCACATCTCTGCATTCCTGTGGTACAAGGTGCTACAAGATACACAAGGTGCACAGACAAATGTACCCAATAAATGATCCTGTACTTTAATATCCTTTTCATAACCATCTCTCACTGACTCCCTCTGACATAGGAATATGGGCAAATTAAGCCGTATTTGGGGTTCTGAATTCAATAAGATACTAAAGGCTTTGCTGCTGACAAGATCAGGAAGGTTGTATGAGCACAGTTTGCACTGTCCCCAGACATATCTTTTTCATCTGTCAGATCCTCTGAAACTAGGCAATATGTTGAGGTCTAAGCAAAACAATCATTTTCATTCAGCTTTGCAATACAAAATATACAAGTATATCAAAAGCCCAGATGGGGAAGTCCATTGTGTGTCTTTTAAAATAAGCACTAAGCACAACACAAGAGTTTAGATAGTTCTGGAAATTGAGTAGCATGGAGGAAAATACAATGCTTCCAAAAGACTGCAGGGACCTCAAAAATCCCATCACTGGATATTACTGAAGTCAGACAATAAATGCAAATTTGTGCAGCCTAAAGAGGAATCAGAAGGGTTGGGGTTGCCTGGGAACCACCTGTTCCTTAGATGTGTGTAACCCAGTGTAAAGGATCTTACTACATGCTTGTCTGTATTTCAGTGCTAGGTCAGGGCTGGGATATGGCAGTGCAAAGTATTAAAAGTTTATTAGGAGTCTCCAGTAACTTGTTATCCTTCTGGGCCCTCTTTTGGCTAAACATGGTAGTGCATATAGCAAAGCTATAGGAACCCTTAAAGTACAGAACTGGCAAATGTAACTTCAAGCCACATATTATACCAACCAGATCAACGTTCAAGCTTTTCCTGCATATTGCATGAAGGAGGCAATGAAATGCAAATTTTTTAAAAATAGTTTCTCTATACTGAGGTTCTTACTAGTAATAACATCAGAGAAAAAGCTTTAATTCCAGGGGACAAACCTGTTTGGTGTAGAGTCCGTTAAATCACATAGAACTCTTGAGTAACAAGTGTTTCCCCTATGAGGACAGTCTGAGAGACTTGGGATTGTTCAGCCTGGAGAAGAGAAGGCTCTGGGGACACCTTAGAGCCCCTTCCAGTACCTGAAGGAGATCTATAGGAAAGTTGGGGAAGGATAAGGGGTAATGGCTATAAGCTGGAGGAGAGTAGACTTAGGTTAGATATAAGGAAGAACTTTTTCACTGTGAGGGTGATGAGGCCTTGGCACAGGGTGCCCAAAGAATCTGTGGCTGCCCCTGGATCCCTGGCAGGGTTCAAGGCCAGGTTGGATGGGGCTTTGGGCACCCTGGTGTAGTGGAAGGTATCCTTGCCTATAGCAGGAGGTGGGAACAAGGTGATATCTAAGGTCCCTTCCAACCCAAAGCATTCTAGGATTCTATGAACAATGTATTCTCAAAATAAAAAATATCTGTGCTCTGGTGAAAACCTCAGTTTGTATCAAAAATCCTAAAAAAGGAAATGAAAAAAAAAAATTTAAGTAGAAAAATAACGAGCCATATTTTAATGTAATTCATGTTTGGAGAAAAAAAAATTTTGTTGGTTGAGACATGACCTTAAGTACCTTTTTCTTTTACACAGTCAAAGAAATCAATCTCTTGTACAGTAATTTTTTAGGGATCACAAGCATCTACCTTGACTTCAGCAAGGCTTTCGATACTGTCTCCCATGACATCCTGATAGAAAAGCTGAGAGATCATGGGATAGATGAGTGGACAGTGAGGTGGGTTGAGAACTGGCTGTCGGACCGGGCTCAGAGGGTCATGATCAGTGGAGCAGAATCTGAATGGAGGCCTGTGACTAGCGGTGTTCCCAGGGCTCGGTGTTGGGTCCAGTCCTGTTTAATATCTTCATCAACGACCTTGATGAGGGAATAGCATCCACCCTCAGCAAGTACCTGATGATACAAAGCTGGGAGGGGTGGCTGACACGCAGGAACACTGCGCTGCCATCCAGCGAGACCTGGACAGGCTGGAGAGCTGGGCAGGGAGAAACCAGATGAGGTTTAATAAAAGCAAGTGTAAAGTCTTGCACCTGGGGAGGAATAACCATCTGTATCAGTACAGGCTGGGGGATGACCTGCTGGAGAAGAGCTCTGTGGAGAAGGACCTGGGGGTCCTGGTTGATGACAGGTTGGCTATGAGCCTGCAGTGTGCTAAGAGGGCCAATGGGATCCTGGGATGCATCAGGAAGAGTGTGGCCAGCAGGTCAAAGGAGGTGATCTTCCCCCTCTACTCTGCCCTGGTCAGGCCCCACCTGGAGTATTGTGTCCAGTTGTGGGCTCCCTGGTATAAAAAGGACAGGGATCTCCTGGAGAGAGTCCAGAGAAGGGCTACGAAGATGATTAAGGGCCTGGAACAGCTCCCATATGAGGAAAGGCTGAGTGAGCTGGGACTGTTCAGCCTGCAGAAAAGAAGACTGAGGGGGGACCTAATTAATGTTTATAAATATCTTAAGTATGGGATGCAGGGGGAAATGGCCAGCCCCTTTTCAGTGGTCTGTGGAGATAGGACAAGGGGCAATGGCTGTAAATTGGAGCACAGGAAGTTCCGCACCAACATGCGGAAGAACTTTTTCACAGTGAGGGTGACAGAGCACTGGAATAGGCTGCCCAGGGAGGTGGTGGAGTCTCCTTCTCTGGGGATATTCAAGACTCGTCTGGATGCCTATCTGTGCAATATGTGCTAGGGAGCTGCTTTGGCAGGGGGGTTGGACCCGATGATCTCTTGAGGTCCCTTCCAACCCCTACAATTCTGTGATTCTGTGATATCTTTGCAGTGGACCTACTAGCACTCTACCAAACAAATCCCATGTACAATTTTGGAGTTAACTAGAACATGCTGGCTTTGACAACCTTTATTTGAAGGGGAAGATAATTTTTCTGTTCATAAAGCCATGATGTTCCAGGTAGCTTCACACACAGACAACAGTCCCAGATACATCAAATTTGCTATTATATAGATCTGGTGTTCTTTCAGTGCTGATATAGCAAGGAATAAAATCAACAATTTGGTGCTGCATTTTCCAGACACTCAGTCTTCAACTAGTAACCTGGCCATGAAGTGGGGAAGGGTGGATCACACTGATGAAATTAGTTTGGAACACTTTTCTATTTAAACCTCATTTGTCCCTTCCTACATAGTCACTCTTCGTAGTCACTACACAGATATGTTTTCCCTTCAGCCTTTCAGGATGTCCATGTGATGATATTTGTTGGATTTGGTTTCCTGATGACCTTTTTGAAGAAATATGGATTCAGCAGTGTTGGTATCAACATGCTCATTGCTGCCTTTGGTCTCCAGTGGGGAACCCTGGTGCAAGGATTTTGGCACATGCAAGAAAGGAAAATTCGGGTTGATATCAAAAGGTACTTGTGAAGTTAACAAAACTGACATTTCTATACCCCTAAAGATATTAGGAGAAGCAGTAAACTACAACACCTGTGAGGTCAGACTTCTAAATTCACTGACATTTGATTGAACTTTACTGTCTACCTGTCAACATTTATCTGCTCTTCACCTCTCAAGGGGAAACACCTAGTGCTCTGGGCCAAGGGAACCAAAGGTTGTGATGAAATTTGAGGTGCTACATTACATTTGGGCAATAGGTTATGTAGAGACACTGCTTTAAATCTTTGGAGCTGTGGAAGCTACAAGATTTCCAGCTCCTCCTGCATCCAGCAGGCATGAAAGGATCTGTCCTTCCATGACAGATGGTGGTGGTGTCCCAAACCTGGGGGTTCATTTACCCAATGCACAATATGCCAATATACACATGGAGCAGTTATTTTATTGCATATTTGTGGAGATAAGGGTCCCTGTCCCAAGGTAGCACATCAAATCTCCAAACCTGTCGTTATCTATGCACTTAATATTAACATATTCATGTCTATACTACACATGTATTATTTATCATTATATGATTGGTTAAAAACTCTTCACCTCCTATGTAAATTAGTGCACATGCTTAGTAGTTGTTTCTTTTCAGTTGGTGGTATAATTAGGGTGGGTGGTCCATGAGTTGGTGGTCGTGGTGTTACCCTGTTGGAATTACCTCTCCCCTAATTTCCTTCTTCTTTGGCAATCCTCAGTGATTCTCCAAAGTTTGTTGGTCAAACAACAGATGAGATATGCTTCTACTTTTTGACAGTCACACACATTTGGATAAACAGTAACACAGAGGTCAGGCTATACAATGGACATCTTTAGCAGCAAGTTTTGGTGCTGCATTTGATTGTGCTGTAACAGTGCCACAGAAGAAAAGCTAAAACAGTGTGTCTGTGAGGGTTTTTCCCACTTGTCAAGGAGTGATTTGCATGAGCACCATACTGCAGTAGGTTTTGGACCCCAGTCATGGAATAAGAGACCTCAGGAGCGATGTTGTCCTTAGATACTTTTAATCCCTCTCCCATTCATGATCTCCTGCTTCTACCAAGGTCTCAGAATGTTTTCCACATCTGCACCTCTGTTTTCTGAGACAACTTGTAGACAGTTTTGAAAGGAATGGCATCAAAACATTACTGAGGGACAAGCAGAAATAATGTAAATGGCTCCTTAACTTACAGATAGGCATTAGTAGAGGGAACCTAAGTTAGTGCCCCTCTGTGCTGCAAGTTTTTGCCCCATTTGTGGTTTTATTTGCCGTTCCCTATAACCTCTTAACACCAGTCCCTTCTGACAAGTATTGCTAACATGATGTGCAGTGACAGAAAGTCATGCAAAGCTTCTGAAATTAGATAAAACATCCCACCAAAGCAAACAGCTCCCTGTCATCTTTGGAGCTCAGGTGACAGTTGGTGCTGGAAATATCCCTGCACATCCACTATACACATTTCATATGACTTTTCACTATAATTTCAACAAGATAAGCACATATATGGCATAAGCAAGTGTTCCCACACTTTTTACTCAGTACCTGGTAAGAACCCTACAAAACCTGTCTGGAAAGGTTTGACTTAATTTTCATCCCCAAAGATAATCTTGATCATTTTAGAGCAGAAGAGTTAAAACTTTAGCATTTTGATGATATGACAGGTTTGATATTGCAGCTTTATTTCAGGTCTCTTTAAACTGATTCTTTTTTGCTTTGTTTTTCCTTTGCTTTTTTGTTTTAATTTTTTTTTTTTTTTAACTTCAGCATGATAAATGCAGACTTCAGTACAGCAGCTGCTTTGATTTCATTTGGAGCAGTCCTGGGGAAAACAAGTCCTGTTCAGATGCTGATCTTGACAATTCTGGAGATCACACTCTTTGCATGCAATGAACATATAGTTACAGACATACTTAAGGTACAACAATTTGGCAGTAATTGTTTATAAACAATTTTCTGTTTATAAAAAGTGCTTTCATTTTGTATTAATTCCAGTTTACATATTTTAGGTTCTAGTTTCTATCAAAAAAATAAGCCACTAAAGTCATCCAGACTTCTTCATCAGATCCTTGTCTCTATTCCATATTAAATCAGCAACATTTTTTTGGGTCCCTATTACAGGCCACAGATGTTGGAGCCTCAATGACTATCCATACTTTTGGAGCTTATTTTGGTTTGGCTGTAGCCCTAGTACTGTATCGTCCTGGTTTAAAAAACAAACATGTAAATGAGGAATCTACCTATCAATCAGACTTATTTGCCATGATTGGTAAGTGATGTACTAGTGAATGCTGATCATTGATCCCTCTTTTATCCCTATGTTTTAATGATTGCCTATTGTTATACTGCATCCATTTTCTCAAGTACATGTTCTTTTCATCGGATGTATACATAGTACTTTCAGTGACACACATATTTTTACAGCTTTCCCTTGGTTAAAAAAAGGAAAAATCAAATTAAAGATGTTTAGGTGTTTTTTCATTGTGCATTAGTGGTTATAATTAAAAATATTGAACTCTGCCTGTCCCACTAATGAATGTCAGAAATCATATGTCTATCTGTCTGTGAGATCTATTCATAGATCAATTTACAAGCTAAAATGATCAGTTATATCACTAAATGATAAAGAATGTGCATGTGAACTGTCTTGCTCATGTATCGTTTTCAGAGTGGTGGTGAGCTTTGGCAGTGAGTGGGGCATGACAAAGGATTCACAATGTGTTAACGTCTTCCAATAACATATAACAGAGACCACACGTCAAAATCCCAATTGTCAGTGTCAAAAGCTTCTGCATAATCTATTATTTCTTCCAGCATTTTGGCTATTTCAAGTTTCTTATTGATTATTTTCCTCATTTCTTGTAGTTAGTTCTGTTGTGGTGGATTGTTCACCTTGAAATACTCCTTGTGACCGAATATTCTTCTTTCAACTTATATTCATCCAGGTACCCTATTCCTTTGGCTTTTTTGGCCCAGTTTTAACTCTGCCATTGCACCTGAAGTAAATACACAAAGTAAAGCCATTGTCAACACTTACTTTGCCTTGGCTGCATGTGGTGTCACAACATTTGCCCTCTCCAGCATGGTGGATAAAAGAGGAAAATTCAGTATGGTAAGAGTCACACCCTGTTGAATCAAGTCATCCCTCTATAATAAGAATGATTAGGTAGATTCCCAATGTCTGTGAACTATCTGGAGCCTTTGCTCATAATGTGAGCAAAATTAGAACTTTTATACTTCTAAAAACTATAATGTAGGATTGGGTCCTGAGGCAATGCACCCTGCTGTGGGTGGTGATTCCTCAATGGGATCACTGCATCAGGAAAGTGGAAAGCTCTTAGACATTATAACTATGGTCCTGCTCCCTTGTTCTTTCTTGTGCACAGAACCTGCTGGCCCACAGAGACATTAGTCCAACACTTGGGTGGACATTAGGGTCTTGTTCCAAACAGGATCCTATGTGAGTTATCGTATTGCAATAACCAAAATAGATCTCTCAAGGCAACATCCTGCTCCCTGGCAATCTCACAGTGCAGGTACACAACAGGCAAAACCAAACCAGATTGGGGTTGACAAGTTGCCAACCTTTCATCTCCTTGCCCTAAAAGCCCAGCCCTGTGTGTTCATCCACTTCTTTCCATCAGTTGCAGTGTTTATCTAAGCCCAGCATGAGTATACACAGTTCAAAGGGCTCACAGAATTTACTGCTGTTGTAGGAGGCAGTTCTCACTGGTTCAACCTGGCTCCTCAAGAGGTCAGGAAAGTTTTAGTGACTTTGCAGAAATTGGATTTCATTAAACTGGCCTCAGTTAAACTGACTTAGAGTAGCTTTGAACCAACAAACCTTAACATGTAACAGGGACACCCTGTTTAAAATTTCTGTTCATTCTTCACTGGAAAAACTCACCTAAAGGACAGAAATACATCTGTATGCCAAAAAAAGAAAGACTTCAAAGTCACTCAGCCCTAAAACAAGGCTCTGTTCCACGTAGATCATCTCCACCTCTGTATACTCTTCTCAGGTTCTCATTCAAAATGCCACTCTGGCAGGAGGAGTAGCAGTGGGTACCTGTGCTGACCTGCCAATCTCCCCTTTTGCTGCTATGTGCATCGGGACCATTGCTGGAATCATCTCTGTCTGTGGGTTCCACTTTCTGACTGTAAGTTGTGAGGACCTACCTCTGCTCTCATTTACTTCTTGCTCCATTTGCTTCACTGCAGCTCCCTTGGTTTGACAGAAAGGGCTGGTACAGTATAGAAAGTGAGCTCTAGACAATGGTTATTTTTAAATCAGTGTGACTTACTCATATGCTTACAAACCAATTTCAGTTCATCACCTAGCTAACAACAGAAAATAATCACGAAGACATTATAGTTCATTAAAGTCCAGGTAACTGCACAATGAGCTACCAAAATGTTGCTCCGAGCCCAAGTTTCAGTGAAATAGGACCAATTACATTTACATCTTAAATTTTCTAAATAGATCTGTAATAAAAAATAATTTAAAAGTATAAACTGGAATTGTTTCACGTGGAAAATGTAGAAAAAAGACTGAAACTATTTAAACTGGCATTTTCTGATGGAGAGACATCATGGAAGAGAATACCTGACTAGCAGACTGAGAATGGTCATGCATGTGTTACTTATCCACCTCTTTCAGCATTTGCTGAAGTGACTGAAAGATTTAGGAATATCAATGGACCATCACATTTGGTACCTTTATATTTATGATGGTAGCTTGGACATTTGTACCATTATATGTAGATAATTGTTTTTCTCTGCTTATAAACAATTTCACAGTGAAGGGAAAGATAGCAGGATTTATAGCTGAACTTTGCAAATGTGAAGTAAGTTAAATAGTTTCTTGTATTTCTGCACTACTTTCTGGAGATAATAGAAACTCACTATGAACTTTATATTTCCCCTTATTTCAGCCTTTGATGGCATCCAAGCTGAACATTCAAGACACATGCGGAGTTCATAATTTGCATGGTTTACCTGGGATACTGGGAGGTATCGCTGGCATCACAGTAGCTGCGCTAAAAGAGGAAGTTAGGTGAGTTATAGAGAAGAGTGAAAGGAGTTTATTGAACTTTGAAGGTCTGTCTTAACTTTCCACCTTTGTTGGGTCTAATTATGATACTTTCTTTTTTACGATACTTTCTTTTTTATCTTTGATTTGGTGTCAGATATTGTGTTCTGGTTTAAATAAGACTTTTCCTGGGGCACAGGAAGTTCCACATCAATATGCGGAAGAACTTTTTCACAGTGAGGGTGACAGAGCCCTGGGACAGGCTGCCCAGGGGGTGTGGAGTCTCCTTCTCTGGAGATATTCCAACCCCGTCTGGACGCCGACCTGTGCGACCTGTCCTAGGGACCCTGCTTTGGCAAGGGGTTGGACTCAATGATCTCTGGAGGTCCCTTCCAACACTTACAGTTCTGTGAATCTGTGAATCCTGCCTTACCATACTGTTTATATGCCAAGCTTCTTCCGAATTAAACGATCAAGAAAAAATAAATAAATTTCAAACCTCATAAAAACCAGCATACAAAGCCATTCAAATGTAAAAGAATCGTTATAATTCTACAATCACACTGCTTGTAATGATAGGATTTCCAGGAAAATTGGCAACTTCTACTGTCTTAAAGACTCCAAGAAGATAAAAAGCTGGTCTTTTTGACAAAGGCTTACAAAATACTAATAACATTTTCAAATAACTTTTCATCTACAGCCTTATAAAAAAAAAACCCAAAAAAACAAAAATAAAATTATTTCTGTCTTATACACAGCAAGATATTTTCCTATGAGCCATCCTGCCCAGCAGACAGCAAGTACAATGTTGTAAGACCAATTACCAGCCTCAAAATGTAGGAATGCTTGGACTATCAATAAATTGCTTTTCTGCTTTTTCAGGGGAGGTGTCCCAATTAGTCCCGGCAAGCAGGCTGCTGCCCTGGGCAGTACACTTGCAATTGCACTGTCAGGTGGAGCAGTGACAGGTCAGTATGATGCATACAGCAACTGAAATATATGTGTATTTATAGGTTTTTGATGTATCAACAAATTTATGTGAATAATGCGAAATAGAAAAATAGAAACAGTGCGTGATGGCACATTAGCAGAAGCTTAAATATGGAAAAGCAGTTTTCCAACAGCAGCAGAAGCTTAAATATGGAGAAGCAGATTTCCAATAATTTTGTCTTCAAATGACACTGCATTGTATATATAGGAAAAGTAAGGTGGTATTCTGGATGGAATTCTCTAGATTCAGACACTTAAAATTAGAAACAGAAACTAGTTTGAGATTAAGACAAATTTATTTAGGTGTCACATGCTTCCATGTGACTGTGGATACTTTCCATATAAAAACTCAGGCTGAAATACAAAATTCCAGACTGAAATCTGGAAAAGGTTTCAGCAATTCAAAATAAACTTTTGTTCATGTTGACATGAAGAAGCCTGCATCACCTCTCATAATGAGTGACCTGACATCCCAAGGTAGTTGGGCATTAGACTAGGAAATGAGTAATAAAATTTAGGTGACTCCTCAGGGCACATCCTAGTTATTTCATACATTTTTTAACCTCTGATGCTGTTTTTCCTGCAGGTATTATTCTAAAGCTGCCCTTCTTGGGACAAGCATCTGACCAGAACTGCTTTGATGACTCTGTTTATTGGGAGGTAAGATACAACTTCCATTTATTTTCATTACGTTGGAAGATGTGCAGCACATCACAGTCCTGCTCTCCTGGGGTTTGTGGCTTGCACAAAAATGTCAGCTTTCAAAAACAATATTCTGCCTCAGACTATGAATTTATCAAGACCACCTTCAGGATCTTTTCTGGATTTGGTAGCTAGTCCTGCCATTTACATTGAACTAACTTTGAACAAAAAACAGAAATAGCACTAACAAATTGAGACCTCAGGGGAGATCTTTAGCTCTTATTTCAGTGCTTTTTGTATCAGGTATACTCTTCCTTCTTTCAGTGTAGACTCGTGATATTTGCATTTTTGGATAAATGCTGCTGATTTCCTAGTGTCATCTAGAATTCCATATTGAATGGGATCTTTAGGCACATTTTCAGTACTCATGAGTCTCCCTTAGGCTGAGCAGAATCTCTGCTTCCTGGTTGAATGATCTGACCACTGAGGTTGTCAGAAGAAGATGGGACTCCTGGTACTATTGTTTTATGCATGAAAACACAAACAATGGAGCTGAGAAACAAGGGCATCTGAAATAGCTCTGCTAAACCCCTTTATGCCCAATGAAGAAACAGTTCTGGATTGCAGTTCATTTGAATCCTTCCATATCTATGTTAGGTTATTTGAATTAAAACCTTGAAAGACTCTATATTCCCCACTGATAATGACTTTTCATTGCCTACATCAAATGTAGAGCTTATACTTTAGAGACATATATTTGAGAAGTTGAGTCCCGGTTGGACCCGATGATCTCTCGAGGTCCCTTCCAACCCCTATGATTCTATGATTCTATATACCTCTGAATTGAATATCTACAATCAAGAGCAGCACAGCAGAAATGCAGACCATTCTCTGTGACTTTCTTCTTGAACCTGTACTGTTTCTGGGCTTTCTGTGTCTCACTTCATTAGAAACTGATGACAGATTCTTAATTTAGGTGATCTAAATTTTATCCTTTATGCCACAACAAAAACAAAAAGACAAGACAAGAAGAAATACATGATATACATGTTTTGGAAATAAAGTGTGTTGAACCCAAAAAGAGATACTATTAGATTTTTTAATTAATTAAACTCCAGTATGAAGCACAAAATCTGAGAAATTTTGCAGTCTGAGGGAAAAGTTTGAGCTAAAAATCATCTGTAGCAATGACAATTAGAAAAAACCCCAACTTTTAATGACAGCTCTGTGACTCATTAAGTCTTTGACCTTTGGAAAGTAAAAGCACTGGTTTTCAGCAAGACCTGAAATAGACTGTCATAAGTAAATGACAAAAAATGACATTTTTAAATTGTGCCAGAAGAAATCACAGCCTGTGTTGACCAGTGATAATAACACAACCCTGTTCCATTGAAGGTCCTGTATTATCAGTAGTACTGCTCAGAAATACCCTATTCTAACTAAGCTCTATCAGGAAATGGGAAGGGACATTGATATTTGGTGTACAACATTGTTTGCATTACATTCGAGGTGATCACCTTGTTTCTTTAGAGCTCCTTGAAAATCCCAGGTATTAATTTTGTGCTCTTGTAGCTAAAATCAGTCTTAAAGAACTCTTCTATTAAGAAAACCCTGAATTTGTCCCTCAGAATTCAGAACTGGTGGTTTGTGTCAGGGTGGGTCAATATTACTAAATACATACATAATATAAATGAACAGAATTACATTCTCAGTGCACATTAGTGTCCTTTTATGGCAAAAGGAAGTCTTTATCTTGTCAACTGAGTCTATGCTAAATTTTATGGCAGGTTCCAGAAGAGGCGAAACTACCTGAAATTCAGCCCGACACCGATCAGTCCAGCAGATATGAAGCCACCATGTAGAAAAAGAATTAATCTGTAATATTTGTCCTAATGATGCTCTTTTCAGTTTGTAATGCTAAAAAACAACATCCAAGTATTGTTCTAACCAGATTAGGTTTTCAAGAAGGGGCTACAGATAGGTATGTTTTTGTAATATAAACCAGACTTGGTTTTAGAATACATAGTCATTTTGCTAAGCTCAGGTGAATTACTTAGATCTTTCCAATATACTTATTCAAAAAAAACCCACCAGAAACTCCTCTACAAAACTATCTGTATTTTACATTTTGTCATCACTGAGTGAAAAAAAGCCATTGAAACACACTTTGTGTTTCAAGCTTATTATGGGATAGGCTGATAAGCAAGATTTCTGACTTAGTCACGTCCTTCAACAGGGATAACCAAGAAGAAATGGCTTGATATTCTTTATTTGGATTCTAAGAAGCTTTTAACCAGAGCATCCCACGTTAAATTTTTTTAGAGTTGTCCTATTTTTGGATAGGGGAGAAAATGTGCTCTATTTTGAAGATTAGTTATGACAGGAAGCAGTGTGTTGAAATCATTTTCATAGCAAAGCACAGAATATAGTGATTTAGGATGAAACTAAGTGGCAATATGAGTATCAAGAATATTTCTTAATATGTTTAGTGAAAGAGAGAAGAAAGTGAAATGGTGAAATATTTTATTATTGGCATAGATTTATTTAGAGTGTTTCAAGGACACAAGGGAATTGAGTCGGAGTTATGAAAAACAGGTAATTACCTAATGTCTTATGTGCAACAGCAATAAGTGGATAGTAGCACTGATAATGCAAGTAGATATAAACTGTACTGTTAGGTCCAAGAAAAAGTGTTTAGGAATTGGTCAGAAAACAGCTATGTTCAACCCACAGAAGACTCAGTGAAGAATTTCTGTGTGATGAGTTGCTGCCTTTGAAGTCACTACCTCCTAAAACAAGAGAAAGAATAAAGAAGAAAATTGAAGCTAAATTAAGGTAAATTAACTCCATCTGAGAAGTGATGATAATGGCTGCTCAATCAAGAGAGACAAAAATTGAGATAGCCGAAGAAACTCTATGAGATGACAGTAGCTAGGAGCAGAGTCACATCTCTGTGCCTTCTTATATGGGGTAACCAATTGAAAGGCAATGGATGGGAGATGAAAATCAGACAGAAGGATCACAGTGCTTCTAAGGCAATATACAGGCACAGAAAGATACCTTATGTTTCAGAAGGACAAGCAACAGTGGATGAACTTTCAATTATTTTTTTTTATATTTGCATCTTATTTCAAGTCTTATTTATCAGCTTTAAAGTGAAAATTCCTCTCATGAAGAATACCATAGATATTTTCAGTTCTACTGATGTATTTTTCCTTGAAAAGCTTTAGACAAATACTAGATAGGGCTGTCCCATATGTTATATCAGCTGTATACTTCTATAACTTTCTCTCTATGAATGAGAACACCTTTGCTGTAACAGACTTTAGTTCAGATATGCTATTTTGTGGATGTGTATTGACACTACTACCTTGTTGGCTAGACATCTTTTATGCTTTCAAAGCTTTTACACAATCAGTTTTGTAAAATCTGAGAAGGCGTTTAACAATATAAATATTTCCTATGTAAATATTTTTGAAGTATTTTGTGCATAGCTTACAAAGTATTGATCATTCACAACCCAAAATCCATTCATTACCCATGGTCAGAAGTCTTAGACAAGCGCCTCAGCTCAAGACAGATGAATACAGGCTTTATGATTTGACCACCCTATTTGAAAAGGTCGGACACAGAATTTTCACAGCATGTTTCAGGCTTTTTCCAACATGTTTCAGACTACATTTCAACCTAAATAGACTCTATGGACCAGAAGGAGCACAATGATGCCTCACATCCATACTTCAGAAGTCAGTGGCATTTGGGTCTCTGTCTTAGAGTATTCTCTTTGGTTGGTTACCTCCAAATTAGACAAATCTTTGAATACTCTAGGTCAGTAGAGCTTCTTTTGTACACAGTTAAAACTTCTGTGGAATATGTTACTAGACACTATGTAGAGGTAGACAGAGAAGCTTAAAATGTTTTGCTGACAATCCTTTTACTTGTCAATGAGGGAGCCATACACTGGCAGGAAAGGGAAGCAAGGGGTTAAATGAGACACAGGGTGGAGGATGAACTTTGAGGATGGGACTGAAAAGTACAACTACTCCAAATTTGAAGCGCACAATGACTTTTGTTTCTTCTTCAAAAAAGACCATCAATGTTTTATCCTCTCCAATAACTGCTGAACACTACTTTTGTCTTACCTTTGTTTTCACCTTGTCTTGTTTTTATATTAAAAAAAAGCTTAAATAAGGTTTAGGGGTTTTTTTAAGTGAGTGAAAACGCATTCAATATCAACATTTATTAAGCTGTGCATAAAAGATCTGAAAGATGTAAATGGCAACTGTGTGTAAATTTCAATTTGAACTTAGATTCCACTGTCAGGATGCTGAAAGATCTTTCTTACATTTCTGTCATTATTGAAAGAAACCTTAGGAGATTTTTCATATTTTTCAAATTCCTGGCATTTTGGAGTTTAGGTCATCTATCCTTTACAAAAAGTTCCTTGCATCCAGTCTTAATCAGAAAACCAATCTACATCTCTGTTAGGGTCAAACTGACAGAAGTCACTGGGATTGGTGGTTTTCTAACTAAAAATTTCAAGTTTAATTGTTCTAATGCAGTGAGATTTTTATTTTGTTTAGATTAAATACAGACAGTTTAAATTTTAATGAAGTGAAAAAAGGAGTTAGACTTAACGAAAAAAGTTTAATCTTATTATTATTTCCTCTTATTAGCAATTATCTCTTATTTAAATTAACCAAAGGTCAAGCTTATTGACACTCAGGCTTTTCCAAAACATCAGTAGATGATCATAACTTTAAAGACAGTCTTACAGATATTCAGCGCTACCTTTTTTCAGAGCAGTATGTTTGTATATCATTACTGAAATGTAATTTGTGTAATTTAAATTTCTTTTAAAGCTATTTACCTGACATTTGCCTATAAAATTTATTTTATTATATGTCTTCAAATCTGTTGCTGATTAAAAGTGTGAATTAAATGATCAGATAGTCAGTTGTATTTGATATTTCTTGGGGACACACATCCTTCTTTCTCTCCCACTGGGACCAATCTGTTTAAAAAGTGTGTGTGGTGTGGCTCTTGCCAAAAGAAAGCTCTTCCTCTTCTTGACAAGCCTTCTGCGGAAGTTCACCTTTCACCCTCCCTTAGGGGTTTCCATCTCAGACCTCTTCCCCTCCTCTGGGTTTTCCATCTACCCAAAGCCTTACAATGTCTACAGTATACCACCTTCCTAGTGAAGATGTCCCTGCTTACTGCAGGGGGGTTGGACTAGATGACCTCTAAAGGTCCCTTCCAACCTTACACATTCTATGATTCTATGATTCCTAGAGCTTTTCTCAGTTGTATTTCTGATGCCAGAGCACAAAGTCATAGAATCATAGAATCATAGAATGGTATGAGTTGGAAGGGACCCCAAGGATCAGAGAGCTCCAACCCCCCTGCCACAGGCAGGGCCTCCAACCTCAGGCCTGGATCTACACTAGATTGCCCAGGGCCCCATCCAACCTGGCCTTGAACACTTCCAGGGACGGGGCATCCACTACCTCTCTGGGCAGCCTGTTCCTGCACCTCACCACTGTTTCTGTAAAAAACTTCCCCCTAATATCTAATCTAAACCTTCCTTCCTTTAGTTTTAATCCATTCCCCCTTGTCCTGTCATTGTCTATCCTTTTAAAAAGTTGAATCCCCTCCTGCTTATAAGCTCCCTTCAGGTACTGGAAGGCTGCAATGAGGTGCTTACATTCAGTACAAAATATATTAATAGTTCACTGCCACATATATATTTTACATCTATGCATCTTGTCATGAAACAAACAGGTCAGGGTTCAGTCTGTGGTACTGCACAGATCACACACCCATACAAAGACACTTTTTCTTCCCTGACCTCCAAAGCAGACCTCCAAATACAGATACACACAGATACACACAAATACTAGTACAACCTACTGCAAGAAAATGATAGGTAGCATCCCAACTAAGAACTACAGTGCAAACACGTTGAAGAGTACCAGAGGAAATCCTACACTTGGAACTAAGAACTAATTTACTTCAGAATAACTTGCATATCAATGATATAGATTAAACTCTTAAAACAACCCAAAATTTCCCACTTTAGAATCACACTGTCCCCAGCATCATCAAAGACACAAAGATGTTTACTTTATTATGGGTGCTGTAGCTAATGTGACCAGATCCCCTAATTTTCCATCAAGATGTCTGCATCTTCTTTGGGTATTTTTTTCTTGAGTTCATGTTTGATGAGGAAAATTGGGACAGTGTAAAGACTGACTCTTGCTTCACTGAGTCTGGCTTACTGATATGACTAAGTACCACAAGAATTTTCTCCTGCTCCTGAAAGGACCTGGCCACATTCTCCTCATACATCACATAAAACACCACAGAGCCGCAAATCATTTGACTACCATAATCTTAACAAGCACTGTAGAAACAACACATCTAGTTCAATACGTGTGTTTAGAGACATTGCCTGTCAGACCTTGGAGGAGTCACAAATATTGGCCCAAGGCAGGAGCTTGAATTTCCACTTCAAAATAAGGCCTAGGAAAATTGTTCCCAAGCAGGGAAGAAACACTCACAGCCTGTCACTGATGCCTGTGACAATTTCACCACGGTCAGCTCAATCACTACCTGCCAGCACTGCAGGAAATGGAGATCTGCTGGTTGAAATCAGTGGGACTGAGAAGGCAAAGACAATGGTGTGAGAAGGGTTGCCTTCTTCTCCCACTGCATTTCAAAAGACACCCCCAGTTCCCACAGTGTCCTTCCAATAACCCAGTCTTGTAAAGGTAGGTAAATGCTGTGCTTGTTCTGAAACTCTGCACAGAGTTAAACAGGGCCCATTTTTTGGTAAACAACTCAGAATTGCTGCTTTCTTTCATAAATCAGGAGTCAGTATCTGACTCATTCCTTGTTAATAGTTAAATGCTAGATATATGTGGAAAGAACGACATTCTCAGTGACTTTTTACCTCCTTTGGGGAGGTGGAGTAGAAACAGGCCAACTGGCACACAGCTAGACATATCCCTGGACTTTTTCCAGGACACCCTTCAAGTAGGTGAAATGTCCTGGTCTTTACTCCAGAGACCCCAGGGGCAGCAGCAGACTTGGGGCAAGCTGGTACAAGGGCAGGCATGCTCTACTTCCTCTTCCAGGCTTCCAGCCAGGTGACTACGGTCTTTTCCTCTAGATCTCCACACCTCCATCCCCTGGGGGTCTGACTCCTCTCCTCTGCCTTTGGTGACATCTACTGCAGGGATCTTGACACTTTAAAGAGTCAAAGACACAGGGCTCAGCCTGGGCACCTCAGCCTGGGCACCACACAACATTCACATTCCTGCCTCAAGGTAATGTACAGTTTAGCTGTATACACCTCTATAAAGATATTCCAAACACTGTTTAAAAGGTTGCAGTTCATCTTCTGTGGTCAGTCTCAATGAAAGTCCTGGATGGTTTCTTCTTGATGGGTGCTTCTTTTAACTCTTCTTTCTCCACTGTTCACTCTCTTAGACTCTAAAACATATGAGTCAAACTGTACCTCAGCCCTCTTTCCTCAACCGAGTCCATCTTTTCTCAACTTTCCCCTGAGCTTTGGTTCCCCATTCGGAGATAATCATACAAGCTCTTCTCTCCATCTTTCTTCCTGAAATGATGTACAGCTGGATATCAAAGGCAACTGCCACAGCTGAAGATATACAGTCACTACTGTCCAACTGGCTTTGAGCAGCAGAATTCCCTTCCATCCTCAATCATTACATGAAAACCAGGAACATGTAAGGCATACATTATCTGACCAGTTTCAGCTTCTGGTTTTGGAAGAGAAATTACTCCTTGGCCTTGTGTAGATCCAGGCCTGGAGGTTGGTGGCCCTACCTGTGGCAGGGGAGTTGGAACTCTATGATCCTTGGGGTGCCTTCCAACCCAGACCATTCTGTGATTCTATGATTCTATATTGACTTTAAAGGTAGTTGAGGCTATCAAATCAGAACAGACCTCATAATTTGGCCAGGTAAGTCTGACCCTGTATTCCCCTCTGTTTGAACTCCTGCTGTAACAAAGATGTGTGTGCCATGACAAATTATTCAGCTAGCTCAGAGGAGGTTAGCACTGAGTTCTTCTTCTCTTGAGTACTTCTGATCAATGCAGCTCTGCACTATAGCACCCACAGCATATCAAGGCCATAAACCCACATTCCAATTACTCAAGAGGAATCTTCACAACTGTCTCAGATTTCCAGTCAGCAGAGCTTTTGCTCTTTTCAAGATCTGGCATCCCCAACATTTTCCATAAAGTGAGAAGGGAATGTGTGAGCAACCAGTGAAATCTCTTCTTTCTTGCCCTACCTCCTTCCAGTCTCACAGTTCAAGGTAATGTTTGAGTTGCTGTTTTTAAATTGGACTTATGCCCACAGACATCTCTGCCAGTGCACGACTAGTTTAGACATCCCTGTTAAACAGTAACCAGCATAGGATAAAACAAGTGAATTCAATGGTTAAAGTGCCTAGAATGAATTCTCCAAGGGTAAAACTCCAGACAGGCATCTCTACCACTTCTTAGAGGTGAAGTGTGTATCTGTGAATTGTAGAATTACCATTACTGCTTGAAACTCTTAACTTCTGAGAGGACATTGCACACTTTTCATCTTCTCAGCTAAGCCTTTGCTGAAAGACAATGGATTGGGTCAACCTTGTTCCTGCAGGGTTACTGTTTATTCTTATTGTCCTGCTGATTCTGAAGAGACAACATGTCTGGAAGAGCCATACAGAAGAAAACTTCCCACCAGGACCCAGGCCTTTACCCATCATTGGAAATCTGCACATCATGGATTTGAAGAGACCTTACCTGACAATGCTAGAGGTAACTTCTGTTGTTCCTTTTCTTAAAGCTCTCTCAGGCAGTCATTGACCTCCAAAAGGAGTACAAACTTTTCTCTGGACAGGCAGATGAAAATGCTGCAGAATCAATTATCTGCAGTAACTGCTCTTCCTATCATGTGATCCTGTTCAGAGCAGGGGAATTGACTTCCTGCTGCTTCAAGAGTATTGACCTGTTTCTGTGGAACACAGAAAATGCTGAGGTGCTTCAGACAAAAGTAACTAGAAGAAAGGGACCCTATAGTTCCTACAGGAACTTCCACCAGGGACTGCTGAAATATTTAAGGAGGAGACCGGAACTTTCTGGAGGGGTGGTGACAGTAAAGATGTTCTTGATCCTCTCCTTTCATCCTTATCATGAAGGAGGAACTTCCCTGGTCTCCCAAAGCAAAGCAGAGAACAAACAAACTCTGTTTATTTCATATCTGGTGGCAGTAAGCTCCAGGACTTCAGGATGGTGTATGACAGTCAGTGTATGATTTTGGGGGGTCCTCTCACTATGTTACTCCTTTAGAGCCATGAACAGCAGACCTAAGATTTTCAGACAGTTCCTGTGCCCTGATGTACTACCACCTTGACAACTGGTCTCTTTCTGAGTTGGGGAACAGTTACTACATATTCCCTATTAGTTCTCAGCTTCTCAAACAAAAGGTACCTACAGAGTCTATGTAGTGGGCACAGTTACCTCATAATGTAAAATGAAGCTGTTCTTAACCTGCTTACCTGGATTTCATTCCCATGTGAGCAATGTAGTCTATCCTTGCCTGGTTGTGGCTGCAGCTTTTGCATGTCATCACTAAAGGCATAACTCCAGACTATTTCAGAGTTGTTACTCATTATTCCACATGATTTGTACCTCCCCAGACTTGTATACCATGATCTGAACATGTTTTGCTACGACTACTGAGAAACTTTCCATTTGCCTCTTCAAAGGAACACAGGGCCAAAACTTGTCTGCTCTTCCTTTAGCCACTCTAAAAGTCTGTGACTCAAATGCCTAAAAAAAGAATTACTGACCCCATTGTGATTCTTTTCCTTCATAAAAGCTCCAACATTTGTATGACAAATTGACCACATTTTGGAGAATAAAGGAAAAGTCACTGCCATGCAGGAAAGACATTAAATCTCTTGAAATAACAATTATTTTGAGCTTGCTGAAAATCACAGAAACATGGAATGGATTGAGTTGGAAGGCACCTTAAAGATCACCTTAATTTATTGTCTCCTTTCATTCCACCAGCTATCCAAAACCTATGGCCCAGTCTTCAGCATTCAAATGGGCCAAAGGAAAGTAGTGGTGCTATCAGGATATGATGCAGTGAAGGAAGCTCTGGTGAACCAGGCAGATGCATTTGCAGGGAGACCTAAAATACCACTTGTTGAAAAAACAACAAAAGGAAAAGGTGAGTGTGCTGTTCTGTTCCCCGTAAGCCTGCCTTCTGCAAAGAAGAATGAGACTTTCTCCATGGAGAGAAGAATGCAAAATGTCTCACTTTGCTTTGCTAGGCAAGTGAGACAATGGAAATGAGGAGAAAAATGAACAATGTGTGATGATATTCACTGGGGATAAGGAGAGATGATACTCCTAATTTACACGTGCAATTTAGAGGTCTGAGTCTGCAGCTGAATCTTCCTTTAAAAGTGACATGTTGAAGAGATGACATGGGGACATCTCCTGATCTCACAAAAGCCACCCCTGTAGCCACACAGCTGCCACCAACTACAAAAGCTTTGCCACATAAACCAAATTCAAGCTGAGAAGTGTCTGCTACATCATCAGCCCTATATCAAAAAACTCCTTGTGAGACTGATACTATTGAATGCTTACTTTAAATCTTCCAGTTCAATTTACACCTGAGAATAAATCTTTTTTTAAGAGAGAATAAACAATAGACCAGGCCTTCAGCTTGCTTCCTCAGAGGGATTTCACTCTTGCTCTGAGTTCTTCTGGTGCAGATTTCACCCTCCACAGATGTTAAACCCAGAACTCAGTCTTCTGATTCCTATAAATATTCATGGAATACATGGAAGTAGGGACACGAGAGATTGTAGTCTTCTGAAAGGAAAGCAAAGGTGAGTCCACTTGTATCTTGTGACCAGCTCTGAGTAACCAACATCTTGTTAAATGCCAACCCACCTGCAAATATTTTATTTCCTCATTAGGGACAGATATTTAAACAAGAGTCTAAGCAGGAATAAGAGAGCATGACAGGTACTAGGAGAGTAAATAGCAGCATCACCTTGACTGAAATTTATCTGTAGATGGTACTGAGAATTCTCTGCATCTTGTCTAGTGTGTAGAGGGATGGGATTAGCCCCATCAAAGTGGGGAGATTTTCCAGATGCCCATACTTGAGGTTTTGTTTACTTTCTTTTGTTTACTTTCTACAGTCTATATAACACAAGTGCTCTTGAGCAAGCATGCATCTCACAGGAAGGAGACATCTGAGGTTAATGAGCACACTAATCATTCCAGGTGATGTCCCAGAGGCACAAATCCAACTCTCTATTCTAAACAAAATCCACATCAGACATCTCATGCACTCAGAATGGTGGCTGCTTCCCCCAGAGCTTTCTCCTGATTAATCTTTTCTGTCTTACTTCATTCTATGAAGGGACATAACGTCTTTCTTGAGAGCTTAATAGATTTCCTGCTAGCACTCATCTTTACCAGGATTCAGTGTAGATGAGGAATCTTTGCTCTTATAATGAAATTTCTATTTCAGGAGTTATATTTTCCTATGGAGAAAACTGGAAAGTGATGCGGAGGTTTACTCTTACAACCTTACGAGACTTTGGAATGGGCAAGAAGGCCATAGAGGATCGTGTTGTAGAAGAGTATGGGTGCCTGGCAGACACCATTGAGGCACAGAAAGGTAAGGGGAATCTTACCTTCGGAACACTCTGATTTTTCTCAGGCCTCCTACAAAAATGCCAAGGCTCAAGGAAGAAGTGTCTCTGAATTCTTTCAGAGATCTACCTTTCTCCAGCATCCATGCTCTGAGGAGTTCATACCAGGTGTCTGTCTCTTCCTGACAACTGTCTGACATGCAAATGGAAAGCATTCATTGAGGGACTGAAAGTCAAACATGGAGTCAAACATCAAAGAGCACACCTGAGAATAGTAATTTGTTCTTCCACATGCAGCTCCTTAGATTTATTGGCACTGGGAGAGCAGAAGGCTATTGCAAGGACTTGCATACCTATACTAAAAATTCATCTGCCTCTAAAGCCACAACCCTGGGAAACCCCTTCCAATATGAGGCAAAACATCCAGTTACATTTTTAACCAGCATTATCCGGGATTATTTCTCTCTAGGCTCAGTTCCCAACAGTGGGACTTCAGTCGGTAGCTCTTTTGGCCAAGATGACTTGGGATGAAAACAGATTTCTACATTATTATTCTAGTTCAGGCTTCAAGTGTTCACCGTGAACAGGTGAAAGCAGGATCTGTATCCACGTGCAAAAGGGATGCATCAGAGTGATCTGGAAGCTGTAGAAGTGAGTCACCCAGCAGGAAAGACTGAGTGACCAAGAGTTACTGAATTAGGAGATTGGACCTCAAGGGCCTCCAGGGACACAGTCCAACTCTGAAAGAATAGTGGTGATAATGGACAATCCAAGAGAGCACCGATGCAGGAAGTGGCAACGCTGAGTTTGCCTTACACCATGAAACTATGAGATCACCATGAAACTATGAGATCACAAACAGACCAGTCTGGGGACGGGCCACAAGGACCTAGAGTCACAATAGTCTTGGAGAAAATGGAGGAGAGCATTAAAGACTTACGATCAGTCTCTGGTCTGTCTAAAGGCCATTAGGGATGTGAGAACCCCGAGATCATAGAATCATAGAATGTGATAGGTTGGAAGGGACATTTTAAGGCCATCTAGTCCACCCCCCCCTGCAGTAAGCAGGGACATCTTCACTAGATCAGGTCACTCAGAGCTGCATCAAGCCTGACCTTGAGTATCTCCAGGGATGGGGCCTCCACTACCTCTCTGGGTAACCCATTCCTGTGATCTACCACCCTCAGAGTGAAGATTTTTTTCCTAATATCCAACCTAAATCTCCCTTTTTCTAGTTTAAAACCATTACCCCTTGTTCTGTTGCTCCATGCCCTCATGAACAGTTCTTCCCCAGCTTTTCTATAGGCACCTTTCAGGTTTTGGAAGGCCACTATAAGGTGCCCCCAGAGCCTTCTCTGCTCCAAGCTGAACAAGCCCAACTGTCTCAGCCTGTCTTCATAGAAGAGGTGTTCCAGCCCTCTGATCATTTTTGTGGCCCTCCTCTGGACGTGCTCCAACAGGTCCATGTCCTTCTTGTGTTGAGGGCTCCAGAGCTGGACCCAGCACTCCAGGTGAGGTCTCCCCAGAGCAGAGCAGAGGGGCAGTATCACCTCTCTCAATCTGATGACCACATTTCTTGTGATGCAGCCCAGGATGGGGTTGGCCTTCTGGGCTGCAGATGCACATTGATGGCTCATGTTCAGCTTTTCATCCATGGGTACCCCAAAGTCCTTTTCCTGTGCCTTTCCATCACATCATCTCCTAGCCTGTACTGATAACAAGGATTATCCTGACCCAGGTGCAGTACCCTGTACTTGGCTTTGTTGAACCTCATGAGGTTCACCTGGGCCCACTTGTCCAGCCTGTCCAGATGGGGAAGCCTTTCCTTCCATGAGCTCTGTGTCAATCATATGTCAGACTTCACTGAGCCTCTGCATGTTGCCTTAATTAATTTTGGTAACTATTGACTTTGTTGTTTGCACCACCTTTTCCTAACCTAGGGAAGCCACTTGAGCTGACTCTGATGATGAATGCTGCTATTGCTAATGTCATTGTGTCCATATTGTTTGGAAAGCGTTTTGACTATGAAGATCCCACATTCAAAAGGCTCGTCTCACTGGTGAACCAAAACGTCAGGATGTTTGGATCTCCATCAGTTTCGGTAATTCACACTGTTTGAATATTACTTTTCAGAAGCATGATGGTACAGTGGTATACAGAGGTACTAGCACAGTCGTACACAGACCACTCCAACGCTGAGCATTGCAACACATTTCTCTGTACATGACAAATCCACCCTGAAATAGCAGAGAGTGGGCCACTGATGAGATTTATGGACTTTTCTCTTAGCAGCACAGTCTGGGAAATTATAATTTCCTCCTTTCATGAAGAACTGAACAAGTAATATGATAGACAAATTGTATCCCCTAGTAATAGAGGTTGGTCATTGTTCCCCATCACCCATTACAAATAACAAGGTAAAAATTAGGGTGGAAAGGCCTATAACTGTCACTTCAGCTTAAGACTCCCAATTCCAACCAGTGTGGAAAGGGAAGACTAAGTTCTCTAGGAGCAGAGAGGTAGGAAATAGTGTCAAGGACCTATGAACAATGAAGGGATTTCTAGGCTATCATCAATTAGAGTGATTAATACTCCGTGTAAGAGGGAATAAATTTTAACCATTTTACACAGATGGTCAGCGAAGAAGGAGGACAAATTAATATGAGGCTATGTACCATTTACTCTAAGGGCTTTTGTTATTATACACTATTGAACTGTGGTACATATACTTAGCAACTGTTTTTTCTTCCTAACCATCTCTGCATCTTGCAGATGTACAACATGTTCCCAGTCTTGGGATTCCTCCTGAAGGACCACAAAATTTTTATTCAGAATGTGGAAGAAATCAATGCTTTTATCAAGGTTACGTTTGTAGAACATCTCAAAGCCCTGGACAGAAATGACCAGAGGAGCTTCATTGACACTTTCCTTGTGAGACAACAAGAGGTAATTGAATCCTGGAAACTTGTTCAGATCTCCTCACTTTCCTTTCAAGGCTTGATTGATAGATAAACATTCTTCAGCAGAGATCTACTATGTGAAAAGGTTCTTCCAAACTTGTGGTCAGGCTAAAAGACTATGCAGTCATTTCAGCTAGAAGATAAATTAATCACAAACATCTTTTATGTATCCCCAGTGACTTATCAGGAAAATCCAAAATCCTATTTCAACAGGCAAAACATGAGAACCTGTATTTACCTCTAGTTTGAAACCCTTTCCTGTACTCCAGCATTTCTGACTTCTTTCAAATTCACATCACCCTTTATGAAGAAATACCCAGGGAAAGCTCCACGCCCAAAACTCTTTGGTACATATTTCTTGGTTTCAGCTGCCAGCTCACACAGGATTTCACTTACCTGCTTCAACAAAATTCTAGTTTTACAGTTCTTTTAAAAATGCATCAGTGTTTGTACCCAGCCCTCACATCTATGTGGTATGGACTCACAAGGTTCCATCCCAAGTCTGCTATAGCAAAAGTATGGGTTGGCCTATGGATTACAGGGGAACACAAACCACCTTTCTAGGCTCTTTTTTGATGTTAGTGGCAGGCAAAAGCAATATCATCATGGGCCAAGTCCTCAATACCTCTTGAGTTCAGGTCAAAACCCAGGTCTGACAGAAAATTCATTCTTCTTCCTAACAAAACTCCTGCAAGATGCTCTGCTCCATGAACCAGTGTGAGAAAATCTCTAAAGCAAACGATCGAATTACATGGGGGGTCCCAATGACTGCTCAATTTTTTCCAAAATATCCTTGTAATCATTGACATTATCCAAGCTGAAGACCTTTGTTGATTTTAGTGAGTATTTTTGTGGGCAGCACAGGCAGTTGAAGTCCTCCGTCTCAAGACTCAGCTTAGAGTAAGTTTCTCAAATCATCCCCTCAAAACCTTATCCTCTGTATGTTACTCCTCCCTGAGGGCTGCATATATAAGTTATTACCCTGTTCTCCAATGAAAAAGTGTCATCCTGAATCTTTAATCAGCTGATATTGTTTCATGTCTCCAGGAGAATGGAAAGGCCAATGGATATTTCGATAATGAAAACTTAGTTGAGGTTGTAAGAAATCTGTTTGTAGCTGGCATGGAGACCACATCCACCACTTTGCGCTGGGGCCTTCTGCTCATGATGAAATACCCTGAAATTCAGAGTAAGTGGAAATTAGGCAATCAGCAGCTTCCTTCTCATCAGGTCACCTAAAATATGACTTCACATTGAGCAACACTGAACAAAAATTGACTTCTCCACATTCCCCCATTCCTAGCAGGAGAAAGAGACATTCAGTGGTCTATGATTGTATTATCCCTGTTCTTTTCACAGAGAAAGTCCAAGAAGAGATAGAGCAAGTAATAGGGTCAAACCCCCCACGAATCGAGCATCGAACTCAAATGCCATATACGGATGCTGTTGTCCATGAAATTCAAAGGTTTGCTAATATCCTTCCATTAAGCTTGCCTCATGAGACTACTGCAGATGTGATCTTCAAAGGCTACTTCATTCCCAAGGTGAGGCATCTTCTGCACTACTTTTCTTCCCTCTACCCCCAATGTAACATCTTACTTTCAAGTCATGCTTCTACCTGAGGTTACTTGTTCACACAGGAGTTCTCACAGCTAATTTGATAGGAACTCTCCTACTAAAGTGGCTTGGATGGTGGGCCCAAAGAGTTGTGGTAAATGGAGATAAATCCAGGTGGAGGCTGGTCACAAGTGGTGTTCCCCAGGGCTCAGTCCTGGGTCCAGTTTTGTTCAACATCTTTATTAGCGACCCTGATGAAGAAATTGAGTGTTCCCTCAGTAAATTTGCAGATGACACTAAACTAGGAGGAAGTGTTGATCTGCATGAAGGTAGGGAAAAACTCTTCAAAGGGATCTGAACAGGCTGGATTGATGGGCTGAGACCAATGGGATGAGGTTCAACAAGGCCAAGTGCAGAGTCCTGCACTTGGGTCATAACAACCCTGTGCAGCACTAGGCTTGGGGAAGAGTGGCTAGAAAGCTGCCTGGGCGAGAAGGACCTGAGGGTGTTGGTTGACTGCTGACTGAATATGAGCCAGCCGTGTGCCCAGGTGGCCAGGAAGGCCAATGATATCTTGGCTTGTATCAAAAATAGTGTGGCCAGCCGGTCCAGGGAAGTGATTGTGCCCCTGTACTCGGCATTGGTGAAGCTGCACCTGGAGTACTGGGTTCAGTTCTAGGCCCCTCTTCACAAGAAAGACATCAAGGTCCTGGAACATGTTCAGAGAAAGGCAACCAGGCTAGTGAAGGGGCTGGAGAGCAAACAAGTTGCAGCTGAGGGAACTGGGGTTCTTTAGCCTGGAGAAGACAAGGCTAAGGGGAGGCCTACAATTGCCTGAAAGGAGGGTGTAGAGAGATGGGTGTTGGTCTCTCTGCCCAAGTGACAGGTGATAGGATGAGGGGGAATGGACTCAAGGTGCACCAGGGCAGGTTCAGATTAGACATTAGGAAAAAATTCTTCACTGAAAGGGTTATTGGGCATTGCAACAGGCTGCCCAGGGAGGGGGTTGAGTCACCAACCCTGGATGTATTTAAGACAGGTAGATGAGGTGCTCAAGGATATGGTTTAGTAGAGGATGGATATGGTTGAACTTAATGGTCTCAAAAGTCTTTTCCAACCTAGTGATTCTGTGATTCTGTTTTGAACCCCAACAATTACCATCACTCTGATGGTGACAGCAAAACCATTCTCAGTGCAATAACTGCTCTGCCTTCATTTGCAGGAAACCTATGTTATCCCCTTACTGGCTTCTGTCCTGCGAGACAAATCCCAGTGGGAGAAACCAGACATCTTCTACCCTGAGAATTTCCTCAACTCTGAGGGGAAGTTTGTAAAGAAAGAAGCTTTCATGCCTTTTTCAGCAGGTATCTTTCATTTTGGATTTAGGGGTCTGAGGGAAATTGGATATCTAATACTCCTTTCTCATTGGTGCTGGCCTCACAGACTCTGTCCAGAGGTCTCCTCTCCTACCCTCTCCTCTCCCCTAGCAACAGCTCAAGAAGCAGCTCTCACTGACTCTCTTATGGACATTCTGCATTTTGTTCCAGGGCGGAGGATCTGTGCTGGAGAGACTCTTGCCAAAATGGAGCTCTTCCTCTTCTTCACAAGCCTCCTGCAGAGGTTCACCTTCCAGCCTCCTCCTGGAGTTTCCATCTCAGATCTGGACATTTCTCCCTCTGTTGGGATCACTGTCCCCCCAGTGACTCATGAGGTCTGCGCAGTGCCACGTTCCTAGGGCTTCTTTTAGTTGTTTCCTTTTCCTGAAACACCCAGATGAAATATCAATGTCTCTAGTCCCAAGGGAGAAGTTTGGCTCTTCTTAATCCAGCTGGAGATTTTTTAGCCTAAGTGCACCTTGGCTGATAGCAGGAGGTGCCTCACCCACCACTACAGCAGCCCTGACTCCCAGCCACTCCTTAAAAGGGAAGGTGATGATCATTGAAAGGATGTATCTCACAAGTGAGACAGCAAATTCCATTTCATTCCATCCTTCTCCACACCTCTTCATGTTCCCTTTGATAAAAGAAGCCAGGGACAGTCTCTGGTCCAGAGCTGCACTGATCTAGACACACACACAAAAACAAACAAGGACTTTCACCTTCCACACCTCCAGCACAGCTACATCCAAACAGCCTAAGCAAAGTGGTCCATTACACAATCTGTCACTGCACTGTGCCCTACACACACAGATATGTAATTGAACAGCTTAACCTGAGACAAGGAAACAGAAGATGTTGGCCCCTTGCAGAACTGCAGTGCAGATGCATGGAGGGCTCTCAGGTGATGCCATGTGGTTACACACTATCTAGAAGTTAAAATTTATTTTGTTTAGTAGAGAATAATGTTCATATTAATGATAAAGATAAAAAGCATGGGAAAATAAATTTCCTCCTCCATTTCAAATCAAACTGTTGTCAATGCTGTTTTCAAACTTGGAAAGATCTTTCACACCTGAAATGGCTTCTGGGAATGCACTCTTGCCTGGAACAACCACTGCTCCCAATAGGTGCTGAGCAAACCAGTCCTTCTGTGGCACCTCTTAGGCCTCTCAAACTTCCTTCCCAAACATCCATGCTGTAGTTTTTTAGTCACAAGAACTAATCATCTTAGTCACAAGAAGTCTTCTTAGACTTCAGTAAGGCTTTTGACACTATCTACCATAATATCCTCATAGACAAGTTGTTCATGTATGGGCTGGATGAGCAGTGAGGTGGGTTGAAATCTTGCTGAAAAGCCAGGCCCAGAGGCTAGTGATCAGTGGTGTGAAGTCTTATTGGAGGTCAGTAAGTAGTAGGGAACCCCAGGGTCAATACTGGGTGAGATCCTGTTTAATGATCTAGATGATGGGTCTAGGTGACACCAGACTTGGAGGGATGGCTGATGCACCAGAAGGTTATGCCAGAGGTGCCTGAGTAGGCTGGATAAATGGACTGACAGGAACTTAATGAAGTTCAACAGGGAGAAATGCAAAGTCCTGCACCTGAGGAGGAGCAATCTCAGGCACCAGTACCAGGGCCACAAACATGGTAAGCAGCTTGACAGAAAATGACCTGGGGGTCCTGGTGGACACCAAGTTGAACATGAGGCAGCAATTCTGTTTGCTGCAAAGAAGGCCATCAGTCTCCTGGACTGGATTAGGGGGAGTGTTGCCAGAAAGTTGAAGGAAGTGATCCTTCCCCTCTACTCATCACTGGTGAGGCCACACCTGGAGTGCTATGCCCAGTACTGGCATTCCCAGTACAAAAGACATATGGACATACTGGAGACAGTCCAATGAAGGGCCATGAAGATGCTGAAGGAACTGGAGCATCTCTTAAATGAGGAAACACTGAACGAGCTGGGCCTGTTTGGCCTAGAGAAGAGAGGTCTCAGGGGGATCTTATCAGTATGGATAAACACCTGGGGAAGGGTACAAAGGAAACAGAGCCAGGCTCTTTTCAGTGATACCCAGTGCCAGGACCAGAGGCCATGGGCACACACTGAAAGACAGGAGTTTCCTCAGAAAATCAGGAAACACTCCCTCACTGTGAGAGTGACCAAGCATGGGCACAGGTTGCCTGGGAAGTTGTGATATCTCCCTCCTTGTAGATATTAAAAAGTTTCAATCCATTCCCCCTTGTCCTGCCATTGTCTACCCTTTTAAAAAGTTGATTCCCCTCCTGTTTCTCTGCTCCCTTCAGGGACTGGAAGGCTGCAATGAGGTCCCCCCACAGCCTTCTCTTCTCCAGACTGAACAAACCCAGCTCCCTCAGCGTCTCAGTGGCCCTTTCTGAGCAGGAGGTTTACACCAGATGACTTCCAGAGTCCTTTCCAACCTCAACCATTCTGTGATTCTGTGATTTGAAACTCTGAATGAACTAAAAGGGAGCAAAGTTATACCAATTCCTAAGTGTTTTAAAAAAATTAAATCACTTTCTGCCCTTGGGGATTGGTATTTTGATTCCAATTCTCAGGTTATGAGGGCTGTGCCAGTACTAATGACGAAAATATAACTAATCAGTAACCTGAAGAGCATACGGAATTTATGACTTTTATACCAAACACCGGGTTGATGACCTGTGGTTCTCCATGTTTTTGGACTTTTATGCTTGGGCAGTGTCCTACACGGTCATCCAGTCACACACACTCAGCTAGCAAACATTTACCTGCCTCTGTACCACACTGAGGATTTGTCAGCAAGCACAAAGGAAGAGAACAAAACCAGTCACCAACTGCAAGAATAATATACTCTTCACTGCGAAGGAGGTCTGTGGTCTACTCCAAGTGTCTTTAGCGGGAAATTTTTTGCAGGAAGACAGATCCAGTGTCCACATTTCTTCTTCCATAGCAAATACTTGGCTGAATAGATATGGACTGGAACAGCTGCATTTGTCTCCCATGACATCCTGATAGCAAAGCTGAGAAAGCATGGGATAGATGAGTGGACAGTGAGGTGGGTTGAGAATTGGCTGTCGGACCGAACCCAGAGGGTTGTGATTCGTGGAGTAGAATCTGACTGGAGGCCTGTTACCAGCGGTGTTCCCCAGGGCTCAGTGTTGGGTCCAGTCCTGTTTAATATCTTCATTGACGATCTTGATGAGGGAATAACATCCACCCTCAGCAAGTACGCCGATGATACAAAGCTGGGAGGAGTGGCTGACACGCAGGAGCACTGCGCTGCCATCCAGAGAGACCTGGACAGGCTGGAGAGCTGGGCAGTGAGAAACCAGATGAAGTTCAACAAAAGCAAGTGTAAAGTCTTGCACCTGGGAAGGAACAACTGTTTGTATCAGTACAGGCTGGGGGATGACCTGCTGGAGAAGAGCTCAGTGGAGAAGGACCTGGGGTTCCTGGTAGATGACAGGTTGGCCATGAGCCAGCAGTGTGCCTCGGTGGCCAAGAGAGCCAATGGGATCCTGGGATGCATCAGGAGGAGTGTAGCCAGCAGGTCAAAGGAGGTGATCCTCCCTCTCTACTCTGCCCTGGTCAGGCCCCACCTGGAGTATTGTGTCCAGTTCTGGGCTCCTTGGTATAAAAAGGACAGGGATCTCCTGGAAAGAGTCCAAAGAAGGGCTACGAAGATGATTAAGGGCCTAGAGCATCTCCCCTATGAGGAAAGGCTGAGTAAGCTGGGACTGTTCAGCCTTGAGAAGAGAAGACTAAGGGGGGACCTAATCAAAGTTTATAATTATCTGAAGCAGGGGATGCAGGGGGAATCAGCCAGCCCCTTTTCAGTGGTCTGTGGGGATAGGACAAGGGGCAATGGCTGCAAGTTGGAGCATAGGAAGTTCCGCACCAACATGCAGAAGAACTTTTTCACAGTGAGGGTGACTGAGCACTGGAATAGGCTGCCCAGGGAGGTGGTGGAGTCTCCTTCACTGGAGATATTCAAGACCTGCCTGGACGCCTATCTGAGCAATATGAGCTAGGGAGCCTGCTTTGGCAGGGGGGTTGGACCCGATGATCTCTCGAGGTCCCTTCCAACCCCTACAATTCTGTGATTCTGTGATTCTGTGATTTCCATCGGCTTAGTGTTCATCCTGAGTCTTCTATCCATTTTGAAAATGGGAGGTTTCTGGAATAATCACCGGACAAAGAATTTTCCCCCAGGACCAAGAACATTACCTATCATTGGAAATCTGCTTTTATTTGATTTGAAGAGACCCTACAGGACTTATCTACAGGTAGCCATTAACTTTTTTATTGATTCCATAATTGCACATATCACCAAGCTCCATAGCTCAAGATCATTTCCATAGTCTCCATAGAGAGTTATTTGAGCAGAAAACTCAGAATGCAGCAAGATTTGTTCTTTAATACTTTCTCCATTCACTGCAATTTCATGCATTGTTTCAGCCTTAAACAGTTCTCAAATTAATCACCTTATTTTTGTAGCAATTTTGTTGAAAAGGTACCAGTTGGAGCACAGGAAGTTCCACACCAATATGCAGAAGAACTTTTTCATGGTGAGGGTAACAGAGCCCTGGGACAGGCTGCCCAGGGGGGTTGTGGAGTATCCTTCTCTGGAGATATTCAAGACCCATCTGGATGCCTACCTGTGCGATCTGGAACCTGCTTTGGCAGGGGGTTGGACTCGATGATCTCTGGAGGTCCCTTCCAATCCCTAAAATTCTGTCATTCTGTGATTCTAATGGAGCTCAAGTTCTCTGACTTGAGCTTAGCTCAGCATTTCAAATACACATGTATTTAGTGTGTAAATGCAACCAGAGACCATACGTTCACCCTGTCCATCACCATTGTGAGCAGTGGGAAGGCCTTGCTGAAGAATGTGATTTGAAAAGATCACGTTCTGCCACAGCTATTTGAGATAACAGTATCACCATCAAAGAAGCTACTCTTAATTCAGAGTAGCTGAATATAGCTGCTGCTGCTATTTCATATAGCTGTCTGGACTTGCTACCAGTTGCTGTACATTTCACCTACTGATGCTACATATAGCTGTATTCTATTTCTAGTGCACAAACACACTGGAAAATAAATGCAGCCAGGAAAAAAGCCCTCATACTGTCAGGACAATCAGGAACATTGAGTTATATGAAAATAAATGTGCCTATACAAGCTAGAAAGGTACTAGCAGAGGCCAAACATTGTGTCTGAAACAGATTTATGGTGGGTGTAGTCAGATATAAAAAATGAGAATTTGCTTAATGCTAGGTCCTGATCCAGAAACACATGGGCTTTTTTATACAATAATAGTAGCAAAGGTTTGAATAGGTTTAGTCCTTAAACAAAAGAAACAGAATAACATAGAGATTAGTGTGAAAACATGAGTCAACAATTCAATTTACTGGGGTTCTCAAGGGAAGACAGACATTTCAAGCACAATCCTTGACTGACTTGGGGTTTCAGCTGTTAATACTTCTGCTCAGTTTAGCACAGTGAGACTCCACTCCTGACTCTGCTATTTAGTGATTAGTGATCACAATGTCTGGCACATTCACATTTTTTAGATAAATTCTCTTTCTATGTACTTAGGAAAATATTGAACATTTTATTAAATTAGAGGCAGGACCAGAAAATAAACAACAATGAAATTGTGGTGAATTTTTTGTAAGCTGTAAAATGTGTAAATCACTGTTACCTTCTTCTTACAGTTGTCAAAAATATATGGTCCAGTCTTCAGTGTCCAGATGGGGCTAAGGAAAATTGTAGTAATTTCTGGGTATGAGACAGTGAAGGAAGCTCTGGTAAACCAGGCAGACGCATTTGCAGAGAGACCTAAAATCCCAATCTTTGAAGATTTGACTAGAGGAAACGGTGAGTTCCTTTTCTACATCAGGTTGACTTAAATCAAAACATTTTTTCCTACATAAGAAGTAGAGGCCAGCACATCACTTTGGACCAGAGACCATATAAGACATTGGAGCAATTTCATTGACTTTGAATGAAAGTTCAAGTTTGAAACTACTGACAGTGACAACAAAATAATAATTATAACAATAACCACAACAACAGATAGTGGATAATGTCACACTTTCAGGATCTAGAACAGAGGAATGCATGCTAGGGAAGGCATTTCTAGCTCTTATGGTATGGTTCCAGATTTCTGTTCTTTTGAGGTGATCATAGAACCTGCTTTTCCTGAATTGTTATACAGCTGCTCCTCACTTCAAATGGTGAACAGTGCTTTTAAAATCTGAATGTGAAAATATAAGGGAACACATACAGAATTGGGGATTTATTTTAATAAGGGAAATATAGTGAACTGGGTTTCCAAATAAGAACTTCACACCCCAACTTCTTTCTAGTATTTCCTCAGAGTCTCATACTCACAACTCTGAAGACATTGGGACAAATTCAGGAATAATTAATTTTAACAGTTACATTTTTTGATCACATTATTGCATGTAAACTTTCTTAATACCTTATTTTTTCCTTGAAAAAATACAACTCAAGTCATTAATTACATGGTGAAACAATTTCAGTGAAAAAAACGGATTGAAGAGGTTTTAAGATGCTGCCTAAATGTGCCTAGTCAGGTATCTCATGCAATCATCAAAGCCATGAGATCTCAGTTCAATTCCACTTCCAAAGTATGATGATCAGCAGTTTGAACTTGAATTTATGTGACCTCTTTCTTTCAGCAACGAGTGTCACTAAAATACAAAGAGATATATATTTGTCTTGAAATTTTATTAAATACCTCTGAAATGGTTTATGTTGAAATGTAATGTTGAGGCATTAATTAAAATACTTAAGGGAATGTTTGTGTTTTTCCTCTGCCAGATGTGATTTAGCTTGTTTTAAAAGTGACTGCTACTAAATGTCATTTATCTATAAATTAGTTATTTCAAATCTTCTACCACCTTGAAATGTACTCTCTGTGTCAGGCGTTGTTTTTGCTCATGGTGCAAACTGGAAAGTAATGAGAAGATTTACTCTCACAACCTTACGGGACTTTGGCATGGGAAAAAGGGCCATCGAGGAACGCATTGTGGAGGAGTATGGGTACCTGGCAGACACCATTGAGGCACAAGAAGGTGGGTAGATGATTAATTCCTCAAGTCTCTAAGGTTTTGATTGAGTGCCCAGAGACTTGCTAGTAACCCTCTCAAGTTCAGACCTTTTTAAGAGACGTGGGACCTCAGGCTGAATCAATGGGATGAATTTGGCTCCTCTGGCATTTTTGAGTCTTGACATGGTGCTCTAACATTAAATAATCATCGATAACAGCAATCAATAATAATAATAATAATAATAATAATAATAATAATAGTTTGCTATAATTAGTGTTAAATTTACATAATATCTTGCCACAATGTAATGTATTATTTTGTTCATTATGTAGGAAAGCCCTTTGATGCTAGTAAAATAATTAATGCAGCAGTTGCTAACATAATTGTGTCAATATTACTTGGAAAGCGATTTGACTACAAAGACTCCAGATTCACGAGACTTCAACATTTGACCAATGAAAGCATGAGGCTTGCTGGGAAACCTCTGGTCATGGTAATGATGAACATTTTTATGTCGCTGTTACTTTGGATGGTGTAAGAACACAGTAATACTGGTATCAATTTTTCCTGTTACACGGGAAGACATGAGACTTTGAGAGATAGGTTTACAAGCACTTCCGGGGGCAAAACAAAGTTCTGGGAATCTTGAGGCCAACAATCAAACTCCCAATATCTTAAATACATACTTGAGTTGTAGTTTGAAGAGTGCTAAACCTGGACCAAAACAGATCAGACCCTAATTCCCCACTCTACCTTCCTCTAAGCTGTTTTCTCCCTTGTGACTGATTTGTTTGCAGCATTCTAAGGTGAACTGAATGTAGAAAATAGTTAAACTTTAAAAATTATATATCTGTGTGTGAAGGTATTTTAGAGAGTTTAATATTCTGTGAGATAACTTTTCCAATCAAGTGTATTGTTCAAGCACATAGATGTTTGTGTTGGCACAGCAAAGCCTTGTATGAGGAAAACAGCACCTGAGAAAAGAGTACAAAGCAGCTTGTTTTTTCTGGCAGCAATCTTTGCTGAGATGCCCACTGTACTGTCTTTAAGAAAAGCAATGGAGCCTCCTAAGCTTATGCGTCTCAGGGAAGGGACAGTGATGAATATCCTGCTCTTCCTACTCTACTTGGTAAATGCTGCCATGATACAGCATGAGGCAGATGTAAACTTCCAGCTTATGGACCATGAAGTGACTGCCAGGACAAATTTTCTAGGCAGAAGTAGGCTAGAAGAACCAGTGTGAAGGCAGCAGCAACTTCTTTCCCAGAGCACAAAAACCCCTCAAAGATAATTATATACCAGCAAAGAGGTATGAGACTCCTTAGAGATGATAGTGGGAAGAGGCTTGATGTTGCCAAAGCAATTATTCACCCCTGGCCCAGTCCCAAGGATCATGAGGGGGAAAGGACAATCAGGACTGTGCCACATGAATTACTTCTGCGAACACAGCCTTCTGTCAGACACTCATTTCTGAGAAAGCAGAAATTATCTGTGTACACACACACCATGTAATGCGTGAAGAGCAAGTACAGCATTCCCCAAAAATACATCCCACACGTATAAAGAGATGGGGCAAAACAGTACAGTCTCTCAGAACATGAGGAGAGAGGAGCTATAGGGTATGTGGCCTACCTGCATGAGGTTCTCTCACACAAAATATATTTTCCCATGTTTCTAGTATATCTTAACGAGCAATAAATACTCTGTGATACCCACAGGTAATGCTGCCACACACAAGATTCACTTCTGTTCCCTTAGACTTCAAAAAAGAAATAAGAATAAGCAGAAGAGCTGGCCAAAACAATAAAACAACACTGGCCAACTTTTCCATCTCCTTGGTGGCAGGTTGCAGGTGTTTGAATTTGTCATCTACATTGCTCCTGTAAAACAGTATCTCCTCACAGTGATTTGGAGCCAAGAAGTTTTTATGTATTCGGTGGTCCTTGATGGATCTGCTATGAATTAATCCAGTCACTTTTTCATATTCTAAAGAGCAAATTATTAATGTTAAGTCTTGATGTCTGCAAAATAGGCACAATATTATTGTTTCTGTGGTGTTTTCAGACCTCTGGCTAGTAAATTCTCACTGACACTTTTCACTCATAGATGTACAACATCTTTCCACACCTTGGATCCCTCCTAAGGGCTAACAAGACTCTTCTCAAAAACAGAGATGAATTCCATGCTTACATACGAGTTACCTTTATAGAACATCTCAAAACCCTCGACAAAAATGATCAGAGAAGTTTTATTGATGCATTCCTGGTTAAACAGCAGGAGGTAACTGAATCTTTTCTCATTTATTCCAACTTTTATGGTGTTATAGAGTTAGTTACAATTTCCTTTCAGTCTTTATAATAATAGCTATATTTCTTTAGAGAATCTCTATTTTTGAAAACGCACAAATAGCAAACTGGTAGAACTGAACAGATATTTCACTCTGTTGCAGTTCAACCCCTTATAATCAGCATTTATTCTTATTTATGATTTTTTCAGACTATAACAATGTATTTACAGAGTCTGCAGCTTTTTATCTGCTCTGTTGTCCTATCCCTTCTGTCTCTTTCAAATCCATAGTGCATTAAAGAGCAAACACAATACTTGGGCTTTACTGGGATCCTTATCTGGGGTCTCTGATACATTTGTGATACCTTTTTCATAGAGAAACCAGCTGTCTTTGCAGCTGGCCCCTGTAAATGCAGGGATCGTGCCTAACATAAAACCGATGTCAACAGTCTTCTCCAGGTACAAGCTCAAAGCTCTTCCTTGTCTTTCACATTTTTTAAAACTATAGGGTTTGTTTCTCAGTGAATGCTTAGCCACATAAATTACATTTCCAATTAGTCGAAAGCTTTAAGTTTTCATCCTTTTATCTCAATCACTTCTTTCAGGAGAAATCCACTACCAATGGGTATTTCCATAATGGCAACTTGCTAAGCTTGGTCAGCAATTTGTTTACTGCTGGTGTTGAGACAATTTCCACCACACTAAACTGGAGCTTTCTGCTGATGCTCAAGTACCCTGAAATTCAGAGTAAGTGGTTTTGTGGCAGACACATCTGTGAGATCAGGAACCTGGAGGGTTAACACATTAATACACTAAGTTACAAAATGCCAAGATTTCTAGCTAATTATTGTCTAGGTTTCACTGTGCCCTGTGGTTCAGACCCAGCGAGGTGTACACTAGTCAGCCTACCAGTATATTTTAAAGAGACTTCATATAGGCCAGGTCCTTTGCTCAGTAAAAAACACCTCATTAATTAAAAATAAGAGAGCAGTCTTGTGTTGGTGATAGAATCATAGAATAAGTTAGGTTGGAAGGGACCTTTAAAGGTCACCTAGTCCAACCCCCCTGCAGTAAGCGGAGACATCTTTAACTAGATCTGGTTGCACAGAGATTCATCAAGCCTGACCTTGAATGTCTCCAGGGATGGGGCCTCTTCCACCTCTCTGGGCAACCTGTTCCTTTGTCTCATAGTGAAGAAGTTATAGCTAATGCCTAATCTAAACCTACCCTGGTCTAGTTTAAAACCATCTCCCCTTGTCTTATCACTACATGCCCTTACAAACAGTCCTTCCCAAGCTTTGCTGTAGGTCCCCTTCAGGTACTGGAAGGCTGCTACAAGGTCCCCAGGCTGAACAACTCCAACTCCCTCAGCCTGTCAAATGGTCAATGAAATTGTTCCAGGTTTCCCTCACAAACGAGATGTTGATCATCCAAACATCTATGCAGATATTAAATGGACCCTACCAAGACTTTAAATGCCTGAGAAGATTCATGGAATTTCTCTTTGACATCTGCCTTCCAGCTTATGGTACATGGTTGTTAGACTCAAGTGGGGTTTTTGAGTCACCTCAAGAAATTCTATGCAGAAGAGAGGACAGAAAAATACAAGTCTTTAGATTCCCTATAGATAAAGAAATAATCAAACACTGTTGTTCTGTCCACCTCCCTGGAGAATTTATGGTTTTCATTCAAGGTCTTTACATTTTACATTAATAAAGCATGGGATGTCTCAGAGATGAATGAGCCCTTGTCTTTTTCTTATAGTTGATTCTTTCTTCAGGAAAGGTCCAAGAAGAGATAGAGAGAGTAATAGGGTCAAACCCCCCCCGGATCGAGCATCGAACTCAGATGCCATATACGGATGCTGTCATCCATGAAATTCAGAGGTTTGCAAATATCCTGCCATTGGATTTGCCTCATGAGACTGCTGCAGATGTCACTCTCAAAGGCTACTTCATTCCCAAGGTGAGATGCCTACAGGATTTTTTCTTTTAGCTTTTCTTTTTTCTCAGACCTGGTTAATGTGATAAAAATGAACACTCTAATGAAGTCATGTAACAGCAGTCAGAATAATCTGTTTCTCCAGGCTGACAATCCTGAAGTCTTATTGCAGTTACTGCCACCACAATGTTTGTTGATGGATTAATTCCACTGTCTCATTTTTCAGGGAACCTACATCATCCCCTTATTGACCTCTGTCCTGCAAGACAAATCACAGTGGGAGAAGCCAGACACGTTCTATCCTGAGCATTTTCTTCACAAAAATGGAAAATTTGTGAAGAAAGATGCTTTCATGCCTTTTTCAGCAGGTGCCTTCTCTTTTCCATTTGCTGCTATTGCAATTACAGATCTTAGACAAGAACTACTTGTACCAGTGATTTTTTTGCCTACGGAAGACTGCTCTCCACACTGTCTTTTTCATGGGTCCATTTAAAAATTCATATTTTATGGATTTCTCATGACACACCTCTGATAAGAGAGAGTACTGACAAATGTCTGATAATTCTTCCAGCCTACAGATGTTACTGGTTTCCAGTATTCAGTGATTAAAAAAACCCGTATTTGTAGTAACATCTTTAATATAAGGGAGGTTTTTGACAATTTGCTTGGTGGTTTAAGTAACATATTTCTGTATTATAATCTGTGGCTCACAACTGATCTATGTCCCAGGCTTCTTTGTCTCTGAGCCTTACTATCCCCACTACATGGTCTATGACCACACACAAAAGCACACAGGGAAGGTGGCTTCTGTGTCTTTCCTGGGGAACCACATTTCATTTTTGCACATCCCTTTTAAAAAGTCACAAATAATGTTGGCTGGGATCAAGACATCACACACTGTGCCAACAAAGAGGAGTTGCCTTATATAAAAAAACAAAATTCTGCATAAATTCAAAGGGCAGAAAGGGGTTGCCTTTTGGGGCTTGCAGAGATCATGATGTTCCCCTAAGCTTACACACCTGCACCATTGGCCAAAGCTTGCGAGATTCCAACTCACATGATACCTGCTCTTTCCCTAGCATTTCTCCTGCTTTGCAGGCTCTGTCATTGCTCAATTATGTTCCTAAATATCAGCCTCTGGCTAACTTGTCTATTATATCCACAACACTTTGCATTTTTAGACCCTATTTGTGTATTTTTAATTCTGCATGATATTTGAATAAGAGGGGTTTTTTGCATACTCACCATCCAACATATAGTCTTTTTTTTTTTTTTTTTTTTTAATAAAAAGGCTTATGATACCTCCAATTCACAGGCCTTCTTTTTCAGGTTTAAGCCTAGATATCCTAGATGAAAGCACATTGTCAGGTCTAGGCACTTCCTAGAGGGCTTATTTCATAGCACAGCCATGCTCTTCCATTTTCTTTCTGTCATAAAAGGGAGTTAAAATCAAATCTTAGTTCAGGTCTTTGCTAGCTCTGGCACTGAATCACTATGCTCTGATTAAACCAGTTTACAAGATGCTGAATTTGGCCAGGATTGAGAAAAAATTATGTTCAGAGCACTTTTGAAGAAAGGCTTCTATTAGGGGCTCCATAGACTATCTCCACCACCTTCCTCAGTCCCACTCTAGCCAGCATTTGTGAGTCTGCAAGGTCTTTTATAACAAAATGTGATATAAAAAAATGTCTGTGACCAGACTAATAGAGCCAAAGTCTAGACTAAACCAGTCAAAGTTGGCCTGGGATCCAAAAATTAAACCAAGTAGAGGAAAACTGAAAATGAAAAATACCAATATTATTGAAAACGGGAATTAACAGTTCAGATTGCATTTAGATGCAGTTCCCCCCAAATGCAAGCATTTAGACAAAAGAAAAGTAATCATAACGTGACTTTGAAGACCACAAACCCTTTGAAGACCATGTATCCTCTCTTTCAGATGATTCGTGTACTCAGTAGTCTTTTAAGATCTATCCATAGCTAACATATTTTAAGTGTTCTGGATTCCCACTGATTTTTCTCAGAATAAGAGCTGCTCAGTGGTGTTTATTTCTTCCAACTATTGCTCAAGAAGCAGCTCTCACTGACTGACTGTCTTATGACCATTCTGCATTTTGTTCCAGGGCGGAGGATCTGTGCTGGAGAGACTCTTGCCAAAATGGAGCTCTTCCTCTTCTTCACCAGTCTACTGCAGAGGTTCACCTTCCAGCCTCCTCCTCGAGTTTCCATCTCAGACCTGGACCTCAGCCCTGCTATTTCATTTAACGTCATCCCCAAACCCTATAAAATGTGTGCAGTAACACGTTCCTAGAGCTCTAATCTGTTTGTTTCAAAAATGTTTAAATCACTTTTTCATGGTATCTGGCTTCTTAATTCTTTGGCCAAAATAATTCACAACATTACATCTTAATGAAAGTTTCCAGTACTTCTAAAACAAAGTGGTGCTTTTTTTTATTTTTTATTTATTGGGGGACAGCAGAAGTGGACCAGATGTGTGGACTAATTGATGACTCAAGGATGAACATACTAGATCATTTAATCTGGGCTAAATAATACAGACCCTCAGCTTTCACAGAATCACAGAATTGTAGGGGTTGGAAGGGACCTCAAGAGACCATCTAGTCCAACCCCCCTGCCAAAGCAGGCTCCCTAGGACAGGTCGCACAGGTTGGTGTCCAGACAGGACTGGAATCTCTCCAGAGAAGGAGACTCCACACCCCCCTGGGCAGCCTGTCCCAGGGCTCTGTCACCCTCACCAGGAAAAAGTTCTTCCTCATATTGGTATGGAACTTCCTATGCTCCAACTTGAAGCCACCAAATACTTGAAGCCACCAAAAAAGCCACCAAACTGTCCCATTGCTACTTTAATTTTCACTTGGTAAAGTGTGTTTTTTGAAAGCATGTCCCCCAGAAACACTCCGAAGTCCTGGTTTCTCCAAAGAGACATGGACCATGAAGCTGTGCCTAGGTTGTACTATCCTGCTTAAAGATAAGCACTGCAGAGCCCCTGTGGTGAATGTGGCATGTTTGGAGTTTCAGGTCTTCAAAATAGAAGGGTTGTTTAGGCTTGTCAGGCAGGTGGGTTTGAAGCTGGGTTGGACATAGCCATTTTCCCAAATACCACATTGAGACATCTCCCCTTGGGTCTTCCCACAGTATCCCGTCTTGCCATTTCTCCTGAGAGCAGGTATTGGAGCAAAACGTTTGTGTCTCCTCCCCCAAGCCAGGTTCTGATCATTAGGCTGTAAATAAATAATTATAAGGAGATTCAATTTCCTTTAAAGTTGATATACAGAGCATAATTAAATTGCTTTAACCCCAGACCCCTTGTACCTCAGGCATTTTGCTTGGCCTTCAGCTGCCAGGCTGGTGGAACAGGTCCTGTGACATATAAGCCCCACATGCATGTTTCAGATAAAGCAGATGCTTCAAACATCAACAAGTCCTCACCTGCAGACTGCTAGATTGAGACTAATGATTAGACTCAAAACTGAAAGTGAAAATGCAAAAATTACAGGAATGGTTACATCATCTTTATTTTCAGAAACAGTTTTGCCCTCCTCTTGGCTTCTCCTAATAATTTCCTTTTAATTTTAAGGGAAAAAAAATTACAAAGGAGAAGTAAACTTCCCATTTAGATCTGTTTATTTTAGTTTCTGGACTGACAAAGGTGTTAGAAAGAGAATTTAGCTTGACGTTTTTATTTGTTCCAAATTTCAGGAGGTAAAGACTTTTGGAACTCATGCCTCTCCTGCTTTCCAATCCAGGCTGCAGAGAAGGTACAGGTGGAAACCTTGCCAACATGGAGCTCTCCGTGTTCTTTACAAAACTCCTTCACATGTTCATGGCGTTTCCTACCCCTGGACCTTTCATTTCAGATCTGAACAGTTAGGTGCACTGTTCAGATCTGAAATGGCCTTTCAATAGCCTATGATTTGATAGTCTGGTTTGGGTAATGCAGATATCCTCACAATGCTATGGAGGATTGTACAGGTGTAATGGGAGCAGGAGGGGTTTTTTTTTTCCCACTTTTAATGAAAATTTATAGATGTTTCCAAATCAATCCTTCAGCCTGGCCATTTTAAGCAATAAAAAGTTGTCTCCACTTCCAGTAGAGGACAGACTGGAAAAGCAATGCAGAAGAATGGTCAAACTTAGTAGGTATGATAGAATATCTCCTACATATATTCATGGTGCTCAGTGAGCTGGAAAACTTCATGTTGATATTCCCTCTGAACTGTGCCAACTGTACATCCTCTTTATTTTGCATCGAAAGGGAAACAAAAGAAAACAGAGCTGCTGGACTGGAGGTTGTAGTACTCCAGACCCTCACAGCCTCTGTTGCTATTTAGTCCAGGGCTCCTGTTAGAAAAAACTAATGCACCTTTGTCCTCGCTGAACCTTGACAACCTTAAAGGACATTCTTGCACTTGGAGAAGATGATGTTCTTCATTAGTTAACTGATCTCTGTGAAAACTGCAATTTCATTAGGTTTACCAGGAATAGTTTTTTTTCATTCTCTGCCCCAGAATTTTAAATGTTAAAAACATTTATGAAAATAAGGTTCCACTGAAGGCATGGTTCAAAAAAGGAGTCGCTGTGGAAAAGCTATTAGAAATTGGTGATCACAGTTCATTTTCTGAAGCTATTCTTTCTCCTATCATCAAAGTACTCAAAACAAATGCTTTCATTTCTTCCTCCTATTAACCTTTGAACAAAGCACATTTATCTCAGTAATATAAGAAATCTAATGTGACAAGAATTCTTGCATTTATCTTATACAGAAAGATTCTGAAGTCCTAAAAATAATGTGATACTTGTAAGCGTGATGGCAGTGCATGGAGAGGCAGGTGATATGATTACACTGTTTTCCCAAGAGAGTGTTTCTCTATGTCCAAATCAGCTAATCTTCCCGACCCACCTTTGTACATATTGATTCACATGACCTCCATTAGCCTACTATCTGTATCTGAGGCATTTCCACATATTTATCTTCAAAGATAGAACTAGACCAAAATGGACTTTTTTCGTTATTTTCCAGCTCTAATATGTCAGAAGGAAAAAAAAAAGAAAAAGAAAAAGAAAAAAAACAACCACTCAGTTTAAACACTGTGAAAAACCAAGTGAGGAAAAAAATAAGCAAACAAATAAGTGAAAACTTGGGGGTTGGAAACAAAATTATGACAAAAAACATTTAGTTTTTTCAGGAGTAAAAATGGCCCCTATTCTTTACTTCTTGCCATCAGTCCTGGAGAGGCTAGACCTCCATATCCAGGTCTTCACTAATTCAGAAGAAGGTGAATGTCATCTGAAAGATGGCAATGTGTCGTGGTTTTGCCCCAGCCGGGGGCCGCACCCCACACAGTCTCTTGTACTTTTAAAAGGAAGGGGGAGGGAAAGTTGGGGGAAGGGGAAAAGGGAAGGAAGAAAGGAGGAAAATAAACCACAACCTAGAAACCAGAACCACGCAGGTTGGGATAAGGATAGTTTACTAAACAATAACAGAAAACTAGATATAACAATAACATAAGTTTAAAGCACAAAATAGATGAAACTGGTGATACACAATGCAATTTCTCACCAAACCACACAACTCAGGCCGCACAGCTTAGAGCCTGTCCCGCACAACCCGACCGCCCCAGAAAACTGCACGTCCTGGCGTTATCTCCCCCTCTTCCCCCCAATCCCCCCTTAAACTGAGCATGACGTAACTGGCATGGAATATGCTCTTTGGCCAATTCGAGTCACCTGTCCTGGCTGCGTCCCCTCCTTTCTCACTAGTAAGGAAGTATGCAGAGCTGAGAAAGGTACTTGATTGCCCGGCAACAAATCGGAGACATCAGGGTGCTATCAGCACTATGCTCATGCTAACACCCAAACATGGCATTCCATTCACTGCTAAAAAAAAAAAAAAAAAAAAAAAAATTTAACTCCATCATAGCTGAAACCAGGACATTATCCACCCCTTATTCCATACCATTTACGTCATGACCAGATCCAACAATTTTCTTTGGGTACAACCAATTTCGTGTTTCACACACCCATATATGTATGTACACATGTATGCACACATACGTGCATACAGATCTTATTCCCTCAGTCTGTGAGTCATCCCTCTGAAGTTGTTGAGTTCATTTAGTCCATGATTTTCAGGCTTCATTTGTCGTAACAGTTTCTCAGGATAATTGTATGTTCCATTGGCTCGTTGCATGCTGCATCTCAGGCTCTTGACTGATACACCTGGCATGGTCCATGCTCATAGTCTGTGGGCCAGAGTTTATTTTCAAAGGGAGGAAAAAAGTTCTTGAGAGGCCAGGCTTTAGTTCCATCATCATGGCACTCATTCTTCATTAACTGGTATGACTCCGGCTATAATGCTATGGTACAACATACAGCAATCATAACAATAATGAATATACAATAATGGGTTATTTGGCAATTATTATAATTTCTACTTCATTAATTATATTGGCTATTCTCACCCAAAATCAAATCCCCTTGAGGTACACATCGAACTTCTCCATCCCTCTGCATTACCCACCAAGTACAGCCAGGTCCTTGAGCAAAAACAATTCCAGACATGGGTTTACCTTTGCCTGAAGCAGGGATGACCCAAACTCTCTTTCCCAATACACTCTTCATATGCACTACTGGGACTCTGTCTCCCTCTACAGTACGTGGAAATTTTGACTGGGCAGGGCCAGCCCGATTGGTAGATCCCCTAGAGTTAACTAACCACGTGGCTTGGGACAAATGTGTATCCCAATGCTTGAATGTCCCACCACACATTGCTTTCAGTGTAGTTTTTAAAAGACCATTATATCGTTCAATTTTCCCAGAGGCCGGAGCATGATAAGGAATGTGGTACACCCACTCAATGCCATGCTCTTTGGCCCAGGTGTCTATAAGAGTGTTTCGGAAATGAGTCCCATTGTCTGACTCGATTCTTTCTGGAGTACCATGTCGCCAGAGGACTTGCCTTTCAAGGCCCAGAATTGTATTTCGAGCAGTGGCATGGGGTACGGGATATGTTTCTAGCCAGCCGGTAGTTGCCTCCACCATTGTAAGCACATAACGTTTGCCATGGCGGGTTTGTGGGAGGGTGATGTAATCAATCTGCCAAGCCTCCCCATATTTATATTTCATCCACCGTCCTCCATACCAAAGGGGCTTTAACCTCTTAGCTTGCTTGATTGCAGCACATGTCTCACATTCGTGGACAACTTGTGCGATGGCGTCCATGGTCAAGTCCACCCCTCGATCCCGAGCCCATCTATATGTTGCATCTCTCCCTTGATGACCCGAGGTATCATGAGCCCATCGAGCTATGAATAATTCACCCTTACGTTGCCAGTCTAGATCTACCTGAGCCACTTTAATCCTAGCAGCCTTATCTACCTGATGGTTGTTTTCATGTTCCTCCATGGCCCGACTCTTAGGTACATGGGCGTCGACATGACGTACCTTTACAACAAGTTTCTCTAACCGAGCAGAGATATCTTGCCATAAGTCATCAGCCTATATAGGTTTGCCTCTACGCTGCCAGTTGTTCTTTTTCCACTGCTGCAACCACCCCCACAGGGCATTCGCCACCATCCATGAATCAGTATAAAGGTAGAGCCTTGGCCACTTTTCTCTCTCAGCAATGTCCAGGGCTAACTGGATGGCCTTCACCTCAGCGAACTGGCTTGCTTCACCTTTTCCTTCAGTGGCTTCTGCTACTCTTCTTATAGGATTCCATACAGCAGCTTTCCATCTCCGATGCTTACCCACAATGCGACAAGACCCATCAGTGAACAGGGCATATCGCTTCTCATTCTCTGGCAGTTCGTTGTAGGGTGGGGCTTCTTCAGCACGTGTTACCTCCTCATCCTCTGGTGACATCCCAAAATCTTTGCCTTCTGGCCAGTCTGTGATCACCTCCACGATTCCTGGGCGATTGGGGTTTCCTATTCGAGCCCGCTGTGTAATTAGTGCAACCCACTTGCTCCACGTAGCATCAGTGGCATGGTGTGTAGAAGGAACCTTCCCTTTGAACATCCAGCCCAGCACCAGCAGTCGGGGTGCCAGGAGGAGCTGGGCTTCAGTTCCAATCACTTCTGAGGCGGCTCGAACCCCTTCATAGGCGGCCAGTATTTCCTTTTCTGTTGGAGTATAATTGGCCTCAGATCCTTTGTAGGCCCGACTCCAAAACCCCAGCGGTCGACCTCGAGTCTCCCCTTGTGCTTTCTGCCAGAGACTCCAGGTCGGGCCGTTCTCCCCAGCTGCAGTGTAGAGCACATTTTTAATATCTGTCCCTGTCTGGACAGGCCCAAGGGCCACTGCATGGGCTATCTCGCGTTTGATCTGCTCAAAGGCTTGCTGTTGCTCAGGGCCCCATTGGAAATCATTCTTCTTTCGAGTTACATGGTAGAGTGGGCTCACAATGAGACTGTAGTTTGGGACATGCATTCGCCAAAAACCTATAACACCTAAGAAAGCTTGTGTTTCCTTTTTGTTGCTTGGTGGAGACATAGCTGCTATTTTATTAATAATGTCCATTGGGATCTGACGACGCCCATCCTGCCATTTTATTCCTAAAAACTGGATTTCTCGCGTAGGCCCCTTGACTTTACTTCGTTTTATAGCAAAACCGGCTTCTAAAAGGATTTTAATTACCCTGTTTCCTTTTTCAAAAACTTCCTCTGCTGTGTTGCCCCATACAATGATGTCATCAATATACTGCAGGTGCTCTGGTGCTTCACCCTTTTCCAGTGTATTCTGGATTAGTCCATGGCAGATGGTGGGGCTATGTTTCCACCCCTGGGGCAGACGATTCCACGTGTATTGGATGCCTCTCCAAGTGAAAGCAAACTGTGGCCTGCACTCTGGCGCCAGTGGGATTGAGAAGAAAGCATTCGCAATGTCGATTGTGGCGTACCACTTGGCTGCCTTCGATTCCAATTCATACTGGAGCTCTAACATGTCTGGCACAGCAGCACTCATACCTGGAGTGACTTCATTTAGGCCACGATAATCTACTGTCAGCCTCCACTCTCCATTGGACTTCCTCACTGGCCATATGGGACTATTAAAGGGTGAGTGGGTTCGGCTGATCACTCCCTGATCCTCCAGTTGACGAATCAGCTTATGGATGGAATCAGGGAATCTTGGTTAGTACGGTATTGTCGTCTGTGCACCGTCGTCGTAGCAACTGGCACTTGCTGTTCTTCACCCTTCAACAACCCCACAACAGCAGAATCCTCCGAGAGTCCAGGCAAGGCACACAATTGTTCAATTTCTTCTGTTTCCAAAGCAGCTATTCCAAAAGCCCATCGGTACCCTTTCGGGTCTTTAAAATACCCTCTACGTAGATAATCTATACCTAAAATGCACGGAGCTTCTGGACCAGTCACAATGGGGTGTTTTTCCCAGTCCTTCCCAGTTAAGCTCACCTCAGCCTCTAGCACAGTTAGTTGTTGGGATCCCCCTGTCACTCCAGAAATACAAACGGGTTCTACCCCTTCATGATTCGATGGCATTAGAGTACACTGGGCACCAGTATCCACCAGAGCTTTGTACTCTTGTGGGTCTGATGTGCCAGGCCATCGGATCCACACAGTCCAATAAACCCGATTATCCCTCTCCTCCACCTGGCTGGAGGCAGGGCCCCTCTATTGCTGCTGATCATATTTGTTTTCCACTGGCTGCATAAAGGACTTAGAGGTCCCTTCAAAAGGATCAGGCACATCAGACATATAGGTAGGCCTTCCAGTTGGTCTAGGGAACTGCCCAGTAGAAACTGGTGCAGCCTTCTTCCTGGCAGAATCTCGTTGTGCGAATGTTTTACCCCGCAGCTCATTTACTCGTGCTCGAAGGGCTGAGGTGGGCTGCATATCCCATTTCCTCATGTCCTCTCCATGATCAAGCAGGTAAAACCACAATGTACGTCGTGGTGTGTATTCTCCCTCTTGGAACGATGGACGCTTTCTCCCAGTAGCTGCAACATTGCTCCATACGGGTTGGGAGTTGGACACATTGTTGTCAAGTCGTTGAACCAGTTTCTCTACTGCTGCAATGACGGAGAGGGAAACATTGTCTTGGTATTTCCGGAGTCGGCAGGCCACCTCATTTACGGTTGGCGGATTCGTATCATTCCAGTCAATTGCTGCCAGTGAATTGGTATACCCTGCTGGTGCACTTCGTACAACCTTACGCCACATATCTGGAGTGCATAGGACTTCATCGGGATCAGCGGGAAGCCGTGAATTGTCCAGATCATAATAAATTATCTCCCGTACAGCTAATTCTCTCAGGTGCTGGACAGCTGTCTCTATGCTGTTACACTTGGGTGTCTGGCATGTAATATATTCCTTTATGGGATATCTTTCCTGCACACTTGACAGTAGTCGTCTCCAGAGGCTGAGGATTTCCGGCCTCCTCCCAATTGCTTTGTCAATTCCTCCTTCTCTAGCTAGGGATCCCAACTGCTTGGCCTCTCTGCCTTCTAATTCCAAACTACTGGCCCCGTGATCCCAGCATCGGAGCAACCAAGTGATAATGTGCTCACTTGGGTGGCGAGTGAAATCTTTTCGAACCTCACGCAGCTCACTCAGAGTCAGGGATCGGGTAACAATCTCTGATTCTGCCTCATCCTGATATCCTCGAGATGATCCTGGTTGATCATCATCCTTATCCGTCACTATGCGAACTGATTTCTTTGTGCCTTTCCTCTTTTGTACGGGAGCAACAGACACTGGTGTGGATTGGTTTTTCGGATCATCTGCAGTGTCTGCTGTAGAGACTACAGTAGCTGCAGTGTCGGTCACAGGGGTTGCAGTAGCTGCAGTGTCAGACCCAGTGGTTGCAGCAGCTATAGTATCTGCCAGTCTGTTTCCTTTCCCTTCTCCCTGACAGTGCTGACAGTGCTGACAGTGCTGACAGTGCTGCCTGCTATCAAGCAGTGTTTGATAAATAGTGGCCAGAGCCCAGCACAGTGCAGTAAGGTGTCCATCTCTGGGAAACCTACAGCAATTTTTCCTTAGGTATGCAGTCACTTGATCGGGGTCTTGTAACTGTTCAGGAGTGAAATTCCAAACCATCGGGCATGAGAAAGTACCTAGGTACTCGCCCATACTTTGCCACATGCCCTGCCACTCGTGATTATTCTGTCTCGGAGAAAGCTCTTCAGTGGTATTCATAAACCTATGCTTGATATATAACAAAAACTGAACCATCTGCACCAAACCTACCAATAGCAAAATGCTAGTTTGAATATCCCAGAGATATTGAAGATTTTCAAAAACTGCCCTAAGAGCTGTTGTATTTAGCCCAAAGGAAAAGAAAGCAGTGCCCCCACCATACCGGCTGCTGTTATTAACCCCTCCCTGTCCAAAGAATGGACAGGACAGCAAAACCTCATACAAGTACCAGGTTAAGCTCATGATCATCGTTATTATTGTATCATAGACCGATATCATAAAATACACTATAATGAAGTATGGGAACAAATACGGGAGCAGCAGACCTGAGAGAGTAAAGAATCCTGCCAGGATTGTATACAGCATGCGGTGGTTTTGCTGCCACAGCCATGGACACAGCCTTGTGAATAAATACCACAGCATCGTGATCAGAGATTGCTTAAACAACAGTGCTTATCTTAATTGCGATAGTTAGGGTCAGATCTACCGTTATCCCAACCGTTCGTGGCCCCACGTTGGGCGCCAAAATAACTGTCGTGGTTTTGCCCCAGCCGGGGGCCGCACCCCACACAGTCTCTTGTACTTTTAAAAGGAAGGGGGAAGGAAAGTTGGGGGAAGGGGAAAAGGGAAGGAAGAAAGGAGGAAAATAAACCACAACCTAGAAACCAGAACCACGCAGGTTGGGATAAGGATAGTTTACTAAACAATAACAGAAAACTAGATATAACAATAACATAAGTTTAAAGCACAAAATAGATGAAACTGGTGATACACAATGGAATTTCTCACCAAACCACACAACTCAGGCCGCACAGCTTAGAGCCTGTCCCGCACAACCCGACCGCCCCAGAAAACTGCACGTCCTGGCGTTGTCTCCCCCTCTTCCCCCCAATCCCCCCTTAAACTGAGCATGACGTAACTGGCATGGAATATGCTCTTTGGCCAATTCGAGTCACCTGTCCTGGCTGCGTCCCCTCCTTTCTCACTAGTAAGGAAGTATGCAGAGCTGAGAAAGGTACTTGATTGCCCGGCAACAAATCGGAGACATCAGGGTGCTATCAGCACTATTCTCATGCTAACACCCAAACGTGGCATTCCATTCACTGCTAAAAAAAAAAAAAAAAAAAAAAAAAAAAAAAAAAAATATTTAACTCCATCATAGCTGAAACCAGGACACAATGCCAGATTGTGCACGTTACAGTACAGTTGCTTGATGTTTGCAAGATCACCAGAATGAACACCATAACAGAGGTTGTAACACCCCCAGGAGGAAGGCAGATCCCAGTTGTGCTAGAAACAGAACATTTATTCACACCTGATGTTCACCAAAAAGTCCCGTGGTTATAGGCACAACACTTCTTAGTCTGTTGGTTTGCCCAATTGCTTCAAACAGTTTGGGAACACAACTGTCAGACACACCAGGTTACTGACAGCTTCTCATCCTGATAAGAAACAGAAACTCTTCCTCCACCACGTGACACTTGCTCTTCAGAGTGGCAATTTCCTCTTTAACCATTATTTGTCTCTTATTTCCATGCTATTTTCTGTTCACCTTCCTCCAATGATGAAAGGCCTACAATGCTACAGGTAAGTTAAGTATTTCACAAATATAGATGCATCTGCCACAGTCCACCACATGCAAAAAAACTCCAATCAAACAAACCAATTGTATACTTTTATATCAGATCTCTCCTCAGGAAACTCATTTATTTCAGTAAATAAAACATTTTTGCACCTGTGGCAAAATAGCTCATGCTTTTGTAATGAATTTGCTATGGAACATTGCATAAACACTGTCTGCAAATCCAGCTGTCAGAGGGCTCCCACCTCCTGGCTTTGGTAATAGGAAACTAAAATTGAGTGGGAGCCAAGACAGTCCAAGGTTGACACAGCTTCAAGCGTCCATATCTTCTTTCTCCCCATAAGCAGCATGGAAGTTGAGTGGTACACTTGGTTCAGGTCCAGCATCCTCAGGGTTCACCACCCAGATGAGTACCATGCAGATACATCAGGGATCATTGGCCAAGTGCTATATAATCATGACAGAAGGGTTAAGTTTTGAAACTACAAAGTCAGAACTCATATTACCTGAATTTTTAACATCTTGACAGATGCTGTTCAGAGACTTTCTGGCAACTTTTTGGCTGGCAATATGCCACTGCTATGCCCCTGGTCCACATTGCCTGAATCAAAGGAGATATGAGTGACAGTGTTGACATAAGTCAAGCCAGCAGCTTAGAGGACAGGTAAACCTTGGAGAAAGAACCAATCTTTTGAGTATTAACCAATCTATTCTTTTACTTGAATCTGTGTAGAATGCACTTTTTCTTCTCTTGCTTTCTTTTCTCTTTCACTTCCTGTGCATGTGCTGTGTGCATTAAACCTTTACAGCAATGGAGACAATCGCTTTTCAAAGAGGACTAAAAACACCCTTTCTGTCAGTACCAGAAGAAATATGCAGAAAATACAATTAACAAACGTTTCCTGCCCAGGCCCTCTGGAGCCTTTCTGTAGGCTTGGTGCTCTAGGTTCACCTGAAGCTCATGACTCATTTTCTCAAGTAAAGAAACTGGCCTAACCTTGTTTCTCCAACAGGCTAGCCCCTCAAATCTTCTGTCCCTTCCCCCTGCACTTCAGCTCATCTCTCTTTTGCTATGCTTCCAGACAAATTCAGGAATGAATCTTCACAGCTTTACAGGGTCCCCTTCCACTACTACTGTTCCCAAGGGCATGTAGCAATAGGATGAGGCATAATGGTTGTAAACTAGAAAAGGGTAGGATTAGGTTGGATATTAGGAAAAAATTTATTCAATATGTGGGTGGTAGATCACTGGAACAGGTTGCCTAGTGAGGTAGTGGAGGTCCCATCCTTGGAGATATTCAAGGTCAGGCTTGATAGGGCTCCGAGGGACCTGATTTAGTGAAGATGTCCCTGCTTATAGCAGAATAGTTGGACATCACCTTTAAAGGTCCCTTCCAACCCAACACATTCTATGATTCTATGATTCTATGATTCACCTGGACTCTATTCTGCCTTTGTCCTTCACCTTTTTGCTCTCCTTCCTTTGCCAGACAGGACTGACAAAACTGGTTCTCACTCAGCCTTTAGTTAATCTCCTTGTCAAAAGGAAATAGGACTCCTTTAGTCTGGATCTGACTCCTGTGAAGTGCTGCAATAATGGCCCATTCCACTTCAGTAGATAAACACAAGCTTAAAGCGAAATCCTAATAGTCCCTGTTAAGTATTTGACTGACTCATTGCAGGTCTGTGAGGAACCTTATCAGCAGTGCTGTTTCCATGTTTGCACGAGATATGCACTGGAGATACACAGCAAATTCACCAGAAAACAGCACCTGTAGGCACACATCCCCAACATCTTCACATCCTGCTTCCAGTCCCACCCATTCAAATCCAAAGAGCGAAATTGTAATGCAAAACTGATTCACAGGCTCACAGAACCACAGGGTAATTCAGGCTGAAAGAGGCAAGACCAGACTGTTCAAGGATTTATCCAATCTGATTTTGAATCCAGACTGACCCAAATACAGTTTTGGACATATATAGGTGTAACAGAAAGTACAATACCTCCCCTTGTCAATGTTAAATGCCAAGATGGTATAATAAGCCTCTCACTGTTATATTTTCCAGTGGAGATCTGATTTTGGTACACTTAGGCTGAGATCCAGACTCTTTAGATGAGCTTGCATGGTGTGATGCTTATTGCTTTATTGAGCAGATGGCACTGGTGAGGTGGAAGCAGTGTCCACGACAGTGACAAATTACTCACAAGGGAAATTATCACACAAAGACCACCACTGCATTACCAGTTTGCTCTTCTCTGGCTAAATAGACATGCTGAAATATGGAAAGCTAAGAAATGCTGACTAAATAACAAAGTCTAGCAATTATTAAAATGTAAAAAAGAATCAGTACACTGGACCCTCTGAAACAAGGAGTCCTCCTATTTTAAACCGTCTTCTGCAAGGTGCTGGAAGAGGTGGTCCAGACTAATAACCAACAGAAATACTATAAATCATGAATGTCCTCTGGAATCAACTGCCTTAACTAGTGAAGGATGGTGACCTGCAGCAAGAAAAATGTTCAGAGGTGCTCATCCCATGCTATTGTGTCGATAGTACCTCAAGATACATGCTGTGATTTAAAAGCACAGACAACTGGCGGGATTCAGCTAGAAATTCAGACCTAAATGTAGGTGTCTTAAGCAACATAATTCAGTAGTCTAGTTCTTGAGTGTTGCTTGAGATGCTTTATTGATGCACAGAAACTGAATTCACAACTCAGGAAGAGTTATAAAGAAGGTATGTTTATTCGGTGCAGGGTGCACAGGGTGGAAGGGGGGGTGGTGGGGGGATCACTCCACCACAGATGTGCACACCAAACGTGGCAATTCACCTTAACTATATACAGTAGACATGAAATTTTGCAATACACCTATACATATGCATAACCTGTCCCACTTCGTATTAGAATTAGTCCCAGGAAGTCATTTCCATAAATTCCTCCCAGTTGCCCCTGCCCACTGTCTCCTGGTGGTGATCGTGGCGTGGGGGGGGTGGTGTCTCAGCTAAGAAGGCTCAAAGTCTTCATCAGGTTGAACATTTCACCTCCTCCCCCTGGCACAGGCATAGTTGTAATTATTCCTGCTGGGCACAATTATCCTTGGAATGTTTCCTTCTTATCTGCCCCAAGTGCCACCTTCCTTGGATGCTTCCTCCTTATCAGTCCTGAGCCCACTTTAAATCCTTTCAAGGACACTAATTACTCTAGACCAACTACACTGGAAATGAGCTGTTCAAATAAGAAATTGTTTATGCAAGGTCACCTCTGACATAACCACTATGGCACTTCATCCTGTTAGCAAGCCCCCCTCAGTAAGCATCTTGTTAGCAAGCTCCCTTTAATCCTTTGCAAGCATCTTGTTAGCAATACCCCTGTATCATTATAACAGTCAATGTCCAATGGGTAGCCCAAGAAAGTGTTGGTATCCCACTTGGCCTTTCAACATCAAATATCTCATATCCCTGCAGCTGGCCTAGACACCCATGTCTAGACAAGTAAGTAGCAGCTCAGTCTACATTGTCATTTCTGATCTCACCTGAGTTATTGAATTCTACCCGAATGCTCCTGGAGTTTGCAAAAGTTGATCTGAGTGTAGGGGTCTGTGAGGTTTGGCTGTAAGTGAGATTCGACTAAGAACTGAAAAGGTGTATGAATCACTCTGAAAAATGAGCAGGGAAGAAACTGGGCATTCATGCTTTTCAGCAAAGTTATTGATGGCATATTTGTCTCCAGGATATTGCCCTGTGCTGGAAAGCCACAGCTATGTAATTTCTTAGCTAAAGTGGTAGCAACAAGCCTGCTATAACCCTTCTTTTGATGCTCTGGAAGAGTATAACTATGAATCGCTGTGGCAAACTGGTCTGTCAGGCTCCAGGAGAGAGGATACCCCTTGTCATCCAAGACACAGACACTGGGGAAGCAGCAGATGAGGTTAGCAAGGTACTTTTGGCTCCTTGGGTTGCCTCCCCGTGACCAGGTTTTGCTCAGCAGGCTGGCATGGGAGATGTCCAGGTAAGTTAATGTTACTTTAGGATCCATTCTAAAAGACAGCACGGAAAGTGTATTAGGCAGAAAGCTGTACCTCATATTCTTCAAGAAACTGTACTAGATTTAAGGCTGTTTTCCCCAGAGAAATAGATTTCCAAGTCTGTATCATAAAGACGAATCAAAGAGAGCTGAGTTCCTTTGGCTGGAGGTTTGGGAATAATTATAGAAGGAAATGCATCTTCAGTTTAGGTCTGTGTTTATATAAACTCCTGAATCCACACTCCAAAGATTCCTTATTCCTTATGAGGAGCAGCTGAGGGAGCTGGGGTTGTTTAGACTAGAGAAAAGGAGAATGAGGGGAGGCCTCATCGCTCTCTACAACTGCCTAGAAGGTGGTTGCAGTGAGGCGGGGGTTGGTCTCTTCTCCCCAGGACAAGGGGAAACTGTCTGAAATTGCATCAGGGGAAATTTAGGTTGGATATTAGGAAAAATTTATTTACTGAAAGGGTTGTTAGATATTGGAACAGGCTGCCCAAGGAGATGGTTGAGTCACCATCCTTGGAGGTGTTTAAAAGAAGAGTAGATGTTGTACTTGGTGACATGGTCTAGTGCTGGGCCTAGCAGGGCTGGATAGATGGTTGGACTCAATCTTGAAGGTCTTTTGCAAGAGAAGCCATTCTATGATTACTCCTTGCAGGGAGAGTGGAGAATATGTTAAGGAAGGCAAGGAGCCCCAGTGACACATTAGGTGGCACAGGAGAGTGGAAAGGATTTGATTTGCATTCTCTCATCCTCCAAGATTCATAGATTCTCTCTGGGTTTTGAATCCACTGCTGAGAAATTTATTCCAGGAAAATTGGAGCCTCTGGTTCCCCTACTCTGATGTCAGACTGATACCTTGCCAGCAGAGAGATGTTAGAAGGCTTGAAGCAGTTGTGTAAAGCTCCCTTGTGAAAAACAAACTTTGCAGAAATCCTGAGTCCAAATATCAAAGCTAAGGAGCTATGACAGAGGAAGGTCAAAGGAGACAGAAAGCAGACCTGTGGATTCCATGTACAGACAGAGAGGAAGGGGTGGTGACTATTCTGGAATATAAAACTGCAAAAGTGATAGACAGATAAAGACAAATCTCACTAAGTATTGAAGGGAATAGTTCCTTCCCTGTCAAGTAATCCTTCTGCCAGGTTTTTGACCCAGTCACAGAGAAAGCCTGGCAGTCTTCCTGATATTTTTGATGCAAATGTACATTCAGGAAATTGCTATAGTAAGGACATCAGCAAATGAACATGGTGTGCTTAGACATACTGAAGTCTGACATCTGGCAGCGTGTTCGGGTCTGAATGATAACCATCTGGAACGAGGAGATTTTCACATCTACCTGCTTAGATAAAGCCACCATTCTGGATATTTCACATATTCCATCCTGGAGCCCTGTGTGTACAAAGACAAATACTGCAGCACTTTAAAAATAAAGTTTTTATTTATTTATTAAGGTCCAATTGTGCACTTTTAATGGAACCAGCCAGGTATTTGAAATCTCCAAAATTACAATGAGGTTGTCCCCACACTTTGGCTATAGCTTTACATACATGAAGGTCAGAAAGCACCTCACTTTTCATTTAACCCAATCACTAGAATAATAATTCTCTCCAAGTGATTACCCCAGTTAACTCCTTCCTTCAGTTTGAGCCATGGCAAATTACCCAGTTGTAATACAATGATTTCAATCATGGAGAAATCACCTATTCCATAAGCAAGTTATTCTAGTGATTGGTAACCTTCATCATTAAAAATGTGTATATTGTCCCCCATTTCAGCCTTGTCTAGGTTCAGCTTCCAAACACTGTTACCACATTAACTACTGCTCAGATCAGTCTGTATGTTGTCTACAGAATCCTAAGGCCAGCAACAAAAAAATAAATATAAATAAATGTGCCTTCCTGCCAAGGAAATAGCCACATCTAATTGTGAGCAGAATTTGAAATGGTAACAATGAATATAATAATCGATGAAATCCAAAAGCTAGAGAAGCCATATCCTCATCTTGTATTTTTACAGAAGTACAAGAAACCTTTCTATATGGCAGAATGACAGGGTCTGTACTCCATTAAGCCTTTTGAACCAACAAGTTTATCTATTTGTTTCCTCCAAACCAAGTAAGGTGGCACTGTACCTTGTATCTGAAAAATTTGTTCCCAGTTGACAGCATTTGTGTTTTCCAGTAGCTCCTGGTAAGCTTGTAGCTCCTTGTAAAAAACTGCATGAGCATTGTTATAATGGTCAAGGTCATCCATTGCATTCTGGGCAGAAAACAATCAATCTGCAATAATGAAATATTCTCCTCCTTTGCACACACATGTCTTTCACATTGGAATCAAAACTCACTGAAAGCCACCTCACATAGAATCACAGAATATTAGGGGTTGGAAAGGACCTCAAAAGATCAACTAACCCAACCCCCTTGCCAGAGCAGGATCACCCAGACTGAATCACACAGGAACACATCCAGGCGGGTTTGAATGTCTACAGAGAAGGAGACTCCACAACCTCTCTGGGCAGCCTGTCCCAGTGCTCTGTCACCCTCACAGGGAAAAAGTTTTTCTTTATGTTCACATGGAACTTCCTCTGCTCCCGCTTGCACTTCAGAGATTTTACAGATATTAAGAGCTTCAGAGTGGCTTCCTTTAGGAAATTTTCTGTTGAGACTCTCAAGCCAATTAGCATATTAGCAGAAAGCAGCCATGGTAGCAAGTCTTCCTGTACCTAAGGCACAGTAAACCAAACTTGGTGGCAGCTTCTTGAAGTTCTTGTCTAATCAAAGCTCACCTCTACCATCGTTTGTCCCAGAAAACATGCTGTGTTATTTGGTTGCCAAGGTCAACATATTTAGAACACATTTATTTTGGTACACAGAAGAGTGCCAGTGCTTGCTCTCTGCCCCGAGCTGAAATAGCAGAGTCTGGCTTCCTCAACACTATTATACTCTCATAGTCTTCAAGACAGGTTGGAAACATTCAAACTGCCAATTAGGGATTGTCCTTGTCCTGTGCTGATTCCTGCATTGCTGGTTGTCCCAGAGAACATGCCAAGGATTAAACTGCACATACAGTACTCCTTGTAGTACCCCACATAAGACTTGCACCAACAAGTGCTTCTCTCCTAGCCTGGAGACACAAATCCATGCAACGCAGAGATTGCTTTATCATTGTGGAGAGAAGGACTGAGACAGTGCCCCCTTGCATCATCTCTTTAGCACTGTCTGTTACGGAATAAGACTGCAGAAGGACACTTCTTTCACCTTGTAGCCACATCTGCCACATCACAAGCTCACTGAAGCTCTTTTTTTCTGTCTGCACAAAGACTAGAGAGACCAAAGAATCCTTGGAAAGTTCAGTCAAGTGGCATGAGTGCAGGTAAAATATGTCTCCATAAGCTGTGCAAGTTATTCTTCAGTTGGTACAATCAATTAGAGTGTGTAGTTCATAGGTAAGCTTGGTTAGGCTGTAATTGCTAGGAAGAATGTTTCTGGAAAGAGCAGTACTCCCTATCATGGGCTTTGTGTTGGCACCCACCAGGATGCCCTATTGAACATTATGGTTCCCACATGCCCCCACGAGGCCCATCCACAAAGGCCCAACCTCAAAGCTCTTGGAAAGCTGGGGAGGAGACCCCAGTTATGTTGGATCCACCTCTCAGAAAGATAACAACCCATGTCAATCTACCTCTCTTTGTGGCCGAGTGAGAACAGCTTTGAAGTCTGGCCATGAGTCCACCACCACTTCCTTCCTGAAGGGGTTACCTCTGTTGATGTTCATCACAGCTCTATAAACCTTCAGGAAGAACAACCAAGAGAAGACAGACAGTTTGAGACACACTAACATGACACCTGAGTTATAAAGAAGAGGCCGAACCAGTGAGATGGACCTGAGAGCACACATTTAGATTTTCACACACACACATCTCTCTCACATAGGTTGATATCTACACACTGACTGGTGAGGCATATTATCATGACATTAAACCATTGTCTAATTATGCCAACCCTAATTACTTTGGATAAGAGGTAGACTGGTTTGCTTCTTTCTTTTCTGAAGTACGTGGATTTGGGTTAGCAAGTGGAGCCAAACAGATATCTGTGGTCCCCTAAACAGCAAATATTGGTCAGTCCAGAGGAAGCACAACTCTCTCCCCATGGTTTAGATGCCCTGACAAATGTCCTGGTTCACTGATGGAAATACCACAGAAAACAACAGGTCAGTGCTGCGTTACCTTGAGGGACTCAGGGAAACTCCACCTTATCATTTTCTCCAGCATCTGTAGCTTCATGGAGCATCTGAGCACCTGCATCTTCCTTACTGGAAAGACACACAAAGTTTAAAGAGTCACTCAGAAAAGCAATAATGTGGAGGAACTGAGTGGCATAATTACTAAATTCATAAAATACAGTAGCTCGAACAAGTGCCCCGTTTTAGCGTTTTCATAGCTGGAAACCAAGGTGGAGTCAGAAAATGCTGGGTTTAATTTGTTATTCCACACCAGGTTTCTTGTCCAACATCAAGCAGGTCACTTGCAGGTAAGTTCAGGAGGAAGGCTTTCTCATGTCCGTCCCCAAAAAATCATGTTACTTTTGCTGGTAAAATCTGTAAAAATGAATTCTTACCACCAAATTTTTTCAGCCTAGATATGATTGATGTCTCTTACTGGTTACTAACAAGTAATTTATACTATGTTAATTCAGCCTTTAACTTTTTAGACTATGATTAATAATAGAACCACAGACTGGTTCGGGTTGGAAGGCACCTCAAAGCCCATCTAGGTCTGACCCCCTGTCATGGGCAGGGACACCCTCCACTAGCCCAGGGTGCTCAAAGCCCCATCCAACCCAGCCTTGAACCCTGCCAGGGATCCAGGGGCAGCCACAACTTCTCTGGGCAACCTGTGCAGCGTTTCACCATCCTCATCATAAAAACTTTCTACCTCATATCTAATCTAAATCTACCAAATCTAATCTCATCAAAATCTCCCTTCCTTCAGTTCAAGGCCGTTCCCCCTTGTCCTGTCACTCTCTGCCCTTGTATCCAGTCCCTCCCCATCTTTCCCATAGCCCCTTTAAGTGCTGGAAGGATGCCGAAAGATTTCCCTGGAGCATTCTCTTCTCCAGGCTGAACAAGCCCAATTTGGGGCAGTTTATCTCCCAGGGTAATTTCTTTACAAAGGAGTTACTGCAAAAATGACAGCCACAAGTCTGATTAGTGAAACAGCTGCCTTGATATGGCAGTGTTGTTTTCTTTCACCTTTTGCTCTAAAACCTAAGTAACCCATTGAAAGCAGCAGAATTATGGTCCCAGGCAAAGAAAGAACCTAAAACCCAATCCCCCTAAAAAATCCTGAGAGGCAATAAAAATCTATCTTCACTTAACAAGTCCAAGGAAATAATTAAAATCCTAAACTTTCTCAGAAGTACCACATCTTTCAACCTCTCTTTTGCCTGTTAAATGTGCACCAATTAATCTTGAAAGCATTTTCCTTTGCTGCAGTTCATTATAAATCTTAAAATAACTTAGAAATTATTGCAGCAATCAAGTATCCACCTTGCTACTAATGAACATCTTGTAAGCAGCCACCTCTCATGATCACCAACGAAGCAATAGATCCTGTAGCAGGGGCTAGGCAGTCATCCATCCTCAGCTCCCATGTTTGCTTGGACACTATATACCTACTGCAGAGGTACTGGCACAACAGATCGGTCACATGACAACAACAATCAGGAGTTATTCTGATTTTCCTATGTTTTTAAAGGAAATAAAGAGCACCTGGGTACTATAAATGTTGGCCTTGGCATTGATGACTTATCTTGTCAGCACTAAATATTAACTCTATAGTTAATTTACTGCAAGTTTGTCAAGGAGTCTCTCCAAGATGATTGCTGTGGCTGATGTTACCCATGGAAAAAGGCTTCTAATCACCTAATGCACTGCGCCAATCTGGCTACTTTCTCTAATTTGTTTAATTCAGATTGCATATCTTGTTGGTTTTTTTTTTGTAAAGGCTTTTTTCGTCTCATAACTCCAACCTTCCTTCCAGGCTATGTTTGGATCTTAAAGAGTTAGTCCAGTTTCCAAGCGACAAGGCTTTGTTTAACAGAGCAATCACACAACAATCGCCACTAATTCTCTCTTACTGTTGTTCTCTGCAGACAGATTAAGGGTTGAATAAACATTAGCACACTTACACAATCTGCTCCCCAGGTTGGGTCAGAGATATGTGAACACAGCAAGGTAGCGAAGCTCAGGCTGTCCCACTAAGGCACCTTTCTTAGACAAGTAAATATCTTTCCAGCATCCAAGTGAACCACCAACAGTCTCAAGCCATCTCTTTGTTCCTCGTCTTGCTTCACCAAACATAATTTTTAAAAATAAATTAGCTCATTCTATGATCACATGGCATATTTACCTTTCTGGAGCTTATACTCAGTCTTCTCACTGTTTTCAAGGGGAAAAATGCCACTGTGTCACACTATACATGCAACTTGAGGTACGCTGCTAAAGGCAGCATTGATAACTGTTTGCATATACAACCACTTTTACTTAAGGACCGTTCTTACACTTGGAAGTGCTTTCAGACTGAAAACAAATATTAAACTGATAAACTACCTGATCACTTACCTACTTTCAAGTCTTGTAGCTCGTCCTTCCAAAGTACAATGAAGTTAGGAAACAATAAAAGGCATCTATTTTGCAGCTGCTTCTGCATGGGGAATGACAGGAGTCCTTGTCCAGAACCCAAAAGCTAGAAATTTATAAACCAAATTGTTCTAAACTGGTATGCTGTGCCTGAAAGCTGCTTTTAGGTGGGGTTTTTTTTTTTTTTTTTTTGAGGGGGTGGGATGATGCTGGAAATAAAATTCAGAGCCAGACACATCTTCAAAAGAGGAGGGACTCTGCAAGCATAGTTAGTAAAATGTCACAAGGCTTGGTCCAGAGTATAGGCTCTATCAGGATCCTTTCCCTTTTTCACTAGGACATTTAATCTCTTCGCATTCATACGGGTGAATAATCTGCTTTGCACATAATTATCCTTTTTCTTCTCAGTGGCAGTGAAATTAAAGTAGTTCTCATTCTCAGTGCCAAGCCACATATCATAAGGCAACTCAGAGCCTGAGATAAACTGAGACACGCTCTACCAAAGAGAAAACCAGCCCAGGGAAGCAGACCCAAACATCATTTTAAGGTTGCAAGCCCTGTTGACCCTAGTTTTTCACTTGTCCCTGTCAGTCCAGTTTGAGGATGCTGACCCATGTTGTCCTCTCGATTTGGACCTGATAGCCGATAGCACCAGACACAAGAGTCAACATAGAAGGAACACTAAAGTGTTGCAGGAGAGCACATGCAGAAAGATGCTTTATTTGAATGTAAGGGTTGATGTAGGACAGATTGATACTCCTGCTATGCCTTAAGAAATCTGTGGCTTGTAACTTACCTACTTTAGGCCAAGGATTGTGAAATTGAAGTTTCAGATGCTCCCAGGTCCAATCTCACAAGTTCCCAGCTCCAGGTACACTGGTCAACAGGGAAACATCTCTAATCTCACAAGAAACCACAAATCCATCATTCTGCAACTCTACCCAAGGGCATCCACCACCAAATAAATCAAGCTAAGCCCACCTCCCAAGAGACTGGGTTTATACTCCTTTATGTTGTCCTGTTTTGTGTATTTGTCAATGCCAAAGTAACAGCACCCACAGCCAGCTTATCATCAATCATACAGTGTTGGGGAAAATAACAAACATTGATGATGGCTTGCTTTAGTCAGCATCCATCCCTGAAGTGCAGGGCCATGATGGCTTTGCACTGCATTTACACAGTCTCAGGATTACCGCATGCAGTTTGGGGCACGACAGTACAAGAGGGGGACAGAACAATTGGAGTGTCCAGAGGAGGGCAACGAGGATGGGGAACAGTCTGGAGGGGAAGTCTTACGAGAAGGCTGAAGTCCCTTAGTTTGTTCAGCCTGGATGAGGCTGAGCAGAGACCTCAGTGTGGTCTGTGGCTTCCTGACGAGGGGGAGTGAAGGGGCAGGCACTCATCTCCTCTCTTTGGTGACCAGGGATAGAACCCAAGGGAACAGCATGAAGCTGTGACGGGAAGTTTAGGTTGAATGTTAGAAAGAGGTTCTGTACTGAGAGGGGGGTTGGGCACTGGAACAGGCTCCCCAGGGAAGTGGTCACAGCATGGAGCTGTACCATGCTCAACTTGGCTGGGCCTGTGTGAAGCCAGGAGTTGGACTCAGTGGTCCTTATGGGTCCCTGCCAGCTCAGGGGATTCTGTGATTCTAAGGTTCAGGAGGTGAATGTAATTCAGCATTTCCCTACATTGACCAGGTCTATGAATAACTAGTTATCTTTGCACAATACAACCAGTTTTAAACAGCCAACAGCAACAAGCAGTTAATTCTCTGTCAAATGAGATTATTTATGACTAATAGAATGACACAGTTGTCGTGGTTTTGCCCCAGCTGAGGGCCGCACCCCACACAGTTGCTTGTACTTTTAAAAGGAAGAGGGAAGGAAAGTTGGGGGAGGGGGAAAAGGGAAGGAAGAAAGGAGGAAAAGAAACCACAACCTAGAAACCAGAACCCCGCAGGTTGGGATAAGGATAGTTTACTAAACAACTAAACAATAGCAGAAAACTAGATATAACAGTAACAGGAGTTTAAAAGCACAAAATATATGAAACTAGTGATACACAATGCAGTTTCTCACCAAACCACACAACTCAGGACGCACAGCTTAGAGCCGTCCCAGAACCCGACCGTCCCCAGAAACTGCACGTCCTGGCGTTGTCTCCTCCTCTTCCCCCCAGCCCCCCTTTATACTGAGCATGATGTAACTGGCATGGAATATCCTCTTTGGCCAATTCGGGTCACCTGTCCTGGCTGCGTCCCCTCCTTTCTCATTAATAGGGAAGTATGAAGAACTGAGAAAGGTCCTTGATTGCCCGGCAACAACTAGAAACATTAGGGTGCTATCAGCACTGTTCTCATCCTAACACCCAAACATGGCATTCCATCAGCTGCTAAAAAAAAAAATTAACTCCATCGTAGCTAAACCAGGACAACAGTATAGAGAAATACAGGCTGAGTTTGACAGCAGATGCCTTGAGAAAAGGTGATATGGGATGCAGTGCAGAGAAGTACAGGTATGGGGGGGTTAAGTGATGGGACAGCAAAGTGCGATGAGGATGGTATGAGAGGAGTCTCAGCACAGAAGACCCTTCAGCTACAAAGAACTCACCAACAAAAAGACCTAGAGCTGGAAATAAATGTTTTAAGAGTAAAAAATAAATATTTCAAGTATTTTTATACATTTTCATGTGATTCAATAAAAAACACATACATACACAGCCTGGTTTTAATGAGTATAAACACAGCAACGGAGGAGGCTTTTGATCTTTCATGTGAAGCTCATGTCTCATGAGGAATACCAATAGCTTGTGACCAAAAGAACAAGTGTCTCTGTGTCAAACCAGTGTAGAGGTGAGGTCCCCACCCACATAAGTTGCTCTATTGCTGCCCTCCTCAGCTGGGCAGCGGAGAGAGATGCAGTGAGAAATCATTCACCAGTTACTGTCACAGGCAAAACAGATTCAAGGAGGAATAATATCAATCTAATTTATTATGAAGCAAAACTGAGTAATGAGAAAAAAACAAAACCTTAACACACCTCCCCCCACCTCTCCCTTCTTCCCAGGTTCCACTCCACATCCATTTCCCTCCCTCCCCCCCAGCAGCACAGAGGGATGGGGAATGGAGGTTGGGGTCAGTTCATAGCTCATCTCCACTGCTCCTTCCTCCTCAGAGGACTCCTCACAGTCTGCCCCTGCTCCAGCCCACAGTAGACAGTCCTCCAGTAACTTCTCCAACAGCAGTCCTTCCCACAGGCTGCAGTTCTTCATTAACTAGTCCAGTGCGGGCACCTTCCATGAAGTGACCTTCAGAACCAGACTGCCCCAGTGTTGGTTCTCCACAGGGTCATAGAATCATAGAACGGTATGAGTTGGAAGGGACCCCAAGGATCATAGAGCTCCAACCCCCCTGCCACAGGCAGGGCCACCAACCTCACGCCTGGATCTACACTAGGTTGCCCAGGAGTCACAAGTCCCCTAAGCAAACCTGCTCCAGTTAAACACACTATCCCAGAAGCACTACCACCATCAGCTGATGGGCTCAGCCTTAGCCCTGTTGGACATAGGAGAAGCTTCTGGCAGCTTCTTGCAGAAGCCACCCCCGTAGCCCCGCTGCTACCAAAACCCTGCCCTGCAAACCCAAAACAGGAACACTGCTGTTTTCCAGCAAATAATTCTACAGGAGAAAGAACATTTAACAACTGAATCTCTAAGGCAGAAGCTCTAACATGGAAAAAATAAAGACAAAGTGCATTAGTAACAGTTTTGACTTAATTTTCTTCCTCTGACAAAGAAATATAAGGTGACCACAAAACTTATGGGTGGTTTTTTTGGTTTTTTAAAAGTGGTGAATACAATAATGTAAAAAAATCCTGGACATTTGATAAAAATTATAATTTTCTGCCACAGAGGATTTTAACTTCTTTTTAATAAAAGTTCAACAGAGGATTTACAACTAATCACAGGAAAATATTTTTATTACACATTCCAGGTCTAAAGAGGAATTAACTCCAAACCAATTTTTTTTTTTTGCCAGATTCTGCCTTCATAGATTTACAGATATGATACACAACTCCAGATACAATGGACAAGGCTGCCTTATTCTATAAAAGGCCCAAATGAACCCAGGTTCCATTTCTCTCTCTTCTCCTATGACAGTCTAGATCATTGTTAGGAGTCATCACAGGTCCAAAAGAAAAAATAACCACCACAAAATCCCTTGACTCAACACCTGAATGAGTAAAATCCTGGAATGTATCTACAGATTTATATACCAATATTCACAGGAAAATGTTTTAAGGAAATAGTCATCAGTCACAACAGTAAAGCCATTAGGAAGAAAACACCGCTTCCACAACCAGCATTCTGCTGCTCTGTGCAAATAGCGTGCTGGCATAGGTTATCACCTTCTTCAAAGGAGAGTCCATATTATTTTGGTTTCTTAAAGTAAGTCCACCTTCTCGTAGGTCTTTTCAATGAGGGTTAACATGTTCTTCATGTCAGCTGACTGCTGAATAGTGTTCATATCCTTTAAAAGACCCTTCTGGTTTTTTACCTTCAAAATTTCTTCCTAAAGAAAAAAGGAAAGAGTAACACAACGAATAAACAAATAAAACCCAGTTTTGATGGAGGAAAAATTAAAATTTCACTTTTATGCAGCCTAGCTGTACCCAAATACAGCTAAACCAGAAAGGATTCAAAGACACGGAATGAGACAGTCTTCCTTCCATCAGTTAGAGAGATGTACAATTACAGGTTCTCTAGTACTGTAGGGCTCCTCAGAAGAGACACATGATCTTTTAAATGGCAGGCTCTCTAGGGTTTTGCAGCTTTAAAAACTTAACAGCATACAGAGTTCTCAATGAAAAATAAACAAACCCCACACAACAACTTCCAGATATTTCAGAATTGTGCCGTCTCGCAGAGATTAAATGACAGAAGTATGTTCTTTTGCTTTCTGTCTCATATATTGCATGCTTACCTGCAAAGTAGATGCCTGGAAACTCTGCTTGGGGAGTTCTGGAAGGTGGAGCGCTCCACTGCCGTTTTCCTGGAAGAGCTAGAAGGGGAAAAAAAGAAAGAAAAAACCCTCAGAACTAAACATTAGGCACAGAGGTAGGAAAATAAACTGGCTGTCATCACCCAACTTCTGAAAACTGAAACACCTTCATTTTGCAGCTCAAGTTGGGAAAATCAAAGTTACATTCTAAAGACAGATAAGGCCTTCCTCATATGACACACTGCAGAAAACAGCATGTATTGGCTAGCTCTGGAATTCCTTGGAGGAAAGTACAAACATGTAATGGAAATACCTTTCTGGCCTTTTTTTCATCTTCTTCTAACTGGTTCTTGAGCACCTGGATTTTGTACTGCAGTTGTTGTAGAGTTTCTTCAATGCGTTCTGTTGATCGCTCAGCTTCATTTATTTCTTCCTAAGACAAAATAGACAGAAAACCAAAATAAAACTTAGAGATGGTGAATTTTTAATGTAGAAAATAATGATAATAAACATCAGCCAAGTCACTGGAAAAAAACCACCGAAAAGGATACACTGCTTCGTAGCAAAGGTGAGTGATAAAAGCAGACAACTCTACACTGCACAGGCATTACCAGCAGTCCTGCTACAAGTTACAAAACACTAAGCAGCAGCAGCCAGGTAAGATATTTTCTTCCCTTCATACCTGCAATTGTGTCAAAGACTCTTCATTTGTCTCAAGCATTTGTTTCTCTGCCATTTGAAGGCTGACGACATTCTTCAGATGGTCCAGCCTCCCTGGAGGTGCCTTTAACCTCTTGAAGACTCTCAGCACCCTTTTATTATAGGAAAAGGAAAGCATGATTTGATTGGAGTTCTTTGCAAAGCAAAAAGACTGGCTAATGACATATCTGGGAAAAGATTAAACTTGATTTAAACCAATTGCTGCCAGTCAAGTAAAACATTTTAGATAAATCTGTAAATGCTCCTGTGAATGTGATCCATTGTTTTATGCCAGAAGAACTTTAGATTGCTCTCAAAGGTCCTTCTGATTCTGAGGAAGACCTGAATTCTTCCAAGTTGGATCTGCCTCTTTGATACACCAAACCACCACGTTTCCATGCATCTCAGATGGGATTGTAGGAGTCTGGCAACTCAGAAATCAGACCCAACATGTCACAAATTAGACAATAAAAAGAAAGCCATTTATGAAAAAACAGCTCCTCATTTTTGAATCCTAAGGGACTCCAAGAACAAAGAAAGCAACGTAGATGCTCAGGTCCTATGTTAAGAGCCTGGTATATCAGCACACAGGCACAAAGTAACTCTCAGACACTTAAGCATACACAGTTACTCCTACAAAGACATAAATTACTCTAAAACAAAGTTTCACCACTCTCTGAAGTAACTTAAGCAAACAGAAAGTTAATTTGCTGTTAAGAAAATTTATCTCTAACTGCTCTTGCTGCCATCATTACATAACAAAATAAATAGTAGCCCACAAATTTAAACCTTGTATACAGAGCATAAAGCTGATTCAAGGAGTTCTAAAGAACAGCTGCTAGGTTCTGTTACTCATATAGAAGTAGTTAAACTGGGTCTTTAAACTGTTGCTGGACCACTTCAATCAACGTCAAGATATTTCTCTCCATGATTTTGCACTAATTTTACCTTCAAGAATTCCTAAACACAATTGTTCCCAGGAGGAATTCTATAAGCATAGTACAAAGCAACTGGGTAAACCAAATCTCTTCTGGGATTTTTTTTTTTGGGGGGGGGAAGGGTTTTGAGTTTGGTTTTGGTTGAATTTTGAAATTATAATTTCTTACCTTTCTTTCAGTAAATTGAGGAGCTTCTGAACATCATCTTTTCTCTCTCTTTGTTGGCACAAAACAGATCTGGGAGAAAAAATAAAGTTAGAACTTTAATTGCAAAGCCTGCAAATACAGAGAATGCATCAAGTGAAGTAAACAGTCAGAACTTCTCTAGCTAAAACTTTTTAACTGCAGATAGAAAGTATTAAATATACCCAACCAGCCACATCTCCTAGAAAAGCTCCAAAGCTTTTCTATTTAAAGAATATCATGATTTTTATTTTATTACTTATAGAAACAAAGAACAACCAAAGGAATATTTGCAACTTACAATATTACTGAATCCATTACAGTTTCCAGAAACTGTGTACTGCTTTCTGACAGAGTCTGCCAAGATCTTATTTTAGCACTGGTTAGCTTCACTTTTTTTGAAGAACCATTTTCTCCTGTTAACACAAATTAAAAAAAAGGGGGGGAGGAAGGGAAGATAAGATTCGTCAAACCTGGATCAAGAGCTTTGTGACTCAATTCAGTCAGATTGCCATCAGGTGTAACATGTTTTTCCATGCCACAAAACCATCAGGACAGATCTATCCATGTTATAGATGGTACTTATTATCAGCAAGTCACAGGTTGTTTAAAAAGCACAAAATAGATGAAGTTTCTATCTTACAGCAGTTTCATTCTAAACAGCTACTATCCCAAAATTATTGGCAGTACAAATGAAAAAAGCCAGAATAAAAAGAAATAGAGTGGGAATACACATTAGCAAGAAACTCAATGCAGCAGGGGCATCACCTCATTTGTGTGTTCAACACAGGACATGCCAAGCTTTAGGCAGAAAGTTAACAGAGAATACAAAGATCTGTGATGAGAAAGAAAAACGTTCTGTATCCTTGTGGGTCTTTGCAAGAGAAGACGACTACTTGCAAACATAAGCATGATTAATATGTGCATATACAACACCTGCAATACAAATGCACGCTGGCTAAGACTGTACTGCAAATACTCACTGTTACTGTTTAGAGAGAAAACTGACACCTCAGACACCTTTGACTTCAACAGCACAGTTACCACTTTCAGTCTCGGTGGTTTTTTTCAAAACACTGAATTTGAACATGACAAACATAAGGAAAGAATATCGTCCTACCTGCTGGGGAATAGCTCCCATGTTCCTTAGCTTTCCTTTTGACTGTCTGAGTGACCTGCAGAAAAGAAAAATTTACAGCCAATATGGTAATTTTGAAACAACTTCTGTTGTGTAACCAACCATTCGTTTACTACTAGCAACCTGCTATAAAAAGACTGTCAAAACACTTCAGTGCTTGACAGAGGTGTGTTGCTGTTGACAGCAAAAAACACTTTTTAATCGAATTGTAAAACAAGAATTCATCTCAAGCAGGATAAAGAAAGCACCACTTTTACTTTCTCCCATTCCAAGAACGAAGTCATGAAACAAACGCACAAAATATTTGGCTATCCAGCTGCATCTTCAGATCATGAGGTTCTTAAGCGGTCAAGCAAGCTCTCTCCAACAGAAAGCTGCCAAGGTCAACCTTGAGATATACAGAGAATATTTTCCAGAACTGAATAAACACTACCTGAGCTGCACAAACTCTTGATTTTATTGTTCTGTTCAAACAGACGCTACGCAGCTCTTCAGCACTGCACAGACAGCTTGCCTTTCTATTAATCAGCTGGCAATGCTTCACTCTACTTGTCACAAGCACATTGGTACCCAACTAGAAATTCTGGAAACCAGGAAGCAACTAGACTAGTGGGCTTCAAAAAAAACTGTTAATGCTGGACATTCCCTCAAGAGGACTACATTTACTTAATGAAATATTTACTATAAATTCCAGTAGAAAACAGCATTTCCCCCCCTCCCCCTCTAGGTATCTTTCTAACTCGTTTGATCCAAAATAAAGATTACCTTTCTTTTTTGATCTTGTTTTCTTTCTTCTCCATCTGTGCTTTTTTTTTTCCTGGAAGGCCCTTCTTGATTTTGTGATTTAAAGGTTTTTTTTGCTGATGCCCCACCAGCAGTCTTTCCCATTTTACCGGAAGATGAACGATGGTGTTTCATTACCTGTAAACTGAACAGAACAGGAAGAAACGAAACAAAATAAAAATTTAACCCCGGCTACGATCCATACAGTAAAAAGCACACACTTAACAAACGAAAAGACGGAAATATCCTGTGCTAAAAGAGCCCAAACGCATGCGTACTTGCTAACCCAAAGCCTAAATCTTGCATACTTATCTAAGAGCAGGACCACTAAAGTACATCCCAGTTGACCTTTTACACAACTCTTTCATGTTCAACGTTTCTTTCCGAGTTTAAAAGCCCTTACACCTGTATGCTAAGGAGCAACAATGCAACGGCAACTACACCGAGAACAGCCCAATTTGTTCTTAAGGGCTTCCAACAATAGAAACTCTTTATCTTTCTAATGCAAATCAGTGCAGTCATCCTATTACCTGACCACAACGCTCCTTGCTGCATTTTAAAACTACAGCTTCTTAAAGGATTCCAGCAGAAGAGAGCAACCGTTACACCCCGGCAGCCCTCTCTTTTCCCAGCATCGCGGCTCAGGTGTACCGAACTTCTATCACCACCTCAGGCAGCTCCTCCCCTCAGGCAGAGGCCTCGTCACGGCAAAACCAAGCGACAGCCGCGACCCACACCAGGTAAATAAGCTCTGCCTCCTTCCCTCTGCGGTAACTACCAATGCTGTAGGGCAGCCTTCGCAGCGCGCCTCAGCGTGAGGCGCGGACTACAGCTCCCAGCGCGCCTCGCTGGCCGCCACAGCCGCGGCACAAGGCCGCCGAGCGAACGGCATGCTGGGAGATGTAGTCTCCACTACCCGCAGCCCCACTCTCCACTACCCGCAGCCCCACTCTCCACTACCCGCAGCCCCACTCTCCACTACCCGCAGCCCCACTCTCCCAAAGCCCCGCTCCGCGTTGCTGCCAGATAACACACTGCCGCGAGAATCACAGAGGTTGGAAGGGACCTCCAGACATCATCGGGTCCAACCCCCTGCCAAAGCAGGCTCCCTAGCTCATATTGCACAGATAGGCGTCCAGTCGAGTCTCGAGTATCTCCAGAGAAGGAGACTCCACCACCTCCCTGGGCAGCCTATTCCAGTGCTCTGTCACCCTCACTGTGTAAAAGTTCCTCTGTATGTTGGTGCGGAACTTCCTATGCTCTAACTTGCAGCCATTGCTCCTTGTCCTGTCTCCACAGACCACTGAAAAGGGGCTGGCCACTTCCCCCTGCATCCCATACTTAGGGTATTTATAAAAACTAATAAGGCCCCCCCTTAGTCTTCTTTTACTCAAGGCTGAACAGTCCCAGCTCACTCAGCCTTTCCTCATAAGGAACCTCCGGAGATCAGCCCATCCCGCCCGAAACTCACCTCCTCAGCGCTCCCACCTCACCCCTCCGAGCCGTTAGCTTTCCCCGCGCACCCAAACGCATGCGCACGGCTACTTCCCACACGAGGAGGGCGGAGCGCAGGGCGGCCCTGCACGCATGCGCACTACCGCGCGGGCGGCGGGTATCGGCGGAGGGGGTGACAGCAGGTATCGGGGGGCGGTTGGGCCTTGTCCCGAGCCCGCGGCTTGTCCGGTGCTCCTGTCCCCCGGGCGGGCAGGGCCGTGAGACCCCGAGGCAGCCCGCGTTAAAGCCCCCTGTCCCTATTGGTCGCCGAGGGGGTGTGTTGGGTGCGGGCTGCGGCGCTGGGGGTGGTGGACGCTCGGCGGTGCGCACAGGCGGGCCTGTCAGGGCGGTGAGCGGCGCTTCGCGGTGCCTGTCCTGCAGCGGCCGCGGGGCTGTGGTGTGAGGGGTGGAGGGACGGGGGGTGCCAGGGCAGCTTTGTGGTTCCTGCGGGGCCGGTGGATCGCGTCAGGACCCGTGCAGCAGCGGAGGCAGAGGTTGCCTTCCACACTGGCTGCAGGAGCACATCTCTGCAGGGAACTGAGCGCGCCCCCGGTGCTCCCTTGCGCTCATCAGATGCGTATTCCATATGGAGCACATACACTGCTAAAGAACTTGTGTGGAACTCGTTGTTGCAGCACCGTAACACCGAGAGAGGTTTCCAGTTTTGCCTAGACTTTCTCATTTAAAAAAAAACCCTGAAATTTTTCCCTGAAAGAGTTGTGGGGCTGTGGCAGAGGCTGCCCAGGGAGGGGGTTGAGTCACCATCCCTGGGTGTGTTTAACAGATGGGGAGATGAGGTACTTAGGGATATGGTTTAGCATAGGACAGGAACGGTTGGACTCGATGATCTTAAGGGTGTTTTCCAACCTTGTGATTCTTTGATCAAGCTGGCAGGCAAGTGTATGTTTGCAGGGAGCTGTGAAGGACATAAGGCAGAGAGGAGATGTCTGGCCCTTGGAGCCAAGCTGTAAAGGTTTTAGCGTGGGGAAACATAGCAGGAGTAAGATGCAGACAGCAGAAGCAGAGGAGTTTAGAGCTTTCAGGAGTTACTGAATATATCCACCATGTCAGTCTTGTGCATGGTGAGACGACCTCTGCAACTTGTATTATCCTTGTGTTCTTGCATTCTTTGGATTTTGCTCCTTTTTTTTCTTAGTACAGCACCAATTTTTATCCTGGCCAAGACACCTTTTACAAAGTATATGATGTGTCAGCAGTTTTCTGATAGTCCACTTCCTTCAGTGTCTCTTTGATGTCGAAAGCCCCTCTGACTTAAAGGGATTTGTAGATGAAAGAGAGAAGGGAAGGTGAGAAGGTAGCTAGACATGCCATCTTCATGTATAACAGTGACTTTTTAGTGGCAGATAAATGATGGTGCTGCTTAGGAATTGAAATAAGCTACATATTTCATGTGTGGATGTAGAGGAGTTGCAGGAATGTTTTCCTTAGCTAGAGGCAAATGTAGGATTTTTTCTTAAACTGTGTTATGTGTTGTCTGGTTGAAAGGCAAGGAAGGGGAGTCTGTCAGATGAGTAAGTGAATAAATACACTCTAGTTTCTTTCTGGGGTGTTTTAGCTTTAGCAAACTGCTTGATCTCTCCATGCTCACTTTTCCCATGTCGGATGTATATGAGAATGAATAATACTTGGTTTTATTTTCTTCAGCTTACCCTGTGCTTGCCAACCAGTGGAGCAGACATGCTAAGAGCCAAGGATGCTCTTCTGCGCCTGCAGCCCCACTGCTGCTCATGCCTGGCACAACTTCCACCCCGCAGGCTCGTGGGGCGTTTGCTGCATGGGCAGCCACTGCACCCCGAGTGGGCTGCCCTTGCTGAAAAGCAGCTGAAGGGCAAGAATCCAAAGGATTTAATTTGGCACACCCCAGAGGGGATCGACATCAAACCCTTGTACTCCAAAAGGGACACAAAAGAGCTCCCTGAGGAGCTGCCAGGCATGAAACCTTTCACTCGAGGACCCTACCCAACCATGTACACATACAGGCCCTGGACTATCCGCCAATATGCTGGCTTCAGTACAGTGGAAGAGAGCAACAAGTTCTACAAGGACAACATTAAAGGTAAGGCAGCTGATTTGGGAAACAACATCCCAAAGCAATGGGAAATGAATATTCATATGGTGATTTACATCACAAATGTGACTGTTGGGCCTCATGAATTTTTTGATTTCTGATAGGCTTTTCCCAGGGACACTGTATTTCTTTACTACTGGGAATTTGGATAATGTCTGAAGCTGTCCTTGCTTCATTTTGCTTTTGAGGTGGAAAAATGAATGAGTTAAATGCTATTTTTAGTTATTCTGTGTTGGCAGAGATAAAATTTGGCTTTATCCCAGTCTCCAGCTTTCAGAGATCATGGAGCACTTTACACTCATTTTGTGACCAGGAGAGAAGATTGTAGTGGAAAAAAAGATCTGTTGAACTTTGTCACTTGGCTAAACTTCTCGTGTTTAGTGCATTCTGACATTTTGGGTTTCCATCTCACGTTGTAAATTTTAAATGAACTCATATAAAACATGGAATCACAGAATGTGTAAGGTTGGAAGGGACCTTTAAAGGTCATCTAGTCCAACTCTCTTGCAGTAACCAGGGACATCTTTAATATGAATGGTGTCATTCATGGTGTACTAGTAAAGACAGCTTAATAAAAGTATTGCTGTTTTCCCTGTTGAGAGTGGTTTTCTCAGTATTCCTGCAGAGTTACCATGCTTTGCAGCAATGTGTTTAGCTAATAGCCAGAGTGCCATCATAATATACCACTGAGTTAGGCATTGTAAAACCACTACTAAAAAGCTGTGCTTTATAGACTGAGGTATTAGTTTTACACCAGCTGTACATTTTAGCTATTGTTTGAAACTAATTGTAACCTAACCAGTCAAAAGAGACCACTGATATTTGCCTTCAGCGTAATGTGTCTATGATCTCTTCATTTCCCGCTTGACAACCCTTCCTGCTCAAAACATGAGTAGGATATAGATATATAGATAAATAGATAAAGGATATACAACTTGATATAAGGAAGAAATTTTTCACTTTGAGGGTTGTGAGGCCTTTGCACAGGGTGCCCAGAGAAGTTGTGGCTGCCTCTGGGTCCCTGGCAGGGTTCAAGGCCAGGTTGGATGGGCCTTTGGGCACCCTGGGCTGGTGGAGGGTGTCCCTGCCCGTGGCAGGGGGTTCAAAAGGGGACTTTGAGGTCTCTTCCAACCCAAAGCATTCTATGATTGTATGATCACTGTTCAGGACAGGAGAGAGGAATTGTTTTGGGAATTTTACCTCTTGCCATATCATGATTAGCTATTATGAAGCAGTATTAGCAGCTGCAGTATTCTTGCAAGTATTCTTGATTCTTTCCAGTTATAAAATTCTCAGTAAATAAATTAAAAATACAAGGTGTTAGAAGCTTGCAAACAAACATTTCAGTGGAAAGATTGTTCTGAATATACTCTGCCTTCCTGCTGAACTTTGCTGCTGTAGCAGAAGTACTAACACTTGGGTTAGTAGCACAGCTGAGTTACTCAAGAATGTTTGCTGCCAGGAAGTTTTCATCTATTCAAGTTTTGACATGGTGATTTTGTAGTTTTATGTCTGTTGTTATGTTAAAGGTTGTATTAATATTGAATTTTTTTGCATAGCTTTTGAAACGGACTTGTTTGCAAAGCATTTTTAATAATTCAATTAAAATCTCACTGCAATTAGAAGAATACTGAAAAAGAACTAATTGTAAGTTCTCATAATTGCTGAAATTTCTGTTGCTTGACACCAGTCAAATATTTAATTTTTTGTCACTGTGTTTCAGAACTAACATGTAGTGGTTTATATCCAAGACAATAGCTGATGATTAAAACCTCTGCTGATGTTGAAAACAGATTTGCAAACGCCGTAGATCTAGTTACTTTAAGAACAGCAGTGCTGTTCAGATGGTAAATAGCTGAGGTTAGAGTTTCAGGTTCTGCTTTCAAGTCAGAGCAGCAAGTCTGCCAAGAACACTGTCCTGTTCCCTGCTTTGTATAAGTAATTTTCTCCTCCTGCCGGTTTAGTAAGGCATCACACTTTAGGAATACACAAGGCATGTCAGTAGAGCCAGGATAACAATCAGTCTGTGTGTGTTTACCTTCTCTTTATCACAAATTAATGTGATGTAGTTTATCACACTTGCTGCTAGTTAATCCAAGAGAGTTTCTGTATATAAGTTCTGATACTTTGTTAAACTGTGACTAAACTATTGTGCAGTAATTTGTTAAGCATTGTAAGCTGGTTGTGTGGCTGAACTAGAATAACTGTGCTATTTTTTTTTCTCAATTAAAAGCTTTTTCCTTCGAAGTTTAAGACTAGTGGACTTCGGACAAGTTTAGGGAGGGAACAGCATTTAACATCAAAAATTGGTTTGTTGTCCAAGCCTGGATGATATAAAATAAAATGAATAAATTTAGATCCAGTCCTAATGCAGATCTGTTTTAACTCTCTCTCGTCTTGTTTTCTTGTTTGTTTGGTTTTTTGTTCTTTTTTTGCTTCACTTAGCTGGCCAGCAGGGATTATCTGTTGCTTTTGATTTAGCCACCCACCGTGGTTATGATTCAGACAATCCACGAGTTCGAGGAGACGTTGGAATGGCTGGAGTTGCCATTGATACGGTGGAAGACACCAAAATCCTTTTTGATGGAATTCCTTTAGAGAAAATGTCGGTTTCTATGACAATGAATGGGGCAGTCATTCCGGTGTTAGCCACATTCATTGTCACTGGAGAAGAACAGGGAGTGCCTCAGGCCAAGCTGACAGGCACAATCCAAAATGACATCTTGAAGGAGTTCATGGTCCGAAATACATACATTTTCCCCCCAGAACCATCCATGAGGATTATTGCTGACATCTTCCAGTACACCTCAAAGGTATTGATTGTTTAAATCTATTTGCTTCTGTTATTATGTCTAGTTAACTATTTATGAGGCACTTTGGAGAGCAAAGCAGAAGACAGGAAGAGCTGTGGTGAAGAATGTTGTGGAGAGGGCTGAGAGGAGAAATTAAGATCCCAAATCACTTACAGCATAAATTTTAAGATTTTTGAGTCATCCCAAATCAAAGTTAGATTAAGATGAGCCTAAATTAAAGGATGGCAAGAAACAGACAGTGTTTTCTTTGCATAGAAAGCAAGAAACCACATAATTAAGAAGCATGATACAGCTGTAAGCAGGAGTGAAGAGGTAAGAAATCTTGAAGGACTTTGCTGTGGAAGTGAGCATGAGAAGCTAGTAGTGAAAGGAGTGAAGTCCTCAACTGATGAGTGCAAGTTCAGTACTGCCAGTTGTTTTCTTTGGAGAGGTAGAAGACGGCCTCTGATCGAGAAAGAAGCTTGAGGTAGATCACAGTTTAAGTACAACAAATAGTGCAAAAAGGTAAAACCATGTCAAGTGTACATCTGCAAACATTGTATAATAGAGGTGGGTTGGATTCTGCAAAGAATGGATTGATTGTGAATGGTGGTAGAACAATTATCTGATCCATTCTGCTGTCATAGAATCATAGAATGCTTTGGGTTGGAAGGGACCATTAAAGGTCATCTAGTCCAAGCCCCATACAATGTTGTACTGTCTTGTCTTTTATCTTTTTGCAGTATATGCCAAAATTTAATTCCATTTCAATCAGCGGATACCATATGCAAGAGGCAGGAGCAGATACCATCCTGGAATTAGCTTATACGATAGCAGATGGCTTGGAGTACTGCAGAACTGGACTTAAAGCTGGCCTTACCATTGATGAATTTGCACCAAGGTGAGCTAAAGACATTTGCAAGTGTAAAACTCACTTTTGGTAAACCCTCTAGAATTTAATATCAAATTCAGGGGGGTTTTTACACATAGAAGCAATATTAGTGATGCTCACATTGCTTGGTTAGGTTTTGTTAGAGTTTCAGTGGTAGGAAAATACCTTGTCCCAACAGATACTTAGACTAGAGCTATGGTAAGAAACTGAATAAAGCTCATGTTCAAGCCCAAGCATTGTCAAGGTCTGTCTCTGGGTTGTAAAGCAGATCCATAAACTGTTGTATCTGATACAGTTGTAGCTTTAGGACTGCAGAATGCAGCAAGAGCTCTCATGGTTCTTTTATACTGTAGTATCATCGAATTTTTAAAATTAATATTACTTTGAAATGTTTGAGAAAAAAATGTTTAACAAGGGGAAGAGGCTCAGATAGTTCAAATTTCAGTTGCTGATTTCCTGAAAATAAAATTTAATTTAAAGCAGAATATTGCATTTTTGTGCAGTTACTGCCAAGCTAAGCAGAATCACAGTTTCAGTGGTCTAGTTGATTCACAGATTCCCTAACTATATGGTGAGGCATGGGTCACATAGCCTGTTGCACGTTCAAAATGTAAGAGTCAGCTGAATTAACCTGTTCCCAGGATTTGTGGCAAAATCAAAGTAGAGCATATAGAAGATCTGGCCTTATTTTCAGACCTTCTAGTGCTGGAGAATCTCTAAGATCTTTTGGCAAATTGTTTCAGTAGCTGATTCACTGTTAAAAAAATGCATCTTTAGTATAATGAGTTCTACTGGCTTTAATTATGCACGATCACATTTATAAGTCATAGAAGCTTTAGAAAGGAAAAAGTAGACCAATGAGTCCATTCCCTGATATGCTATCCAGTGTTGAACTGATGTTTGATTTAGATTATGGATAAAATAGTTAGGAAAAGGATGAAAATATACTTACAGTCTGTAATGTCTTCACATTAAAAGAAATTCATGAGCATTAACTACACTAGTAGATTGTGTCCAGGAGCATTCCCTGGCACTAGAGTGTCACTGTCTGTATTAGTGACTTGCTAGAATGCTGCTTGACCCAGGGCTCCCCCAAAACAATCCCTGGGGACAGTTTAGCACTTCCAGGGGACCATCATTGCTGGGAGTTTGCCTGCAGTCACCTTGTTTGGAGGCTAAGACAGTTTAATGGCATAAATACATGTCATTCTGTGACAGCTGGCACCAGTGTCTCCGTGAACGTTCCCTTCATCTTATGTCTGGGTTGTATCTGTAAAAGTGAATTAATCAGAGCCATTGCTGCAGGCTGTCTTTACTGAAACAGGGTTATTAGAATGGTTTAACATTTTATCCTGTTTCTGTGCTCTTTTTTACAGGCTGTCCTTCTTCTGGGGAATTGGCATGAACTTCTATATGGAAATAGCTAAGCTGAGAGCTGGGAGACGGCTGTGGGCTCACTTAATAGAGAAAATGTTTAAGCCCAAGGATCCTAAATCTCTTCTGCTGAGAGCTCATTGTCAGACTTCAGGCTGGTCACTCACTGAGCAGGTTAGAAATTGGACTCTTTATCAACTCATTTAAACATGTTCTCATGGTCTGCATTTTAATGAGAGCTGCTGTTTTTACCTGTAAAAATACAGCTTTCTGAAGGACACAGCCTGTCTTACTCTTAGCCTGACCAAAGCACACACTAGCATCTTTTTGCTTATGTAACATAAAAGTCTTTTTGAGTGCCAGCAGCATTATTTCCCAAAATGCTGGTTTTTGAGGTACCTCAGTGTTCTGCTCTGTAGCAACCAGGTAAAAGGGCAGAAACTAAACGCTTGAGACTCTACAGAAGGATTTCAGTATGGTGATAGGCAGAGTCTCAGGGCCTAACTTTTCACTGTCTGGCTTCATTTTCATTCTGAAATCACCATCTTAAGTGTATTCTTCTAGTCTGGTGGCTGCTGACCTGAGAATAGGATCTAAACCAGCTAAGTAGAGAGAGAGAGAGACTTGCAGAGAGGTGCTTGTATTAACTCAGGACTCAGAGGAAGAAACTCTCTCTTGGATTTGTCCTCAGAGTTATCCTTTCAGAATGCAGCTGAATATGGAAGTAGAGGCCCCTGTTTTCCCAAGATCACTGGCTTGAGAATTCATTTGAGCATTCAAGGAAATCATTCATGCCCCTGTCTCTCACTGCTGAAAATGAAATAATTGTTACAGTTCATCTGCTCTTGTGAAACCTGATGCACTCTTTGCTTTGCCTGTTGAGTTACATCACTTTACAACAAGGAAATAAATCGTTTGACTGCATGTATAGTTTCCCAAGTGAGTCAGAGGTGGCTTGTAGCTCTTTTCCAAGGCCTGCACTCAATCAGTTTCATGTAGTTTGAATGATTTTTAGGTTGTTTTTGCAACCATTGTTACTTTGTGTCTGTACCTGGGATTTATTCTTGTTTTCACAGCAGATGGAGTGTTTACTTACATTACAGGAATGTGGTAATGCTAAAACAGTGGGATTTTTTGAACAGTAGCCTTTGTAGGTCCTCCAATTAAAAGTATTATGTGAGTGCAAAACATTGATGTTACCAAAAATATGATCAACCATCATCCAGTGCCCAGTATAAATATATTTATGTCTGGATCAAACCCCTTTTTTCCTGTCTAAATATTAGGTATCTTAATACAGCTTCTCAGTGCCAAGTCTTTGTTCCTTACAGGTTTCAGAGGGCAAATATGTTTTCCTCTGGCCTTCCTTTAGATGGGTATCCACTCATAAATTAGGTTTTACATTCTTGGTCATCCAAATCACATTTTTCTGTAGTTCTTTAAATGGAATACTTGAACCAGAAATAGACTCTGTGTCTTGTGTACTTGTAAAATAGTGTTATTAATTCCATTTCTTTATAGAAAATAATTCATTCACGTATCTCATGATCCATTTTGCCTTCTTGAAAGTCCCATTACATTGGTAGCTCTTAATGATTTTGGATACTTTTCATTCCAACTAAGCATCTCAAGAATAAGATATGCAAACTGAGCTACTGCTATTTTCCCCCAATAATCACATTAAATAAGATGCAGTGGGTGAATCTTCACTCTCTCAAAACACAAGTCAGCCCTGGAGGTCATGATTACTCTTCTTTGACTGTAAAGGCACATACACTCAACTATCTAGATGTATGAAAAGAGCAGATAAAAATTTTGACTTTAAGGTCTCTAATATTGGCTCTATTTCTGTACCTTGTACTTGGGATTGTCTGTTTTGATTAATATCCCAGTTCTACTATTGGTGTCTTTCGATTTTATACCACCATCAGCTTTCAACAGAAATTCCTACCTTTGTGTAATGCTGTTGTTAGTGGAAATACTAAGCACATTTAGTTCCAAAAAGCATCTGGGCTAGTCACCTGTCTGCCAGATGTGCTGTTCAGTGCTCTGAGGCTTTTGGGATCCCAGGATGGAGGACATGGGGCTACCTGTTCCATCTGCTCCAACTTGGATTCATAAAGTGCTTTCAAACACCACTAAAGATAAGTCAGACTTTACTTTGTTGCTTATACACTGATACTTTTGGCTTGCTTTATGGATTAATCATTTTGTCCAAGATACTAATAAGTGATAAATCAGTTTGGATGTTTTTTATTGACTGTTTTTCAGCTTTTTGTTACAATTACAGTGCTTCAGTGGGGAATCTTGCATTCATTTCATTGCAGTAGTATGTGTGTGACTAACCTGCCTCAGCCCTGTCACAGAACCGTTGAGCTCCAGAGCTCTCCTTTGTCCTTCCAGGATCCCTTTAACAACGTTATCCGTACTACAATAGAAGCAATGGCTGCAGTGTTTGGAGGTACACAGTCTTTGCATACAAATTCCTTTGATGAAGCCTTGGGTTTGCCTACAGTGAAGAGTGCTCGCATTGCTCGGAACACACAGATCATAATTCAAGAGGAGTCAGGTATTCCTAAAGTGGCAGACCCCTGGGGAGGATCATACCTCATGGAGTGCCTCACCAACGATGTCTATGATGCTGCTTTAAAGGTAGGTTTGCATAACCTTTTATGTTTTGTGGGAAAATTTTAGGTAAAGGAATCATAGAATCATAGAATGGCGTGGGTTGGAAGGGACCCCAAGGATCATAGAGCTCCAACACCCCTGCCACAGGCAGGGCCACCAACCTCAAGCCTCGATCTGCACAGGGTTGCCCAGAGCCCCATCCAACCTGGCCTTGAACACCCCCAGGGAAAGGGCATCCACCACCTCTCTGGGCAGCCTGTTCCAGCACCTCACCACTCTCTCTGTAAAAAAACTTCCCTCTAATATCTAATCTAAATCTTCCCTTCTTTAGTTTTAATCCATTCCCCCTTGTCCTGCCATTGTCTACCCTTTTAAAAAGTTGGCTCCCCTCCTTTTTCTCTGCTCCCTTCAGGTACTGGAAGGCTGCAATGAGGTCCCTCTGCAGCCTTCTCTTCTCCAGGCTGAACAAGCCCAGCTCCCTCAGCCTCTCTTCGTAGGGGAGGTGCTCCAGCCTTCTAATCATCTTTGTGCCCCTCCTCTGAACCCTCTCCAACAGTTCCACATCTTTCTTGTGTTGGGGCCCCAGATCTGGACACAGGACTCCAGGTGGGGCCTCATGAGGGCAGAGTAGAGAGGGACAATCACCTCCCTGTGTCTGCTGGTCACCCCTCTTCTAATGGAGCCCAGGATACCGTTGGCCTTGCGAGCTGCAAGAGCACACTGCTGGCTCACGTTAAGTTTCTCATCTACCAGAATCCCCAAGTCCTTCTCAGCAGGGCTACTCTCAAGGAGCTTTGAGCAATGACCATTAAGGGCCTCTTTGATAAGTTGGCAACTTCTAAAGAGGAAATTATTTTACACTTCTGCTTCAGTGATTTCTTTGTAAATGAACTTTACAAAAATAGCAGTGTATATTTAGAGAGACTTCAGCCTTCTGGTAGACTACATTTGAAATGGAAATATCTGAGTGTGGAACATATAATCAAGTCCTACAAACTCCCTTGTATGCTGAAGACTGCCAGTTTGCTGGGATCTCTTGTTTATGTGTTAAAAACAAAGAGTTTGACAGAAGAAAGAGTCAAACCAACTGAGTTACATGGTGGTGATCTGCTTGAGGCTTTGAAACAGGGTTGTTGAAAGCAAGGTTTTATAGCCAGGCATGTAGGATTGGAATATATATTCTTTTAATAACGTTTTTTAGCAGCCAGTCATTACTTGCATGTGGAAAAGTACTGTGCCAGGAGTAGTCTGACTGGTGGCAATCCTGCATAAAGATACATGCCTATATATCAAGCCTACAGATAAACCCAGTGATTCTCCTTTGGAGCAAATCATTGCTCTTATGCAAAGTCCCAAATTAATAAGCTAATACGGACCCAAACACTAGCTTGGAACTGTGCAAACACTGTTAGCACATTGCTTGACATGGAGTTTTTTAGGTACTTGTCAACTAGGAATCTTCTAGACAGTGCTGGGCATGGCCTGATGGTCATTTCAGTAGGCAATTAGAAGGCAGTCACTGTTTTGGAGCTGCATAGACTTCTGCTGTGTGAGAGCTGAACCATGCCATGCCATTTGTCTTCAGGATCAGAGAACTGACCTGGGTTTTTTTGATTTTGTTTTTGTGTACATGTAACCATCAAGGCTGGTTGGCTTGCAGAAGGCAGTGCAGAGTCAAGGTCTCGAGCTTTTTCATGCATGGGTGTTACTAGTTGAACAATATGCCATGCACTTGTATTAATGAATAGGGTTTTGGTACTAAAAATGTTCTTTTGTTTGAGATGTCTCTTAATTTATACCAAAACTTATAGTCACAGAATCACTGAACATTAGGAGTTGGAAGGGACCTTGAAAGCTCATCTAATCCAACCCCCCTGCCAGAGCAGGATCACCCAGACTAAATCACGCAGGAACACATCCAGGCGGGTTTGAATGTCTCCAGAGGAGGAGACTCCACAACCTCTCTGGGCAGCCTGTCCCAGCGCTATCTCCATGTCTCTGACATGGGGAGAGGAAACACACTTTTAGAGCACAGGACTGTATGTGTATGTGTAATAAAAATTTGGATGGTAGCACGAATGCAAAGCTTGTTTTGTGACCCTTGCTACTGCTCACTTTCTCAATCCTGTTCATTTATCAGCTTGTTGAGGAGATCGAAGAAATGGGTGGAATGGCCAAAGCTGTTGCTGAGGGAATTCCCAAACTTCGGATTGAAGAGTGTGCAGCAAGAAGACAAGCCAGGATTGACTCTGGTAGGGAACAGGGAGAAGGAAGAATGGAAAACTGCTGCTAGAATACTTTTGTATAAAGGTTTTTTACACACTATTCCTCCCCCCCACCTTAGTTTTGCAGTAGTAGATTGCGAATGATAAAATGATTATTTCTTTTTAGTTTTATATCAGTAAAAGCTTCTGGAAAGAGATAGCAGTATGTCTGAAATACAGTACAAACATGAAAACAGTCTTGCTAGACATATTTACAACTAGATTAGACAAAGCACTGGCAAGATTATCTTAAAGGAGTATTTTGAGTCTTCGGTAGTTAATTGCTTAATTTCTAATAGCATCCTTAAACTCTGATTCCTGCACTTAAAAGCATGACCACCAGCAGATGGCAATATTGAATGAGCTGGCCAAATCCTGGGTTTGCTTGCTTGCTTCATTTTTCCTGAAGACCAGAAATAAAGCAGTCAGATCAGAGGATGATGCAGCTCTTTGTGAGATACGTATATATGTATATTTATACGTGCATATATAGTAAGTGTATGTGGAGATGTGTTTGTGTGTGTGCTCACAGCTCTATTCTGCTTTTTGTAGTCTGCATTCCAGTAGAAATTTAACAGAAACTAGGGATAATTCAAACATGAAATAGAATGTATGAACTGTTCTTTTTGGAGGATAAATTTGAAGGAAGTCTTTAGTTAAGGCCAATTTACCTTCTCTTCTAAGGTAAATTATATTGCTTTGAAAAATGTAGTAATTTTATACTGGCTGAAAGCTGAAATACAGTTCTCTAACATGATAAATTATTGTTTTATTCATGGTAGGAACTTCACTTTCATGCATAGCTCATCATAAAATACGGAAAATACAGACTTAAGTCCTTCTTATAAGAAGAAATAACACGTTTTTGAAATGAATATAGTTACAAAGCTAAGCACTGCGTCATAATGCTCAAAATTTTCTTGCCCTATTAATATTGTGTCTTTTCACAGTAGTTTGTAATTGTATTCTGAGTTTCTGGTGTTTCCACTGGAAATAGGGGCAGAAGTAATTGTTGGAGTAAACAAGCATCAGCTAGAAAAAGAGGAGACAGTTGAAGTTCTGGCTATTGATAATACTTCGGTCCGCAGCAAGCAGATCGAGAAGATTAATAAGGTGGGAACCATGTTCTTAAAAATCAAATGTTTCTGCAATTGCAGATAGAACTTGAGTAAATGTGGCTTGCTAGGAATTTGACCGTCACATTTCTGAGAATCCACTCTAGGCTTTAGCAGAGAGGCTAGATTTCTGTTCAGTTTCAGTGGAGGCTGATCCCAAAAAACTATTAGAATACAAGCAAAAATGTTCTTGCCATATTCATTTGGTTTTAGTCATTGTATTTCAGGTAGTCTCATGTCTAACCTTTCAAAATTGAGAATTTCACATTTTCTGAAAATAAGATAGACAATATCTGTGCAATGTTTTGCTCTAGAGTATGTAACATTATTTATCACTCAGGTTATTTGGTGCTGCTTCTCCAAGTGCTACTAAGGGCTGGGGTTTTGGAACCAGTAATCCACAGCCATTTTCATAATTAGTAAAAACATAGATAAAAATGCTTTTAGAGTTATTTTATGGACTTGTAGATATTTTAAAAGTCTGAGACACCTTTTCATTTTTAATTTTGTTAATACATATATTGTCAGTTGACAATTCCATGCCTCCAGAAATAATATGTGAAATCAAAAAGTCTTACAGACTCAACTTCCCAATTTAGTTTATTTTAACTTAATAATTTTTCTCCTCCACTTTAGGTGAAGGCTAGTAGAGATCAAGCAGCAGCCCAACAATGTCTTGCTGCTTTAACACAGTGTGCTGCTACTGGAGATGGCAACTTACTTGCACTTGCAGTGGAAGCAGCACGTGCAAGGTATTGGGGTTGGGGGTGAATATCCAACTGCTGTTCAAAAATCTATTGTTCATTTTTGTGTTTTAATTTGTTTTGGGTATGGTCTCAGTGAAGTTGATGTCTTGGTGTTTTGGGGTTTTCCTCAGAGGTGGAAGTAAAAGATGACTGTAGTTTGACACTGTAAGATAGAATATTACATTTTACAGCCTCTTAAGACCGTGCTTTAATTTTCCACAAAGATTACAGATACAAAGAATCTCCTATGAAACTATGTTCTTCATACACATTGTGTTGCTTGCAACTCAAACCCATACCAGTTTCAGGATGTAACTAGGTTTCTCTGTCACCCTGCTGTTTCATAGGTCAGGGAGCTTAAGAAGTATCTGAGATGTGAAAATGGATATTCATAATCTTGTCATGGTCTGGTGCTTCATCCTTCCTGGCACCACAGATTGGTGTGAAAATATTTTTTGCTTGAAAGAGAAAGAAGTTTTCTTTAGTCAGACAAAACTGTAAAAGATGCTCTTGAGAAGAGCAGTGAGGCATCCTTTGGAGACCAGTGAAACATTAACTTTTTTTCCACCTAAGATACTTTTACGACTCTTTACATTCCTGCTTCGGCATCAGTCTCCAGAACTGATCCAGCCTGACTGTTCCCCCAAAACTGAGGAAACCACTCCTTCTTGGGATGCTGTCTTCTTTTTACTTTGATGTCTTAAATTCCTTCATTCCCTTTCCTTGAACACTTAACAACTGTACTTTGAATACATTTTTCCCCACAAAGAGCTTGTCACAATTCTCCAGCAGCATGTCTGTATCTGTCTTTAGCTGTAAAGGTCACAGGAGATTAATGTTGGATTTGCAAGGAATTCATATCTTCTCTACCAAAATGGACTAGTTAACTGCTAGTTTCTGTCCTTGGTGATCTTATTTTGATTATTGGTAAAAGCATTAATGGATTGCAGATCCTCTTTTAAGTTGCAAACACAAAGCTGTGCACCAAAACTATGTATGAGATGTGACAACAGAAGGCAATTGTCATGGTATTTGATAAAGAGTGTCTGAAGGAGGATTGTGAGCTCTCTCAACATACAAAAGTGATCAAAGGACTGGGAAGCCTTCAATATAAGAAAGGCTGAGAGAATTGGGTTTGTTCAGTGTTGAAGACTGAGGGAAGACCTCATCACCATGTTCCAGTACTGAGAGGGTGGCTACAAAGAAGATGGAGAGTCCCTTTTTAGGAGTCACTTGGAAAAGACAAGGGGTAATGGGTGCAAGTGACTGCTGGATGATTCCAGTTGGACACAAGAACATTTTCCACAAGAACAACCAAGCTTTGGAATAATATCCCCAGGGAAGTGGTGGGCCATCTTGTCCAGACCATGCTTTTGCCAAGAAAAGCTGGACCAGATGATCCTTGAGGTCCTTTCCAACCTGGTATTGTATGATTTTATGATTTATGGGGAATACTTCTGTTAGGACAACATTTGAAAATATTTTCAGGTGATCACCTTCATCTTTTACAAGCAGTAGACAAGTAGAACAGTGACAGATGCCTGCCTCCTACTGAATGGAAAATGTTGAGGTTTGATCATGAAGACAAGCAGTGTAATTCAATTGAAATAAAAGGATTAGCTCAGAATTTTCAGCGCTGACCTATCGAAATGACTTCATGGACTAATATATTATTGTAACCAGAGTAATAGGGCAGGCCAAAGGTGGTATGGAATGGGAGCAGCACTGCTACCTTTCTGTGCCTTGTTTCTCATGAGAAGTGACACCTCAGGAAAATGGGTGTGCTTGGGTAGGGGCTATGAGACAAATTATGCTAAGTTCTTTCTCACCCCCTTCATCTGAGGTGCTGTCTTTCTGTCCCACTCCAGACTTGCTGTGCCAGCTATTGGTGATGGAACAGGGAGGCATCAAGTGCAGTGTAGCATGAAGAGCTGTTTCTTTGTCTGCCTGCTCTGTGTCGTGTCCTCATGGTACTTCTGTCACCTGCTTACACAGTGCGACCTCTTGTTACTGTGGAAACACAGAGTGGCAGCGGCGGTAGTGTGAGATTGAGCAGACAGAAGGTGTCCTAACAGGCATGTTACAGTCATTGACCTTCTTCAAATTCATACTTGTGCTGCACAGTCTCTGCAGCTGGTTGTGAACCGCTGGGAGTGAGTCCTAGCACCAATTGCTGAAGGAGATAGATCCCGTGCCTGTCCTTGCCACAGGTCACACTGTAAGGACACTGAGGCAACTGGGACAGTTTAGTCTGGAGAAGAGGAGAATCAGGGGAGACCTTATTGCTCTCTACAACTACCTGAAAGGAAGTTGTAGTGAGCTGGGGCTCAGCCTCTTCTCACAGATAACCTGCGACAGGAGGAGAGGGAATGGCTGCAAGTTATGCCAGGGGAGGTTCAGGTTAGAAATGAGGAGACATTTCTTCTCAGAAAGAGCAGTTGGGCATTGGGACAGGTTGCCCAGGGAGGTGGTGGAGTCACTGTCCCTTGGGGTGGTCAAGGAAAGGTTGGATGAGGTACTTAAGGACATGGTTTGGTGAGTGATATAGGTAGGGGGATGGCTGGACTAGATGATCTTGGAAGTCTTTTCCAACCTTAATGAGTTTATGATTCTGTGACTATAGGCTAATAAAACACAAAATGGAGAATATAGCTATCTTTGGGTCTCCAGTTCAAATTTTTAAATTTACATGAAAGCACAGATGAGGTTATAAAATACCCATTATTTATTCATCAAAGCAAAGGGTGCTACAAAAACATGCAGCTCTGCACAAGGTGAATGTGAATGGCGGTCATATGAAGGAAACATAAGTCCATACAATAAAGGCAAATTTACTTCTGACAATCTTGCATAATTGTCTAGTAGGTTTTTATCAGAATGCATTAAAAACCCTGTAAATTAATAACAAAAATTGTTGCTTATGCTACTTAAATTTTATAATAGTGAAACAAAAACAGTTGTCTCCAGAACAAAACTTTGCTGTAAAGACAAAGAGAAATGGGAGGGGGCTTAGACATCCGGATGGTAAAAAACTTGTCCAGTGTTATGTCTCACTGATTAAGGAAAAGTGAAATTATCATTAAAAGTGTGTTTTTCCTCTCCTGTTAAGAAGAGAGGCTGTTTTCCTGGCTCCAGACAGAGCCATTCCACTGTGGATGCATAGATGGCACCCACCAATGCAGCAAGACTAAGAACTAAGTATACATTCTTTTTTAAAAAATGCTTATTGGTAAATAGTAGGAAAACATTAATGAGTAGTTTAGAAGCCAAATCCCTGTTATTACGTAGGAACTTTAGATTGTAAGTTTTGCAGAGACCTGAGGCAGAATTTTCAAAATCCTCTAGAGGGATATTTTAGAGAAGAAAGAAACGGATTCCATTTTTTGTGCAGTACACAAAATAACTTCATCCCAGCCACTAGATTATACTTCAGTACCATTCTGTGATTCTATAATGGGATATTGTGTACAAGTCTGGACCCTTGAGTTCAAAAAGAACCAGAAACCACTTGAAAGAGTCCAGCGCAGGGCCACTAAGATGATTAAGGGACTGGAACATCTTCCCTATGAGGACAGGCCAAGGGAACTGGGTTTCTTTAGCTTGGAGAAACTGAGGGTTGTCTTCATCAGTGTCTATAAATATGTAAAGGGTGAGTGTCAGGAGGACAGAGCCAGGCTCTTCTCAGTGATGTCCAATGATAGGACAAGAGGCAGTGGGTGCAAACTGGAGCATGCAAAGTTCCATGTGAACATAAGGAAAAACTTTTTCAGAGTGAGGGTGACAGAGCCCTGGGACAGACTGCCCAGAGAGATTGTGGAGTCTCCTTCTCTGGAGGCATTCAAACCCACCTGGATGTGTTCCTGTGTGACCTAATCTATGTGATCCTGCTCTGGCAGGGAGGTTGGACTAGGTGGTCTTTCAAGGTCCCTTCCAACCCCTAACATTCTGTGATTCTGTGATTCTTTAATAGCCCAAACCATTTATTTGTCACTTGCTCTGTGAAATTCATTCACACTATTTACATAGCACATAGAACAGAAAAGCCCACCGTAACAAGTGCTGCACTTATAACTGAGGTTATATGGTCAGCTGCTACTTCTGCAAAAGAGGAGAAGGATTCATCTAAATTGATGGTTTCCTCTTGGAGAAAAGATGCACGTTATGTCACTGTCAGCCTTCACCAAACTGCCAGTGTTTACATAGGAGTAAGTTGTCAGTGTTTATGCATGGGATGTATTTATATCAGGCTGCAATCTGTGATGTCTAGCACTCTGAGAGAGAATCAGTATTTCTTGATACTATTTTTAAGTTTGCTGCTAACTTGCTTTTTAACCTTGGCTAAGTCACTTAATCTTGCACTTAACACAGCTTGCTTTTCATTTTTTTGTCAGTAAAGTCAGTGAGCAGTAATATTAATGAGATTATTTACATAACCTGAAAGACAAAACCTGATAATAGCAGTGAGTAAGATTTGAGAACTGTTGTAACTCAGGTAGTGGTTGCTGTGCTTTCTGAGATCCCACAGGTGCTGTAAGAATGAAGTGTATTGCATAGCCATGTCAGTGGGTTCTGATGCAATCCTGGACAGGTTGCGTTATAACTAATGTTGCTTAAATCATTGTTAATAAATAAATTCAGAGAAAGTATCAGACTAAGACACATTCACACAGAGCTGAACAGATAGCAGAAATTTGGTATTACTTTACATTAGCTGCTTTTCTAGACAATGATTTTTATAAATCCAGATATAAAGTCCTTGGTGCACTGAGTATAAAAATGGATAAAAGCCGAGAATATAATTCCAGAGAGCCAGGGAAGAGGAGATGACAAAAAGTGGCCAAGACTGTCAGTGATGTGAGTTAAAAACCTGTGTTCCAGCATGATACAGTCTTCTAGACAAAGCAGGTCAACTGTGAAGAGTGATACCTTGGGATAAGAGGCTGGCTTCAGGCATGTGCATTACACAGATACTGCCTATATGCTCATATATGCCTGGATTCTGATATTTTACACCAGTGTAGAGCCACTTAATACAGCAGAAATCCATCTTCTGTTACACTGGATGCATGGCAGATTGCACAAGGTAGGAATCCGGTAATAGCTGCTGAAACTGTCAACAGCAGAAGGAAAACCAAGAACAATTCATTTGGCCATACACTTCTAAAAGCGTGTGGACAAGAAGTTGCGTCTTCTCTGAGCATCTGTTGAGCATTTTATATAAAAACTTCTGAGGATGCTTTACCTAGTGTTGCCTTGCAGTAGCTGGCAGTTAAATGCAGTATGACAGGAGAAAATGGGAATTCCAGGGGTTAGAAATGTGCTGAGCAATACCAGAATGGATGGGGTTTGGTCTCTGTGTTTGTATGCATACTTCTAAAGCGTTTTATGAGAGTAATATTTTTCTTTCCTCTGATGAAGTTTGCAGTAGGTTGTATTCATTTCTCCATACACACAAATTCTCAAGTCTTTTCCTATTCAAGTATAAGCTAAAATATTTTTGGTGAAAAAATTCATAAAGAGCTCAGTAGCACCTTCAAAATCATTACTCAGTACTGACTCCCAGTTAATTTCTTACCAGAAAAACAGAGCTTGCTGTGATGGAGCTGCTAGCTGAACTGCTCTTGCCTTTTTTGGTACAGTCTGCATTCTAGAATTTAATCAAAAAGGTAGAATCTGTTAACATGAGATTTTTAAATGCTTTGGGACTGGGGCTGTTACTTCTTATGTTTGTACAAGAATACAGCACAACCTAGTTGGCTTGTAGTGCTTGTGCTAGAGCAGTAAAATGTGTATAATTTCTAACAAGCCCAGTCCCCCCCAGCAGCAAACAAAGCTTGTAACTTGCATGTAAATTTATTTCCTGGATTCTTCTGCATCTCAGTGGATAAAGGAACTATGTCAGGAGTAGAGAAGAATAATAAATAGTAAAATACAAATATCAAAGGAAAGTCAATTTCCAGTGAAAAAAACCCAGTCTTTTCTGTGTGTCCTTTTTTTTTCATTTCTCTTGATTTGTATTTTTAATTTTAGTGTAATTTCAAGGTCTTGCATTCAGATCCCCCCCCAATAAAATTCCAGTTGAGAAAATTTGATTTAGTTTCCTGAAATGAGGAGTGTTTTCATATAAACCTTCTGAAAATACTAATACTTGTTTCCGTGTCTTAGGTGCACAGTTGGAGAAATAACAGATGCAATGAAGAAGGTGTTTGGGGAGCATAAAGCCAGTGACCGAATGGTGAGCGGAGCTTATCGCCAGGAGTTTGGAGAGAGTGATGAAATTCTTCATGCCATCAATAGGTGAGAATAGCTTCCTAAGAAGCCAGACACAGCATCCATGAGATACACAGTGCTACTCACTGTGCCCTACAAAAGCGTTTCCCAAACATGAATGACATCCCCAGAACAAAACAATGACCTGCATAGGCACTCTTCTGTCTGTAAGCAAGTGAGCTGAATAAGAAGAAATAAGTGCAATAAGAGAGTAGTCAAAACTTAACTTTGCTTGCAAACAAAGTCCACTGAGGTGATGTTATGATTCAAGGATTTTGTTCAAGTAGACCATGCCACTGGAGGATTAAGAAGCTGGGAAACATTGCCTTAAATCCTCATACACCAGATTTCTTCATTTGAAGACTGTGGAATCACAGAACGGTTGGGGTTGGAAGACGCCTCTGGAGATCACCCAGTCCAACCTCCTGCTAAAGCAGGATCACCCAGAGCAGGTTGCACAGGTTCATGTCCAGGTGGGTTTTGAATGTCTCCAGAGAAGGAGACTCCCCAACCTCTCTGGGCAGCCTGTCCTAGGGCTCAGTCACCCTCAGAGTGAGGACGTTTTTCCTCATGTTAAGATGGACCTTCCTGTGTTCCAGTTTGTGCCTATTGCCCCTTATCCTGTCACTGGGCAACACTCAGTGCCCTCAGATCCCCTCTCAATCTTCTCTAGGCTAACCAGCCCCAGCTCTCTCAGCCTTTCCTCATACAAGAGATGCTCCAGGCCCCTTATCATCTTTCTAGCCCTCCACTGGAATATCTCCATTAGCTCCTAGTCTTCCTTGAACTGAGGAGCTGGACACAATGATGTGGCCTCACTAGTGCAGATTAGAGAGGGAAGAGACCTCCCTTGACCTGATGGCCATGTTCTTCTTAATGCCCCCCAGGACACCATTGGCTTTCTTGGCCATGAGGGCACAGTGCCGGTCATGGAGAGCTTCTTGTCCACCAGGATTCCCAGGTCCTTCTCTGCAGCATTCCTTCCCAGCAGGTCAGCCTCTAACCTGTACTGGTACATAGGGTTATTCCTCCCTAGGTGCAGAGCCCTACACTTGATCTCTAAAATATTTCAGGCAATTCATATTTGCAGAACCTGATTTTGATCTGCCCAGAAGTTGTCCCTGCAACTTCACTCCTACTGTTCCTAAAATTGTAAGGCTAAAATCCAGATATCCATATACAATTCACAGTCTGTGGACGTTACTTATTCATATCAGAAGGGAGAAAACATCAGAAGGTGATAGTATGTGTGAAAACAGTTTCCTATTTGTGCCTTTTATCAGCTTCTGCCTTTGCTGCTGTCCCCTTGGGTAGAGAGACTGGCTTGCTGTAGTGGGTGGTGATGTAATATGAATTGATGCTCATAAGTCCCTGCTGTGTTGGGGCTTACACATTAAGGAGTTACAGGCTCTCTTGAAAGGGAATTACTTCATGGCTTCACAATGGTGATGTTTAGCCTGACTTGAAGTTGTGCTGAGCAATGTCACCATCATTTTTTATTTTGGATTTTAATATTTGTAATTATGTATTTACATGAAACTGAACTGAATTTATTCCTTGAGAAGCAAGATGAGGCTTCCTTTTTTACATACCTACTTTTATGTCCAAGGTCATATGTACCAGTTAATAAAGAAAACTGGATTTACTATGGACACAGTTAGGAAAGAAACTGGATTTACTGCGGTCACCTTTGCACAGCCTTCAAAAGTGTGATTTCACACTTGCCACACACTTGAACCAAGCCCTGAGTTGCAGTGACTCAGGTGGCCTTAGCCTGGCAGGCTTGGAGCACCTAGAGCTCTTCTTGTTGGGAGGGAGCTTATGGAAACAAGAATATGTAAACAGATTACAGAGAAATGGATTTTAAGATTCCACAGATCAATTCAGATATTCAGATACCTACTTCATTGATATTCTCAACAGTCCTTACAGATAGAGAAGGCTGGTGCAACTCCTGTACATCATCCAACAGAAAGCTTTGTCAGTCTGCTGCTTCAGGCTCTTTTGACTGAACCCCTTTTTAAGCAGCCCAAGTTCTTATTTTTTTCTCTCTTATATGATGAATTTTCCTGTTCCAAAATCATGTCCTGAGACTGTCCAAATCTGTGCAGATATCTAGAGTCATTCTTTTCCCCAAACTGTGCCACGTCCCAGGCAGGTCAGCACATGGTTTCAAGGCACACCAAATCCATGCAACTCTATCATTAACAGAATGCTCAGAGCAGTGTTAAATACCCCCCTCCTCCCATTACCCTCCCCCCAACCAACAAAACCCCCTGTTTTATTTCTGGGAGGTGGTAGTCTTAGTGTCCCACTCAAGGACAGATACTGGAGGGTACATGGATAACGAAAAGTGTCTTTGTGAGGGAGTGTACTGACAGAACAAGGGGGAATGGTCTTAAACTGAAGGAGGGGAGATTTAGATTAAAGGAAGAAATCCTTCCCTGTGAGGGTGGTGAGACCCTGGCACAGGTTGCCTAGAGAAGCTGTGGCTGCCCCTGGATCCCTGGCAGGGTTCAAGGCCAGGTTGGATGGGGCTTTGGGCACCCTGGGCTAGTGGAGGGTGTCTCTGCTTGTGGCAGGTGGTGGAACTAGATGGGCTTTGAGGTGCCTTCCAACCCAAATGAGTCTGTGGTTCTATTATTAATCATAGCCTAAAAAGTTAAAGGCTGAATTAACATAGTACAAATTACTTGTTAGTAACCAGTAAGAGGTATCAATCATAGTGATCCTTGACATCCCTTCCATCCCAAACCAATCTGGGATTCTATGAAGTGAGATAAAAGATGAGTCCCCGGGGCTGTGGCTTCACAGTCACGTTTACTCAACAGAAATCTGAACTGCTGCTGACCTGAAAATGGGAGGGACAGGGATGAGCTCAGAGAATGGGGGATATGGTAATCATTTCTGCACAGCCTTGTGCCCAGCTGGCTGATGATGCATAACATGATGCCTGGGACTCCTCTATAACCTGTGTGCTATGCAAGTACCTTTGAAATAATTGGTCCTAATTATCCGTAAAATCTAAAAATTTTCTTTTAGTGAGTTGTCATTCAGCTCATTCAGTCCACAGAGAATTCAGGTTTTTGTCTGTTACAAAGCAGAAAAGTAGAGGAGTGGTTTTCTTTAAAGAATGTTTTGTTGTTCAGGATGGTAATTGCAGGAAATTGGTCAGTAGACACGAGCATTATTGCAATACACTGACTACATAGACAAGTCATGACTTAGAAGATCTTTTGGTTTGATGTACAGAAATGCTGCTACAGTTGCAGCCTATTTTATTTTATTTTATTTTATTTTTGTAAATAGTTCTGATGGATCCCAGTGACTTACACTGTTATAATATGTGTTCTCAGAGTTAACAAGTTCACGGATCGTGAGGGGCGCAGGCCTCGTATACTCGTTGCAAAGATGGGTCAAGATGGCCATGACAGAGGAGCTAAAGTTATTGCTACAGGATTTGCAGACATTGGATTTGATGTGGACATAGGTCCCCTCTTCCAGGTATGACTGACTGAGCTGTGCCCCATGTATTTCACATGCAGCGATTTCTCCCTCTACCCCTTGCTCAGCAGCCAGGCTGGGGCTGTGACTTGTCACGTACTCCTCTTCCCACACAGACCCCTCGAGAAGTGGCCCAGCAGGCAGTTGATGCAGATGTGCACTGTGTTGGTGTGAGTACACTTGCAGCAGGCCATAAAACACTTGTGCCTGAACTCATCAAAGAGCTCAATGCCCTTGGACGCCCAGACATTCTTGTCATATGTGGAGGTGTCATCCCACCTCAGGTATGGGTCAGCATCATTTCTGTCAAGACCAGGAGACTGCTTTATTTCTGTCTGTGCTGGTTTTAGCTATTTCCTATATTCTGTTAGGGCCAGAGGTGATTTACAGCGCTGAAGGCTACTGTGTTCAGTCACTAGGGTCAGCACCAGGGTTGCAGAGTGCTGTCAGGTCTCATTGATCTGGTTTTCTGTACACCATGTCCTGGTTCAACTTACAGCCTTTCTCAGATGGAATGTTAAGTCTTGTTGGGAAAAGACTAACCTCAGGGAGATGTTCTTTATGCTTTGTTGTTTCAGATTGCCAGTACCTTGCATATTACTGATAAAGGCTAGCTCCTCTTTTAAAAGACTTTATGACTTAGAATGGTAGTTGGAAGAGGCACAGCTAGTGACAAAGACACATGGCAGGTCCCGGAACCTATAGGCTGAGGATCTCATTCATTGTTTGCTTCTCCTCATGTTCCCCTTTGTCATACCTCAGTGCTGCCTCTCATTTCCTTTGCTTGACAATTTCTCCTATATTGCTGAATGCTTTGTTGAATGCCCTTGCAGTCAGGTCTGTGCTTTTGTCTTTACCTTTTCCTTAGTTTATTCACATCTGCCTGGCTGTGCCACCTGTAGCATTGTCTCCTGTCTAAAGACTCAAACTGATTTTGCATATAAATCTCCTGCTACTCCCTTTTCCCAGACTCTTTACTTTTCTAGCCAGTTAGGTAAGTGTTCAGGAAAGACAGACTTTTATATTGAACAAACAAACCTCACAGTATTTTTCTGAGAGGCAAGTTGTGTTCTGTCCTGTCTCTCAATGGGATGCAACTAGCCAGTGGTTGGAAAGGTAGAATATATTCTATATAGAAATGAGAGAGACTGTGTAACTGCTTCCTAGGTCTTCTGTAACTTTCAGGACAATGACAAAATTAGAGCGACTTAGATTGCAGTAGGCCACTGGCAGTTATTTGGTCCAAGCCCTTATTTAAAACAGTATTTTCAAAATTAGAAGTTAGATCAAATTTAGATTAGGTTATTCATGGTCACATCCAGTTGGCTTTTGAATCTTTTCCAAGGATCAGACAGTAGTTGGTTTCTAAACAAATCAAACTTTTCCCATGGATATTTTTTAATATTTCCTTTTTACTTCCTAACCACCAAGTTTTCTCATTTCACTTGAGGCTGTGCTGCCTCTGAGGCCTGTTGCATTTGCTTTCTCAGGCCCAGCATACAGGATAGAGCGCACACCAATTAATAAACCAATTATCAATTGCCTGTTGCACTATTAACTGTAACTCTTCAATTCCTTTCTGAACAGGACTACGACTTCCTGTATGATGCCGGCGTTACCAATGTGTTTGGTCCAGGGACTCGGATTCCAAAAGCAGCTGTCCAAGTGTTGGATGATATTGAGAAGTGCCTGGAGAAGAGGCAGCAATCTATGTAATGGCAAAATGTCACACAATGCAACCTGCCTTATACTAATTGCTTACAGAATGTAATCATCAGCAAGGGATGGCCAGCCACATACCTTTGGTTCCACTGCCCTGTGGCCTGGTGTTTTCTGCTTTCTAAGAAAGTTGTAAACTCTCTGCTTGTTCTATTTGAGGATTATTTATATGTGTACCCCAGGAAAGTTTTATCTCTAGAACTATGACTTCAGGAAACGAAGGGAATTGAGTAGGTGAGTTTGCTTGTTTTTCCCAGATATGCTGATAAATTAAATACCCCTTCCAGCTCTTGGGTTGATCTCTTTTGCACACAGGGAACTTCTTTTGAAGATTTTTTTGGCAGGCATTGTAGACCAAGAGGTCTCCAGGCAAAATCAGTACAGTTCAGCAGAGATGTGATTGAATCCAGCAGCACTTTGATGTTAACATTAATCTGAGTTAACTCTCTTTAGAAATACATGAGTAGAGAAGCCATCATTTTTCAAGGTTCATGGTTTGCTTACTGAAATACAAATCATGTGCCTGGCAGTAACCAGCACAGTGGTAGCTGTGCACCTCTGCTCCAAGCATCACTGCCCTTCCTCAGTACATCACTGTTTTCTCAAGGGAAACTCGTTCCAGTTCTCCTTCTCCCAGACTGGGTTCTGTAGTTTTGTCTAGTATTGTTCTTGCCATCCCTGTCTGTTCAGCCGTTGGAATTTCTTGAGGTAAGTTGATGGTAAATTCTCACCATTTTCATCTCCCTTCCAGGAGGAATTTTGATTTGTAGATGTGAAAAGCCCTGTATACATATAGGGTAAAAGGGCTGTGAGGGTCTTTTGGGGGACAGTCTCTGGCATTATGGCCCTATCCCAATTTATTTTGCCTTGTGACTCATGGCATCCCATCACTGGGAGCAGCCCAGAGGAGAAGGACTTGGGAGTTTTGGTGTATGCAAAGCTCAGCATGAGCTGGCAGTGTGTGCTTGCAGCCTAGAAAGCCAACCGTGTCCTGGGCTGCATCAAAATCAGCATGACCAGCAGGTGGAAGGAGGGGATTCTGCCCCTCTGCTCTGCTCTGGGGAGATCCCACCTGTAGTACTGCACCCAGCTCAGGGGTCCTGAGGACAAAACAGACATGGAGCTGTTGGAGTGAATCCAGAGCAGGCCAGGAGGATGATCCGAGAACTGGAGTACCTCTGCTATGAAGAAAGGCTGAGAGAGTTGGGCTTGTTCAGCCTGGAGAAGAGAAGGATCCAGGGGCACCTTACAGCACCTTCCAATACATGAAGGGGCTACAGGAAAGCTGGAGGGGCTGGTTACAAGGGCAGGGAGTGACAGGACAAGGGGGAATGGCCTTGAACTGAAGTGGTGTAGATTTAGATGAGATAGTAGGGCTGTGAGGCCCTGGCACAGGTGCAGAGAAGCTGTGGCTGCCCCTAGATCCCTGGCAGGGTTCAAGACCAGGTTGGATGGGGCTTTGGGCACCCTGGGCCAGTGGAGGGTGTCCCTGCCATGGCAGGGTTGTTGGAAATAGATAGGCTTTGAGGTTCCTTCCAACACAAACCAGTCTGGGATTCTATAAAAGGAGATGACAGCCTTCCTGGCATAGTCCTTGTAGCTGTGTCATGGTGGAATGAGCTGTTGCAAACTTCTAAGGGCTTCAGCACCATTATACTTTATTCAGAATGCGATGCTCTGCAGTTGAGCTGACATTGCACATGCAATAAATAGCATTGTGTCCTCTCTCTGAAGACTGGAATTGATGAGATCTTTCTTTAACATAAGCTCATTTGGTGGGGCCTGTACCTGTAGTCTCATGCTGCTCAGAAACAAGGGGGTTAAATGACCTGCTGTTTTCTTCTCTCTTTCTAATTAAGGGTTAAAACAGGTCCTAACAAGACCTTTCCCTTGAAAACTTCTTGGGGTTTTTTCCTTAACTATCTGTAAGTATCTGATTCCCTCCAGGAAAGATCAGTGTGGTTCAGACCCGGATATACAGAAAGTAACAACAATAAAAATCCTCCCTTATCTCTTTTCATGAGCCTTCTTGTCTGAAAAAAACACATAGTCAAAGGGTTGGTGATGTCTAAACTTTATAATGACACTGTTTTAATTCATTGCTTTCTGTCTATGATTTCTCTTCAATAATGTGTATCGTGTCACAGAGGAAAAGGTGTTGACACAGTTACGACTTACTTGATTGAGAATTTATTAAAAGCATAAGGTAAATCAAAGGTTAAACCTTAGCAGCACTTAATGATTGAATAGTTTTTAAAGCTTTACAAGTGATTTAGTAAAAATATATTTGTATATTGATTAAACAGAGACTTAAATACAGATTTGAAGATGACAAGATTCACACTAACTGTAAGGTATCTTACATATGTAGATATATGTACACACACATAAAACATAAGATAAACAAACACAGGCAAAAAAACAGAAGTGGTAGGGCCTGTGATATGTCACCCACACTCGTAAAGGCAAATATGTGTAGTTTATATAAGTAGAAAGGTGGATGAAGGAAGCCTGGAGTTAAGATTTTCCTCTTCAAGGTTAGGGTAAAAAACTCACAGCGCATTGTCATTCCTCAGTGAGAGGAGTTGAGACTCAAGAAGGGTGACTTCACACTGGTCTTCCATCAGCCGATGTTTCTTGAGAGTTTGTGCTTTGTGAGGCATCCCAGCTCAGGGGAGATGCCCACTGTGATCTGGGAGAGCTCAAAGGGTCTCACTTAGAATTGCTATTTATAGGATCTGAGGTAACTGAATTTTGTCACTTCAGCTCAGTTCGGATGGCAAAAAATTTTGGTACTTTCCACCAGTTGTGCAGACACAGAACTTCTCTGACATCTCCCCATGTCAGGAGGTGATTGATCCTCATAACCAGGATCATAGAATCATAGAATGGTTTCGGTTGGAAAAGATCTTTAAGATCATCGAGTCCAACCATTCCTGTCCTATGCTAAACCATATCCCTGAGCACCTCATCTACCCATCTGTTGAACACACCCAGGGATAGTGACAACCCCCTCCCTGGGCAGCCTGTTCCAGGCCCTGACAACTCCTGTAGTGATGAATTTTTTCGTGACATCTAACCTGACCCTGCCCTCGTGCAGCTTTGTGTTGGTATCGGGCCCTTTAAGGAACAAAAATACTCAAGTGAACAGACTTTCCTTCAGGCTCCTCGGTGCTGCTGAAGCAGAGATCCCTTACAGGATGACAGGCTACGACAGGACGTGATTTTCCCATATGTTCTCTGCTGCAGGAGCAGCACAGCGAGGCATGGAACATAGTGCTTGCTGACAAGCTGGCGTCGGGCTGTCAGCCCTCATCGGTAACGGCGTGTGGTTGCCAGCCAACTCTCCTCCTCAACCTGGCTGCTCCTCAGGCTGGTGAGAGTTTGGCTTAGTGCAGAATCAAGTATGTGCGACCTGTTTTGTTTCAGTATGGGTATTTTTGGTATATTCCAGGACAAAATAACTCCAAACTGTGGGTCTACGCACTTGGGTCTTTCCAGTAGGACGGAGCAAGGTAGCAGCAGGTTACTGCATGACTCATTTCCCTTGGGCAGTACTGAAACTGTAGCTCTGACATTCTCTGTTTTGCACAGACACAATAAAGATAGGACAAAGGGCTGGAGATAATTTACACATGGGATTTGACTTCCTGTGGTGCATTGTCTGTCCTGGAAGAAACTCTGATAGAGGAAGAACTTGAGTGTGGCACCAAGCCCTGAGCCGGCACCCTCACTGCAGAACAAACTCCCCCTTGTGTTTCATTTGGTGGAGGTGTGAATGGTTTCTCCATTTGCACAGTGTCACCCCAAGCAGTGGGGTGGAACCCAGGTCTCCACAGTGTTAGTGAAGGGACCTACAAGAAAGCTGGGGAGGGACTTTTTAGAAGAGCAGGGAGTGATAGGACAAGGGGGAATGGTTTTAAATTGTATGGGGGTAGATTTACATTGGATATTAGGAAGAAATTCTTCACTATGAGGGTGGCGAGGCCCTGGCACAGCTTGCCCAGGGAAGTGGTGGCTGTCCCCTCCCTGGAGGTGTTCAAGGCCAGGTTGGTTGGGGCCTTGAGCAGCCTGGGCTGGGGAGAGGTGTCCCTGCCCATGGCAGGGGGATTGGAACTTGATGGGCTTTAAGGTCCCATCCAACCCAAACCATTCTGTGATTCTAAATGCCATGGAATTTCAGTTATAATCTGAACATAAATCAACTTTATGAAACTCAAGAAAAAATTAGTCCCTGTGTAGTGTGCTGCACTTCCATTCCTAGTTCTCTGGTCAAGGGCAGCCCAGCTTTTTAATTTTCTGTACACAACATGAAGCTATCTAAAACTGAGCCTCTGCTGAGGATGTTTCAATTTGCTTCTCAGAGAGACTGAAAAGTGGAAAAGACATTTGAGCCATTTTGATAAGCAAACACTTGCAGGCTTTGATTTATAAAACTGAAATACATGAACAGGTAACAAATCGGGCTCAGTGTTACACTTCAGTGGTACGCAGATCTTGTGGTTTTACAGTGATTTTGCCTGTATTGCTGAGTGGCACATTTTCAGTACTGTTTAGGCTTTATAAGCTTTTACAACTGGGTGTGGACCTGTTCTGCTCCTAAAGTTTTCACGGAGGATACTCGTATTGCAGTGTGTTGTAGTGCATTGTGTGTGTGTCATTGTGGTGGGTGCCCCCCAAAACCACTCTATTGCTGCCCTCCTCAGCTGGGCAGGGGAGAGAGATCCAGTGAAAGGCTTGTGGGAGAGATAAAGGCAGGGAGAGATCACTCACCAGTTACTGTCATGGGCAAAACAAACTCAACTTAGGAGAAAAAATCAATATAATTTATTACCAAGCAAAAATGATGAGAAATAAGAAGAAAGCTTAAAACCCTTCCCCCAACCCCTCCCTTCTTCCCAGGTTCAACTCCACTCTCCATTTCCCTTTAAGATCATCGAGTCCAACCATTCCTGCCTTCTACTAAACCCTATCTCTAAGTACCTCATCTACCTGTCTGTTAAACACATCCAGGCATGGTGACTCCACCATCTCCCCGGGCAGCCTGTTCCACCTCCCAGCAACTCTTTCAGTGAAGAATTTTTTCCCTTCAGCTTTCACAAGCTCCCCTCTTAGCATTTTCCCCTCTGCCCCGCATCCCTCTTCCCTTTTCCCATTTCCCGGAGCCATGGGCTGTCAGAGGTGACTGTTTCCCAGCAGTTGCTTCACCTCTTGGTATCTGGGAGAGAAGATTGAGCACAGCCTCATTCTACGTGAAGCCTCTGGGAGCAACAACCCCAGACAAGGAAATGCCACCCTGGAAGCTAACAATTTAGGAATTCTTCACAACTTTTTACAAATAAACCTAGTTCAGTCTAGTGGAAAAGTTAAGAGAGTTGGCAACACTGTCAGTGGCAGGAGTTCAGGGGAAGGCAAGCTCCCTAAAGTTGCCTAGCCCTAAGTGATTGATTTGTGCCTTAGCATATGTTACAACTCATGTCTCATTTTGTTGGTTCTTTGGTAATCCACACTCCACAGGAACTGGAATTCCCATAGCCACAGAAGTGTTTCAACCCATCTTTTAATCCTGCTCTTGGCCTTAGCTGTAGGTTATAAAATTAAGCTAATTATTATGGCCTGAGTGTGGTAAAAGTTTTAAAGTCTATTCACTATTGGTTTAGGTTTATGTTTAACTTCTGTGTGAAATCTGTCTGTCTTCACTGAACCTAAAGCAAAGATAAATCAGAGTCACAGAATCATTTATGCTGGAAAAGACCTTTAAGGTCATCACCTACCTGGCTACAACCTCCTTTTGGTAGTTGAGAGCGATAAGGTCTCCCCTCAGCCTCCTCTTCTCCAGGCTGAACAACCCTGGTTTCCTCAGCCTCTCATCAGTCTTGTGTTCCAGACCCTTCACCAGCTCTATTGTCCTTCTCTGGACACACTCCAGGGTCTTGAAGTCTTTCTTATAGTGAGGGGCCTAAAACCGAACCCTGTATTTGAAGTGCAGCGTCACCAATGCCCAGTACAGGAGGATGATCACCTCCCTGGACCTGCTGACTCGCTATTCCTGACACAAACCAGGATGCCATTGGCCTTCTTGGCCACCTGGGCACACTGCTGGCTCATGCTCAGCCAGCTGTTGACTGAGACCCCCAGGTCCTTTTCCCCCAGGCAGCTTTCCAGCCTCTCTTCCGCAGATGTAGTCAGCTGAGCAAGGGGGGGAAGCAAGAATGGCTGCAGCTATCTAACCACATTCTGTACATTTCAAACCCTATGGACAGGTGTTTATGCCCTTTAAAACCACAAGCAGTAAGTCAGAGAGATATTTAAACTGTAGGAAATCAAAATTTCCACTTCTTTTGTTAGAACTGCCAAGCAGGATGATGTTACAGTTGTACGTATGATTTTAACAGAGTCCTAGGTTCATAGAATCAAGGAACTGTTTGGGTTGGAAGTGACCTCAAAGCCCATCTAGTCCATGGACAGGGTCACCCTCCACTAGCCCAGGGTGCCCAAAGCCCCATCCAGACTGTCCTTGAATCCTGTCAGGGATCCAGGGGCAGCCACAGCTTCTCTAGGCACCCTGTGCCAGGGCCTCACCGCCCTCACAGGGGAGATTTTTTTCCTTGTATCTCACCTAAATCTCCCTCCTTCAGCTTAAGGCCATTTTCCCTTGTCCTGTCCCTCCCTGCCCTTGTAACCAGCCCCTCTCCATCCTTCTGTAGCCCCTTTACACACTGGAAGGCTGAGGTCAGTAAACTGTTCTCTGCTGCAGTTGTGTCAGTGCTCCAGCCAGAGGGGAACTCATTATCTCAGAAGCTCCCGCTGAAGCGATAAAAGCAACAACTGTGTCTGTGGGGTTGCTTACTGCTGGGCTGGTTATCCTGGGGATGTCTTTGGGCATGCTGTACAGAGTCCTCCTCCAGAAAATAAATGCTCTGACAGCTTTCACTGTAGAAGATCTGTTCTACCTCAGCAAACGGCCTAAGTGCGCGGTTCCCCTTGCCAAGAGGTTCCTTCGCTTCTCGCTGGGCTCCCTGTGATACACACAAGACATCCTCTGCCGACTGCCACATCCCCACCTCACCTCTTCAGACTCCTGTTGGATCCCATGTTTTGTGGCACTGGTGCCGTACCTCTGGCATCCTCCTTATGGAGCTGTGGATCTCCGTAAGACATTTTGATAGCAACCACTTTATCCTACCCTGGCAGTGAGTATTTCTTGCTACCCATATGGTTTTCTGTCTGGATTGCCAGGAAGCTATGCTCTACAGCTGTATTTATTTGGTAACAGTTTGTGTTCAACCTATGGGTTTCTCTGCTGGCTGTTTCACTGCTACAGCCAAGAGTCTGCAGATCACATTAAGAAGTCAAAAGCGTAAGAAAAAACTCCCACAAAAATAAGAAATCCTCTTTTAATGATAGCTGTTACCCTGAAAAGAAGTTTAGCTTCCATGTTTTTATGTCTAGTACATAAACCTATTTCCTCTAAAGTGGAAATTCTTGGAAAAAAAATATAGCAGGGTTTGTTTCTTTTTTTCTTTTTGCTGTGCAGCTCAAAGGCGATATTTGAGAGTTGCTTTAAAAATATACACTTAACCCCCTGTATCTGACATAAGATAGACAGTGACAACCCCAAGCGCTGCATTCCAACTCGTTTGGGCCCCCCTGAGGGAGCCCACATGTGGCCAAACCATCGCTGCCTTTCAGTGAGCTGCAGCTCCCTGGTCCTCCACCTTGGCAGCTGAAGAGAGATGAGGGTTGCCACGTCCACTCCACATCATCGATACGGGATGTTCTGCAGAGTTGTTGGTGCTGAGGAAACGAACTCTCCAGCCACAGCAACACTGCAGCTGTTTGATTTCCTGGCGGAAGGTTTTGCTGAAGATGTAGTAAATGAAAGGGTTGTAGGCTGTTGAAGATTTGGCAAAGAGGCAGGGAAGAAGAGTAACGATGGGCTGGAGGGAATCACTGCAGTTAAATATGGACCAGAAGCTGGCGGCTGCGTAGGGTGTCCACGAGCTCAGGAAGCCAACGGAGATAAGCACAGCCATCTGAAAGGGAAATGGGGTTTCAGTTCTCAGCTGGCACTGGCTGGGTCTGGTGCTCAGGTACGTGGTGTGTGGATGAAACCACACCCGAACCAGCGGAAATACCTGGAACTGCCTGCTTGCTGTGTTGTGCCACAAGCATGGGCAACGCTTTAATTCCCACCCAGCACATCTGCACTGTGGGTTTCTTACAGAATCACAGAATCTTCTGAGCTGGAAGGGACCCATAAGGACCATCGAGTCCAGCCCTGGCTCCACGCAGGGCCAGCCAAATCTGAGCATGAGTCATCATGTACCAAGTCAGACTGAGTGCATCATCCAGGCACTTCTTGACCTCAGCCAAGCTCAGTGCTGTGACCACTTCCCTGGGGAGCCTGTGCCAGTGCCCGACCTCCCTCTCAGTACAGAATCTCTTCCTAACACCCAACCTAAATTTCCCCTCGTTCAGCTTCATGCTGTTCCTCAGCTTCTATCACTGGTTGCCAAAGAGAGGAGAGAGATCGGTGTCTTTCCCTTCTCTCCCCCTCATCAGGAAGCCACAGACCGTGATGAGGTCTCCCCTCAGCTTCCTCTTCTCCAGGCTGAGCAAACCCAGGGACTTCAGCTATAAGGCAGTTTTTTCCATTAACTCCCCCTGACTCTAGCTGCAGCGTGACAAGGGACACAGCCCAACCAGAAACTCCAGCCTATCAATAGACCGAAATGGGCTACTGAAGTGCTGAATTGAAAAAAGTTATATGAAACCCTCCTGTTTCATACAGGATTTCCATATAGCTCTCACTGGGAGTAGCCCCTCAATTAGAAATAACTCCACCCCAGCTACAGCATGAAAGGATTCAGCAGCTATTCCAGCATGCCCAGAAATGTGTATATCTATGAAAATCTGGGATGCAACCACCTAAGATTTAACAAGCTGCATTATACCTGCAGGATTTTATCCTGATCAAGCTACTGAAATGAGAAGGATGCCAGAAGCCCCCCGCTCCTCTGAGAAGCACAGAGGATGGGTGAGACCCAAACCACAGATCCATCTTTGGTCAATACTAGGCGAAAGCAATGAAGGGTCATCATAAGCCAGGCAGGAGCAGAGCCAGATCTCTGCGGGCTCATGATTACTGCAGATTCATCAGTGGGGTAACTCACCAACGTCAGCTTCTTCTCCAGTTTTGCTGCATTAGGGATCCTGTCAATATTCTGTATCTCTTGGTACATTTTATGAACCTTCCAGGCAATTCCCAAGTAACAGGCAACGATGGTCACTGCAGGCAGGACTGTGCACAGGAGGAACATGCTCAGGATGAATGAAAAGCCATTGGAGGAGCTGTGGAACTTGCTCCAGGCTATTGTGCAGGAGATGCCAAATGGCTCAGGACCATAGTAGCCCCAGCCTACCAAGGGCAGAATGGCCCAGAGCAAGGAGTAGAGCCAGATGAGAGCAATCAGGACACGAACAGTGTTCTTGGTGATTTTGTTGCCTGCAAGAAAGGAAGAGCAAGCATATATGAATTTACTCTCAGCCACATGGTTTTTGCCATAACTTCTTCTCCAAAAGAATGGTGGCTACAGATGCTCTTGGGCTGCTGATGCAGTTCTCTTTCAGCTTTGGGCTTCTTCAGAGACAAAGCAGAGAGTGTCTATGGATTGGCCTCCAGCCAGGGTCAAATCACCACAGTCCTTATTGATGCCCAATATGAGGCTCGAGGAATTTGAGATGAGGGCAGTAATTGGAAGAGGGAAAGGGCAAAACAGACTGAAGATAGCTGGGGAGTGTAATAAATTGTGGGGAATTTCTGTTGGGATGGGGATTTTGATGATAATTCTTAAATATGTGATTCACAGAGGCCCTCAGTGCTGATGCAAAATTTGGCAAGTCAGGGAGCTTCACAAAAGCAAGATGACACAAAATGTACTGTGCTTCCAGACCAGGATTGCCAGGAGAACTCTCTTACAAGTTTCAGTATGGCTGCTTGCACACAAATATGAAGATAAGACAGTCTGGTCCAGCAAAACATCAGGGCTCTGCACTCTCAGGTAGTTTCACTTGGTGTTACCAAGAGTGAGAAGCCTCTCAGTAATTGGTTTAATAAGGAATTTAATCTGATCCTTCCTGGAGCATTAGAGGTTTGATATTGGGTGAAAAGTTGAGGCTTATTTCTACAGTTCTTGTGCTGATACTCCCTGCCACATTCAGCAAGTACCTCTCTGAGCATTGTAGCCCAAAGGCACCCTTATGAGGTTACCAGAGACATCATTACTTACTGTTAGATTTGGGTGAATTGGTAACAAGAAGTCGAATCACAGCCATGGCACACAGGGTCATCATGCTGCAGACACCAAAAAGGAAACCCATCAGGGCATAATAAATGCAGGACGCATCTCCACCCAGCCAGGCATGGTTCCAGGCAGATGCAATGGCCAGTGGATACATGCTGATTGCCATCCCAATATCTGCTGCAGCCAAGTTGGCTGTAAGCAGCTCTGGTGACTTCAGGAGGGAAGAGTGTTTCACAGCTGTAGCGAGGACGGCTGCATTTCCAAGGATTGTGAGAATGGCTGAAAGAGAAGAATCAGCAGAGAAAATAGTATCACATGATTAGCATATCTGTGAAGTGCTTATCTGTGAAAAATGCCAGTCATTGGTCTGGGACTAAAGTCCTAGAAGATAGGACAGACTGGGACAGACTGGAAGAGTGGCCAGGAGTCAACACCTCAGAGGCCACACTATGTTGTGCTGATGCTTTGGAAACACACCAGTGTGTATCTGCTATGCCCTGCTGTCCTGATTTTGGTAGGGATGGAGTTAATTTTCTTCCTAGCAGCTGGTGTAGTGCTGGGTTATACATTTAGGATGAGAATCACGTCAATAACACACTGATACTCTGGTTGTTGCCAACCAGTCAAGGACTTTGCAGCTTCTCATACTGCCCTGTGATGAGAAGGTGGGAAGCACCCAAGAAGCTGGGAGGAGACACAGCTGGGACAGACTGGCCAAAGGCATATTCCATACCAGTATGTCTTGTGCTGTCTATAACTGGGGGGTTGGCCTGGATCTAGCTGAGTGTTGGCTTTGGGTGGTGTGAAATTGTGCTCTGCATCATTTGTTTTGTATATTATTCTGTTACTGCTATCAGCATCTTCATCATTGCCATCATCATCATTATCTTCTCTGTCCTATTCAACTGTCTTTATCTCAACCCCCTTTTTTTTTCCTTTTCAATTCTCTCCTCCATCCCACAGGGAGGGGGAGGAGAGCGAATGTCCAGCTCTGGGCCCCTCAGTTCAAGAAGGACATAGAACTCCTTGAAAGAGTCCAGCTCTGGGCCACCAAGATGATGAAGGGAGTGGAACATCTTCCTTATGAGGAAAGGCTGAGGGAGTTGGGCCTCTTTAGCCTGGAGAAGAGGAGACTGAGGAGTGACCTTATTAATGTTTATAAATATGTAAAGGGTGAGAGTCAGGAGGCTGGAGCCAGGCTCTGCTCAGGGATGGCAGCGACAGGACAAGGGGCAGCGGGTGCAGCTGGAGCAGAGAAAGTTCCATGGGAATGTCAGGAGGAACATTTTCCCTGTGAGGGTGACAGAGCCCTGGGACAGGCTGCCCAGAGAGGTTGTGGAGTCTCCTTCTCTGGAGACATTCAAACCCGCCTGGATGTGTTCCTGTGTGATTTAGTCTGTGTGATCCTGCTCTGGCAGGGGGGTTGGACTAGATGATCTTTTGAGGTCCCTTCCAACTCCTGACGTTCTGTGATTCCATGATTCTGTGTGGTTGTTTTAGCTGCCAACCAGGTTAAACCCCGACACCTGCTATGAAACCTTGTTTTTCAGCTCACAGCAAGGAAACTTGTTCTCTTAGGTAAGCAGATAGGAAATGCCACCTGGATGGTGTTTCTGAAAGCTGCTACACAGCTCAGTATCCTCACCTCAGCATCTCCTGTTTTGCTTCAGCCAGCTCTTCGGTTTCAGTTCCTGCCTCCCCGCTCAACAGGGATTTCCCTGTCAGGTTGTGTTTGCACTATGGACCTGCTGGAGCAAAGGGAGCTTTAGATGCCTGTTCAGAGCCTCCTGTAGTGCTGGCCAGCCCTACTGACTGGGGGAAATTTTGTCATAACAATAGTAGACCTTGTCTTGCCCCTTCCTATCACTGCACTATAGCTCTTCACTTCCAAGTCACACTTCATGCACTACACCCCACCTGTCGCCCTGTGGCTGTTGTATGATGTGAATATCCCACACTGCCAGGTTAAACAGGCCTATCCACCTTCATTTTTCCCTGGTAATATTCCCACTTCTCTTTTCTATTGAAGAACTCCAGCTGTCCTGCCTGCTTGTCCCCTCTTTTCATCTGCTGCCCTCAACTTCCCAAAACCTTCCCTCTTTACAGTGTAGAATCACAGAATCACAGAATATCCTGAGCTGGAAGGGACCCAGAAGGACCATCAAGTCCAACACTGGCTCTGCACAGGGCCAGCCAAGTCAGAGCATGAGACTGAGGGCATCATCCAGACACTTCTTGAACTCAGTCAAGCTTGGAGGTGTGACCATTTCCCTGGGAAGCCTGTTCCAGTACCCAACCACCCTCTCAGTACAGAACCTCTTCCTAACATCCCACCTAAACCTCCCTTGTTGCAGCTTCACACCATTCCCTTGGGGTTCTATCACCAGTCCCCAAAGAGAGGAGAGAGATCAGCACCTGCCCCTTCACTCCCCATCGTCAACCACAGACCACGATGAGGTCTCCCCTCAGCTTCCTTCTCTGGAGTTCCAGCTGAAGCCTCCAGGGGACTGAGCTGCCTCCACAGTCCACATGTGCTGACTGGGTAGCAGAGGGTCCTCGTTTGGCCAAGGACCACGATCACCCTTTGACACCCACCCTGTTCTGGTGGTCTCTGAGAGCAGTGAGACAGACCATAGAAATTGTTTTTCCATGCAACAGAGCAGAGACTGCTTTGCAACGAGACCTGTGGGACAGAGGTTATTCAGGTACACCATGGGCCTTCAAAGCCTTCATGACGACAGTGTCACAAGTACATATAGCAAGTAGGTCATTTTTCTTTCAAGTGAGCATTGTGCTGGAGCTGCACTGTGACCAAAGGCTTTCCTGAGGTGTCCCCTAAATTCAGAGGTGAAATAGAGAAACAGGAAATGATTCTGTCCTGTTCCCTCATCACTGTGAAAGCAGAAAGGCTGCACTTGCTCACAGATACCATGTAACGAGAGTGCTCACAGAGGAGTTAATAAAGGCACATGCAATGAAATGGAATAAATGAACTGGCATAAATCCAAGTGTGGGAAGAGATGCCACCACAAAGCTTTACACAGAATATAGATACAGATCTGAGACACTACATCCCTCATTCACTCATTCACTTCCTAACCACACACCCTCACTTGAGCTCCCGAGAGCTGCAGGCCTGCATGTGCAGAGATGCCCACAGTGGCTTGGCACCAGACAGCTCGCTGACAGAGAGCAACCCATGGCTTGGTGGGGAGAGCACTCCCCTGCCCAGTGATGGCATAGGTTGGGACATCCTCAGGCTTCAAGACAAAAATGAACCCACTGCACAAGAGGTAGGACTCAGATCTTAGACTTACCCTCAGGGGTAGACATCCAGGCCCACCCTCTCTTTTACATTGACAGATGCTGTCCCGTCCCCCACCCCACTGCCTGTGAGGCTGCTGGCGGGCATGGGACAAAGCTGTGCTAGTCATCAAACCACAGAGAAGTTGTGGTGAGTGATGCAGAATGCACCCTGGCCTTGTTTCCTAATACAAATCATCAACATTTACCATCAATACTTATCAGTATCTAAAGGGTCGGTGTCTAGAGGATGGGGCCAGACTCTTCTCAGCAGTGCCCAGTGACAGGAAAAGGGGCAATGGGCACAAACTGGAACACAGAAAGGTCCATCTCAACTTCAGGAAAACCTGTGCTGGCAGAGCACTGGGACAGGCTGCCCAGAGAGGCTGTGTATCTCCTTCTCTGGAGAGATCCCAAACCTGGCTGGACACGATCCTTCACAGCCTGCTCTGGGTGATCCTGCTTTAGCAGGGGGCTGGACTGGGTGATGTTCAGAGGTCCCTGCCAACCCTTACCAATAAATAAATAAATCAAGGGACACAGGGTCCTTGGTGCAGCCCCCAGCGAGGTGGCAAAGCTACAGGTGCATACAGCAAACAGGGTTTCCAGGTAAGCTCACGGCTCCTGTATGGGATTTAACAGCCTGGCTGCCACATGAAGCCCTTGATCCAGTGTTGCAAGCTACACCTTGATCCAGTGTTGGAGCTGAAGGTGCCCAAAAGCCTTTCAAGGAGAGCTGTGAGACAGTGGCACAAGAGCAATTATCAGCAATGGGAGCTGCACTGCCATTACCTTAGCTGCATCTACTCACGTTTGTGTAGAAAGGAGCCGACATCCTGACCTGGGTCACAAGGAAGGAAACCCCTTCTCTGTGTTGCAGAGTGATTTTTCCCACCCTGAGCTGTTCTCTCTGCTGCCAGCGCAGCTGAGGGGACAGCACAGCACAGCGCCAAGTGTGCAGGAGCACGATGAGATGTAAAATGCTACAGCCCAGCATTGCTGCCCCGAGCCTCCGGTAAAGCACGTACCAACACCGTGCTTGTCTGTCCTAGAGGCATCTCAAGCTGGGGTCTCAGATGAGCTGCAGGGAGGAGCACGCTCACACCTTAGCAGAACTCAGTTGGGCTGCACACCTCAACCAATTCAGCTCCTCTCCTAATCTACACCGATAGTAAACAAATAGTAAGCAAACCTGGGCACATGCAGCGAACGGGCACAGAAGAAAACACTTAGCTGAAGCCATGCTGGAGCAAACTGGTACACATCCCCACTCGTATTTCATTGTAAATCTGCTTTCAGCAGGGCGAAGAGGCAATTATAAAAACCAGAGGTCCTGTTCGGAAGCCCTTTGCTATTCTATCCCAGTCTATCCTCCCGAGGCGCAGCTGCTCTTCATGCACAATGAGCATTCCCCACAGGGGTCAGACCACGAAACAGGCAGCTGAGACGCCAGGATAAGGAGCCGACAACTTATTTTGAATACTTGTGACGCCGCAGAGGCAAACTCATGCTGGCAACTCTTCAGCATCGAAACAAAAAGACTGCAAATCTGAGAGTGGAGATTAATCCTGGCATCCAACCGGCTCGGAGGCAATAAGCAGGGACCTGTGTGGAAACAGATTTTCTGTCATTTCCCTCTAGATTCCTCTGGAGCCACCGATGCTGATGGCAGCACAGACAGGGCATGCCCCTGTGTGTTCGCTCCTAGGCTTGAAGCAAAGAGGCAGGCCGTGAAGGCAGAACTCACCTATGATCAGAAGAAAGACCCCAACTCCATAATCCACTAGCGGGTGGAGTTTGGAAATGTACTGCTCCTCCATCATCCCTTGTGGAAGTGGGTGAAAGTTTTAAATCAAAGGCAAAGTGACTGCAAGGGCAAAGAGACCCTTCCTCATGGTTTGCCTGCTGCAGATGTGAGCTGGGCAGTTGGGTGCTGTCAGTGTGAAGGGACCCTTCTGCTTTCTCTTCTCTCCCTCCCTCTCGTGTGGCGGGGGAGAAGCCTGGAGTGAGAGAAAGGCTCTCCCTCCCTGGGGAGACAGAGTGAAAGCTGGGCAGAGCCACTGCCAGAGTGATCCCGCCTGCCTGGCTGGCAGAGCATCTCTCCACCCACCCCCTCCTCTCACACCGCTCTGCTCCTTGGCTTGTCAAGAAAGTTTCACAATGCAAATCCCCTCTGACTGCCATAGCCAAGCTAAAACAATTGTCATTCAACCATCAGCAGCCTTGGCAAATACATCCTGGCTAAGGAACTAGGCAGGGGAAGGGGTTGGGAGTTCTGTTTTCCAGCTTTATGGCTGTCTATGGGTAATAAGAGGTGATCTCTGTGCTGAAGTATTAGAGTGTAGAAGCTGTTTGCTGCTACAGGGGTTCAGAAGAGTCGAGGTCCCTCCACTGAAGGCAGGACTTTCAGAGCTGCTTGGGGCAGAACTGGAGGATGCTCAGTGTGCTGCACACAGGACCGAGCTCTGAGCTCATTCCAGTGACACTCCACCATTATTACTTAGCAAGCAGGGAGAATGATGCCTCATGGCAAACTTTACCTTCTCCTTACAATATTGGAGCCTAAAATCATCATAATGCTCTCTTGGCCTTCATAAACAATCAGTTTTGCTCCAGGCTCCAAATATGTCACAGGCTCATCTATCACTTACCATATGTAGGTCTTGGATTTGGTGCACACGGTTTACACGTCTGTAGTTGCAATGCCATTAAGTCAACTTTTAGCCTGGGCAGTGCCCAGCCAGCACACCAGAGAGCTGATCTATTCTAAATTATTTAATTCCATATTTCTGGATATGGTAAGCTGCATTAGCAACATTCTCTGCTTGGCTTATTTTACCCTGCTCAGACATTGGGAATTTTAAGATCACAGAATCACAGAATCACAGAATCGTAGGGTTTAGAAGGGACCTCGAGAGATCATCAGGTCCAACCCCCCTGCCAAAGCAGCTCCCCAGTTCATATTGCACAGATAGGCGTCCAGACGAGTCTTGAATATCTCCAGAGAAGGAGACTCCACCACCTCCCTGGGCAGCCTATTCCAGTGCTCTGTCACCCTCACTGGGTAAAAGTTCTTCCGCATGTTGGTGCGGAACTTCCTCTGCTCCAATTTACAGCCATCAGATCCCCAAGGGCACATAGCATCTCATGTGTGATCTAGCTGGAGTTTAGATGCCTGAGTATAGCAGTACCAGCATAAATTCTGAAATCCTTAGGAAGCTGCAAGACTTGAAAAGCTTTGAGTTTCACCACAAAGCACAACTGGCCACGCACAGATGTGCTGCCACGTCAGCTTTGCTGCATTGTCTCTGGGCTTGTTCCCTGCCGAAGCTTCCTGGGATGTACAAACCAGGGATCCCTGCACTGAGGGCTTAGAGGGGTTTAATTCAGCACCAAGTATGTGCAACATGACACGTATAACACAGGGCTCAGTAGCATTCAGAGCCTTCTCAGGGCACCTTTGTCCTAGACATGGAGCTGTCCTCCATGAAATGCAGAAACCGGTTCGCTCTCTGGTTTCAGAGACTCAATCACCTGTTTTTCCTGTAAGAGTGTTCAATTCTGCAGGTTGTAGATGCTTTTGGGATGAGGAAAATGATGTAATAGAGAGATGCCTCCCTTACCACATCCCCAGGGAAGTGGTCACAGCTCCAAGCTTGGCTGAGGTAAAGGAGCGTCTGGACAATGCGCTCAGTGCCATGCTCTGATTTGGCTGGCCCTGTGTGGAGCAAGGAGCTGGAGCTGATGATCCTTATGGGCACCTTCCAGCTCAGGATATTCTTCTATTCTGTGACATAGATAGATGCAAGGAGATAGAACAGTCCGGTAGTTCTCCACACTAAAGCCACAAGATTTGAAGGATTAAAAACAAATCACCTGACTCTCCAGCACAGTGCTGAAGGGAGCTCCTGCTCCACATATCATTAATATGGCATAAAACAAATCTGCAGGGGCAATGGTGATTCAGTATCAGCCACTACCTGCAGCTTCAAAGTGAACCAGTCTCAGAGAGGTGCTGCTCAGGCTGCAGTTATCCCTTCAGGGAAACAAAAACCCTGTATCTGGGTCCATGCCCCCACATCAGGATTCCCCACTGTCAGCATGTTGGGTGCTATGAGTTTTGTTCTTGATAAATCTGCCTCCAGCACTGAACAGAGAACATGGGTACCAAATTCAGCACTATTTTTGATGTCATATATATAAATCTTATTTTTTTAAAGAAGACTCATTGCTACTAAGAGTTAGGTGGCTTCATTAGCCCACAACAGCGCTCTACCTCTCAAGTTCTGCTGCCAGAAGCTTAATGTGGGCAAGAAACAGCAGCGGAGAGCAGAGAGACAATGTCTGTTTTTCTGTCAGAGAAGAGACAGTGCAACTCAGAGTATTATAAGAATGCAGATTTCAAGAGATGCTACACCCCAATGATTCCCATCCTCAGAAAACATGTCTCATGCTAAGCTACCTCTTGACCGATGCTGATTTATGTGTAGTCAGCTCAAGTGTTCCTGAAAAATTCTCCCAACCTGTCCCACATTACTCCAAAGTCAGTAGAAGCACAATGGGGTCTGCATGAGGTTCTTTACTGAGAGGGTGGTTGGGCACTGGCACAGGATCCCCAGGGAAGGAGTCACAGCTTCAGGCTTGACTGAATTCAAGGAGGGTCTGGACAATGCACTCAGTGCCATGCTCTAACTCGGCTGGGCCTATGTGGAGCCAGGAGCTGGACTTGATGATCCCTATGGGTCCCTTCCAGCTCAGGATATTCTATTCTATGACATAGATAAATGCAAGGAGATGGAACAGTCCACAGGTTCTTCTCCAAAGTTTATACAATTCTAATTCAATAACAGAAATTACTGGCCTGAAAAATCTGAGCAGAGAAGACAAAAAAGGTTGAGAAGTTCCTGTTTAAACTGGGCAGCCAGAAAGGTTATAAGGAACTAAAAACAGGCAGGAAGGACTTTTGACTCTTACCTGGGTGAAGACACTCTGATGTTTCAAACCTTGATCCAATGAAAAAAGCACACAGAATCACAAAATCACAGAATCACTGTGGCTGGAAGTCACCTCTGAAGATCATCTAGTCCATGTCTGCTGCTCAGAACAGGATCAGCTACAGTTGATTGCTCAAGGCTGTACCTAAGGTTTTGTATATCTCCAAGGATAGAGCTCCTCTGTGGACAATTTGTTCCATTGTCCCTTTGTGACCTCATTCAAAGTCTCATATGTTTTTGGAATAAAGATACCACCTAACTCAAGAAATCAAGCACCTACCCATGAAGAGGCCCTTCACTCAGTGTTCCTTGGCAGCAGATACTCAGATGAATGTGGTCGATTGTTGCAGTGCTTCTCAAGCCTTGAGCATTAAGCATGTGAGTATCAATTTAGTCTAGGAGGGTAGGATATATACAATATTAATTATAAGAACTTAAATGCACAGAAGAGTCACTGGCACTGTTTTTTTGCTGGGCCAACTAGCACTGTCCTGTCATTCCCAGGCACAGGCCAGCTGAAGTGGGCCTAGGACCATTCCCAATAGGGAGTAAGATCATTGATTTCAAAGCCAAAGAGAAACCATTTAGCTCACTGGTACAGATGTTGCCCATGGGTTTTCCTCTCATCCTGAGTGCAAACATTTAGCTGATAAATCAGTTCTCAAGGTGCAGTCATTAGATGAGAAGTGACTGTTTTAAAGGTTTATCAGTGCTCAAATAGAGCTTATAATTCTAATAAAGAACATTTTTAGACAGTTTCCTGGCCTGTGCTACGTAGTCAGCTCACCTAATGCTTCTTTTTGGCTTTCCTTGGTGAAAACATGACAGAGGGCTCAGCTCAAGGAACCTGATGTCACTCAACCCAAGCCAGATCTTCTGCTTTCCCACTTGTTGCATGGTCCATCTACCCTCTCACTATTGAAACAAGATATTGAATTTCTTCAGGAAAGCAAAGAGAAACCAGAGGCACAATTAAAACATTTTGCTGAGAAAATTTTAATTTCTCCCTGGAGACGCTATTGGCTACATCAGGATCCCAGTCCTCCTCCAGCTTTTGTGGGCACCTTAGATTACACTGTGTGGGCACTTCACGCTGGTTTAGATGGCATTTCATTTATTGTGAAACCCCAGATTTAGCATTCACATGCGGTAGGATTACATCAACAGTTTTGTTACGAAATGGATGAAAAGAAAATGAACTATTAAAACCAGAAGAGTTGACTGATCCCAAATCCAGTGCATGTGTTGTTTAACAATAGCAAGTTGTATCCAGCATTATCATTTTGTACGTCAGATCAATCCAGATTATCTGTTTACAACCAAAGCACAGTTGAAGTTTATGCATCTTGACAGACACAATTTTTGGGGATCATATTTTAGAATTGCTTCTTGAAATCTCCCTTCAATTTAAGAAAAATATTCTTTAAGTTCACAGAATCACAAGGTTGGAAAAGACCTTTAAGATCATCAAATCCAACCGTTCCTGTCCTATGCTAAACCACATCCCTAAGTACCTCATCTACCTGTCTTTTAAACACACCCAGGGATGGTGACTCAAGCCCCTCCCTGGGCAGCCTGTTCCAGGCCCTGACAACTCTTTCAGTGATTTTTTTTTTCCTAACATCTAATCTGAACCTGAATTAGAAAGAATGAAAGAATAAAGTTGCTACCTATTCACTTCTGAAAGCTTATGTGAAACTTCAAACAAAAATGAAGCCACCATGAAATCATATATACATATTTGATGAAAATATATACACATATATAAAACAAGTCCTTTCTGTTGATGTAAAACAGGGTATGGGTAGAGTCATTCCTTGATGCTACCAAGTTAGAATGTCCTACAACTTTATTCTTCCTTTCCACAGTAGAAAAAACAAGAGTTTTCAGAATCTGTAGGAACAAGGGAATTGCTCTAAATTATCAATTTGCCAGTATGTGGTAGTTCATTTATGAGAGATAAAATGTCTCCATGTTTGGAGCTGTTTGGGCCAAGAATGTTGGTTTGATACCATATATTAGTATTGTTGATATGACCTGATGCCTGGGGAGGGCTATGAATCCATGCGTGTATCTACACAGAATTCATGTCTATCAGAAATAGTAGTGTGTCATTAGGAAGAGAAGCATGGCTTTGCTATTCCTGTTTATCTCTGGCTGCTCTGTCCAGATCTTCTCTTCTGAGAAGACTGAGATTTCAAGTTGAGCAAAGCATTGCAAAGAGTCTGTTTGCACAGTCTCTCCTGTGTGCCCTCTCCTTGCTTCAAAACACGTCTGCCATGTGAAGCATGATGCACACTCGAGTTTTTTCAATAACAGATGCCACCTTTTTCAAACCCCTTGGAGAAGATGACTTCATCATGTTCTCCAGAAATTCCTACGACTTCTTTCCATTTAGTTATTAGACTATTTCTGAAGTCTTCATTTTGGGAGATCACCTTTGAGATGAGACCTGGAGTTGAGCTTCTAGATTCCACCTCCATTTATGAAAACAAGAATCAGCATTTCAGTTAATGTCTCAGAGTCTGCTCATGAAGTTGTATCTTTTCAACAACCAAATCTTGATTAAGCTGGTATTTGCAACCTAATAATTTGGGAATTGTTTTCTTCTGGGCTGACTTGCACGTTATTGCCCAAGGGGCTATTTACAAAGGCTAAATTTGGTCTGAGGACACTAGCTTCCATCCACAGTAACGCAAGGTAGCTGCCCCCTTTAAGAATCCAGTTTGGATCAATAAATTTTGCTCTTTAAAACCATTTTTACATAAAATATTTGGCTGTTGGCTAACCCAGTCTAAGTGAGTACAGGTCTTCACCATAGCAGTTAGTGACTCATCAGGAAGACTGGAGTTGCAACAGTTACTCCAGGGAGTCTTTGACCTCAGGGCAGAAAACGAACTCCAGACCCAAGGGTATGTATGTGCAGGACTGGAAAATGATTTAAAGGCTTTTTTACAACACTTTTATTCTTTGCTTTTAAGAGTTATTCAATGCTACTGGCAGCTTAAGGTGATAGTATATAGCAGTTTAACACTAAATAAATGACCAGTGATTGAGATAATGATGAAACAAAAACTTTAGGACTAGTGAGTGTATCATGGCACTAAAGCCAGAAGCTCACATTTATTAAACAACAATGTCATCATTTGTTTGTAGCTGGTAACAACTGACACTCATTCAGCATTGGTGAGAAGGAGAGGACAAGATGTACAGCTGTGAGGAAGTTCACACATGGAGTAAAGATGTGCTGTGTCCCTGACATGTCAAGCCAGCTCTTCTCAACTGGGCAATAGGCTGTCCTCTCAGGGACAAATTTTTACATTATTCTTTTTCCCCCACCACTAATTTGAAAAGCAATATGAAAACAAGACAAAGCAGAAACGTATCATGAGGTGGGAAGGGCAAGATTGTAATGAGATACGAAAAGGTTAACTCAACATGCAAGTACAAAGCATATTACAGTCATTCCTTTCCAAGGTGTGAGAAAACAGACAGTAATACACTATGAGTGGAAAGGAAATGGCACCAAAGGTGCTAACATAAAATGAAACCTAGTATTATGCCAGGAAAGGAGAAGAAGAAAATATATTGCCGACAGTGGGATTTGACAGTGCAAACCTGCTCACTTTTAAAAGGGTGCCAGTGTTCCCAGACCTCACTGTAATAGTAGTATGAACAACATAAATCCTCTTATTTATGTTTCAAAGACCAATCATGTCCTGCCATGCTGGACATTGCACAAATAAGTGGGCATTTGCTTGCAGTTTAAGTAATTTTTCAACCTTTTATTGATAATAGTTTTTGGTAGCAAGCTCAGAATCACAGAATCACAAGGTTGGAAAAGACCTTTATGATCATCAAGTCCAACCGTTCCCGTCCTATGCTAAACCATATCCCTAAGTACCTCATCTACCCATCTGTTAAACACACCCATGGATGGTGACTCAACGACCTCCCTGGGCAGCCTGTTCCACATCCCCACAACTCTTTCAGTCAAGAATTTTTTCCTAACATTTAATCTGAACCTGCCCTGGCACAGCTTGAGGCTATTTCCCGTTGTCCTATCACTGAATTTCCTTTGCATTTTGGACCTGCATCCCACTTATTCATGGTTCCTCGGTGCCATTCAAATCATGGGAAAATACATTTCATAGAATGGGCCACCCAGAACTCTGCCACCACAAGAATATTCCTGTGCAGTAGCTTTGTATCGTCATTCCCTGCACAACCCTAAGATCAAGGAGATCTGCAGAAGAACTTTTTCACAGTATGGGTGACAGAGCACTGGAACAGGTTGTGGAGTCTCCTTCTCTGGAGATATTCAAGACCCGTCTGGACACCGACTTGTGTGACCTGTCCTAGGGACCCTGCTTTGTCAGGGGGTTGGACTCAATGATCTCTGGAGGTCCCTCCCAACCCCTGCGATTCTGTGATTCTGTGAGGTTTAACTACCGCTGGGGAAAGAGCTGAAGTATATACTGGTACCCTTTACTCAAACGGTTTAACCTAGTGGTGTTGACACCATGGAGTCTCCGGACACTGGGTTTACAAACACTAGCTGCAGGACTGAAGCTCCAAGGGGCACCCCCTCTGTTCCATCTTCCAGTTTCTCCACAAAGGCAGGAATACAACAGAATGGGGGTCTGACACCCAAGCAATATCCAGTGCAGACAGACAGTGGAGTAAGGTTCAAGGGTGCAATCATCTGGCACTACAGATGAACTCGATGGTACTGCTCCGGATTTGCTACTGCCTGCTGTGTGACACTCATCAAGTCACTTCCTCTGAGTTATCCACTGAGACTGTACATTTTTCAAGGTGTGACTGATCTCCTACTATTTCTGCTCAGTGTCTGCTAACAATGCAGCACCAGTATTGGCTTGTCCCACTCAGCACCATTGTGATACAACAATAGTTGTAAGAAGGAGGCCAATTTTCTTTCGTATTAGTATTTGGCTAATTTTACTCTTAGTAATTTCTAAATGGACCCATGCTGGGAATTCAGAAATTCCAGGATTACAACTTATTATTTAGAGAGATTTGGAAGAGAAAAATAGCTAGGAGATTGGATCCTATTAAAGATATAGTGGAAAGTATGAGTGGAAAGTCATGGAGATGCTTCTCTTGTATGGAAGAGAATTGGTTTCCTTGTTCAATTGTAACACGATGTTTAATGGAGATACAAGACAGAAAGATTTGGGAATCAAAGATGCAACAGAGACTTGATAAGAGAGATCTTATTAGGTAGAGTGGGGAAGACAGAACTTTTTGCAGTGGTGGCACCAACAGTACTTATAAAACAAACCTGTTAAGGACAGCATTCAGTACAGCTGCCTGCCTGGCAACTACTAATGCAACAACCCACTGCTAAGGCAACCTCAGAGAATCATAGAATATGTTAAGTTGGAAGGGACCTTTAAAGGTCGTCTAGTCCAACCCCCTGCAGTAAGCAGGGACATCTTCACTAGATCAGGTAACTCAGAGCCCCATCAAGCCTGACCTTGAATATCTCCAGAGGCCTCCACCACCTCTCTGGGCAATCTGTGCCAGTGATCTCCCACTCTCATACTGAAGAATTTTTTCCTAATATCCAACCTCAATCTCACCTTTTTGAGTTTAAAACCATTACCCCTTTTCCTATTGCTACATGCCATTGTGAACAGTTCTCCTCCATCTTACAGGCACCTTTCAGGTATTGGAAGGGCATTATAAGGTGCCCCCAAGGCCTTTTCTTCTCCAAGCTGAACAAGCCCACTCTCTCAGTCTGTTTTCATAGAAGAGGCAATTTTGATCATTTTTGTGGCCTCCTCTGGATGCCCTCCAACAGGTCCATGTCCCTCTTGAGTTGAGGGCTTCAGAGCTGGACACAGTATTCCAGGTGAGGTCTCCCCAGAGCAGAGCAGAGGGGCAGAATCCCCTCTCTCAATCTGCTGGCCACACTCCTTGTGATACAGCCCAGGATGGGGTTGGCCTTCTGGGCTGCAGATGCATATTGGTGGCTCATGTCCAGCTTCTCATCCGCAAGTACTCCCAAGTCCTTTTCCTCAGGGCTGCTTTCCAGCACATCATCTCCTAACCTGTATGGATAACGATGACTGTCCCAACCCAGGTGCAGGACCCTGCACTTGGCTTTGTTGAACGTCATGAAGTTCTCCTGGGCCCACTTCTCCAGCCTGTCCAGGTCCCTCTGGATCCTAACTTCATGTGAAAGACATGCTTGGCTGAGTTTAAGAATCCTGAGCAGAAGGGATGGCACCAGAAGCCTTCTGTCAAAACCCTCTGTCACTTTTGAAGTCTCTATCAAATATGCAAAATCATGTTTAGGTCTCTCTTTCAGCCTTCAAATTATATTTATGTGAGAAAAGTCATAGCTGTTCTGTCTTGACTTCCTTTCCATGGCCTTTTGACCCTTTAACCCAATTAGTGTTTAGCCCTCACTATATAAAACTTCCAAGCTTCAAGTTGGTTGTAGATACAGCACAGAGGAGGACTGAGGCAAAGATGGGAAACTGTGGTAGTACTTTCTCAATATTGTCAGATATTAGGCACCAGCAGCTTAACTGCTTGAGTTTTCCAAGCTGGCTGAACTGCACCTACATGTTGCTTTCAGAAAGCATATCCAACACCTCTGCATTGGAAGGTGCTTTAGGGTTTATCCAACACCTCTGCATGTGAAGGTGCTTTAGGGTTTACTTCCTGGTGCTTCATTCCCTTTTCACAGTGGTGTGAAATGCCCTTCGCAGAGATATGAGAGATCATCTAAGTGTTATTAACTTGCTGTCAGGTGCGCTGCTCATTGCTCTTGAATCTTGACAGGAGACCAAAGTGGGATCAGGAGGTAAACGAGTGGATTTTCCCTGATTTTGCACAGAGAAACTTTCAGATATTTCCTCCATGCTTGACCAGTGCTCAGCTATGCTTTGCTAATACTGAGTTATCCCTCTGATTACCTTCCAAGGGCCACTCTAACAATGAAAAACAAGTAAGATGACAAAAGGCCTCAGAGAAGCTATGAATCACTGCAGCTTTCTGCATCTCTAGGTACCTCTGCTGCTTAAACAATCTGCTGTACATCAAAGAAAATAACTGTCTCGCTTTTAAGACACTGGTTCAGTTTATTCTGCAATAGACCACGCTTAAAAACAGCAACAGCAATTGTGAGTACCTTCTGCACTCAATTACTCTGAAAACAAACCAGAGAGGAACCTTGCTTTGGGAAAAAACCAACCCAACAAACAAAAACCTCCAAAAACCAAACCCCAAAACCAGTCCTGTGGCGAGGGCCCTGGGGAGTGCTGGGTTCAATTCCTTGCCTCACCACAATCTTGTGTCTGCTTTCGGCAAGCAATTAAATCTTTCTGTGCCTTAATACCCCCTCAAAATTAAGCTATAGATGTTAATAAAGCTTTCTTCTTTTTTATGGCCTTTAAGTGGCTAGCACAAGGCCGTGTCAGGGTTCTGGCCTGTGCTAAGCTGCATTCTTTCAGGCAATGCCTGGACAGGGCCCAAAGGACACCAGTGAGCCAGGGACCATTCCTGGTGGGCAGCTTCCCTCCTGTGTTGGGAGGGAAAAAGGTTCAGGCAGTAGATTTGAGCTGTGCTACACCACCTGCCCTGTTCCTTGCATAAGCACAGAGCTTGAAGGTGAATGGGGCTTGTCTGGGGTTGCTGAACTCACATCAGCACACGGGGGCAAAGGCTTTGGCTTATCTGGAAGCAGAGATGCTTGTCACTTGGAAAATCCCTCCCTATGAGCATTTTCTATTCAGTCTGTGTTGCAAACATGTTTGTTTGATTGTTTGTAGGCTCCATTTCCTCATTAGCAGAGAATCTCTGTATTCATGCAGAAGGGAAAATTCTAGGCCATCTCTATCCATTATGGTTATTTAGAAAAACTCTGACAGCATGAACACAACAGGCACAAAAAACATGAGGTAAGTGAAGAGTGATAATTATGATGCTTTTTTCACTCATCGTTTCCATGATACTGACTTGTGACCACTTTAAAGTGTGGAGTCGACAGGATAATATTAATCTGGTTTTGCCTGTAAATTAATATATTAAAATATTTGTCTGTCACATGTATTTTATAACCCTAACTTTAGAAGCAAAATTTATTTATTAGCTTGCAACTGAATATATTAAAATCTGTCACATGTACTTAAATGGATTTTATCACCGCAACATTAGATCAGAAATTATTTCAGCTAAATATAACCATTTAAGCATTTCAGATCTAGCTTAAACTGGTCATCTAGACTTCTAGAGTCAATAGTTTAAGACAGGCACTATTGGTGGAGAAATACATCACTTTATCTGAATGAGATTGGTTGCCATTTGGAAGTGCCTGGTGACATTACACAGAGCCCAAAGAGGTGTCTTAAACAAGCCAACTGGTTTGAGGGGTCTAGACTTGGTTGAGCTAGATCTTGCCCCAACAGACTTATTCTAGGCAACAGAAGAAGCAAAGGATGGTGTCTTAAATCTTGAGTTAAATTTTGCATATATTCTCCTTGTTTCCATTACTACCAACATCTGCAATTCCACAGCCCATGTAGAGCCATGAATCCTGCTTACTCTTTAAAATGAAAAAGAATTTTAGCCATTCAACTTTAAGATCATTTTCCAACGGCTTCAAATGAACAGTTTCTTCCTGTAGAAACACAGTAAGGACAAATGATGTTATTAGCATTTGAGTGACCCCAGTTTTCCTACGAAAGTCATATTGCACTGTCCTTAACAACAGAAGGAACATGAGTTTTATACTTTGTTGTTGCAGAAAAGTGCTGGTACCTGTAAGGCTCTGTTAGTAAGGCAACAGCATGTCCTCTAAGGCATTCTGCAAGCACAAAAGAATAGTCTTTCCCAGAAACTGAAAAGGATGATTGGAGCAGTGGGGTGAGTAAAAGTATAACTATTGCAAAAGCACCCACAATGCCACAAAAATAAGTCAAATCCTTAAACTCTCACATTTTCTCTCCAAAGTCTTCACTTGCCCCAAAAGCTAGAATGTCCTTTCATATTACTTACTCTTGATTAATGAAGTTTCAGGCTTCAGTAATAGAGTTGAATAATGTATTTCCTCTTACCAGTTCTCCCTCATGTAAACAATGTGTTTGGCAGAGTGGAAGAACATGCGGCTGATCCCAAGAGTTTTGTCTACCTTGAATTCTTACCAAAGGTGCTTTCAGTCCCCTCATCACCATGGGTAGTTTAATCCACCAGACTTGTGATTGAGATGTAAAAGTCAAGCTGGTCAAATGATGGAAGGATAGAGAATCCACATCAGAGATACAGTTAACAATGGGTTCACATTCTGGTTACAGACCTGGCACATGTTATAGCACTGAGACACGCACCCTTTCATATGGAACATCATCCCATCTCCCTTCAGCTGGAGGTGGCCTGCCCTTCACATATCATAATGAGAAGCTAAGTAATTGGATTAAAAAAGACTCCCTAACTTGCTCCTGCCCATGGTAAGCCATCTGGCCGGACTGCTGGGGGTCTTTGAAGAAGACAGTAACACTCCTTGGATGGGGAGGCTGCTTTTTGTAAACTACAGATGAATGGTAGCCTTGGAATAGATGGACACATGGAGTAAGTACTGTTTGCTGTGATAATGAAGCCTGTGGACTAGATCCACCTAATGAGAGGAGATTCAGGTACTAAGGGAAGGGATTGCTGTGCTAACATATGCTATCAGGATTGTATTTACACAGCCTTTAGGACTGAGTGAAGCCCACAAATTAGCCTGTGACTCACATTGTTCTGCCAGCTCTGCTGTGAGAGTGGTGACCTTTGGCAAAACATTAATAACAGAAAACAGAAGAATGATGTTATCTTAAATTGTGGTACCCAACTGCTAAACTAATGTATGCTGAAACCCCCAGGGTTTGCAAAGCCCACTGAAGCCAGTAGAAATATTCCCACTGACCTCAGTGGGTTGTGAATCATTCTCAAGTGGAAATCCAGCTCCAGTTCCAGTGGCTATTCTCTTCTCCATGCAGATTAGCCTTGGGCCAGATCCCATATCAGTGTTTGTTGGGTGATAAAGCTATTTGGTACTGTTAAGGCAAAGCATACCCTCATTGTACTCTGAACTGGGTATGGAAGGAGTTCATCTAATCCCATGAGACATCCACAACTAAACTAATCACCCTCTGCTCCTCTGGTACTCAGTCAGCGTTTCATCTGCAACTCATCACTCCAAAATGGACATCTAAAATAGGTCAGATGACTCACACTCTAAATGCTTGTTTCTTCCCATTGACAATAAAGGGAGCCTGGGGTAATTTTCTCAGATTCAGACATTGACATGTGGTTGGAGGAATTTCATTCCAAGCATCTTCATTAGACAAGCTTCAAAAATATTGTGTTTTCATATGATTGCAAAACCAAATGGCTAAGTCAACACAAGACCCTGGTGAAGACAGGTTCAGGTAATCCCAGTCATTTTTTGATTGTCTTGCTTTAACTACAGGACTTTGCCTCAGTAGGATTTTATATCAACAGTTTAAAAATATACTGAGATTTTTCAGTGAAAAGTTAGCCTTTGATGCACATTGCTCTGCTTACAAGCTCTGGATGATGTGTCCAAAATTGTCTCAGGTATATTCTAAAGATGTCATATTAAATAGGCAAAAGGCTTCAAATTATTGCTATTACTTTGGTCTCAGAAAGGCCTCATCCCACTGCTGAACAGTATAGGGCAAAATTAAAACCTAGGCATACCTGTCTACAATAGAGTCTAGGCTCCCATTGTAGTCACTGGAGAGCCAGTCAATAGAGACTGTAGAGTGATTCACCTGCCTAAATATAGGGATCTACCTTAAATTGACTTGGACCACTCTCTACACTCTGTTGGCTGTAGGAAATCCCTCTCTAAAACAGGAGTTTGTGCACCAACTCCAATGTAATGTCTACAGAAAGAAGATACCTAAAATGAAGTAGGTAACTGTAGATTTATCCCATCCACCCTATTGGAAGCTGTCCACTTGATTGCCCAGTAATAACATCCTTATCTGATCCACATCCCAACAGGATTCAGTGTAATGAGATGTGCCACATCCAGGAACACCACAACTGTTATGCCAGGAGCTAATAAACTAATACAAAGGTAAAGAGTCAAAAATAAGCTTTGACATTTCCTGTGTACGTACATCTATAAATATATAGGGTTTTAGAGCAATCCTTTTCTAAATGGGCAGCAAAGATTTTATATTTATGGTTTTTCTCTCACTGAGAATGAAACTACAGTGTGATGCTCTGACATTTGCCCTGAAATGGAAATGCTGAGTTACAGACAGCTCAAAGTGAATTCGATAAGGCCCAGCAAAGATGAAGTGTGTAACTTTAGCACAACCAAAACCATCGACAAGGGGACATGTTAAGTATGACTGGCAGTCTTTGTTGTGTCAGCCTGATCCCCTTCCACCAGATGTTTCTCAGATGACACTCCAGACACACCAACATAAAGCTTCTCACGAAATTACCCAAAACATAATAGAGTCCTTGCGTATTTGTAAAGTTCTATTCAGAAACACAATTTCTAACTTGGCACTTCTCCTCGAAATATTCACGATTGTCAGCAGCTATTAAAACCAAGAATAACAATGGCTATTTCCATAATAGATGTATTTTGAAATCTCAGAGAGCTTTGTGAATTTAACAGACTTATCTGAGATGTACGGGCTTGTATCGTCTGCTAGGGAAGCTCGACTGTTAGCAGCTCCCTCTGGGATAAGAACTGGACTTCTGTTCTCAAAAATTCTACAAAGAAATACAGCTAAAGTATGAATACAGATTTCTGAAAATTGAGCTTGATTAAGATTTTCAGGGAGGCTGAATATGAATTTTGCTCTCAGAACATGCCCAGAAACTATACTTTGACCTTTGAAAGAGTGGAACGAGCTCTTTTTAATGAGTAGCATTAAGTAGGATTTCTCTCTTTTGCACAAAGTTCTATAGCACTTCAATATCAGGCAAAGGAACTGGTGCAAGGGGATAGCATGGGCTGCAGAGCTGTCAGTGCAAAGAACAGCATTAACTGCTTTTTATGTCCCCATTGATGGAGCACCAAGCATCTGGGACACCAGGACTGTGTTCCAGTTTTTGTTTAGGCAAGAGCCCTCTGTGTCTTTTTTCCACCTACAAAATGAGATCACTCCTTGGTGAGACATCTTTGATGAGAAGCTTGTCAACTAGAAATATGGATCTGTCTGAGTGAACTACAGCTATTACAGGGAACTTTAGAATGCTTTGAATTGTAGAATGCTTTGTGTTGGAGGGGACATCAAAGCCCATCTAGTTCCACTCCCTGCCATGGGCAGGGACACCCTCCACCAGTCCAGGGTGCCCAAAGCCCCATCCAACCTGGCCTTGAACCCTGCCAGGGATCCAGGGGCAGCCACATCTTACCCTGGACACCCTGTTCCAGGGCCTCACGACCCATAGTAAAGAATTTCTTCCCAACGTCTAATCTAACCCTGCCCTCATTCAGCTTGAAGCCATCGCCCCTTGTCCTGTCACTGCACTCCCTGGTGAACAGTCCCTCTCTCACTTTCCTGTAGGGCCCCTTTAAGTATCCGTACGCAGCAATTAGGTTTCCTCAGAGCCTTCTCTTCTGCAGGCTGAACAAGTCCAACTCTCCCAGCCTGTTTTCATAGGAGAGGTGCTCCAGCCCCCTGATCATCTTCATGGCCTCCTCTGAACTCACTCCATTGGTTCCATGTCTTTCCTGTACTGTGGCCCTCAGAGCTGGTCCAGGTGGGTGTCTCATAAGAGCAGAGTAGAGTGCAAGTGTTACCTCCCTCAACCTGATGGTCACACTGTCCTTGATGGTAGGGAGAAGTCTGTCAGTTCTGGAATATGCACTCAATGTCAGTCCTGGAGCATGTGCTAAATGCAGGTATGGCAAACTGCCCTCTGGAAAAAAACCCCAGGAGCTGATTTTTTCTGCAGGGAATGAAGTGCCTTCCTACAGCACATCACAGGTTGGAAAAGCACCACAGTGGCTTGGGAGAGTTCAGGGAATTCATGTGTGCCAAATAAGTCTTCCTCTAGCCCCCTTCCTCAGAAAGCTCCTTCAATTCAGCATTATATGATCTGTATTTTTCAGAGCAATGCTTGCTTGTGGGTCTCATCTGTGCTTAATTATAAAGTTGCCGATGCACATATAATGCCTTTTGACTGATAAGTCACCCTAGTAATCATCCTGCTCTGATGAGAAGTCCATACCACTTGGTGAAAACCTCAATCACTTCTAACGTGCTCTGTTTCTGTCACTTATGCAAGACAAAATGATGAAAAAAGAGTATTTTATACTTAGATTAATAGAATTTGCTGGAGGGCAGTCCTGGTACTCCACAACATGCAGAGGAAAATAAATTCTGGGGAGAATTTTTGTATCATATAAAATGCCCCGTGTGTTTTTCCATTATTAAAAGTAGAACCTAAGCTCTTTTAGGGTGGAATAATCAAAGCTGGAAGGAAGATACAAAAATAGACTAGGAGGGACTTGACATGTTTAGCTGGGGAAAAGATTGTAACCATGAAAAGCTTTGGCTTCTCCTTTTCTGTAATTTTTCATTTTCAATCTTGTTCAGCGTGAATAATCTGGCTGATTTTTGCCATGATTATGTAGCAGCTACAGAATACATAATTAAGCTTAAAAAAAGCTGAAAAAACCTTTATCTATTTTGTTTTCAAGTGAGACACTCCTCCCAACTGCAGAAAAGTAACCAAGCTGACTATAATTCCATAAGCCATAGCTGATTAGCATAGAGTTTGGGTTTTGGAGGGAATTTTTAAGAAATCTCTTGGGATAAAGAAAAAAAAAGTTAAAGATACAGTACAGTCAGATAAAAATCATAGAATCATAGAATCATAGGGGTTGGAAGGGACCTCCAGAGATCATTGGGTCCAACCCCCCTGCCAAAGCAGGGTCCCTAGGACAGGGAACACAGGTCGGCATCCAGACAGGTCTGGAATATCTCCAGAGAAGGAGACTCCACATCCCCCTGGGCAGCCTGTCCCAGGGCTCCCTCACCCTCACTGGGGAAAAGTTCTTCCCCAGATTGGTGGGGAACTCCCTGTGCTCTAACTTGCAGCCATTGCCCCTTGTCCTGTCCCCACAGACACTGAAAAGGGGTTGGCCATTTCCCCCTGCATCCCATACTTAAGATATTTATAAACATTAATTAGGTCCCCCCTCAGTCTTCTTTTCTCTAGGCTGAACAGTCCCAGCTCACTCAGCCTTTCCTCATAGGGGAGATGCTCCAGGCCCTTTATTATCTCCATAGCCTCCTCTGGACTCTCTCCAGGAGATCCCTGTCTGGACACAACACTCCAAGTGGGGTCTGACCAGGGCAGAGTAGAGGGGGAGGATCACCTCCCATTGGCTCTCTTAGCCCCCAGGGCACACTGCTGGCTCATAGCCAACCTGTCATCAACCAGGTCCCCCAGGTCCTTCTCCACAGAGCTCTTTTCCAGCAGGTCACCCCCAACCTGTACTGATTCAAGCGGTTCAAGATTCAAGATTCAAGATTCTTTTTCACTCAGATGAAATATCCTTTTCTCAGCACAGAGATTTCTTGTCCTGCACATCCCCGTTCAGCCTCTCTTACCGAGGACTTTAGTGGTTACCAGACTAAGTTTGCAGGTAGAATCTTCTCAGGAGGTTTTGGAGGTATATTTAGATGGGAGTCATATAAGCTAGCCTAGAACTCCTTTGCACAAAAATTGGCAAAAAAAGAGAAAAAAGGTGGATTCACTTCTGAGTGGCCTAGTTTAATTTTATTTTTGTAGCTATTCTGTTCTGTTCCAGATTACTTCATTGATGCTAGAGGTTTTCACCTGATTTAGTAAGGAAATTAATCTTCATTCCCTCTGTTTGTTTCTCTGTTCTGGGTAATTGTCCCTGGTCCATGCTAACTCCTAAACTGCGCCTGGAAATTGCTTAGGAGAGGTTAAGTTTACCTGAATCCAATCCAGGCCACTATCTTTTTGACAACATAGATGGATTGAGTTCTACTGTCTTGTGCAGGCATCTGTCACTGTTTAATTTGTTGGTGTAGCCTGGCAGAGACAGAGATGTGGATGGATAATTTCCAAATGGCAACTAAGATCTAGCCACCCAGTTATGGAGGGCAAGAGAAAGTCACAATAAGATGTGAACAAATCACACCAAAAGGCCTCCAATTAGCAAAACAGCACATGCAAAAACCGTGTCAAGGAACAGCTAAACAATGAAATAACATCAAGACAAAACCAAGGAGAACACTCTCTATTTGGAGTGATGGCCTTAGCCATCAGGTTCGTTTTATAATGTTTTCAGGTTGGTCATCAATTCTTGCACCTTTGAAGAAATTTTTCCATAAACAAATCAGGTATGGATTACTTTATCTGGTGGGATGTTTTATTTGAAGTTATTTTAAGTCCATTGGGAGTACATCAAACCTAAATACAGGAACTTTGTATTGTTATTCATTTCAGCCAACTGAACTGAGCCTGCAGCCAATGTTATCAATGGAGCCTCGAGAGATTAGATGATCAAATGTAGCAGGTAGACTGCACTGCCTAAATGAAAGTGTCAAGCTATTTGAGATGCCCTGATTTATCTTGCCTGGTCTACAGATGCTCTCCCAGAAGGTCTCATTTTCACATCCTATCTGTCACATTTGCCAGCCCACACAGATGTCTCCCATGCCCTACAGCACCTCAAATGGTTCTGGACACCCATGTTTAGGCAACCAACCCGTGTCTGTAGTGGCTGATCAGCTTAATTGCTCTGTAGGGTCTACTGTTTATAAGGGGAGCTTAGACATCTGCTGCACATGTAGGCGCATGCAGTGCAGGTCTCCTAATCCGCACCTCAGACCCATTTTAAGGACTCAAGCCAGTAAATGGATGGACTTCTAACACTGTTTTAAATGCTCAGTAATATAGGAGATGTCATAGAATCATAGTTTTGGTTGAAAAAGACAGATCATTGTGTGCAATCATTAACCTAGCACACATCGTCCCAGGGCTGGCTGATGTAACACACTTAGGACACCTGCTCCTTCCAGACCACCAGCAGCAGAACCCAAATGGGGATCCAGAGCTTCTCAATCAGCCCAAGACACCTACCTGTGTGCAGGTGATTGGGCTGAGCCTCATGTCTTAATCATAACCTGAACTCCACCAACAAAGCTGGTTGCTTCTTGGCTGTAGAGTGCATATTTTAGCCTTACATGCTCCACCAAAGTAAAATTCACACAGATGGCAAATCATTAAATTCCTTCCATTAAGCAAATATATTTTCCTTCAGCTGTGGGTTACCCAGCAACTGATGATTTGGCAGCGAGACACTTATTTTTATGATTAACCTTGTCAATACATAGGCCCTTGCTTTCCCAAACATCTGACCTTTTCCTACAATATTATTTTTGACAAGTGATGGCTCATTACTCTCTGTTAAACTGTCAGTATTTTATGTTCTGCTTTCAAATCATTATTGAAGGCAGAGGCACCGGTATTCTATATTAAGATTTGCTCACTCTTTCAACAATGAAGTCTTGCTGTGCTGGAACTTATAAGCTGAAATTTCCTTTGCCAACTTTGTTTCATATTGCTACTTTTTCAGACAGGTTCCATGTGAAAAAAAACCCCTGTGATTTCCAATACCAATGTTGAAAAATATTTTGTGTACATAATTTAATAAAATAAAATTTAAAAAAAGCAGTATGTCATACACAATTGCTGAAAAGCTCTAGCATCATCTGTGCTTTGAAGCAGGAACTCAAAATCGAGGCACACATGTAACCCTGGGGACAATGTTGTGTCTTTGGCTATTTTCATTATGTTCTTCCAAATACAACACAGCTCTGAGCCTTTGGAAAAAAACAGTTTATACATGCTCAAGGAGGGATTTAGTTTGACAGTGATAGTGTCCGGTGTGCTGGCACTGAGCACCTCCCAGTACATCTCCTTTTCCCACCATCCATCATTAGGGACATCCCCATCATTAGAGACATCTCCCCATGGTCACTGGGGCTGAGCAAAGCCTTTTCTGTAAAGACTTTTTCCAAGGAGCTGCTGGCCAGCAATACTGAGAGCAGAAGGAATTGCTGGAGCCCATACCAAACAAAGAAAGGTGTGAACTGAGTCGAATGAAGATGTCTGAAAAACAAGGCTAAGACTAGGAGTTAAAAGGTTTAGGAGAGAAAGAACAGGGAAAGAGCAGGAAGCAAGATGAGATGCTGGGGAGTAGGAAAAGAAAACTGGCACACAGGAAAAAGGGAAAGAAAACTGTAAAAGAGCAGAGTGTCTCTCTTTTAAGAGCAGAGAAGGGCAGTTTCTGCAATGTTTCTTGTAGAACATGGGCAAGAGATAAAGGGAAGTGGATGGCTTATGAATTTAAGTATGTATTTGAGACACAGGACCTCCTGTCTTGGGAAACAGCTGTGATCAGGACTGCATGACAGAAATACATGGAACCAGCTCTTGTTCCTCTCTCAAACTGAGACAAACCCCACAACCCAGAACTCTTGGCTAATTGCTCAGATCAAATTGGGAAACAACATTTAATTTTTACTACGTTGTTAGTTCTTTCTGCATACCTTCAAGAACAGCAACTTTGATATCAGGCTGGTCACGAAGCATGGTTTTATAGAAAGCATCAATCGATTCAGGAGTTCAGCTGGTGTCCTTGCTGGCAGAGATTCTCTGTCTTTCACATCAGAAAGGCACAAGAGAACTGCAAGGGGAGAGAAAAAGCAAATTCAGACGGTGTTCAATTTACCAGAGAAAGGGTCTGTGTAGCTCCAGGTTTTCCTAAGTCCCACCTTGGATTATATTTATGTCCTGATTTGGGGAAATGCTGTGTAAGGCAATAAATCCAACCCTGTTTCCCTGTTTCCAATTACTGAGAGCTGCAAACACTTATATAAGAGCACTGTGCCATTCGATTTAAGCAATGTGAGAGACTTGAAAACACATTGCTAACAACAGCAACCTGCCCCAAAAATCAGGAATGGAAATCAAACTTCCTGGCTCCTGTGCCCTAACCATACGACTGAATTTCTTCCCTAGTTTCGACAAGTTCAAGGTGATTTTAATTAATGACAAGGAGATCAACTTGGGGCAGAAAGTACTGAAAAGAAGGGTGTGCTGGGGACTTTGTGTGACTCTGTCAATCCCCAGCTGCATCTCTGTGTGGGTGTTTGGTGTGAGAAGGCTCTGTCCCTGAGTGTTGCTCAGCTCTTTGTCAATGACTAGCTCCTCACTGACATGTTTTCTTCTCTTCCCTCTGGAACAGACTTTAGTGAAAAAAAGAAAAGAAAAAGTAAGTCAGTGCTAGTGTGAAAAAAACAACAACTCAGCAGGTTTTACAATAAAAGAAGCCATCTAGTTACAAAGTCTTGGATTGTTACTGCAACATCCTGGCACTTAAAAAGCTCTCACTGTAGCTCACGGTTCCATTACCACTGATACACTGTTGACCACCCCTTCCAGAGAGATATTTTTTCTTTACCTTAGTTGATGGATGAATGCTTTTATTGCCAGCTCATCCAGCCTGTTTCTATGCTTTTCCAGCTGGATTTGTATTCAGCTACCAGTTTTCCTGCTCTAACCAGATCATAACTGCTCTTAAATTATTTTCTTAGGAACAATTCTCTTGACTCTCCCTGGTCTAAAAGTGACATTATTTTTTATCCCTGGGGTTTCAGGCTTTTTGCACAACTAAGATATTCCCAGCCTCATTTTTTGTTACGTGTCAAACTCCCAAAGGTTTGGCTGAAATTACCAGGAGCAGTGGATGTCTGTGGCCAGAGGACAATCTGAAAGCACCTACAGATGCCCAAATTTGCCTTAAGGTTTTAAGCAACACATTGTAATAATAGAATCATAGAATGTTTTGAATTGGAAGGGACCTTAGAGATGATCTTGTTCCAACTCCCCTGCTATGGAGAAAGATACCTCTAACTAGACCAGGGTGCCCAAAGCCCTTCCTGACGAGGGGGAATGAAGGGCCAGGTCTCGATCTCCTCTCTTTGGTGACCAGGGATAGAACCCAAGAGAACAGCATGAAGCTGCAACAGGGGAGGTTTAGGTTGGATGTTAGGAAGAGGTTCTGTACTGAGAGGAGGGTCAGGCACTGGAACAGGCTCCCTAGGAAAGTGGTCACAGCACTGAGCTGGGCTGAGGTCAAGAAGTGTCTGGACGATGCCCTCAGTGCCATGCTTTGACTTGGCTGGGCCTGTGTTGAGCCAGGAGTTGGACTTAATGGTCCTTATGGGTCCCTCCCAGCTCAGAAGATTCTGTGATTCTGTGAAAGCCCCATCCAGCCTGACCTTGAACCCTGCCAGGGATCCAGAGGCAGACACAGCTTCTCTGGGCACCCTGTGCCAGGGCCCCACCACCCTCACAGGGAAGGATTTCCTCCTTACATCCAATCTAAATCCCCCCTCCTTCAGCTTAAGGCTATTCTCCCTTGTCCTGTCACTTCCTGCCCTTGTAACCAGCCCCTCTCCAGCTTTCCTATAGCCCCTTCAGGTTACTGGAAGGTGCTTTAAGGTCTCCCTGGAGCCTTCTCTTCTCCAGGCTGAAAAACCCCAACTCTTTCAGCCTGTCTTCACAGGAGAGGTGCTCCAGCCCTTGGATCATCTTCCTGGCCTCTTCTGGACTCACTCCAACAGCCCCATTTCCTTCTTGTACTGGGGACCTGAGAGCTGGACACAGCACTGCAGTGGGGATCGTCTCCCCACAGCAGAGCAGAATCTCCTCCCTTGATTCAGCCTAGGATATGGTTGTCAATCCCTTCAGGAAATCAGTGTATGCACCGCTAAGAACTCCGGCATGGCTCACAGCCAAAAAAGAGGAAACCTATTCACAGAGGATTTATTGCAGTTCTGACTCTTTAACCAGGGCTTGTGCATTTTGAAAGTCTCTAGGAAACAGGGGATATTGCCATTTCCATTAGCTTTGATAATTACAACTGAGGTGAAGTATTTTCTACTTGAAATTCAAACATTATCTGCCCCACTTTGCAGAAGAGATGTTCTGGGCCGGCTGAACATAAACAGCACTATTTGTGACCTGTGTATTTTCAGCGGCTCCCCTTGCGCAGCCTCTCCCGGTGCAGCCGCAGAGCCCTCTTGTGGAGAATCAGGGGGTTCCAGCAGGACAAATCCTAATCTAGGTATTTCTTCTGGTACTGACAGCAAGGGTGCTTTTAGTCCTCTGTCACAAGTTAAGTGATTGTCTGCATTGCTGTAAAGGTTTAATGCACACAGCACATGCCCTGGCGCAGCCTGAGGCCATTTCCCCCTGTCCCATCTTCTGTCCCCTGGCTGAAGAGACCTCAGAGCCCACCTCTCTACAACCTCCTGTCAGGTAGTTGTAGGCGGTGATAAGGTCTCCCCTCAGCCTCCTCTTCTCCAGGCTGAACACCCCCAGCTCCCTCAGCTGCTCCTCATAGGATTTGCCCTCCAGCCCCTTCCCCAGCCTGGTTGCCCTTCTCTGGACTCGCTCCAGGACCTCCATGTCCTTCTTGTGGTGAGGAGCCCAGAACTGGACACAGCACTCGAGGTGTGGCCTCGACAATGCCGAGCACAGGTGCACAATCACCTCCGTAGACGTGATTCACCACCCCGCTGGCGGGGCTACCGTTTCGGTGTGCTTAAAGCGGGACAGGGTCCCACAGAGCTCCCGGACACCACGCCCACAGCTCGAACACCCAGACCCGGCTCACGGGCCTGATGCCCCCCCTCCCCTGCCGCCCCCTCCAATCAGGAGGCGGCAGCCGTGCCCATACACTTCCGCGGGAAACACTACCCGTCTTTCCTCTGTGCGCGTGCGCGCCAGGTCCGCGCATGCGGGGCGTTGCTGCCGCTACGAGTCTGAGCGGGTGCTGCGCGGGCCGGGCCGGGTCATGTCGGCGGGGCTGGACGGGCCGGGCCCGGCGGGCGACAGTGGTAGGTGCTTGTTTCCTGGGCAGGGCCCCAGCGGGGCTGTAACCGGACGGAGGTTGGGCGCGGGGGGGGGACCAGAGGCGGGGAGGTGACGGTGGGGAAGAGCGACGCGGCGGCCCGGGCAAGCGCATGCGCGCTGGGTGGCGCGGGCAGGTCGCGGAGCTGCGTGTGTTGCATCCAGCTGGCGGCCCGTCCCGAACGGCGCTCCCCAGGGGTCGGCGCCGGGGAACAGCCTCTGTAATGTCTTCACTGGGGGTTTGGGTGAGTGGACTGAGCAGGGGACACCTCGCTAGGGTAAGTGCCGATCTGCCGGGGGGCAGGGAAGCCCTCTGGAGGGGCCTGGACAGGCTGGAGCGATGGGCAGAGGCCAGGGATGGGATGAAGTTTAACGTGGCCCAGTGCTGGGTGCTGCATTTTGGTCATAACACCCCCGGCAGTGCTACAGGCCTGGGGCACGGGGGCTGGAGAGCTGCACAGAGGGAAAGGACCTGGGGGTGTTGGTTGACGCTCGCCTGAGCATGAGCCAGCAGTGTGCCCGGGTGGCCAAGAAGGCCAACAGCGTCCTGGTTTGTGTCAGGAATGGTGTGACCAGCAGGACCAGGGAGGTGATCATCCCCTATACTCAGGGTGAGGCCGCACCCTGAATACTGGGTTCAGGTTTGGGCCCCTCACTACAAGAGAGACATTGAGACCCCGGAGCATGTCCAGAGAAGGGCAACTGGGCTGGGGAAGGGGCTGGAACACAAGTCTGATGGAGAGCAGCTGAGGGAACTGGGCCTGTTTAGTCTGCAGAAGAGGAGGCTCAGGGGAGACTACAGCTACCTGTTCTCTACAGCAACCTGAAAGGAGGTTGTGGTGAGCTGGGGGTCAGCCTCTTCTCACAGATAAATGGCAATAGGACAAGAGGGAATGGCTGCAAGTTGTGCCAGGGGAGGCTCAAGTTAGGAATGAGGAGAAATTTCTTCTTGGAAAGAGCAGTTGGGCATTGGGATGGGTTGTCCAGGGAGGTGATGGAGTCACCGTCCCTCGGGGTGTTCAAGGAAAGGCTGGGTGATGTATTTAAGGACATGGTTTAGTAAGTGATACAGGTGTTGGGGGGTGGTTGGACTAGATGATCTTGGAAGTCTTTTCCAACCTTAATGATTCTATGATACTAGACCAGGTTGCTCCGAGCTTCAAGCCTGACCTTGAATATTTTCAGGGATGGGGAGATGCAGTTTGGGAATAAGTTTAATACTCTCTTTTTCTGTCTTCAGAGTTGGATGTCTTTGAGATTGTTCTCCCGATCACAGTCGTTGTGCTTAGCGATGATGATTTTCTCCAAGATGATGCTGAGGAGCAAGCAGTGTCAGCTCCTGAGTTGGAGGAGGATATTAATTTAAACAATAGTGTTTTTCCAGAAGGTAATGGGACACCTTCAAAGGATGGTAGTGGCTTAAGCATTTGCGAAGAAAACAAGACTGCTTCAAATAAAGATGATAATGGGGGTTACCCTGAAGAAAAACAGGTTGCTGAGAGCGTGTGTAACGTATCAAAGCCATCTTTAAGTGACTGGTGTGATGCAGGGAAGGATAAATACAGCCAAAATTACGTGTTGCCTACATCGCCTTGCAAAGAAGAGCTAACAAAAATAAACGAAAGCAGTGACAGGAAAGAGTCTGATGGTGATGATGGCTTACAGAAGATTCCAACGTGCATCTCCTCTGCTGGCGATGAGGATAGAGATGAGATCAAGACAAATAGCGAGTTGGCACTGGCAGCAGTAACCAGATGTGAAGAGGAACATGTCAGTGTTGTGAGTCTTCTTGCTGATGGCATTCAAGAGAAACAACCAGAAAGCCACAAAGAGACGAGGACAGTTGTTGAAATGGAAGGTAAATCGTTAATAAGACTAGTGCAAGAGTTGTAAGAAATCTGGTAAATGTCAAGCTTTTAAAATAGGTAGGAAAGTGCACAGAGTTTTATTTTAATTTCAACATAGGTTAATATCATATGTGGCAGAAAGATCTTTGACCACAAAGATGATCCAAGGGCTGCAGCACCTCTCCTATGGAGACAGGCTGAGAGAGTTGGGCTTGTTCAGCCTGGAGAAGAGAAGGCTCCGGGGACACCTTACAGCACCTTCCAGTACCAGAAGGTGCTACAGAAAAGCTGGAGAGGGACTGGTTACAAGGGCAGGGAATGAATGGACAAGGGGGAATGGGTTTTGAGTAAAAGAAATTAGATATAAGGAAAAAAGTAATCATTGTGACTATGGTGAGGCCCTGGCACAGGGTGCCCGGAGAAGCTGTGGCTGCCCCTGCATCCCTGGCAGGGTTCAAGGCCAGGTTGGATGGGGCTTTGGGCACCCTGGGCCAGTGGAGGGTGTCCCTGCCCATGGCAGGGGGTGGATCTAGATGATCTTTAAGGTCCCTTCCAACCCAAACCATTCTATGAAAGAGAATATTGGCTGGAGTATCCTTAGTTCTTTAACAGATTCCTGTGAATAGTAGCGAAACCGCAGTAAGCTCTTACTGTTTCATTCTGGGGCAGTTTGCCAAAGGGCAGCTTTTCATGAGTGAAAAGGATCTGAAAATAATAAATAATAAAAAAAGGCCAAACAGAGCAACATACTTGTGAGAATGGAGCCCTGCAGAGTTCAGCGACAGTATGTTCATAGGAATTCTGGCATAAAGGCCAGGGGATGCAGGGTTGTCCTGTGAAATTCAGAGTTAATTAGGATTTCTTCTCTTAAAACATTATTTAAATGTTGCAAGGGGAAAGCATGGAGAGAGACGTTAGACAAGAAGTGGTGATAGGAAAATAATAAGGGAACAAAAGGAGTGAAGGGAGGTTATAGAGAGATAGGTGATGGTCTCTTCAGCCAGGTGGCAGGTGATAGGACAAGGGGGAATGGCCTCAAGCTGTGCCAGGGCAGGTTTAGATTGGACATTAGAAAAAAAATTTTTACTGAAAGAGTTGTCAGGGCCTGGAACAGGCTGCCCAGGGAGGGGGTTGAGTCACCTTTCCTGGATGTGTTCAAAAAAAAGGTAGATGAGGTACTTAGGGATATGGTTTAGTTTAGGATGAGAATGGTTGGACTTGATGATCTTAAAGGTCTTTTCCAACCTTGTGATTCTTTGAAGAGCAAGCAGCCAATAGACAATTTGGCATTATTACAGTGGTGAACATTGGTGACAGTATGAAATGTCATGTATGTTATGTTTTATCCCCCTGTAGATACTGATTCTTCCAAGAATGGAGACAGTGAAGCTAATAACAGAATGAGTAGCAAATCTGAATATGAAGCTCCAAGTTCTGTTTCAGAACATGGCTTGAAAGAAGAACCAGAATTCACCTGTAATTATTCTGCTTCATTGCTTAATGAATGTTCTCCTACTTCAGAAGACTTATTAAAAGAATCGGGGAAACTGGAGATGAATGCTTCCACTTCTGCTGAACCAAATGCTACTGGAGAACATATTTGTAAGATATTAACACCATTTTCTAAAAAAAGACAGCAGCAACAAAATGTTTTTTCTCCTCATACAAGCCCAAAAGAATTAGAGAGTCAGCAAGAAGGTTTAGTACAGCGAAGTAATAGTGCAACCATCAAACCTCTTTCTAATGGATCTTGTTCTATAAATAAACAGGAAAAATTGAATTTGAAATGCAGGTTTTGTAGTTCTGTGTATAAATGCAGTGCTCATCTAAAGAAACATCTTTATTCAGCTCATAAAGATAGGAAGATACATAAATGCTGCTTTTGTAAAAGAAGCTTCTTCTTTTCTGTCAACCTGAAGAATCACCTTAAATTTCATAAGAAATTGCAAAAGGCAATAAGGTTGCAAAAGGCAAGAAAAAGCAGAATGGCTATGAGAAAAGTTGGGCAGGGAAATTCTGAAGAAAGAAAATCTGAGACCAAGGAAAAAGAAAGTAAATATGAGAAATTTTTCATCAGAATTGAAAGGGATTTTACACCTCTGTCTGAGCCAGTTAGTTTTACCTGCAGAACTTGTTTCTTTGCTTCATCAAATCCTAGGTTTTTTGTCCAGCACATGAAGGGACATAAGGAGAGACCACCTTACCAGTGTCCTCAGTGTGACTACTCATGCCTTAGCTTATCCTATCTGTTAAATCACATGTACTGGCATGCTGGGTATAAGCTGTACCAGTGTAGGTTTTGCACTTATTTTTCGTTGTATTTTGCAAGCATGGTGAGGCATAGCTACATACACACCGGGGCTAAGCCTTATTCCTGTGAATTCTGCCCATCAGCATTCAGGAGCACTGCTGCGTTAGAGAGACACAGGAGATTGCATGCAAGCAAAGAAACATGCCAAGGGCAGCAACTCGACTCCAGACGTGGAAGAAAGAAAACTCCAAGACCTTTAAAGAATTATACGTGTGATGAGTGTAACGTGGTGTTTCACACTAGAGGACATCTCACCATTCATAAGAAATTTCATGAACAATTTAAGGCTGCTGCTAATGGTAATACAAGTGAGAGCAGTGTATATCATAAAAGTAACATATGCAAAGTTGATAGCGATTCCCAGAACCTTGTTTCCCTGTCTCCTTCTGGTAAAGAGAATGATTTTCTTGGTAGGGGAATGCTGGCTTTGGAAATAGACTTTGAGCAGGCAGGTGACGTGCGGGACAGTAAGAAAAAGTGCTCTGGAAAGAAACGTCCTGCAAAGAGCTGTGGAAGGAGCAGCTTAGCTGGTACTGGGAATAGATCAGAAGTTCCTCTGAATGGCTATAAAATGGACATGGTCACTTGCAAAGAGGAACCTCTCTTTAACTCCAAGGCCTCTTGTTCACAAACTGAAGATGATGATTCATATAAAAAATCTGTAGAAAGCTTAAAGGATATGTGGCCTACTAATTTGTCTGCATGGAAAATGTACAAGTGCCAACACTGCAGTTATGCTACTGCTGTTCATAGTGACTTTAAGCTGCACCTAAAAACACATGCAGATGAAAGACCATTTGTGTGTAAAGAATGCAATAAAGCATTTAAAATGTCAAGCCATTCGCAGAAACACAGCCTTATTCACGTAAAGAATGGCTATGAATTTGGCCACTGCCTCTATGCAGATGGTTGTTCAGAGGATCTTAAATTGTGTCAGGAAATGCACATAGGCATGTGTCCAGAAAGAGATTTTAGTTCCTCGGAAGGTTCAAACGGCATCCATTCCTTGCTTGGTTTGGAAGTCTGTGGAGTAGAGCCAGATGTCCAGAGGGGCAAAGAAAATGACTTGCTAGTACAAAGTCAGCAACAATTCTATCAGTGTGTAGAGTGTGAGTATGCTACTTGCATTTTAAGCAATCTTGAATTACATGTAAGAACTCACACGGGTGAGAAACCTTATAGCTGCAGCATTTGTCAGAAGAAGTTCCGTACTTCGAGTCACTTGAAGAGACACAGCATCACACATTGTAATATGGAGCATCTCAAGTGCAGGAACTGTGACTATTCAACAAACAAATGGCTGTCCTTGAAACAGCATGTAGCTTCACACTCATGTGAGGAAAGCTCATCCACAGGCTGCCTCTATGAGCAGAAGCAGCTACCTGTCAAAACCTACACATGTGAAGAGTGTGGTTATTCCACAGCCCACAATGGCAACTTGAAGCCACACTTGAGAATCCATACAGGGGAGAGGCCCTTCAAGTGTGATCAGTGCACTGTTGCTTTCCGTACATCCAGCCATCTGAAGCGCCACTTAATGACTCATTTAAAGTTGCACTGCAGAATGTGTAAGTTTTCCACAGCAGATAAACAGGCTTTCCGAAAGCATAGAAGGACACATGCAAGAAAGCACAAGTGTCAAACGTGTAATGTCATGCTGCCTACCAAAAAACACCTGGAAAAGCATAAGCGGCAACATAAGCTTGGAATGTAACCTTGGGAATTGCAAGCTGGCACTAGGTTCTGGACAGGTTTGAACGTCCTGAATTTGTTATCTGTTCTACATTCCCTGCTGTCCCCAGAATGATGGCTGGTAGTGGATGCATCCAGTGTCCTGGGCCAGAGAGTCCAACTCAGGGTACTATTTTGCTCCATGTTCTGAGAGTTTCAGTTCTAGCACAGGCTGTGCTGAAGATCTTGAAGCCACCTTTTCATGCCTGAGTAGCTTTTTAATACAGTGAGCTCAGTTATGGTTTGGTCAAAATTCATTAGTTTAAACACCTGTTCTGTGCCACTTACTTCCTTTTAAATAGTTACTAAATCCCCTCTCATAACTAAATGAATGAATGTTTAAAATGAGGGAGGGAAGTGCACGTTATATTCTATAGTAATAAGTTGACATTTAAAACCATCAGTGTTTGGATGCTTAACACTACCTCCCATCCTTTGACAAGTTGCATTCCCTGCTCCCAGGTTCTCTGGCACTACCTGCAAGAGATAAAAAAAGCATCTCACAGAATTACAGGAACAAAAGATTGGCATCATCACTGGCTAACAGGGACATGAATGTGTTTTCTGCGTGGCTATATCTAGTTTTGGTAACACTTTGAGTAGTATGACATGAATTGTTTTGTTCTTAATCAGATATTTTATGATACTGAGAATCCTTAAATTAATCATTATTTTTATGTAAGTGTCTAATGCTAATCTAGTATGAAATGCCTTATCTTTTCTCAGGCTGGTAATTACTCTTTGTGCTTTTTGTTTCTTGAAATCAACTGTATCATACTTTTCAAGGCACTTCTTAGTTAATCTAAGCACTTGGTGATATGTTGCAAATACTACTTAGCTACATTGAAAACCATAGCAGCATCTTGGACTGTAAAATATATTTTGTTAAAGAGCTTTACTGTGTATCAAAAATATCAGGTATAAGGACTGCTTGCACCAAACAGCAGAGGTTACCTGGTGTGTCTGTGACAGATGGATGTTTCTTCCACTTTATATTCAAACCTAGACTAATCTTTCCTTGTTTTACCGAGTTATATTGACTTTACTGACTGTAATATGTTTGCTGGTATCAGTAACAGCAGCATTACCCTCTTGTGTGTGGAAAGACAACAGTGAAGAGTTGGGGCTAAGTGTGCTCTGATGTTCCAGTTCAGTCCATGGAACAGGGTAAATCTATAGCTTCATTTAGAGAAAGTGAACATGAAACCACCACTGCATTTTACTGCTCCCAGACAGATGCTTTTCTTTATACATATAGGTAATATCTTGCAGAGGCTTTCTGGTAATGTAGGAGACAGGTTGGAAACGTTTGCCCAGAGAGGTGGTGACCGAGTATTCCTCTTTGGAGATACTCAGAACCTGTCTGGAGGTGGTCCTGGGCAGCCAGCTCTGCGTGGCCCAGCTTAAGCAGGGTGTTGGACCAGATGATCATCTCCACAGATCCTGCAGCAGTTCTGTGTGAATTGAAGCACAATTTCAAGAGTGAAACTTGCTAACACATGTCATCAGCAAAGGTATTTAAGTGATCTGATTCTCTGTAAAATCAGGCAAGTAGATATCTGTGACTGGTGGCTACAAATGTTACTACTACATGCAGGGAAGTTGCTGTTTGGGAACTAGTGATGGAGCTCAACACCTAGTACAGTTCTGAGAAGGAAGAACTTTATCCTGATATGAATAAAGAAAAGCATTTCTGGGAAGTGTTAACAATGTTAGAAAAGCGTGGAGGAATTTTTACCTCTTTTCTGTAAAATTCTGATAATTTAAGAAAAATTAAAACAGGTACATTGCTGAAAACAATAGTAAACCTGTACAATTGAGTCTAGGAAATTTATAATTGTTTTAAAGTGTCATGTAGAGTGATGAAGAAGGGAGCCCATTTTAAGGGGGATAAAATACTGAATGAAATTTTGGAAAGAGTTTATAAAGAGCCTTTAATTTAGTTATAAGTAAGAACAACAGAAGACATTTTCAGATGGAGCTTGAAAACTTTGTAAAAATAATTGTTCCAGTCGGTTGCTTCTAATAAAAATAAAGTATTTCATGACTCATGAGGTTCCCCCCTGTTCCCAGCACAATGCATTATGATCTTTTGGGGGATTGGTAGTGATTCTTAGTCTGCCAAGTCAGAGAAATTTAAATGTGAAGGCAAACTTTTTTTCAAAATAAGGACACAAATTGTTCTTGGTTTTTTTTTTCCTAGCTAAAAGTATAATTTTAATTTATTTATTAAAGAATTTGAACAAAACCCCAAAGCCTTTCCTAAATCATACAGTGAACTTTTCTGTTTAAAGCAAAAAAAAATTGCTTAAATTTATGATCACAGCTTGAATTTGGACAAACAGCAAAATGTAGTAATCATACATGGTGTCCCTGCACATGGCAGGAGGGTGGAGCTAGATCACACAGAATCACAAGGTTGGAAAAGACCTTTAAGATCAAGTCCAACCATTCCCATCCTAAACTAAACCATATCCTTAAGTACTTCATCTACCCTTTTTTTGAACATATCCAGGGAAGGTGACTCAACCCCCTCCCTGGGCAGCCTGTTCCAGGCCCTGACAACTCTTTCAGTAAAAAATTTCTTCCTAACATCCAATCTAAACCTGCCCTGGCACAGCTTCATGCCATTCCCCCTTGTCCTATCACCTGTCACCTGGCTGAAGAGACCATCACCTATCTCTCTATAACCTCCCTTCAGGTAGTTGTAGGTGGTGATAAGGTCTCCTCTCAGCCTCCTCTTCTCCAAGCTAAACAGCCCCAGCTCCCTCAGCCACTCCTCATAGAATTTGCCCTCCAGCCCCTTCACCAGCCTGGTTGCCCTTCTCTGGACTCGCTCCAGGACCTCCATGTCCTTCTTATGGTGAGGAGCCCAGAACTGGACACAGTACTCGAGGTGCAGCCTCACCAATGCCCAGTACAGGGGCACAATCACCTCCCTAGACCTACTGGCCACACTGTTTTTGATACAAGCCAAGATGCCATTGGCCTTGGCCGCCTGAGCACAGTGCTGACTCATACTCAGTCTGTAGTCAACCAACACCCCCAGGTCCCTCTCTGCCTGACAGCTCTCCAGCCAGTCTCCCCCAAGCCTGTGTCACTGCATGGGGTTATTATGTTCCATGTGCAGCACTCTGCACTTGGCCTTGTTAAACTTCATCCCATTGGTCTCAGCCCATCGGTCCAGTCTGTTCAGATCCCTCTGAAGAGCCTCCCTACTCTCAGGCAGATCAACACTTCCTCCTAGTTTAGTGTCATCTGCAAACTTAGTGAGGGAGCATTCAATCCCTTCGTCGAGATCATTGATAAAGATGTTGAACAAGACTGGACCCAGGACTGAGCCCTGGGGGACGCCACTTGTGACCGGCCTCCAGTTGGATTTTGTTCCATTTACCACCACCCTTTGGGCTTGGCCATCCAGCCAGTTTTTAACCCAGCTGAGGGTCCACCTGTCCAGGCCAGTGGCAGCCAGTTTCTCAGTCTGTGAGAAACTCTGTCAAAGGCTTTACCACAGTCCAGGTAGATCACATCCACAGCCTTCCCCTCATCCATTAAGATGATCCTAGAGGTCCCTTCCACCCCAAAGCATTCTGTGAATCTGGTGGCAAACAATTTGAGCAAATAAATGCCGCTTTATCTGCTGTGCATCCAGGAAGTAAGTAAATAAGAAAGTTAAACACAGAGATCAATGAAAGCAGCTCAACCAGACTGTGCAACAGTAGGGTTAACCATCAACTAGGTTTATCCACAGCAATAGAATCATAGAATGGTCTGGGTTGGAAGGGACCCCAAGGATCATAGAGTTCCAACCCCCCTGCCACAGGCAGGGCCACCAACCTCCAGGCCTGGATCTACACTAGGTTACCCAGAGCCCCATCCATCCTGGCCTTGAACACCCCCAGGGATGGGGCATCCACCTCTCTGGGCAGCCTGTTCTAGCCCCTCACCACCTTCTCTGTAAAGAACTTCCCCCTAATAGCTAATCTAACCCTTCCCTCCTTTAGCTTTAATCCATTCCCCCCTTGTCCTGCCAGTGGTTGCCCTTCTAACATCTACATGCTCTCACTGCGGTACCGATGCTCCCGCCTCAATTTCCGCTTGGGTCTCAGTAAGCGCGCGTTTATTCTCAGATGACAGCGGAGGCTGCAAATGCGGCATCGATAAAACCCGATTTCCCTCAGCTGCCATGCGTGGGAGGAAGGGGACGCCTGAGGGCTCTGACCGCACTTAAGGAACTCGTCCAGTCTCTGCCTAGCGCGCTTTCAGCCCTCAGCCGTCTGCGCCTGTGCACAACGGCTTCATCTTCCCCTCGCCCCTCTGCGCCTGCGCTGGCTTTGCCGCCCCACTCCTCTCTCCCCACTCCTCCTCTGTGCGCTTGCGCAGAGTGCGCTAGTTCTACCCAGAAGGCGCCTGCGCGGGGGCTCGGCCAGCGCCGCTGAAGCGAGCGGCGTTTCCTTTCTTCGGTAGCTTTTTCTCTGCTGGACTTGGAACCCTCTTCGTCGCCAAGATGCCGCGCATTATGATTAAAGGCGGTGTGTGGCGGAACACCGAGGTAGGGCTTTGATCGCTGTAATCCGTCAGTCCGCAAGGGTTGGGGCCTCAGCGGCTGGGGGGGAGATATATATGTATTATGGGGGGGATGCCCTACTCTAGTGCGCAGGCCCTGTGGGAGGGGTTGTGTTGCGCATGCGCTCAGAAATCGGGGTGTCCGCAGCAGCGCGGCGGTGGGGGAAGATGGGGGATCCTGCTCGGCCTGTTCTAGCAGGGGGTGTAGGGTGTCTTCAGGCTGCTGTGGCTCTGGTGGGCCCGGTTCTTCAGCAGCCCGGCCTCTCCCTGTTCCCTGCCCTAGTGGGTGGGGGTTAGATCAGTGGTGCTTCTTCTGAAGGCTGCGTGTTAGGGCGGACTAGGAGCTCAACCGTGCGTATGGCCTGGCCTCGCCTCCTGGAGAAAACTTCCCCGAGGCCCCTGGGGTTGTTATGTGGCCCATTTTGTCGCCCTCGGAGATGTCCCTTCTGTAGACTGGGGTGTGTCTTAGACTGCATGGGCAGGGTTTTTCTCTAGGGGTATGAGGGAAGTGGGATCTCTTGTCCTTGAAGACTGTTCTGAATGCAGAAATGGTGAAGATGGGTACGAGCTCTTCATCTGCAGCCCAGAATGTTTTGCGGGCAGAAATTTGTATGTGCCATTCAAAAAAGAAAAAAATCCCACCATTCCCATTTTTGCCATTATACACTTTCAGAACATCAAGCAATTGTAAAAAGGGAAATAATAACATGAGAAATCAATCGTATTAGTTAGGATTTTTAAAGCAAAAGGAAGTACCCAACGCTTAAATCCATAACTCCACCATACTGTGAATGCTAGGCATGTGCATGGTTCTAAATTGCAGTGAGAAAAATTAATGGAAGATAAATGTACTGTGTGCTGGGAAATTTATTGCATGTGTTTTTAATCACTAATGATGTATCAGCTGTCTGCCAGGAGGCAGCTAAATTAGAGGACACCAGAGGGTAGGAACCACTGTGTCCTTACCCTGTTCTTACCATCTTCCATAATTGACTAATTTTTGTGACTCTTCAGAGAAAGAGCAGTGGATTAAATAGATTATTGTTTCACCCGTTTTGGTCCACCAAAGATGAAATAGCTCTCCCCTTGTTATTCTTTTTTGTTTTTTAATTAACATTGATTTTTACATACAACATAAAAATTACAGAAAGTGGGACCAGTTTATACCAGGTCATTAGGAAAATGACCAATTGCTTGCAAAAAAACCCTCCCAAAAAGGCTGCTAGTGTCATCAGTATTGGCTACTGCATGCTGTATAACACAGTAAATAATAAAAAAACAACCCAAGAAACAAACCCTAGAGGATTTATTACTTATTTTTTTAAGTGGCGATGGCATGAATAGTCATTACAAGCTGAAGACTGAGCTTGTGACTCCAGTTTAACTTCCAGTTAAAGCTTCCAGTTAAAGCTGCTGTGTGCCCTGAGCGATGTCTGTGCCAGGCAGAGTATCTGTCCATGATGACTAGCATCTGCACGGTATGGCCAAATGGATTCTGAATACAGCTACAAGTACTTACTGCAGAGAGAAGAAGAACATCTGTGGTTGATAAGGCTGACAGAATAGCTTTGGTGCATTTAAAATGCCATTTCTTGACCTGTGAGGAAACGAGAAATAATGAACCCATTTATCTGTGAGGAGAGGAGAGAGGGATAAATGGATGGATTGACAGTTGACAGGACTTCCAGCTTTTGATCAAATCTCAGTGCACACTTTGGTGTGTATGAACAGCCTGGCTTCCAAGCTGAATCCATTACATTTTATTTTTGAGGTTGGCACTTTTTATTGTTATATTAAAGTGATTTATTTTAAGATTTACTTGTAAAACAGAAACTTGCTATAAAGTTCCTTTATTTTTGGGATACTTTTTTTTAACAGCATATTCTACTGATAAGTAAAGATTGTATTTCCATTAAAATATTTATTTTTTAAAAAAGGATAATTTTATGGTATTATTTAAAACAAGCTACCCAAAGGTACCTATCAGTTCTGGTTATTTTTCCTAAATGTTGTGTCATTAGCAGACAAACACTTTCCTACCTCTTTATTGCTATCCTTCAGGGAAAACATACAGAATTCTTAAAAACGCTGCATTAGAGAGCATTGAAAGTAATCGGTTTGGAAGTCCAGTTGGTTTGTGAAGTTTGCCACAACAACTATTATGTGTCTTTTCTGTTTCATCTGTATTGATTTCATTGGCCTTGGAAGTACAAATCCTTATCCACCATGATAATAAATTGGGGAAAAGAAGCAGCAGTTCTGGGTCAGCTCGTTCAATGAAATCAGCCATCTTCTCTGCTTGAGCTCAAACTTTGTTTTGCAAATTCCTGTGTTACCTAACAGTATTTTTATTATTTTTTTTTTTTAAGGATGAAATTCTCAAAGCGGCTGTGATGAAATATGGCAAAAACCAGTGGTCTCGTATTGCTTCTTTATTGCACAGAAAATCAGCAAAGCAGTGCAAAGCCAGATGGTAAGTGAGAAGTGCCATGCCTGGGAAGATGAGATTCATAATTAGTAAGAATTTAGAAATCGCCACAGCTTCGTTCCTCTGTGGACATAAATTACAGTTTTAAGATTGTTTGATTCCTGCTGTTGCAGATATTGCAAACTGTGTTGCTTGAACGTAATTAAACAGAAGTAGCCAAATGTTCTCTTTGCTGTTGACTGCAGTGTTAGAAAATGCAGAATCACTTAAAACTGTGGACATGATTTCCCCCACACCCTGGATTTGCCCATTTTTAATCAGTGAGTATTACCAGGGCAGTACATTTGTAAAATATTGATCTCATACAGATCATTTTCTAATTTTTCATAATGAGGGGAGTTTGGCTTGAGGATAAATGTTTAGAAATTGTGGTGAGGAATTTCTTTTTATATACATAAAAAATACAAGCTTAAAATGAATGCAAATACATGTGGTATGAATCTATTTGAGAATCAGGCTTCATTTCTTGAGTACTGAACACCATATGTATATTAGAATGCCTATGTATAAAGGTAACAGTACTGTCACAGCTGAAGATTAGTAAGGTAACTGTTCAATCCAGACCAAAGAAATCTATCATTTCTGGTTCCTTTGGTTGTTGCAATTTTTACTTTTATTTTTCTGGATTAATTTAGTGACTCCTGTCAGAATAGAGGTGGGGAAAGGAAGAAGAGGGAGATTCTGTATAAAAAGTGGAGGGATAAATAATAAATTTTAAAGCTGAAATACATACATCATGAAAGTAACAAACTTTTATACAGGAAATACTTGTGTGAAATTGAGTTTTTGAAGTCTCATTGTGCTGATTTGGGTAAATGCTGTTCTGAATGAATTCAAGACAAATCAGTGGATAATTTGGATCTGTCCTCCTTACTATTTTAACTTTTTAACAGGTATGAATGGCTAGACCCCAGCATCAAAAAGACAGAGTGGTCACGGGAAGAGGAGGAGAAACTCTTGCACCTGGCCAAGCTAATGCCAACCCAGTGGAGAACCATCGCCCCAATTATCGGGAGAACTGCTGCACAGTGTTTGGAACACTACGAATTTCTGCTGTGAGTTACTGTTTTGCTAGAGGTGCATACCAGGAAAACCTGTGGAGTTTGTTGTAGCAGTGTATCATTCCCTTCTGCATGGTGCTGAAATATAGTGGTTTCCAGTTGAGCGTGTCCTCTGATAGACAAGTCCTTGAGGATTGTTTCTTTTCACTCGATATTTCCAGCTTGAAAGAAGAAGCTTCTGGAACCTGGAGAGAAGGCTTGACTAGAGATTGGTGTATATTTTCTTGCTTCTGGTTGCTCTGGCGAAAGGCATGTCAAGATTGATGCTTTTTTATGGGCTTCCACTTCAGGTTTATTTAGCTGATGGGTTGAATATAAAAGCATAATGGGAAGCTCAGTTCATTTTATCACACTGCTTGAATTCTTTTCCTTACTGCTTAGTAGAGAAATCTCCTCGTGTTAGTAGTTCTGCCAATATTGTATTTTCTATCCTGTTTTATTGTGTTAATACTAGATGGCCTCTTTCTCTTGTCTGATTTAAGATTATGTAACTGTGGTCTTTTTTGCGGTAATTGTGTAACATTTATTATGTGGTACATAGTAAAAAGTTTCTTTTCTCCACCAGATTTGGGGACATTTAAGGGATGGTGGTTAATGAGCCTGAGGTTAAATAAAGGGATAGTTGTGACATACATACAATGTGTTTTTAGGGACAAAGCTGCTCAGAGAGACAACGAGGAAGAAACTGCTGATGATCCTCGAAAACTTAAACCTGGAGAAATCGATCCAAATCCAGAAACCAAACCAGCCAGGCCAGATCCTATTGACATGGATGAAGGTAAGATAGGTGTTCATTTACTGGTTCCTTTTTGACAGAAATACAATCTCTTTGGTTTTTCTTTTTACAAAGTACCCTGTCTTTCTCTTTTTCTTAAATCCACCCCCAATATATTTTTCTTAACCTGTTTTGTCTTATTTATGTGTCTTGCTAGCCAGTTCCAATTTTCCAGCTATCTTTTTCTTTTCTTTGTGTGTTTTCTGCCTTCTACACTGTCTTTTGTCATCTCTTGCCATGACTGACTGTCCTTTGCTTTGACAACTGCTCTGCTTCTTCAGTTTTTTATTTCTGTATCTTCATCTTTTCCCAACAGCTCATACCTTCTGGTTGAATCCCTGCTGAAGCACAGGAGGACTACATGACTTTTGTTTTTCTTTGCATATAGCAATATCATGAACTAAAAATTAATGTCAGTGAAATTCTGTGAATGGACCTATAGGGTTTTCAGTAATCTTGGATTTGTATGTAAATGAACAAATTCTCTAATATAGTAATCTCAAATTATCATGTAAATAAATTACAATTTCATTAGTGTGGTCAGTTCGTCTCTTTATGTCGATATTTTGATTTGCTGTAGGTATTAGTTGAATTACTTGCAACATTAGGCTTTTTTTTTCTTAAAATCTTCGTGTGCCCAGTGATTTAAAAAATGTTGGACAAAAACTAGTTTAGCAATCTTGCAGAATGCCTGTGAAAACATTGATTCATTCAGCTTTTAAAGATTGCTTTCTGCTCTTAATGTTGCTTTTTTCCCCTCACTCCTATCTTTAAGTGCAAATTCATAGCTGTATTTATCTGTACTATTTTAGATGAACTTGAAATGCTGTCTGAAGCTAGAGCTCGTCTCGCTAATACACAGGGAAAGAAGGCCAAAAGAAAAGCAAGAGAGAAGCAGCTGGAAGAAGCTCGGTAAGCTTATGCTTATTTTCATATACTGGGGCTGCTTTTGCTGACTCTGGAGCTTTTACGATGAATAAGGTCAGGCACAGCCGTAAGTCAGCATGGAATCAGACCTTTTGACAGCCATTTGTTACAAGAACTTAATTCTCATTGCTTAGTACGTGCAGCCCTATCATCAGCAACTGATTAGAATACTATCAGATCTTAGGAAACAATATGTGTGCACCTTAAATCATAGTGTTACTGTTTCTTTAGACGTCTCGCTGCTCTCCAGAAAAGACGAGAACTTCGGGCTGCTGGAATTGAGATCCAGAAGAAAAGAAAGAAGAAGAGAGGTGTGGATTATAATGCAGAAATTCCGTTTGAAAAGAAGCCTGCCCCTGGCTTTTATGATACATCAGAGGAAAACTACCAGTCCCTGGATGCTGATTTCAGGAAGCTACGTCAGCAAGACCTGGATGGAGAATTAAGATCGTAAGTGTGTTATACCAAGGAGGGAACAGTATATTTGGAAAAAAAAAAAACCAACCCAGGTGTTAACTCCTGAAAATGTCTGAAATTTAATGCATCAAAAGGAGCATGGCCAGCAGGTCAAAGGAGGTGATCCTCCCCCTCTACTCTTCCCTGGTCAGGCCCCACTTGGAGTATTGCGTCCAGTTCTGGGCTCCCTGGTATAAAAAAGACAGGGATCTCATGGAAAGAGTCCAGTGGAGGCTATGGAGGTGATTAAAGGCCTGGAGTATCTCCCCTATGAGGAAAGGCTGAGTGACCCGGCGCTGTTCAACCTTGAGAAAAGAAGGCTAAGAGGGGTTCTTACTAATGTTTATAAATATCTGAAGTATGCAATGCAGAGGGAAATGGCCAGACCCTTTTTACTGGCCCATGGAGATAGGACAAGGGTGCAATGGCTTCAAGTTGGAGCACAGGGAGCTCTCCATCAATCTGGGGAAGAACTTTTTCACAGTGAGGGTGAGGGAGCCCTGGGACAGGCTCCCCAGGGGGGTGTGGAGTCTCCTTCTCTGGAGATATTCCAGACCTGTCTGGATGCCGACCTGTGCGCCCTCCTAGGGAGGTTGGACCCGATGATCTCTCAAGGTCCCATCCAACCCGTATGACTCTGATTCTGTAATGTTGGCAGAAATTGTATATTCTGTGGGACAGGTACCTAGTGCAGGTTATTTCTGACTTTCCAGCCTCCTCCTAGGTTTTTTTTAATCTCTCTAAAAGATCTAGTTGACCTTTTTTCCATGAGAATTAATTTCCTCATGCACATTCTTGCCTTTTACAGGGAAATCTTGCAGGTTTTGAGGTTGATTTTTCTTTTGGCAGTAGATTTGTTTGTGTATTTGCAGTCCTTTCTTCAAGTAATAACATTAAGATGGCTTGAAGGAGTAGATTTTACTTGTAGTATTACTTTTGAAGAAAGTATTCTTGAACTCAATCTCTTTAAATGCTTGATCTCTCCCCTTCCCCCCAAAAAAATCCCAAAACATGCATTTGAGAATTTAAATGCCAATCTTCATTATGAGCAGTATGGCACATATTTAATTGTACAATTGCATTTCCTGCTACTTCTGCCACTGAGAGAGCAGGTCCAGTACTACATACAATTTGGTTTATTAGCCTGTGATTAATTGATTCTTTTTGTATGGCTCAGTTGAGAGGGTCTGGCAGGGGCTTCAAAATGAAGTTTATGATTTCACAAGCTGACTCTGTTGCTGTTGAATAAAATAACCATTTTTATCAAATACTGAAGGTAACATTTTTCCCATATCCCACAGAAAATGTTCATCTCTTAGCAGCTGCTGGAGAAAAAAGGACTGTTTGCATTGCTCAATTCTTGCTGTCTGTGGTTTTGAACTGATATTTTTTCCTTGCTCCAGTGATCCTGATGATTGTAGCTGAAGCAACCACCTGTTGCCTGATTCCCTAATTCAGAGGCAGTTACACTGCCTTGTAGGTGCTGCTGCAAGATCTGCAGACCGTATCTAATCACTTAACTTCTGCACCATGTGGTGGTTTACTCTTCTGCAACGTTTCATTTCAGCATATCGATCTTTTGATTAGGCTGCAGGCTTTTTGCCTGCTTGTTTTGCTTTGTAGCTGTTCTGGATGTGTTCTAAAATAATTCTTATCCATAATGACAGTGAAAGAGAGGGGAGAGAGCGCAAAAAAGACAAACAACATATGAAACGGAAGAAAGAGTCAGACTTGCCTTCAGCTATTCTGCAGACCAGTGGAGTATCAGAATTTACCAAAAAAAGAAGTAAACTAGTGCTTCCAGCTCCTCAGGTAAGCTGTTTGTTGCTAATAAATGACTTACAGGCCAATGTCAGTCAGTGATTTTTTTTTTTTTTTTTTTTTTTTTTTTTTTTTTTTGTCTTTCAAGTAGATCTTGTGGTTGTATTTTATCTTACTGTGCCTTGGAATTTTCTCTTTTAAAGATATCTGATATAGAACTTGAAGAAGTTGTAAAAGTAGGCCAGGCAAGTGAGATTGCACGCCAGACTGCTGAGGAATCAGGAATTACAAACTCTGCTTCTAGCACTCTTCTATCTGAATATAATGTGACCAACAACAGCATAGCACTGAGGACTCCCAAGACTCCGGCAGCACAAGACAGGATCCTGCAGGTAAGAGTATAAATGTGCAGAGTGGGATTTCAGTTCTAGTGCAGTAGAGTAGAAGGTGTAGGTACCATAGAAATGTTCCTATAGATTGTGTTTGGTATTGGGACATGTGATCACCAGGACACACTGGAAGGCATAGAAACAGATTTGCTTCTCTCTGATCAGTTGGCACCATACTTCAAAGCACTATGGTACTTTTTGTGGGGGAGGTATTACATATTCTGTGCAACTTCTAGCATTAACCATTCTCCTAGTGTCTTATGTAATTTCCCCTTGTCTTGGGTACCTCTGAGCATCGAAGGGATATATGGTGTTCATGCCCTCAAAACAAAGGGGTTTTTTATGTTGTTTCCTACTTAGTTTTGCTGTTCAGGCTGCCCAGGGGGGTGGTGGAGTCTCCTTCACTGGAGATATTCAAGACCCGCCTGGACGCCTATCTGAGCAATATGAGCTAGGGAGCCTGCTTTGGCAGGGGGTTGGACCCGATGATCTCTCGAGGTCCCTTCCAACCCCTACAATTCTGTGATTCTGTGATTTTATTTCAGTGAACAACAAATAATTAAATGTAACAATGCAAGGATGTTTTCCTAGCAATTTATTGGCTTAAATGGTTTTAAGACAAATAACACCTAACTTCACAGCCTCTAAGTTATATTTCTGTTGCACTGATTGTGTGTCTGGGTTCCTTCAAAAACCTGTTCGGTAATATTTTGTTGAGCCTGAGGAAATATTTAATGAAATCGGTGCAGCTAAACAAAACTCCACCCCTGAAAAAAACCCCTGTATTGATAACGAGCTGTAGTTCAACAGTTTCATGATAGGAGAAAAGAGAAAGTTCCTGACTTTGGATCATGATGTAAATTATGTACAGTGTTTGTAGGACTGGTCACATTCCCCTTCAGATGGAGTCATCTGGTATCACATGCATCCCCCTTAGTATGCATATACACAGTTCTATAGATGGATTAGTAGTCTTCTGTGAAGATAATTGCTCTGTGCAGTAGTTTATTATCTTATTTTCACAGTGTCTTAATTCTTCTCTGTAGAAAGGAAAGAGAAGTAACAGGGATTTATTCGTAAAAGCCCCATTTGAGTCATGGAACAGAAATCTGAATAGTGACGCACCTCTCTTGGAACTCTCTTTGAAGTGCAGTGGATAAACTTCGTTGATGCTGGATTTCAGAGTGCAAGTGTGCTGTTACCTCTGAATAACAGGATCCTTAGGATCACTTGAGTATTTGGTCACTAATAAATCTTGTAGATTTATGGAATCTAGGAAACTGAGGGCATTTGAAACATGAAGTAACCTACTAATTTTTGCAACTGAAATTTAGAGTATATTTCACTGGAAATGAAGATGAGAGTCATTCAGAATCAAGCTTAAAGCTCAGAGCAATCTGATGGAGTTAAACATGTCCCAGCTCACTGCAGGGGGGTTGGACTAGATGGTGTTTAAAGGTCACTTCCAACCTAAAGCATTCTGTGATTCTAAGATTAAAATCCCCTTTGGTGAAACAGTAGGGTTTGTAAATACCAGTGTGTGGGTATTTTAAGAAGTGTTAAACATTTTCCAGAAACTCATTAGGATTCAAATAACTTTTTGGCTGCTATACCACTACGGAATCTGTTAAGCGTGTATAGTAGAGCATGACTGTAAAAGTTTTAGTGATGTACTGCATGTTGTCTTACACAGGAAGCACAGAATTTGATGGCACTCACAAATGTGGATACCCCCCTGAAAGGAGGTCTTAACACTCCCTTGCATGAAAGTGACTTTTCAGGGGTAACACCCCAGAAGCAGGTGGTTCAGACTCCAAACACTGTGCTTTCCACACCCTTCAGGTAAAGCAGGCTCTTTTTCTAATGGGTCCTTGGTTGGGCATATATCTAGTGGAGGTGGGTGGAGGGATCAGATTCCATATGTGAGCTATGATCAGTGCTTCAAAACAAATTTTAACTTGCTTTTTTGTACAAATTTCTCCTTCTCTGTGTCTTTCACAAGCTCAGCCACATCATCTGTGTTTGCGCAGTGTATAGCTAACTGGAGTTTTGGTCCAAAATGAGGTTTTCTGTGGTCTGGAGCAATATAAATTATACTGAAGTAATACAGGAGTATAAATAGTAAGATGGAGTGTCATCCTGTATGTGGATCCGAGCCTTTCCAAAGTATTACCTCTGAGTCAAAGGTGTGGGAGGTCCCTTAGCCAAACCCACACTGAATTTTTGAGAAGCTGAAGTAAATATTATATAAGCCATATATATCCAAAATAAAATATTTCTTATATTGCCAATCTAAATAGGATGGAATTACTGGTTTAACTCTTACAGTGGGTCCTACGTAAATACATATCCCACAAATGCCAAATAGCATACGGCTAAAAAATACTACACTTAGTACATTTTGTCTGTCAATTTTTTCAGCTTGGGTTCTAATTTTACTTGTATCATACGAGTAGAAAAAGCAGAGAATGAAATAAAAAGGACCTTTATGGCAGCTTTTCAAAAGCAGCTTTATTTTGTTGTTTAAAAGCTGTGTGCAAAAGCCCTACTCTCTTAATTGGATCTACATAAATGAATCCTTTTCTGGAGATCTGTTGGCGTCAGTGCGGTGCAGAATGAATGTAGAGTTTGGCTTGGAGTAATCTGACTGTTTGTTTGGGTTATTTTATATATATAAAAAAAAAGGTAAAGACATTCTAAATTTGTTGGGGTGTTTTTGTTTGTTTGTTTTGTGGTGGGTTTTTAGCTTCTGAGGTTTAGATTTGCACATGCAAATATGGTACAGATTTGTCAGCTGGGCTTGGCTGTAGAAATGCACTATCAGTGTGAAAATCCAAGACCTTGAGCAGAGAGGAAAAAGCCCCCACCACTAAGTGGTTCAAAAAAACAACGAAGAGAAGCAGTAACTTTTTTAAGGAGGCAGAACAGTGAAGCAGAGCCATCATCTTTATTATTTAGGCCAAAAGAACAAATACTTAAGTGCTCCTTTTCTTTTCTTTGATGATATGAGAATTGTAGTATTTTAATGCACTTTTAAAAATGGAAGTTGTTGTCTTCGTTATGTTTTTTTTTATTCACATCCTTGTTATAAGCACTTTTTTAAAAGATATTAAGTGGAAAATTGTGATAGGGTTTTAAACACTGCTTGGAACTGAGACAGCTAGGAAAAAAAACAAGCCTCTGACTTGAAAATTATTTCATCTGGACAGTCAGCATAGAACTTTTTCTACGAGTGTAATTCAAAAATTAATTATATCCTATGAAATATTAATTTGAAAACATAAAAATGCATTTTGCTGCTTTTTGGGAGTGTCATCCTGCAAACATTATTGTGTATATTTGTTATCCTAAATGAGAGTTTGTGAAAGTCTGTGAACACCCTCAAGTAAGAGGAGAGTATCGCTTGCCTCTCACACACATATCCAGTATATAAAACACTTGTATCACTAAAAAAGAGGATGGGTAGTGTGTGTCAGGCCATGTATATAGTTGTGTTTATCCACCATGACATCTTACTGTTACTACAGAATTCCAGTAACTAGAAGTGGAAATGATGTGTTAAATCATCATGTCCAGTCTCTCTCTGCTAGGGTTATACTCTACAGGACACAAATCTGTCATTGCCATCGGAAAATACTTATTTTATATATAAATCTTTATATATATATACATAGTGTAGATGAGTACCATAATGTAGGCTATCTTCTAAAAGTTGTTCTTCGCAAATTTTTCTCTAAGACACTTAACAGTGTCTTACCAGTTTATTATTCGTATCACGACTATGTGAAACCTTGGCAACAGAGAACTTGTGACTATGTTCAATACAGTGTCTGCACACCTTTCATGTGGTAGGGCATTGGGATAGAGAACAGTATTTATTCTCATTCTAGAGGAGAAGGAACTGAGGGGCAAAAAATCCAAGACTTAATCCATCTTGCCTAACCTTAGATGCTTAAAAGTGAAAGCAGAGAGGAATCCTCAGAGTGATTCATTCAATTGTAGGATGGGACAGCTGTTAAGCTGGATGAATTCAGAGGGAATGACTTGCCACAGGTGGTAGTGAAATCAGAGCTTGCAATTAAATCCTGATTACTGTATCCCAAAATAATGCCTGGTGCCTAGATAATATCTTCTTTCAAAAGTAGCAGTGGGAGCTTGTGTCGATATAGTTAAGAGATAAACTTCCCTTAACCTAATGATGTTCCTGGAATTCTGCTTGACAGGTACATGGTTATACCTTGGAAAATTTAAACTATTTTTAATTATTCCAATTGCATATTATGGTTTCACAGCCTCTCAATGAAAAAATCTAGATTGAATTTACTAATGGTATTCTCATCATTCAGACTGTTGTAAGTAGAGCTCTTCAGGAGAAAAAATAATGAAGGTATTTGCATTTCCTTTAGAACACCCTCTCATGGATCGGAAAGCTTAACTCCTCGTGGAGGACTGACTCCTAAACCTGTGGTTGGTACAACTCCTGGTAGAACTCCACTGCGTGATAAATTGAACATCAACCCAGAAGAGGGAATGGCAGATTATAGTGACCCATCTTATGCAAAACAAATGGTAAGAAGTACTTAAGAAGTGGATGTTAGTGTTGTATTAATTTTTAGGATTTTTACTTCTCATCTCTGAACAGGTTTTCTTTTACAGCAGGTGTTACTTCTTCCACTTGTCTACAGGTCTGTATTCATCACTTGATAAAATAAAATCTTTATTTGAAAGAACAGAAGTCTTACCACTTAGAATGTCTTTCAGTGTGCTCAGTAAAAGCACTCTAAAGCTATTTGTCAAAGAAGACGTAGTTAAGTTTCAGTCCTACTTGTATTTTTGAAGCTGAGCAGGAAATATATCTCAAGGAAAGATTCATTTTTCTTGCAGCTCTCAAATCCCTCATCATCTTAGCTTCCTGATTTACCTACAGGACCTTTTCATCAGTCTGTCCTGTTGACAACATTGAGCTAAAGGAGTTTAATTTTTGCCATCAGGAGCACTTGGTTTTTAGATCTCCAGTAATCTGAGTCCCATCCAGATTCTTTCATCGCCTTTGACAACAGATGTTTCCATTCTTGGAGATTCAGCCAGATGTACCCTGCCAATTAGACATATAGACATAGGGCATATACCTAATAGGTAGCACCTTGGGAACTCCTTTTATGTGGCCGATTCTGCAGCCTAAACTGTGGCTTTGGATATCTCCCACCAGAGCTATTGACATTATTCTTTTTGGGCTAGCTAAGGATATCCACATCAAGTTTTTGGCATGATGTTCTTGCAAAAAGTCAGTCTTCAAGTTCAGAATTTCAGATTTCCTCTTAGCCTGAAGGACAAGGTTGGTTGGATGTCCTTATACTTACTTTGGTTCTGTCGTAGCCTTTTTATAGTTAAAAGACTTTTTGCTCCTAGAAGGAAAACTGGGACTTCGGTTTCCTCGTGGATTCCACTGGTGTCCAGATCTGGTGCTGTTTATTTTGTTTTCATACTGTTCCACAATCTCCAGTTTCATGGGCAACTGCAAGGAAAAAAGTTCCAGTTAGGAGCCTCATCAGCACAAACACATTTTCTCATATTACCAGTTTCTCGAAGGGCATTTATGTGAATTGCCCCTGGTTTACTGAAGCTCCTGGAAGGCGAAGGTGCCATGCTGTTGTTTTACATGAGTGTCTTTCAGCCTGTATGGAGATTTCACTACCTGGTTTTAAGAAAGCTGTATGTTGTTTTCTCAGCATCAGGCAGTGTCTGTGCTTACTAGTGCATAACTGGGGTCTGTAGGCCAGCCTGGGTTAGTAACGTGCCCCTTTTGTCAGACTTCAAAGATTTTGTTTCTGTTGACTTTGTACCAGATGTAAGATTCCCAGATGATCTATTAGCTGTGTCTCTTAACAAAGATGAATGGAATTTAATTGTGCTGCACCGTAGGGCATAAATTCAGAAGCATGTATTACTGTTACTTCAACAGGAGAGAGAGTCTCGTGAACACCTACGCCTTGGACTCATGGCCCTTCCTGCTCCAAAGAATGACTTTGAGATTGTTTTACCTGAAAATGCAGAAAAAGAACTTGAGGAGCATGAAGTAGATGAAACGTTTGTAGAAGATACTGCTGATATAGATGCCCGCAAGCAGGTAGGGGAGCGTGTGTGATGTGGATAGTATTTTTGTTTAAAATATGTTCCTTGGATGGTACCTATAGCTTCATACATGTTTAGTGGAAGTGGTGCAACTTCTACAGAATAAGAAAGTAAAATGTACCTGCTCTCCTTGCTGCTGTGGGAGTGTGCACACTACACGCACAGAGGCTAAATCAGTTTCTTTTGGAATCCTTTTCTTACTTTGTTAATGCCATATATCACACATCATTTTCTACAGTGAACTGCCTAGGAGAGTGTATGTCCTACCTCCTGCATTTCTCCCCCAAAAGATACAAATAATATTAGAAGCATTTTTCTAGTGGCCCGTGTTTGATTTCTAAGTACCTGTGAATTGTGCTGCACTTTCTATCTTATTTGCTTTTTTAAACCTTCCCCAGCTTCAGGTTATCCTTGCAAGGTTAAAAGCCTATGAAATGTAAGGCAGGTATATACACATGCATGCAGGGTGGTAGCACCCAGACAGAAATCTACCATGCAGTGAATTGAGCCCTTTTGTATGACTTGTACCATAGGATTACCCAGACAGCCATGGTGTGAATGGGTCCCTGTTTGTTTTGTTTTGTTTCAGAATCAAGGCAGGCTGGATAAGGCGGCAGCTTAAATTCTACTGGATAAATAGCTGTGCTAGCCAGTAATTAGAGACACTTAAATTTTTTCTGTCTATAAGAACAATTTATCTTCCATTTATTGGTTATCCTAATTAGTGTGTTGCCAGTCTGTTTTGGTTATATGCCTTCAAATTTTTTTTTTTTTTTAGTTCAGAGGAGTTTTTATCAGTGCCTGTGCATTGACAAGTCGACAAAATATTAAAAAAAAAAACAACTTATGCTCTGATATCTTATCTTATAAATCTGATATCTATTAATATGGTAAGGATCTCCCAGAATTTGATTCCTAGCATGTTCTGTTTGGGGAGGAACACATTATAGACATTTACATGCATGTCTTCTGTATACACATACAAATAAAAAGTCTTTATAAATACAGATAATTTATGTGTGTAGAATAGAGAAAAGAATTTGAGTTGTAATATGATACATGCAAGAGCATACTGCCTTTCAAATGAAGTCATGACATGTCTGGGATTAGAACATGGTAGATCTTGCTCATCATTCCTGAAGTTTTAGATAACACTACCTCTTCATGTTATTTATTGCTAGAAAATGGAATGTAAGGAGAAATCTCATGTTTTTATACTTTCACAAGTGTTGTAGTTACTTTATGTCATGGAAGAGGACAAATAGAGTCCTAGCTTCAAATTTAAGAGTCTTTATCTTTTCCTGGTGGATTTCTTGTCTGGAGAGTTAGAGCAGATGTCAGATTTGATGTAGACAAACGTAAAGGATGAAGTCTGCTGGGTTTGAGGCTGAAGGAGAATTTGATGGCTGGAGATTACTTTCTGGATGTCTCAGTCTGCCGTGCCCATTGAAGTCGATAAATTATGATGTCACAGAAATGACCTGTTATTTGGCTCTGGCTTAATAAGATGAAATCTTAGAGGAATCTTTGCTTCAGTAATCAGGTCTTATATCACATGCATTGTAGAAAGCATCTGATTGTATTATGGTAGCTGGAGCAATGCTTTCTTTGTCCAGGCTCTCAGAGATGCAGAGCGGGCAAAGGAACTGAAGAGGATGCACAAAGCTGTTCAGAAGAATCTACCACGGCCCTCAGAAGTAAGTGGAAACAAAGTTTACTTTTAAGGGTAAAAATAGAAATAAAGATGTTAATCATTACAGGATGAAATACAGTCTAGGTAGATGGTCAGAGAATGAAATCTCTATTTGAATATGCTGATTTAAGTGTTAGGGGAAACTTCATTTGTGAGGTATGCACAAGTGAAAGTACAGTTGGGTGGTCGGAGTGCTGTGTGTGTAACACCACAAAGGATTTTAGCAAGGTTTAGCTGATAGAAAAAATTCACAAATTCATGCTCAGGTTGAGATATGTGAATGTATTGTGGTCTTTTGGCGTGTGTGGTGTTGAATTTTCTAAATTCCTGGGCAGGTTAATGAAACGATACTGAGACCCTTAAATGTGGAACCACCTCTAACAGACTTGCAGAAGAGTGAAGAGCTGATCAAGAAAGAGATGATTACTATGCTTCATTTTGATCTTTTACACCACCCATTTGGAGAACAGCTTAGTGGTAAGAAGGGGAAAGGCCCAGGATTTGGAAGCAACAATGCAGAACACATGGCTTACCTGGAACAAAATCCTTATGAGAAGTTTTCCAAAGAGGATCTTAAGAAGGTGAGAATTTTATGACCTAACTATCAGTGACCTACTGCCTCATGTCATGGGCCTGTAATTGTGGGGAAAAAAAATAGGTGGATTCAAGCCTGCTCAGAATTTAGTTGGGAGATTCCAGAGGGTTGTATGAAGAGCCATAAGCATAATTTAAGTGCACATTCTCTTTTCTGTGAGCTAATGTTAGTCTAGGCACTCAGCAGTGTGGTGGAGATGATATATCTATCCAGAGACATTGTTTTTTAGGGAGAATTTTGTGTGTAACAATTGCTTATCGTTTTAAGTCAGGGTATAAAATACTCCCAACAGTTACCAAATCCTGCTTTATTCCTTTCTGGAAATTCATGTCAGACTTTAACTGTGACACCTATGTTCTGCTGCCTCTGTAGCTTGCTAATGCGTAATTACTAAGCAGGGCTTTTTTTTCTGAAGCAGTGCAGACTAAATATGACAGTCTGTAACTTCAAGCAGCAAATCAAGCTGTTGGATTGAGTTTGATAAGCATAATTAAACAGAGCTGTGTTAGTGCAGACCCTGCTGGGCTGTGGCAACTGATCTTAAAGTGTACCTGGTTAAAAAGCACCAAGTAGGCAGAATAGGTTGTTGCTGGATGAAATGAGTAGGGTTGGCTGGGCAATCTGTCGTGTTTTGCATTGTAATCCCAAATTAAATAGCAGTCCTGTACCAAGGGTTCTGGTGGTTCAGGTTGTTTAAGCAGCTACAGATGTTACATTTTGCTGCCAAGTGACAGGCAGTGCAGACACACGCTGCTGTGGTTAGCTCTTTCAAAGAGTTTCACCTGTGAAGTTGTGCCAGTAACTTTTGACCAGAGGCTTACAAGAATAAAAATGAGTGAAAAGGACAAAATCATGTGCCCCAGGTCATCTCTTTTGTGCAGACTCCTGTTACCTGAGACTTGCCTTCAGACAATAGCTGTGGTATCTCTACACCTAAATCCTGTGTTACTTTAAAGTGTCTCTGAAGATAGACAAGCAGATCTTAAATCCATCCATCTCCTTGACAGTGAATCAGAAGCCTACGGTGAGAAACACTGAACAGTGTGTACTTCCAATTTTGCTGTTAAATGAAAAATTATACTTGAAGATTTTTGAGCAGGAGAAGTTAAAGATGGAAAATACAGTTAGATCATGAATTTCCCTACCCTGTCAGTGTCAGATTGTTCCCTTAGGAACACTCTGAGTGCTTTCTCTTGGTTGTTTTGAAGTGCAACAAGAATTAGGTTTTTCTGTCACTTCCCTTAGAGACTATTACACAGTCCAGTAGTTTTTGTCTGGAAAATTTCTTCAGAGTCCCTGGAAATTTTGTCTCCTGAATGATGGGCAGAAGTTTTTTGCATCCTTGCTCTGTAACATTCAGCATAATATTCCCTCTCTGTCTGAAAGTAAACTCAAACCAGGAGGTTTTTCTGTCAGTGCTCTCATCTGGGCCTTATTTTCCTTTATTTCTTCATTTGTATTTAGAACCTCTTCACAAAGAGATTTTTTTTTTTTCTAGATGTCTTTTCTGGATGTTTAGTGCTCTTTTTGAAAGATTAACAGTGGTGCTGAGCACAATATGCTGAGCTCTTAGTGCAGTGGAACTGTTGTGGTGCCGCGGCTAAAAATAGCCTTGGGTAGTTCCTCACAGTATACAAATAGAGGCTAATTGAAAGTAAACCTTTATAAGATTCAGCTTTGTCAGGTGTGGTTAAAGTACTCCTATTTTATCTGTCTAGACCAGCGAGGACAAGTAATTAATTTTTCTTTCCCCAGTATCCCTGAAATAATCTAATCTGGTGATAACCTGAACTACTTCCTGGGCAATATTCTTTTATAAAACATACTTCTGCTTGCAATGAGATATCTACTGCTGATAATGAAATTTCTGGTGCACCGTGAATCCTGTTGAAAGAGAGGACAGGCACTTATAAACAATGAAGTCCAGATCTTGGGTTTTTTGTTTATTAATAAGATTGGAGGGACGGGGGTGCATGTATATTTTGTGGGCCAGGCTCATCATCAGAAATAGTAAGAACTGTGAGAACAGCATGAATCTTTTCAGTTCCCTGAAAGTTACTTTGTAAACTAAGCTGGAAAGAGCAGGATGCTTCTATCTCACTAGTAGTTCTTCAGCGACAGAATTTGTGATAGTTAAAGTCAGAGCAGTATTTCCTGTAGGGGAGCTTATACAGCTCACCCGTTAATGTTTAGAGTTGACTTTCCAGGTTGTGTGGAGAAGCGTGAGCAAAAGGAAATAAAAAGTGATTTTTGTTTCACAGAACAGCTGCTTCTGTCTGTACTGTTCTCCCCTCAAGGTCCTTGCTTTTATCTCCTGCAGCAAGATGAAGTATCTAGCTGTGCCACAGCTTTCATTAGCTACAGCAGAGTGATGTCAGGTTTGGCCAAATTATATAAATGAGGGGTAGTTGTGCTGTGAGTAGCCTTCTAGCCTGGGTTTAATTTATAATCCACAGCATCTGTGTTAGATTTCATAGTTAGCTTAACCTGATGGTGAGCTTTTACTATGAAAATAGAAACTGCCCCTGTGAATTGCACACTGAGGGATTGAAAAGGAGGAATTTTCTTCGATCCCATGTATTGTAACTGCAATTTGTTTTTCATCATTTCCAACAGGCACAGGATCTACTGGCACAAGAGATGGAAGTGGTAAAGCAAGGAATGGGGCATGGAGAGCTCTCAAGTGAAGCCTATAACCAGGTGTGGGAAGAATGTTATAGTCAAGTGCTATACCTGCCTGGACAGAGCCGCTACACAAGAGCTAACCTGGCCAGCAAAAAAGACAGGATAGAGTCACTTGAAAAGAGGCTTGAGGTCAGTGTCACTTTTTTCTGCTTTTTGCACCTATATTTTTTTTTAAAAGGTTTTCCCTGTGTGTTTTGTTTCTTTTTTTTTCTCTATGTAAGAATTACAAGTTACATTATAAATAATTAAGGTCCTTTGGTAGGATACCCGATCTTTCCCATTTGGCATTTTGTCCCTGATAGTGGCTAATAGGACATACTTCAGAGAAAGTTGCTTAAAAAGAATGTCTCTGTCCCAAAACACCTCTCAAGTTCTCTTTCCTACTTAAAATTTGGTTTGTGATTGACTGTTACATACTTGAAGGTCCAGATAGGCCTGAATTCTTGCCAGACTGGCATCCTGTGCCACTTCTAGTTATTCCCTCCAGAAAAGACAATGATGGGTGCTTGTGATCCTGTTCCACTTTATCAGAAAACACTAGTCTCCCATATGAGTGAATTTTAAACTCAAATTCTAAGTTTGCAGTTGTGTATTTGCGTAACTAATATTTTCTGGATGTGCAAGCTGCCAAAGTTCAGGTAACATCATCTCTCCAATGTGTCTGCATGTAGTTTGGGTACTGGGGCAGGGCATTGGTGGTAAGGGGCCAACATTTGCAACTGCATCTCTTTATGTGGGGTTACAGAGTACAGCATTCTTCAGTGACAACACACTTGCATGGGTTCATTCAAAATGCAACAGTTGCAGGCTTTAATGAGGCATTAAGATTTGATAGGGTGTCCTGGGATTCAGGAGAGGTGTGCATGGAGAAAAACTTAGCAGACGTGTTGCAGTAAGTAGGTGCCAGTTAAAACCCTTTGACACTGATTTCCCTTGCTCGTCTTCTCTTTATAGAATTTCACCCAAATGCTCCACACAAAACACAAAAGTACATGGTTTGCATGCTGGCTTTACATTTTTCTTCACACACACGTGTGTGATCAGCCTTTCAGTAAGTTATTAACTGTTTTAAATAATACCATTTTAGCCTGAAAGTCACTCTAAACTTACGCAAGCATGAGATTTACTTTTTCATAGTAAAAGGAAACTTTTTAAAAAGTTTTTGTGTATGTAATATCAACATAACTACAGTTGCTAGAAGTAAACCTCCTTGAACAGCTGCTATCATGGAAGTAACATGAGAGATAGAGGCCAGAAAGGCTGAATTTTCACTTGATTCACACATATGATACACACTGTGAATGTGCATTTTGTAAAACCTGTCAATCAAGAGCTGCCCAGGTGTAGACCCCACAGTTGTTTGTCAACCACTTGGGCCAGGAGCCATCACCTTCAGGTAGCCCAGTAGCCGAGGGATTTAGCATTAATGCCAAAGCACACTCGCTGTGCTGCTGCTTACCCAGCAGAGAGCACCATTGCCCTGCCCAACGCTGCCCGATGCGCTCTTGCAGGCTCTGCTCTGCTCCTGTTTGCACAAAACCCAGTGTCTGAGGACAGCAGCAGCCAGCTTGCATGGCAGCAAGGGGCTGTGCTGGCACTGCACCACCAGTCTGAGGGCTGTACCTAATTTGTGTACAAATGCTTTTGAAATTTAAATATCTTATGCCCAAAACTACATTAGAAGTACGTTATTAAAGTCGTAAAGTCAGACAGTCAGAGTTGGGGATTGCACAAACAGCCTTACTCTGGCTGCCTTAATTTGCATATGCGTTATGAGACAGTCTTTAATTTCATGATTACAGACTAGTTTTTCCACAAACTCATTTACTGCACAGGGTGGATGGTACTTAATGAGTAGCTATTGAATATTTTGTTTTCTCTGTATTGTACAGTGTGTGGCCCTGTGCCTTTATGCTGCGCGCTATTTCTGAAGTCTAAATTGGTTACTTGTGTGTGGGCTTTCTGTGCTGTTGATTTCTGTTCCTCTCCTACTATTTGAATGAGTAGTTGGTGGTGGTATGGTTATTAAGGATACTGAAGCAAAGAAAGTAAGGTCAAATCATCCATTTGTCAAACTCGTACTGCATTTTCTCGTTCTTTGTGGTCACAAGACAGTCACCCAGGAAGCAAAATACAAAGCAGAAGTCTTGGGAAGAGAAAAGTTGGGTTTAATTTGTTACCAGTACTGCATGGGAAGACACAAACCCCAGCTATCTGTCTGCAGTGGGTTGCTGTGGTCATGGGGCTCCTTGTCTCACTTTGTGCTACATCTCTTCAGATTAGCTGGGAGCTCACAGCACTGCTGGAAGAGGCTAATTGCTTGGGGCACTTACTCAAGCTTGCTCTCTAGCTTTTCTCAGTCTATGCAAATATTACACACCCCAATTCAGTGGGAGTTTGCGGTGCCCCACAGGTGCAGTGAAAGTACCACGCTGCCTTTCACAACTCTCTGTTGAGTGCAGGTGGACTCTTCACAAAGTTAAATTTGAGCTGAAAAATCTCTCCCAAGTGTGTGTAAAATGCAGTTCAGCGCAGCTCTGTTGCCTCACCTGTTTAAAAGATCCTTCCTGAAAGCAAGATACAAATGCACAGGTCATTAGCTGAATCGGTTTTTAAATAATAAAAAGCATAGCAGTTTAATGAACAGATATACAATGAAAAACAGCACACCAATTTTTTCCTTCCTAACTCATTCTCAGCAATGGCAAAACTCATCTTCATTTTAATGTTTTTCCAAGGAAAATTGTCTGAAAGCAATATCAGTTGAAATAGATATTTTAATGGGAAGTATCAGACGACCTTAATGAAAAGCAGGGATATTAGCTCAGCTTTCAATACCCCAAGATACTTGCTTGTACTTTTAACTTCCTTTGAGAGAAGAGCAGAAACTGTAAAAATTTTGAGTTTGCCAGGAACTGATGGTCAGTTTTTGGGGCTGCTTCTTTCCCTTCAAATTGCACCAAGATCATTACGATTAAAAAAAACCCAAAACCCCATGAGAACTTGGTACTATTTGCTGGAGACAGCTGCACATCGGGTAGTTGCTGTCTAACACTTCCATCTGGGACTGCTAACACCCTGCAGATCCAGTGTGGAATAAAAACTGGCTATTCCTAGTGCTGTCTTCGTTGCTCTGAGATTGCTGGGTGGATTGATGGTGTGGACAAACAGTCATCTTTCTCTAATTGGCCTGTTTCCACTGCCCGAGTGATTTAGTGGTGCAGCCTTGTGTATGTTGACATGACATTTATCTTTCTGAAATTGATGGTGATATCACAAACAGATTTGTGCTGGTATTGATCAACTTGAGGAGGCAAAGTGGAGCAGTTGTGGAAAGCTTCTGTTTGGCTAGATATCCTGTCCGGGCATCGTCGATGGTAATGCACAGCTCAGCAGTAGTTTTAGTGTTGGAATGTATTGCTATGTCTTAGTAATACTTTTCACTTCTTTATTTGGAGCGTTGTGGACTCTTTGAATGTTTTCCTTACATGGCTTAAGAGTATTAAAAGATAAATTTGTGAACTTTTTTTGCACTATGGATGGGTAGTTTCAGGTCACAGGTGAATCCCTGTGGCCTCACTATGTGTGAGTGGTACAGCTTAGTTTTGCCTGGAGGAATTTTCTGATCTTTCCAGTGGCTTCCAGAAGTAAGGCATATTTGTTTGAGGCTAGGTTCCACTGCAGAAGTAGTCATTTCAGAAATGGGAGCTTTCTGACTATAACAGTTGCATTTAATAACTGCCTCAGTTCTCTGCAATACATTGTACTCGCTTCTCTTGCAAACAGTATATTTATAAAGAAAAACATTTTTACCTAAGGCGTATGTTAAACTAGGAGCCTTACCAGATGATGCGAGATAGTAGAGGCATCAATTTAACAAGCTAGTTGCATCCCTTTGTAGTTTATAACATTGAAACTTCCTGGCAGTGTTACTTTTCCTTTGAAGACTGTTCATGGTGTTGGCTTGCAGCATACAAATATTTTTATTAAAACTGTGGTAGTTAACGTCGTCATTTCAGTTGATTGCTAAATTATAAACACTGTTGAAAAGTCTACAGGGGAGGAAGCTCTAGTTACGCTGTGTACACAAAGCACAGTAAATTACGTGTTCTTAGCAGTATCTTAGATACATCAAGATGGTTAATTTAGCAGACTGAAGTGTCTGTTTCTGCTATTGATTGCAGCCAAAGTCCTCAGAATTGATTTGCATTGAAAACCAGTTGTTTAGCTGGAGTTTTATGGGTTACATGGTACATCTTGCAGCAGAGCGTATCAGTTTCTGGTTTATTGGAGATTGTAACTTCTCTCTAGTTTATGTGCTTCTGATGCTTGTGGTTTCTTTTGGATATTCAGGTGTGCTGTTAGTGAGGGAACACCTGGAGAAAAAAAGATCATTTTTAATACTGAGAAGAGAGAAATTACTCCTAAAACTAAAATATGGTTGAATCCCTGAGTAGTTTGCTTTTATGGTCTCATATACTCATTTGTACTACTGTGTTGCCTTTGTGGAATAAGCTTTTATAGTAAGGTCTGTTGGGAATGTAATTGGTGCTGGCAGGTCACATCTGAGGGTTAGCAGTGCTGTTCACTTTCAGGCTCTCTGGAATCCTGTAGAGCTGTTTATGCATGACAAAGCTTAAAGTCTCTGATCTCTGCTTAATTAACAGTTCATCATCAGAGTTCTTGTGTTTAGCAGTTTTGGAAGATGTATACTTATCCTGGGTAACACAGATACATGGCAGATCCCATAGGAATTGCCTTTACCTATATATGAAAACATTTTTATGGTTTGCCAGAATGGTTACAGTGCAGTTTGTGCTAGAGCTTGTTCCAAAAAAGGTCATTGCTACTTAACTTTCTCCATCTGCCCCCTGCCATTCCTCTGACCTTGTACCAGTGCTTTTGTAACTCTGGGGTAATCTGGATTGATTAATTCATTTGGCAGAAAATGAATTATTTGTAGTTAAAGCACCTTTCCATGGTAGCTTGGTATTAGATCATCTAGCTATAGCATATCACCTCTTTGCTTGCAGAATTCTGGAATATTTGTGAGATCCACAGTGAAGGTAACCCATAACATATAATAAGGAAAGCAGTAAATAAGTGTTTTGTATTGCTGAGGGTAACTTACATCTACAGTAAGAAAAAAATGTGCTAGAGAAGATAAATGGATTTAGCCAGAAATCTTGTGAGCAGCCTGGCCCATTTAGGGGTTGAATTTCTCTCTTCAGTTTCCTGGGTTTTTTCTTTTTATTACAGAGGCACCTAGAGCACCTTGGAGCAGTGAAACCAGACCAGGTCTTAATCTCTGCTTGGTTCCTCTGTCATTGGAAAAGGAGTAATGTCTACCTTATGGGGCTCTGTAATTTTTGTTTGTGAAGCACTTGTTGACTTCTGACTGAAAATCACTATCTAAAACTGCTAAATCTTTAAGTGTTCTCATACTACCTGGGAAGTAGTTGGTTTTTTTACATTTACAGCTTGCTGCGTCAGCTGGAGCTTTTTATCTTTGCATTTTAGAAGTCTGAGAGGGAGAAAAAACCATCACCAATATTGTTTGCTGTCCTTGAGGTGAATTAATTATTACATCCTTGGTTTTCCCGACAAATTACATTTGCAGTTAGCACCTACCTACCCCAAAACCTTCATCACCTTGAGTGGGAAGGAGGAAAGCCAATCTAATTTAATTCAAATATAACTAGTCAACTCTTAAAGCAGTGTCGTTTCCCAGACTGCCAATTGAAGAGGTTTGGGAAGTAGAGCTATACTTCTGCTGTTTAACAGTTACTGTCAGAGGAAAACGCTACTAGTTGATTTTATACTATTGAATTACTTTGAGACCTTTGGAAGGAAGTATATGAACGGGGGTTCTTCATATTTCGGCAGTCTTGCCTATGAGTCTGAAATCTGTCTTCCAGTTGAACTGTTGTGTTGGCCTTTATGATAAGGTTGTGATCTTTGGGGGAGCTGGATAACTTTTTGTATAGAAAAAGGCTTTTTCTACATGTTTTCAGTCCTGGACATGCCAAAACATTGGAAATAAGCAGTCAAAAAAGTTCCTTGAAAATAAGTTTAGACTGCATAGCAGTTACTTGCAGTTTGACCAATAGTTCATAGTATGGTGGGAGGATTTTCCCCTCCATGTCTGAAACCGTTGATTCCCTCTGTGGTGTTTGGTTAAATTTGGTTTCACATTTGGAATTGAAGTTCATAGTAGGAACTTCAGTGCTTAGAAATAAAGTGCAGCACTGACAAAGCTCTTCATTGAAAAGACCTTTGCACACCATCGCTGTTGAAAATTGTGTTTAAACAGGGGAAAGTATAAATTGATAGTCTTTTGCTGGAAGCTACCTGGTCTGCGGACTTCTTGGTCTAAAGTCTGTCCTAATATGAAGCAGTGGGAGAACCTGTGAATGTTGAGCCAGTGGGAGTTGCTGCTCACAAAGTAACTTGCTTTGTTTGTACTTGTCTAATGGTAGTTGCTGGAATAGAATACCTAGTGACTGCTGCAAGGTCATCCTGGAGCTTCTGCTGTGCATTGAGAAGGAACCAGGCTGTTTGCTAACTTGTTTATTGCATAAGATTCCACAAGATTGTTAGCCTCTTGTCTGGAAAGGCTGGTCCAAGAACTCTGGGGTTGTGTAGATTTTGAAGGTAATTATACTATGCTTGCTGCCATGTTATCTCATCAGACACAGCACTAACTCATGTTTGATTACAGCTAATCAAAGCTGTTAGCCTGAGGTAGTTGTTGCTGTCTCTGATCTTACTCTATTTATTTATTTCTCTTTTTTTCCCCTAGGGAGAGGTAGAAGGTTTCCAGAAAAGCTTAGTACAAATAAATTACTTGGTTTTCATCTTAAACTGTGGTCTTCTAGGTGTGTTTCTACCGTGATTGTGACATATGGGTGTTATTGATAATACTGCTGGTCTTGGAAGCAATTCCCAAGTAAAAGTATTCCAAGTACACTTTAATGTTACCATTGTAGATGAGCAGTGACTGCTAACTTACCCCATAATGTTCTGGATTATTCTAGATCTAGATAGTTGGGTGCTATGTACTTCTGTGGGAACACTTGCTCTTGATGTATGCTGTACTGTCTTTACTCAGCAGTCCTACCAACTCGTGCTGTGACATTTGAAGGCAGTCGATTCTGAAACAATTCACATGGAGATTGCTCTTGGGTTGTTAAGTTTCCCCTGTGAGTAGAGAGAATGGCCTCCTGCAGATATAAATAACTTGTAATGATGTATTACATACCTAGCAAAGTTCAGCATAGGGTTTTATGTTGAGGCTTCCCTGTTAAACTGGGAAGAGGTAGCTTTGTACTTCCATGCAAGCTTTGAACATTTGGTCTGGCTTCAGTTGTAAAGTTGCAGTTGCATACCAGCAGGGCCTTAGTCTGGGGATCATCTATGACTGAATCTTTTAATGAAAAACAATGTGTGATCCCAGTCGATTAGAATTAAATCCTGCTTTAGAATTTCTTATAAAATTACACTCTTGCCTCTTTTTGACTGCTCTGATACTCAGCAGTGCCTTTTCTTAATGATCTTTGTACTCTTTGTACATGAAATAAGCATCACCTTCAGTTTCAATTGGGTCAAGCCATGGAACAGTTCCAGTTAGCTGAGCCAAGGCTAATCTTGACAGCAGTTTGATGGATGGAGCCCTGGAAATGCAATTTTTTGTTTGATACTAACCCCAAGCCTTAGTTTCCAGCAGAGTTGGCTGTTACCTTTTACTAACTCTGAGGTCCTACAAAGAGTTTTGCCTGGTCAAACCATAGCCAGATGCAACTGTGTTTCTAACAAAAACAAAATTTAAAAATTAAGAATTCTGTCCACGACATGAACTATTTTTAAATAGTGTAACTAATACATTTTTGGGTTTAAAAATGTGCTATTGTAGAGTGTGCCATGGAGCTCGTAAAGGCAGATCACCTAAATGTGCACGGAGGATGCCCTGGTGTTACAGTTATCACCCCTGAAGGGTTTGAAACGCTGCTGAAACCTGTTTGGCATAACCTGGCGTGAGCAGAAGGCTGTCATCTTAGTGTGTAGTATTGTCTCCTTCCAGCTGCTCTGGCTGACTGAGCCAATGTAAGGCAAGTTTACAAGCCTTGCTATTAAGTTAATCCAGCTCCTGCCAGCAGAATTGAGTATGGGAGGGCCGCTTGTGGGTCTGAGGCGAGGAAGGAAGTTACAGTAACATTTGGAGTAGGCCTGTGGAGGTTCCCGGAGTAACCTATTCAGCAAGCATAGCTGAAGCTGGCAGAGGATTTCTCTGCAGAGGCTAAGGAGCTTTATGATGATATGTTGATTCTCCAAGGTCACACAACAAGTTGATGTACTTTTCACTGTGGCTCTGGTAAGAAAATGCAGGAGTTTTTCTACCATGTTTTTTTACCCATCAGGCATGATTCAGAAGATCAGTTAGAAGATAAGAGTGCTTAATGTTGTTTAGGGATTACCAGAAGCTCCACATTTAATAGAAGGAAAACAAAACAGTACAGGGAAAAACAGCCCTTTGAACTGAGGAGGGATATCCTCAGTAGATTTAGAGAGATGAGGAATCATGAAAATGCAGTTTCAAAGGCACATGACCCCTTCCTTCCTCAAGGTCAGTTTTTCCTAAATTTTTCCCAGTGGTTGTTTGTTCTCAGAAGAAATCTTTCCCTGTTCTTTGTTGCCCTTAGTTAAACCGTACAACTAACCTCCTATCTAAAACTGCTTAGCTGAATTTAAATCCCTCTTCCTTTCTGAGTGGACATAAGAACAGACTACTTTTTCACAATGATCTTTGGGATATTTAAAACATATTCTTGTCTCTTTCCTCATTTTCTCTATTTTTAGCTAGATGAAGAAGAAAAAAAACCCTCAAAATGAAAGAAAATTGTTTTTTCAGTCAGTCTCTTCTTTCTAGTCCATGTTTCATAACCATCTGATTATGTCTGTTGCTCTGTTTTGATTTCTTTGGATAACCAGTGTAGTATTGAAAACTCAACACATCTCTCCTAGGCATGAGGGAAGGCTTTTACACAAGAGATCTGTGATGGGATGAGGCTCTCACACTTGCCCTGAGATCATGTATCATTTTACCCCATGTCTGTACATGCTGTTCCCATTTTGCTAGAGCTGGTACTAAAGTTAGCAGAACCAAAGCCAGCCAAGGAGTACAAAATAAATAACTAAGTGGAGAAATCTTTCAAATGTCTCTACACTTTCTGCTTGGTTCAGTGGGGAAATGGTTGTCAGATTTTACTGAAATCTATTTCTTATCTTTAAGCAAATAATGTAGACTACTGTTTAAACACACCTCTTCATAACTGCTTGGAATTTTTAGCTTGGTATCTGAGCCTTAAAATTTTACGAAGCTTGAACTAAAATTATATGCAGTTGTTGGCATTATTGCAGCAGTCAGCAATTTTTAATAAATAGTATTTGTTACAAAAGCTGAGACCTCCTTTTGACCTTTTTGTAGTAGGTCCTAAAATCTTGTAGTGGAAAGGGCAGGGGAAAGGTGGTGAGTGTTCACGTTTCTCTCTGTAAGCAGTGAAGGAAGAAAGGGCTGTTATTTCTGGGTTTAGATATTTGGGAGACTTTTTTTTTTCCTTTTCCCCTCCTTTTTCTTCTTTTTACAGCATTGAGGCCTATGATAAGCTAAGACAGACAGGGAGGTGAGTAGAAAAGCAAGGGCTGAAAAGCAGTATACAACCTAAGGAGCTCTAATATAGTTAAAAGTAAGAATCTGTAGCCAAAGCAACTTTAAAATATAAGTCCAGTTCTTGTTGTCTGAAAATCTTAAGAGTGCTTAAATAATCAGGATGTTGATGTCTGTAACCAAGCAAAGTGAGTAAAACTGACTGAAGTGTGTAAAAAGTGCAGGACCAACCCAGTACTACTACTGGATATGTGGAGTGTGCAGATAAGTCAGGACTTCTAAGTGCAGTGCCCTGATCCATCATTTTTTCTGCATAGTGCTGATAACTGCATTTCATGTTCTCAGGTATGCAGTGTTTACAGATTCACAGATTTGTAGGGGTTGGAAGGGACCTCTGGAGATCATCTAGTCCAACCCCCCAGCTAGAGCAGGATTTCCTAGAGCACGTTGCACAAGACAGCATCCAGATGGGTCTCAAGTATCTCCAGAGATGGAGACTCCACAACCTCTCTCAAAAATTTTATTAGAAAATTAGGTTCTAGAAAATCTGTTCTGGAAAAGTGACATTCATATTGAAGCTTTGTATCATAGAACATTTTTACACCAAGCATACTTCACATTGTCTGTAATGCTGTGAAACAACATGGAACAATTGATCTTTGTTGCAGCAGACCTCTGTTACAAACAGAATTCTGTTTGCCTGTGCATCCATCTCTTCCATGATCTCTAAATGTCAGTGGCTTTCAACACACGTTTTTCATCCAAGAATTGGTAATTGGAAAATAGTTCATTTACCGCACAGCTGTATTTGTTGTTGCAGTAATAGCATATTATTTACCAGTGAAGACATTTAAAGCTTTCATACTTTTCCATCAGAGAGTATCCTTGCAAATCCCTAATCTATTTATTTAATTTTCTCTAGATTTATATAAATATTGAAAAAGAGGCGCCTTTCTGTATGCTTAAAGCACCTTGGGCATAGCTTAAGTCTACATTGCAAACAGAATCTGAAAAGCATAGCAGTCTGCATCTGTCTCCCCAGGAGCAAACTAGACAGCTCAGAAAGTCAAATTTCTCTTTCACTCTCCCATTAACAGTTTTCTCCCTTGACCATTCACTTTGTTTATCTCTGCTCCACCTACTAAAACTGTCTTAAATGACTGAATAAAGTAGTAGGCATTTGACAGAAACATGCAGCTGTGTAGTAGAATGTACTTTATTAAAGTTGGACGGTTGAAGGGTTAATGAAATGCTCTTTGCTGTAGCTTGGTGCCCACGACTGATGGCTGCATTAACCTCAGCCACCAGGATTATCTGGCTGATTCTCACTGTAAAGGACAGGTCAGAAAGTAGTTCCTTCCCCACAGAGTTTAGTTTCATTGGTAAATGATGGTATCTTGGGTAACTTTTCAAAGCAAGGAAAAGCCTCTACTTGTTGGTTGATCAATAGTAATTCCTTTGCGTGTAAAATGTTCACCAGTAAAGCTTTGATTTTTAAAGAAATGAGGCAGAGTAGGTGTTTTAGCCACTGTGGTTCCACGTTAGGCTTTTATATTTTAGCACAAACTCGCATTTTTCTTCATCTCCTACACTAATATATCTTTAACTATAGCAGAAATCAGGATCCAAGAAGCCTGATTCCTTCTTTGTTGAGTTTGGCATCATTCACACAATAATTTCTGAAAAAAAGAGTGTTCTTCTAATGCTACTTCCTTTAAAAAAATAAAAAAAACCCTAACCAACCAGGACCCTTCTGTCCCTGTGTAGGGATGTGAAATGCTACACCTCTCCACAGCTTTTCTTGGTGGTATATTCTTGTGTTATTTGTTAATCCATGATTTGGTGTTAAAGATTTCTTCTGTCAGACTTTAAAAATCTTGATGGCTGTTCATTCTTTTAATTTTGCTCCACTGAATACATGTAGAAAAAATATGCAAAGGGCTTTTGTTACCTTTTGCTATTTATAGATGTTATATAAAGCATGAACATAATTATGCCTGTTTATTTGTATTGTGTCCCAATTGGCAGAATTTTGTCATCTGTCCATTTATGGATTATGTCTGGATTAGGGTTTTAGAGGACTGGCCTGGACAACTCTGGGGAAACTGACAACTTCTAAATCCAGGGCATGCTGGGTTGCACTTACTGGAATGATACAGGAAGGAGAGCTGCACTTCTAATGTGCCATTTGGTTTGTGGGTTTGATACCACATTTTAATCTCATCACTGTGCTGTATCTGTTGCATATGCTGTTGGGTTGTGAATTGTGCTTTGCTTCTGCCTTTTGCCACTGACTTTAGGGAGCTGATTGACTGTACTATCTTGTTTTTTGTCTGCTAAAGATAATCTTACCTTTTTGGGGGTTGGAACTAGATGATCTACGAGGTCCCTTCTACCCCAGAGCATTCTAGGATTCTATGATCCTTGCTGTGAGATCTGTAAGAGAAAAACCCTACACAAAAGCAGAGTTTCTTAAGGCTTGTTAAGAAAGGCTACTGGGGAGCTCCAGGTTTTTGGTATGGCCTGAGAAGGAATAGTGTTGCAACATTATAGCAATGTAGTAAAGCTGATGGGAAGTCTTACAGATAGGTGAGATTATTTTAAGACAAAACCAACTTCACTTATTTGCAGTCTCAAATGCTTACAAACACTAAGGCACATAATCATAGAAAGGTTTGGGTCAGAAGGAACCTTGTAAAGATCATCTAGTCGTAGATGACGGGCATCTTTCACTAGATCAGGTTGCCTACAGCCCCATCTGTTCTGGCCTTGAACAATTAATCAAGTAATCTTTCCAGCATTTTACTACCAAGACATTTGAGTCCAGGTGGTCTTTCTGGGATGCTTTATGATGGCACCAGGAATGAAGGGTCACTACCTATTGAATTAGCAGTGTGGCATCTGGGTTCTTCTTGGGATGGTGACCATGCTTTGATTTTGGGTTTGTTTTTTTGGATTTGTCTTTCATATCTTTTAGAAACAAAGTAGTTGGTGTCTCCATCCTGTCCCACCTCTGTGAGTTATGAGGATTTAATTTTAGCCCTTTGTCTCCTGGTTTGGCTGTCCTGAGAAGGTGCATGCAGATGGGTGGTAGGATTTAGTTGGCATTCTAATAGTCCTTCTGCTGTTCCTTGCAGTGCTTCCATGCCCTCATGTTGCCACTCATTTGCCAGTCAGACCAGTCTAAATGTTTTCATGATGGTTGTCTGCAACAGAGAGACAGACTTATTGTTCCCAATTGCTTTTTTTTTTTTCACAGGATGGGGTTTAGGTGAATCCCATTGGTTTAGGCAGAAGGATTGCAAGATGTGGCTGATTTTGCATATAAGAATGTAATTTTAAAAGGGGGAAACATAGTATTTTTCTTTATTTTTCTTTTACTGAGGCAAAGAACATCTCCTGTGGAAGTGGGAAGCGGCGTAGTAGCTGGTTACGTGACTTGGCTGCTTATTTAACTCAGCAACTGCAATAATTCCTGTCTATAAAGCCATACCCATAGAGGGTGTCATCATCCACTGTTTTGTCTATTGGACTTCACCTCTGGAATAACATCTTTACATTGTAAAGGTTTTAATTCAGAAATCCAGGGGGCTGTAAAATGTGCAGTATGGTCTGTTAATAGAAATCAAAGAACACTTAGCAGCCTTATACACTTCTACAGATACATCTTTACAATTTTTTTTTTCCTTCTTGATTTTTGAGTTCTGGATAAATAAATCAATTACTGGGTTCCTTCTGACAGATAAACAGAGGTCACATGACTACTGAAGCAAAGAGGGCTGCCAAGATGGAGAAGAAGCTGAAGATCTTGCTCGGTGGTTATCAGTCTCGAGCAATGGGCCTCATCAAACAATTGAATGATTTGTGGGATCAAATAGAACAGGCCCATCTGGAGCTACGTACTTTTGAGGAACTGAAGAAACATGAAGATGCTGCCATCCCACGGAGACTGGAGGTGAGATTCCTAAATGTAATACCTTAGATTGAGTACAGGCACTTTATAGGAAAGATGTTTTTACAGGTCGTGGGCTCTGAGGTTCACAGCCTGAGGTTGTATCAAGATTTTAATGGTCTCTTTAAATTACACTTTTAGCAATTACCAGGCTCTTCTGTTTGCTTCAGTGTCAAAGACATATTACAAGCTGGGACTAATCTACTAGTGTTTTAACTTTGTTTTTATTCCTCATGTGGTTTATTTTACTAATCTTGTGCAATGCATATCGACATAAGTTCTGTATCTATCTTAATTTGGCTTCATTACTGTTAGAACATAGGGTAGAAATGAAACTTTTGTAAAGCCTCCCACTTCCTTAAAAGTCAGTGGACCAACTGCCAATATGTACTTCTTTCACTTAACATGTTGATTGTACTCCTCTCTGAAGCTGAGTTGTTGTGTCATACTTGGGGGTGACTGGACTTGCACAGTACAGTAACCCCATTTCAGTACTGGGTTTCAGAAGTTGAGTGGTTCAGTAATTACAGTTTTGAGCCATCCTTAGAGTCCAGGCCCTTTGCCTGCAGCCCTCTTGCTGGTGAACAGTATGTGCACATGTGCTTTTAGGCCATTACTTCTGAATAGCACCACCTGCCTTACCAGCCTCTAACTGCTTGACATGGTTTTGAGGAGAAAGCTATCTCTTTTTTTCTTAAGCAGCCTTAACTTCAGCCAGGAACTAGTGGAAACAGAGACACTGAGGTGCCTGACAACAGTGCTGCAGAGCCGCTATTCTTTGTTTCAGTATCTCCAGGATATCCTTCCATGTTTTATTCAGCTAGCAAGGCAACCCTCAAGCAGGACTCAGCTTGCACCATTGCCGGGGTTGCTATCTAAAAAACATGTGCTCAGCTGAGCACAAATTTTCTCTTTTTTCTTTTTTTTTTTTTCCCCAGAAGGAAGGAATCCATTGAGTCTCAAATCTTCTTAAGCACTTGTTATGAAAGATAAAGTGGAGCAGTTTTTAATACTAATTTTTGTAAAGAAATGCTGATAGATATGTTCACAAAATCAGAAGTGATTAATTGATTTAGTGAAAGTTAACAGTAAAAATGTGTTTAATAGCCTGATAGTTACTAATAGCACCTGTTTTTGGTAAATGACACTTTAGTCAAGGATAAGGATACGTTTATGGTCTCTTCTGATACAGAGAGAAGGGATGTCAAAGAAACTAGCAGTTAGCAGCGTTCAGAACAAGCTTTCGTGGCTGGGTAGTTAGTAGAAGAAGCCTGTGGAAAGCTTTGTCACAGAATGCTGAGTGAATTAGGAAGGTTACCCAAAAAAGGTTTGGAACATACTCATGGGACAAGAATCCATGGATAACTGTTAAATACAATGTGCTGCTTGTGGCAAGTCTCCACTTTGAAATCTCTACTTTCGAAGCACTTGATACTAACTGCTGTCAAAATCAGGGTAAAATACCTGCTATTTGAAAGTAAGGTAATGATGATTCTTGATACTCTGTATCAACTGCTCTGTTTTGCATTTATATTTAAAATAAGTAACTTTAGAAGTCCCCTGTCTCAGTTCTAGCCCTTTCCTCGGAAGGAAGTAAAATACAACCTTTGCTAAAGATACTCATGGGTGTGACTGTTGGAAGAACTGACTGGTTTTGTTGTTATGGTTTCCTTTCAGTGTCTGAAGGAAGATGTGCAGCGGCAACAGGAGAGAGAAAAAGAGCTCCAGCAACGATTTGCTGACTTCATGTTAGATAAAGAGACTTTCCAAGCAAAGTATTAAAGCACAAAATTCCATTCATCACTGATGGAACGTTTTTGAAGTGTACAGATACTTCTCAAGCAGCTCTTGCTGTCCCTTGCAGAAATCAAGTGTAATCTGCTGTTTGCATCTTGTCAGGTTTTGTTCTTTTAATGGACTGTTCCAAATCCTGTAGGTATGAATGGCTTATTAAAAACTGGATTGAAATGCCCAAAATTTTATTAAAAGAAAAAGGAAAAAAGTAATTCTGGTATGATTTTAGCCATGTCTTCATTTGCCAGGATTATCACGTTGTTCCTAGTATTTTACCAGTCTTAAGACCTGTGAGATACATGCCTGCATGTTTTGAGTAACAGGTTTGAATAAACCTGGAATACTAAAAAATCATTAAGAAATAAAATGTCTTTCTTTTAACTGAAATTCAGTCCTCCCCTATCCCTGGCCACGTTGGTGAATTGCCTTTCCTCTCTTCCCCTGCTGCTGCTTTTATTTTCCAAGACTGTAATTTGTAACAGGAAGGACCTGTGCAGGATGATTGTGATCCATGTAATACACTGTTCCTGATCCCAACACTGCTGTTTTTATCAAGATAAATGTTTTATCAAGATCAAATGTTCCTACTGGTGTGACTTCACCATCCTGAAACACTGTAGGTTGAAGTTTTATGAAAGCACCTAGTGTAGCCTAACTGTTCCCATAAATTTATGGGATTTATAGCATTTTCTCAGTACTGATGCTTTTACAATAATCTGTGTGTAATGCATGTTCCCTCTGTCTGGTTGATGAATCTTTTCCTGCAGTTTGACTTTTAAACAGTGAGCTGAAGGACATGGGTACCATCACAGTTCTACCTTGGCCCCAGCCTCGTGGAAGGCTGTTGCTGGAGGCTGTGACTTACACACCACAAGCACTGGAATGCAGCTGCTTGTTCTGCTCAGGTTTTTAGAATTGTCCTTTGCTCTGTTCTGGCTGTGGTCAATTGCTGTCTTCAAAGCACCTCCAGGTCATGGTTTGTGAAGTATTTGTAGGCCAGGGACACTGGGAGCTTAATTCCATGTGTCTATGCTCTGTTAGTGTGCCTGAGCACTTGGGAGCATGCCCTGAACATTGAGCAGTTTACTACTGCAGGCAGTGGCCATGTCATCTTGCCAGGTGACCTTCCATCATATAGGGGCTTATGGAGTACATCCTGAGCATGTTGCACTTCTGAGATCCTTGGTGATACTTCCTCTTGCTTCTGGAGAGCTAGTTAGTCAGCATGTACTGTTGGCTAGAGCAGCTGTGGAGTGGAGTTGGAGAAAACCTTCCCTCACCACTCCTCTTGCTACATTCCAGCACGTTTTCACATTCTCACTACTTTGACTGTCCTTTTGAAGGGTAAGAATCAGATTTTTGAGAAGGGGTGAAGGCATTTTTTCCTATTCACTGAGATGCTTTTTAAAATCTCATCCAAAATCTCTGAGTACTGTTCAGTCAGCCCACACTTGAGTTAAATGTCGCTGTTCAAAATTTTATCAGCTACTCCCAACGCTTTCAATACATGAGTTTGCCAGAGTCTTGTTAAAGAATTACTTTCATGTTTTCAATTCTCTGTGCATTGCTGCTTCAGGGATCCATCTTATTTTCAACTCTTACACTTTGGAAGTTTCCAGCAGCTGTTTGTAGAAATTCATAGAGAAAAAGGCAAAAACCTGAGTTGTTACCAGCACAGAATTCAGCACTAAATTCATCAAGGTGCATGCCTCGTGCAATTTTGTTTTAATATATTTGAATTTAAGTGAGGACTTTGCTGTTGGTGATTTTGCTGTGTTACAGCATGTTAAATGATTTTGTGTCAGTCTTAGGGACGCTGTCAGGTTTGTGGATCACAGAAACACAAGGTTGGAAAAGACCTTTAAGATCATAGAGTTCAACCATTCCTGTCCTGTGCTAAACCATATCCCTAAGTACCTCATCTACCCATCTTTTAAACACATCCAGGGAAGGTGACTCAACCACCTCCCTGGGCAGCCTGTTCCAGGCCCTGACAACTCTTTCATTGAAAACAACTCTTTCAGTGAAAGATGTGTAGCTGTTTAAATGCTGTCTGTGGTCATCAATGGTAGCCAGAGAGGCTTTTCCAAGGCAACCTCCCTTATCCTGCTCATCGCTGGCACGAGCACATTACACAGCCAGCCTTGGAATAGCTTTCCCTTTACTCACCAGGACATCATTCTTCTGAAGTATTAACACAATTACAGGCTACATACTTCTAGAAATGTGTTAAATATTTAACTAAACCAGAGCACATCTGGAAAGAAGTATTAAGCATCAATCTTTTAGCATATGGGGTATTTTAGCTTGGATGGTTATACCCAAAAGGAAAAATCATATAACTGTGTATCATGACAATTCTTGTGGTTGAATGGTAGCTGGAGATATTAACAGAAAACCCTCACAGGTTTACCAATACCACAACTACAATTTTTCTCTTTCTTTTTAGGGTTGCAGCAGAACCTCTTTGATGCTTCCTTTATTTTTGACAGCTTTGGAGCTAGACAGGTATTCAAACACTTTGCCTTAGCAAATGTTTTTAATGGCAAATTCAGGACTAATAAATTGCAAAAGACTCTTTCTTGAAATGCCTGCAATTAACCAGTCATTAATTGTAGCAGATACATATTTATAGCACGTAACGCAGCGGATAAGAGGTTATAATATTTGAAAGTTATCCACAAGAGGTTTGTTCAGTGTTTTTTCCAGTTCAGTTCATTGAGACAACATTTAAACAAATTTGCTGTTTTCCCTCCAGCACACTGACACTTCTGCCTGTCTCAATAACGAAAGAAAACTAATGAATCGAGAGTTTCTTGCCTTAATTAAAGCTCAGTGCCCTGAGCTGCCAGGAAATCCTTCTATGAGCCATGAAGAAACGCTTTGGGTTCACAAGGTGCTCAAGGCCCTGTGGTGCTTCTTGAGCTAAAAAAGTGCTGGAGAAAGCTTGGTGTCAGGTAGTACTGAGTGTCAGGTACTGTTTGGTGTCGGGTACTGCTGAGTGTCCTAAACAAGCCCTGCTGTAACTGGGACTCTAGCAACCAGAGGACAGAAAGCGTGAAGGTGATGTTAAGCTATAGATACTCCATCTTCCCCGTCTGTTTTCATCCTAAGTTACTATTACTAGTAGAGCTTTGAACCTTTATTTTGCAGACTCAAAAGGTTGACAGAGGTGGGACTATAGCACTGCTCCTGCATGCTTTTCTAGAAGTGTTTTAGTGCCATGGGACAGTAACTTAGCCCTTGTAGATGCTAAAGATTTTTCTGAGGTGGTTGTTAGTCATAGAATTAAAGAATGGTTTGGCCTGGAAGGGACCTTGAAGATCAAGTTCCAACCCCCCTGCCATGGGCAGGGACACCTCTCACTAGACCAGGTTACTCAAGGCCCCATCCAACCTGGCCTTGAACACCTCCAGGGAGGAGGCAGCCACCACCTCCTTGGGCAACCTGTTCCAGTGCCTCACCACCCTTGTAGTGAAGAATTTCTTCCTAATATCCAATCTAAATCTACCCCCATTCTCCCTTGTGCTAGCACTACATTCCATTCTAACAGGTCCCTCCCCAGCTTCCTTGTAGCCCCTTCAGGTACTGGAAGGCTGATGTAAGATCTCAGAGCGTTCTCTTCTCTAGGCTGAACAACCCTAATTCTCTCAGCCTGCCTTCGTAAGAGAGGTGCTACAGCCCTTTGACCATCTTCATGGCCTCCTCTGGACCCGTTCCAACAGTTCCATTTACTTCTTATGTTGGGGACTCCAGACTTGAACACAGTGCTCCAGGTGAGGTCTCACGAGAGTGGAGCAGAGGGACAGAATCCCCTCCATTGACCTACTGGCCACGCTCCTTTTGATGCAGCCCTGGATTCAGTTGGCCATCTGGGCTGCAAGCATGCATTGTTGGCTAGTATCGAGCTTCTTATCCACCAGTCCTAGGTATGATTCACAGCCTCAATGCCCACTCCAAGGCAGACAGTCCTAGATCTTGGATCATCCCTAAAACTTCACCCTGGATGCTCTATTCACGACCATTGGATCCAAAGGGATATGAATGGAGAAGCAGAGAATAGCTAGGACATTCTGAGATCAGGAATTCAGGTGTAACAAACTGGAGTGCTTAGGAAATTTGTTCAACCAACTTTGTATGTTGGTAGATGTCAATGCTTCCAACAGCAGATGGTGATGGAGCTTGGGTTTTATACAACTCTAGGGCTTATATCCAGTTTAAGTCCCAAACAATTGCTCCCTGAAGGTCTTGGTGAAATGCTTTGTAATTGAATACAGATGTTTGATGGACACGAGTGACTGGCACACATTGACACCAAATTTTAATTTTATAAACTTGTGAGGTCGACCAATAATTTGGTTTTTGTTTCCAACAATGGTAGGAAGTATAACCACAAGCAGTGCAAACTAGTTAACAGTTTACTGCAGTGGGTAAATCATAACCTGAATGACAGAGGTGGGATGGGGGTCATGTTTTGTGTGCCAATAATTATTTTAAGAATTACTGAACATTCTTCCTGAGCAATTCCTTCATTTCATTTAGCATGCCAAGATATATCTGCAAGCCTGTCAGAATTTCAGCTGATGATTGTCCTCCCTTCCTGGAATCAGACTTGGCATTTACACATTGTGTCAATCCTGTAGCTGGAGCGTGCTTCAAAGTCTGTGGAGTTGATAAGGTTGTCATTTACTTCAAGTGAGTTGGATTCGGGTATGTAGGAAAGCTAACAGGACAGCAGCATTAAATTACACCAGCTGAGTGTCTCATCCATACCTGGCAGATAACAAACATCAAGCGAGAGCTGGAGTTAAGGGGGAGACTTTGCTAAAGAACAAGAGATTCCCTGTGAGAAATCCAACAGAGCTGAACCCAGCTCTTTGAAACATGGCAGATCTCCACAAGCACTGTTTCAATGCTGTAATTAGTCACTCCAGCCAGTGATGGCCAAGACTGACTGAGTTAGACTTCCATAAGCAAGGACTTAAAAATGCCAACAGGAGGTGCATCTTGTCTTTATTGCTGCTGCTTCTGCTTTTGCACCCTTGTTTGCAAGCACTGGACAGCCACATTTGGTTAAAAATGCCTTAATCCAGCTTGGTTGTCCGTTCCCCTGTACAGACATGAGTTGGGCCAACTTTAGAGGTAGGAAGTGGAGCACAATTCCCTGTGTCAGAGGCTGTGCCCTTTCCTTGTCTCCTTAAAGTGACTGAAACACTGTTTGCAGTGCTCCAAGGCAAGAAGCTAACATGAGGCAACTACCCACAATTAGGCACTCTAGCCTGACTCCACTGGATCTGAGCCCTTGACAGTAAGTGCTGGAGATTGATTGCTTTTTGCAAACATGACCTGAACATGTATTTCTAAATAAAATGCATCAAAAAACCATGCCTGAACTTTTTGTCTTGGCTGCAAACTAACTAGCAGTATCTTTAAAACTAGTGTGTGAACTCTGGCTTGCCTTCAGTATCCGAGGACAGCGATGTTGCTGGAGATGACATTAGTGTGGTCTGGACTTAATCTGCCTCGCATTCATCTCGAGCATCCAGCTTGCAGTTATCTTCCATGCTGTGGGTTCAAAGCAACACCTGTCTTCCAAGCAGGATTTAAAAGTGAGGTATCAAATAGCATTCCCCCCCATTTTCTGAGCTGAGTGAAATGCATGTTGAAAAACAGCCAGATACTCATCTGAAACTCAAGTGTCCTTGTAACTGATTCCAGATTTTCTGCCTTTCTAGGACTTCAGCTTGTACCTTTGCTTAGGAACAACAGAATCCCTGGTTCTGCTGGTCTTGAGGGCTGGCACTCACATTAACTCACATGGGAGCGAGATCACATTCAGAAAAGGACTTAAAAGATGTGTGTGATGTGTAAGCCAACCCATCCCTGCATCTCCTCTAGATACGATTGTCCCACTGCTTTGAAAGTTCAGGCTGGAACAGGCTGCCCAGGGAGGTAGTTGAGTCACCTTCCCTGGATGTGTTTAAAAAAAGGGTAGATGAGGTACTTAGGGATATGGTTTAGCTTAGGATGGGATCGGTTGGACTTGATTTAAAGGTCTTTTCCAACCTTGTGATTCTGTGATTCAATATGGCCTTTATGGAGAAGAGCAGTGAATGAAAAGAGTGGTTGCATGCAGGCACCACAGTTAGGTAAATCTCTCCCTTCTAGCTAACCTCTGGCTCATTATTTTTGATGTATTTAAATGAGATGGCTTTAACCAATTCCTGCTGCCTCAGGCGTAACTGTGATCCACACAGTAGGTGAAAAGGTAAAGAAGTGGGTGCAAGCAGTGTTTTACTACATCACCTCTCCTGCTGCTGTGATTACTCATAGTGGGTTTGATTGTTTGCCAGTTGTTGGGGGGTGTTTTATGGCTTTTTACTATTTATGAAGAGAAGCTGTAGTGTCAGGGTTAGAACAAAATCTCACTGTCAAGTCAAAGGTTTTTCACGTATCAGATTAGACAGGGTCTGCCTTATTAGATCACTTTCAGGTTTCCAAGTTACAACCATTGTTCTGATGTATTTGGATTCCTTAAAGATTCCTCAAAGGAAATGCAAGTACCTCTTTTAAGATCATTTATGTACATAGAAAGCATTTATGAATTGTGACACGGGGAAACAGAGACTATTCTATTATTTATTCAGTTCATATATCAGATCTTTTGCCAAGTACATGCTACAGGTAAATGCCTTGTAGGATCAGACAAACGTGTTGGGTTCTCCTTTCCTCCCACTCCATCCCCTCTCCCAGAAAAGAAATGTGGGGTCTATTTTGTATAATTACCACGCCAGTAGCATTTTAAAGCATGTTATGCATCTTAGGTGAGATTGTGGCCCCAGTGAAACCAATGGGAGATTTGGCTTCAACTTCAGTGAAGCTGAGATTTCCTTTCCTCTCCTCTCCTGTCTGTGTTTGATGAGCCTTTCTGTCAGGAGAAGAAAGAGATCCTCTTTTGAAAAATAGTCATAGATGCTTAATAAAGCTGAACGAGCCAGACAGGATTATGTTTTTAGCTCCATGGCCAGCAAAATCTATTCCAGAACTAATTCTGATTAAAAGGACTGAATCCACTGGTTGAACCTCAGACACAAAGGCACCCCTGAAGTGATTCAACTGTGTGATTATTTAAAATAACCCTTAATTATTGCACTGATCTTTGTAATATCTGGCCCTTGTTTAAAGCATTGATTTCAAAACTGTCTCTCTCTTATCTATTAATGTTCATGAATTATCTTAGGACTTGGGCAGGACTGTCACTATAGCTGGATCTTAAAAAAAGTTTCATGCAGATTAATTAATGTAGCCCATAAAGAGCATAAAAATACTATAAATAGAAGTGAAATTATTCCATAGAGTCTGTGTATGTGTTCCTTTTCTTTCATAATTCGAACTTAACAATTCGCTCTGTAGCACGAACAGGTTTGCCCCCCTTGGTCTGTGCTCCTACCAGAACACTTCCAAGGGTTTGGGAAGAGGTAGGGTCTTTCATTAGACCATATAGGTGGAGAACATGTATTCATGAAGTCCTGAACTGTGAAACTAGAATCTTGCCTCCCTCTTCCAGCTGGTTTATTCAGATTCTCTCCCTTCTAACCATGCTCCTCCTATGTCCCTAACTCATCCTGGCTACAACAGAGACCTAGCCATGATCACCCTGCTTATTTTTCATTGCTGTTGATGATCTGGACATGGCTCACACACCCTAACTGCACCATCACCTGGTGATTTAGGAAATGGGAAAGGTGGCTTTGGCAGGTTTCAGCTCTGGGGGCTAAATCCCAGAGGTACTGTGTTGTGGTGCATCTTCATGTGTGTCTAAACCCAACCTTGTTCTTTCTGCCTCATTACCATGTAATAGCTCCTTGTTTGTTTTCTTTTGGCCATGTGCACCTCTGACCGAACAGGTCAACATCCTAACAGGACTCACATGCAGACTTGGCAAGACAAGTCCTGCAAGGTCCTGCATAGCAGTTAAGGGAGAAAGGACACAGGTTACTGGGAGAGCAGAAGGAAAGCCTCACTGTCCCTGGCTGTGTCAGGCCAGTCTTGAAGCAGTCTTGAAGATGTGACTTGGAGCATGAGCCATGCTTTTGCCAGGCCAGGAAAGTCCCAACCCTGCACCTCTCACCCCCAAGGGGTGTTTTCACCTCAGATATTAAATGGACAGTCATTCAGAGGGCCCAGACAATTTCTGTCCCTCAGCTAGCAGATGCTTAGTGCACAGATTTGTCATTTCTGTATGGCAAAGTGCCTTCCTGGAGAAGATGACAACCCTTCAGTACTGTCAGAAATTTGAAAGTCCAGACCTTTGGTGACACACAGAGGTCAACCATCTGGCATCACTATGTTACCTGGAAAGTGTCCAAATGACAGTCTCCAAAGGCAGAATTTTTTGTCTCTGTCCTCCTTCCTGGTCTCTGGGTAGGAAAGTGGGAGTAGCTGGCCACCCTCTACCCCATGAAAGGATGGTGCATAGAGGAAAAGACGCTCAGGAATTGTGCTGTGTGTTTCTCATACTTGCTGTAGCACATCTGGTGGATTTTATTCTGTCATTCTTAGGAATGGCAATGCTACTGAAGCCTAGGCAAAAAAATAAAGGTCTTTGAACCATAAAATATCACCATAAAATAAATATCCCACCTAATTCTACATCACATTAAACTGGGGGTGAACTTAGTTGTGGGAGCAAGGACACAGCAGTGAATCCAATTTCCTAGCAGGTCCTAAAATGTATTGTTAGCAGCAAAACAACTCCCCCAGCACTGTATTTAACTTCCTTTCATTGCAAATGCCTTTTGGTTAACAGCAAGGATCTGTTTTAATTTTACAGTTACCCAGTGACCACAGGACGCAGATTGTGCATCACCAGGGAATGCACAAACGTCTGTCTGCCTTCCCTTGTTCCAGGGGTAATGAGTGATCACAGGAGCTTGGCCAAGCCAATGTGGCCAGGCAAGGGGTGGCTGTGACCGTAATTGAAGAAACTGCTGAATCAGCCAGAAGAACTAGGGTTCTTCTAGCTTGAGCCAGGAAGACACGTCTTGGGAACACCAAGCAAAAGACAACCACAAATAATGACAAAGGCTTGGCCACGAGATGTCAGGAGATGCCAGTTCGTTGGGAGGCACCTACCTACCTACTAGGAAGTCCTCTTCTGCAGGACAGAGGTTTGCCAATCCTTTAGTTTTTAAGGGACAGATTTTTCTAAAAGACTTCCTTGCCTGTGGATGCAGAGATACAGAGTGGTACCTGACAAAGCCTTGAAGCATAAGAACAGATGTAGACACGGTCACTTACGCTGAGCTGAACCCTAGCTGGGGGCTGGGTTATACTGAGGAACACTTTGGTTTGTGCAGATCATGGTGATGTTTAGACTAGAAAGAACACTCCAGCCTAGGCCAGTTCTGGGCCTTTTGTGAAAAAGAAATGAAAGGGCCTAAGGACTGCTGGCAGCTTTTTGGGCCAAACTAGCTAAACTCTGGGCAAGTCCCGCTTGCAAGTGCTAGGGTCTTGCTGTTGATCTCACCGGTCTACTTAGCCTGTTTCTAGTGCATTCAGTAACACAAATACAGCACCTCTGTCTCATTGGTTTCAAGGAGAAACAGACACCTTTGACACAAGGAGAAGAAGATGCCTTTGACACCATTCCCCACAGCATTCTCCTTGAGAAACTGGCTGCTCATGACTTGGATAGGTGTATACATTGCTGGGTAAAATCCCTGTCTGGAGGGCCAGGCCCAGAGAGTGGTGGTAAATGGAATTAAATCCAATTGGTGTCTGGTCACAAGTTGGTGTTCCCCAGGGCTCAGTACTGGGGCCAGTTCTCTTTAACATCTTTATCAATGATCTGGACAAGGGGATTGAGTGCACCCTCAGCAAGTTTGCAGACAATGCCAAGTTGAGAGGGAGTGTTGATCTGCTGGAGGGTAGGAAGGCTCTACAGAGGGATCCAGGCATGGAGGATCAATGGGCCAAGGCCAACTGTGTGAAGTTCAACAACAGTGCTGGGTCCTGAACGTCGGTGACAACAACCCCAGGCAATGGCTTGGGGAAAAGTGGCTGGAAAGTTGACCAGTGGAAAAGGACCTGCAATGTTGGTCGACTGGCTGAACATGAGCCAGCAATGTGCCCACATGGCCAAGAAGGCCAACAGCATCCTGGCTTGTGTCAGAAATAGTGTGGCCAGTAGGACCACGTCAGTGATTGTGACCCAGTACTCGTCACTGGTGAAGCCTCACCTCGAGTGCTGTTCAGTTTCACTACAATAAAGACGAAGTGCTGGACTGTGTCCAAAGAAGGGCAATGAAGCTGGTGAAGCATCTGGATATCTTGTTAGGAGACACTGAGGGAACTGGGGTTGTTTAGCCTGAAGAAAATAGAGGCTGAGGGGAGATCTTCTCACTCTCTACAACTGCCTGAAAGGAGGCTGTAGCCTGGTGGGGGTTGGTCTCTTCTCCCGAGTAACAAGAGTTAAGTCAAGAAGAAATGGCCTCAAGTTTTGCCAGGGGAAGTTTAGATTGGATATTAAGAAAAAAATTCTTCATTGAAAGGATTATCAATCATTGGAACAGGCTGCCCAGGGAAGTGGTGGTGCCACCATCTCTGGAGGTGTTTAAAAGACGTGTAGATTTGGTTCTTGGGGACACGGTCTGTTGTTTGGACTTGACAGTGTTGGATTAACAGTTGGACTTGATATTCTTAAAGGTCTTTTCCAACCTAAAACGATTCTGTGATTCTCTTCTACCCAACCTGTTTGGACACTGTTCAGAACAGCCCTTGGCACAAAAGGAAAATTGCCTTAGGAGACTGGCTGGTTCACAGGGATTTTAACCTTTCAGACAGAGAAATTTGATGTCCAGTAGCCTGAATATCCAAGGCCATATGACCAAAGCCAGAGAGACAGCCTTAAGGAGGTTTGAACAGCTTCCCTCAGAGCTTGATGGTATTTGACATCCAACCAGAGTGAGCCAGTAGCAGGTTGAGAAGGTAAACAAATGGGGAGAAAGCACATGCCACAGACAGAGCTGCCCTCTGCATGGGCACAGCACATACAAGATCCTTTTCTGCTACATTCACTGCAAGAACAGGAGATCCACCCAGCAGCTGTGAGCAACCCTTCTTGCATTGATGATGTGGGTGACACCAGATTGCTACTACCCACCTTGCTGAAATTGTCCTTTTGCTCTTGTAGCCCTGCACATCTCTTGAGCTTGTCAGAAGGCTCCTCTGCCTCTGCATGGCAGATCCAAAGGCAACCTTCTAAACATAGGCTTAGTTAACTGCTCCTGAAGACGGTCAGCAGTAAGAATCACAGAATCACAGAATTGTAGGGGCTGGAAGGGACCTCGAGAGATCATCGGGTCCAACCCCCCTGCCAAAGCAGCTCCCTAGCACATATTGCACAGATAGGCGTCCAGACGAGTCTTGAATATCTCCAGAGAAGGAGACTCCACCACCTCCCTGGGCAGCCTGTCCCAGGGCTCTGTCACCCTCACTGTGTAAAAGTTCTTCCGCATGTTGGTGCGGAACTTCCTGTGCTCCAGTTTACAGCCATTGCCCCTTGTCCTATCTCCACAGACTACTGAAAAGGGGTTGGCCAATTCCCCCTGCATCCCATACTTAAGATATTTATAAACATTAATTAGGTCCCCCCTCAGTCTTCTTTTCTGCAGGCTGAACAGTCCCAGCTCACTCAGCCTTTCCTTATACGGGAGCTGTTCCAGGCCGTTCATCATCTTCGTAGCCCTTCTCTGGACTCTCTCCAGGAGATCCCTGTCCTTTTTATACCAGGGAGCCCAGAACTGGACACAATACTTCAGGTGGGGCCTGACCAGGGCAGAGTAGAGGGGGAGGATCACCTCCTTTGACCTGCTGGCCACACTCTTCCTGATGCATCCCAGGATCCCATTGGCCCTCTTAGCACACTGCAGGCTCATAGGCAACCTGTCATCAACCAGCACCCCCAGGTCCTTCTCCACAGAGCTCTTCTCCAGCAGGTCATCCCCCAGCCTGTACTGGTACAGACGGTTATTCCTCCCCAGGTGCAAGACTTTACACTTGCTTTTATTAAACCTCATCTGGTTTCTCCCTGCCCAGCTCTCCAGCCTGTCCAGGTCTTGCTGGATGGCAGCGCAGTGTTCCTGCGTGTCAGCCACCCCTCCCAGCTTTGTATCATCAGCGTAAGGATCAGCCTTTCCCCACCCTTCCCATTGGTTTAGGGAGCAGAAGCCCAAGAACAGCTGCACAGCAGCTGAAAGCCTGTGGGAACCCACAGCTGGAAGCAGTTTTCTTAAACAGGCTGAGTGGAGCTTCCAAGCCCCAGGGTGGAAGGAAGATACTGCAGCGAAGTGGGGCAAAGCAAAGGAAGGGAGAGAGACAGGGAGCTGTAATGAACTGCACACATGTGAATGTGTGAAGGAAGGACCTGACACATGAGAGGTGTGCCAGTGAAATAAAAAAAAAAGATAAAGAAAAAAGTGTGTCCTGATGCTTTTCTGCTCATGTCACACATGCAGGGCTGACCACAAATGCCTTCTCTCTGGTATCACCACACTCCCAGAGACGATGGGACTCAGGTGACTTATTTGGTCTTTGGCCACCTCTGGCTCAAGCTGCTTGGCAGAGCACTTGGCTCAGTAAAACCCAAGTGGAGAGGCAGCCTCAGCTGGAAGAGACTCATCCCCGTAGTGTTCTGCTGGGAAGTGATGCCTAGGGCAGGAGCTGCCCAATTTTGCACTGTGTCAACAAGGCAATCAGCTCCACTTCCCCTCTGCCCAGACCAGGCACTTCAAAGAAGAGATTAAGAGACTGTGGTTGGGTTTGTCTTTGTTTATTATATCCAGTCACTGTTAAGTGAAAATATCTGAGCCATCCTTGGACCTGGGTATAGAGCCCAGAGCTGTTCAGTGTTTGCTGCCTGCCCCACTGGTGTTACAGGGTCCTCCTTGCAGCTCATGGCCACATCTGCACCAGGAAACTAAGCTATGCCTATCCCTGTCCATAAGGTGGGGTATGGCCATGCCTTTAGTAAGTTAATTCTCCCAGAACATTAAAAATGGCCTGGCCCTTGCTAAATTCTGAGGAAATCTTGGCTGTTGATGGTGATTTAAAGGGGGTCGTAGTGAGGTGTGGGGTTGATCTCTTTTCCCCAGTAACTAGCAATAGGTTGAGAAGAAATGGTCTCAAGTTGCCTCAGTGGAAGTTTAGATAGGATATTAGGAAAAATTTATTCACTGAAAGAGTGGAATAGGCTGCCCAGGGAGGTGGTGGAGTCAGCATCCCTGGAGTTGTTCAAAAAACGTGTATTCATGGCACTCCAGGACATGATTTAGTTGCCATGGTGGTATTGGACAGATGGTTGGACTTGATGATCTTGGGGGTCTTTTCCAAAGATTCTAGGGTGCTGTGGTACAAAGGGAGCATCCTACCAGCTGCACAATACAGACCCCCAGGTCCAGCACACTGGTGACATATGGCCCTCTGCTTTTGTGGCTGAGTGTCCCACCCTGTGGGCTGCAGAGCTGTGCGACGCATTCCACTGCCATCACTTCCAGCATGAACAGTACCAAACCCACCCTCCCTGGGTTGGATCCTGCCTTCCTCATGAGGAACAGCCATAAACACTCCCTGACCATCTCAGCAGGTGCTGGCACAGCCACAGCCTAATGCTATCATAAATTCATGATTAATTCATGACAGACTCTTCTCTTAAAAGATGGTCTTTTGCTGTGATGAAACAGCTACAACAGTTGAAGTAAAGGACTGCAGTGAATGATTTTTCTCACGTGGTTTAAATGTTTTAGGTGGTTTCAAGCATGCCTAGCTCACATTCCAAGATGTTCTTATTTTTCTGGTGATATTACCAGCTTATTTGCTTAGATCTTTTATTCTACCTGAGAGTGGACTGATTTCTTCACACCTACACCCAAATCTTCATTGATAAAATATTCCAAGATTTGGAGCCAATTAAGCAGGTTCCCCCTTTCCTGCAGGAGAGGAGATGGGGCTCACTTGCTCCACTTGTGCTGGGTATTGTTAAGCCCACCATTTTCCCAGGATCCCCTTGAGGCTACGCTACAGGCCCACCATCGTGTCCTCCCTCCTTCTGGATCAGCATATGGATCCTGTGGCGGGGGATACCAACCCATCAGTTGGTATTTCTGAATTATTTCGGTGGGCAGCATCACTGCTGGTTTTGAAGCTCTTAAGAGTGCATGAAAGATGGTGGCAAGAATCCCTGAGAGACCCTTATGGCCTCTTTGTCCACACAAGGGTGTTCCTCCAAAGCCATGAAAATGCCTGAGAGTGAAGTATCTCAAAATCACATCTCCTTGTGCATGCTAATAATACAAAGGTGGGAAACCTCAGAAACACTAAGACTATACCAGCAAATCACAGAGTCACAGAATGTTAGGAGTTGGAAGGGACCTCAAAAGATCATCTAGTCCAACCCCCTGCCAGAGCAGGATCATCACCCAGACTAAATCACACAGGAACACATCCAGGTAGGATTGAATGTCTCCAGAGAAGGAGACTCACCAACCTCTCTGGGCAGCCTGTCCCAGGGCTCCATCACCCTCACAGTGAAAAAGTTTCTCCTTATGTTCACATGGAACTTCCTGTGCTCCAGCTTGTACCCGTTGCCCCTTGTCCTATCACTGGCCATCACTGAGAAGAGCCTGGCTCCATCCTCCTGACTCTCACCCTTTACATATTTATAAACATTAATAAGGTCACCCCTCAGTCTTCTCCATGCTAAAGAGGCCCAGTCAATGTGGGCAAAATGGGCAACAATACTCATATTTATGTCCCCTACATGGGGAAACTTGTCCCACATGGTGTGGTGAAATTCAACCATCAAAGCTCACTCTGCATAGTGCCTAAGAACATGGTCAAAACCCAGTAACCTCATGCCAATAAGTGTCACCCACATGCTGAAGGACTCTGGGCAAAACTGTGTGTTTTCCTGTGATCACAGAATAACAAGGTTGGAAAAGATGTTTAAGATCATCAAGTCCAACTATTCCCATCCTAAGCTAAACCATATCTATAAGTACCTCATCTACCATTTTTTTAAACACATCCAGGGAAGGTGACTCAACCCCCTCCCTGGGCAGCCTGTTCCAGGCCCCAACAACTCATTCAGTAGAAAATTTTTTCCTAACATCTGATCTGAACCTGCCGTGGCACAGCTTCATGCCATTCCCCCTTGTCCTATCACCTGTCACCTGGCTGAAGAGACCATCACCCACCTCTCTACAACCTCCTGTCAGGTAGTTGTAGGCAGTGATATAGTCTCCCCTCAGCCTCCTCCTCAGTGATATCTGAGTCCAGGCATGTTTTAAGGTTATATCTCTGCCCTGCAGCCATATCTACCAATGTCCTCAAGCCCTTCTCATCCCTGTCCAGCAACAGTCCATTTCGACAGCCTGCAGCCGGACAGCCTCTTCCCGAACCACGTCTGCATGTCGTTAAAGGCAATGCCAGACACTGACTTCCCTAGCTGCGTAAACACAGCAGAGGTACTAAAGATAGCATCAGATCATCTCTCAAAATCACATCTTTTCTTCTACACTGAGGCTAGAAAATGGCAAACAGGATGCAGGATTTGGCTCCACAATATTCACTCTTGTCATGACTCAGGAGTTATTTTTATCATATAATTTTTTTTTGTACCGGAACAAATGGCTGCTGTAATTAATCTCTGTCTGTTTTGACAATGGCCTGGCCAAAACACATTATGTTCAGTCAAAAAGTAAGGAGGGAAGCACAGCAACATCATGTGAGTGGGTATTTTAAACCATTTTCATGGTGTTTTGCTTTTTTTATGTGTCATTAAAATCATAGAATCATAGAATGGCATGGGTTGGAAGGGACCCCAAGGATCATAGAGCTCCAACTGTCCTGCCACAGGCAGGACCACCAACCTCCAGGCCTGGATCTACACAGGATTACTCAGGGCCCCATCCAACCTGGACTTGAACACCCCCAGGGATGGGGCATCCACCACCTCTCTGGGCAGCCTGTTCCAGCCCCTCACCAGTCTCTCTGTAAAAAACTTCCCCCTAAGATCTAATCTAAACCTTCCTTCCTTTAGTTTTAATCCATTCCCCCTTGTCCTGCCATTGTCTACCCTTTTAAAAAGTTGGCTCCCCTCCTTTTTCTCTGCTCCCTTCAGGGACGGGAAGGCTGCAATGAGGTCCCTCCGCAGCCTTCTCTTCTCCAGGCTGAACAAGTCCAGCTCCCTCAGCCTCTCTTCACAGGGGAGGTGCTCCAGCCCTCTGATTATCTTTGTGGCCTACTCTGAACCCTCTCCAACAGTTCTCCATCTTTCTTGTATTGCAGGCTCGTGTACTACACTGAATGTATTTAACAAAATCAAAAGGAGCAACAGGTGCTCTCACACAGATCAGATACAAATCTCAGTTGTGAAGCTCAACCATAGGTGAAACATGAGCTAACCAAATTGTGGCAGAGGTAATGCTGATTTGAGTCTTTTCACAAGGATCCAATGAGGAACCACCTAATTCCACAGGAGGATTAAACTCTGACAAGCTCCTCCCAACTTTGTTGGCTAATAATTATTTCTACAGAAAAAAAGTGTTGCAATCAAACACTCCCCCAACAGCACTTTTGTTTTCTACAGAGCTCATTGAGCAATGGAAAGATTTATTAGTGGAAAATATTAATGAGGGATTTGAGGAGAAATGACCAAAGAGTCAGCGAGTAGGATTTCCACAAAATATCTCCAGGGTGTGAGTTTGCCTTGCACACAGCTTGCAGATGCCCAGCACTCCCTATGGGGTAACAATCATACCCAAAATTCTGCAAATTTGTACTTTTGCCACTCAGCATGCCTAAAGAGCAATACCAATTTACAGTAGTACCCCATATCTACTGATACCAACTCATCCATGAGCTCAAAGGAAGCACATTATCTTCTGAGTTCAGGCAACCCCTAATTGGTGGCTTAGCAAAATCTTTCTGCACAGGACTGCTCATTTCATAAGGTTAAATTACGGTTCCTTGTCACTTCCTACAAAGCATCATGTTGTCATGGTCTAGTGGATATCAGCTAGACAGACCTGTCCAGTAAACTTGCTGTTGTGAGACACTGTCACAGGACTTCTATAACCACATCCTAAAATAAGAAAAATCCTATTTTATGCCAACTACTCACTACTAACATACTATCTGAACTATCCTGTCACCTTTATTTAATAGAGGTTTTCCTTGCAATGACCTGTTAGATAGTAATTAATCTTGTCCTTAATCGCTCAAAGTCTGTTGCCCAATAAGACATTAGTAGATCACCATAATTTTTAAGATCATAGAATCATAGAATGGCATGGGTTGGAAGGGACCCCAAGGATCATAGAGCTCCAACGCCCCTGCCACAGGCAGGGCCACCACCTGGATCTACAAGATCTCAGAAAACATCCTCCATGTATGTTGTAGCTGCTTCCTTCCGACTTCATAAAAGTGAGAGGAAAAAACTCGTTCATCTCATTGTCTAAGCCTTTCATTTTTGTTTATCAAAACAAGGAATCTCTTTTGGAGTTGCTTTTTTCTCCTATCTAAGGGAAATATTTGCAGGCTACATATTCCTAGTTCTTCCAGTGCTGGGATATCTGTACTGGAGTTGAAGATAAACAGTGATTTCCTGGAGTTTCATGGAACTGATGTGTTTGGTAGAATTTAGAAGATATTTTTAAAGCGTTAAAGGAAAATACACAAGTATTTCCTGAATTTGTTTCTTCTTATCCCATAGTTTACATGAACTGTTCAGCAAAGGGAAGCAAAAGCTAAGTTTCAACCAAACCCACACCAATACAGAGCTTCTGGTGGAAACCATGTTGGGATTAAATGATTTCCTTTGGTTTCTATCCAAAACCAAGCTGAACGTGGATTTCTGGGTTGAGTTTCACTTTGATTTTTTGGTTTTATTCAGTTATGAAGAATTAAGTGAAACTTGGGAGGTTCAAACCCTCATTGAATGATCCTGAAAAATGATCTGCAAAACCCTTTGCTACAGAGTCCTATTTCATATCTTTGATCTCTGTGGATGCTGGGAGTAGCACTTGCATCTCTTCCAACCTATAAAAACCAGGCCAGTGAAGCCACCACATTTTTATGTAGAGACTTTGATATCCAAGAGACAAGATCTAATCCCAGTCACTACCCTGGGGCCAGCTGGAAGTTAGAAAACATTCACCCTTCTCCCAGACTGGGTCCATCAAAGTAAGCAGGTACCACCCTGAGGACTCTATGACCCTCCTGAGAAATGGAGAGAGGAAGAGAGCTACTGGTCCTATTAATATTTTCTTCTAGGAAGAGGAAAACATTTACTTTACTCAGGTCCCAGCTTGTGCTGAAATGGAGAGTGCTCTTTGGGATTCCCATCATGGTTATACAAGCCATGAGATCCCACTTCCCTGGTGTAGCCCACTCCAGGTGATAGGAGCAATAGAGCAATCATTGAGTTGCTGGACATCTAAGTGTACCTTTGGTGTACATACCCATCTACACACTGGGGTATAATCCCATGCTGCTCCAGTTCTGGCAGGAGAGATAGTGCAAGAACTTCCTGCCTGACCATCTTGGATCTTCATAGCTTGCTTTTTAACTGGGATCATCTCCATGATCCGAAGGTAAGCCTGAGACACACATAGCGGTATGATGTTGTTAGGGAGGGGTGAAGTGTATCAAGAGTCGAGTAACTTTTGGGGGAAGAGAAGCCTTTGAAGCGACTGTCTCCCTCAAAATACCCTCAGGTTCTCCTGTTGGACCCTACTTGTGGATGTGTGACACATGTCTCCCAGTTAAGTCATCTTTATGGAGCACGTATTTCCTGCTCCCTCATGTTTTTATTCTCTTCTCCCTCCTCAAATACTTCCTGCCTTTGACTGCTTGTGATTGAATTCCCTGGAGCCTTAATGGCCTTGGAATCCCTCCACTTTTATAACTTGATTTTACTATGTAGAAGAAAGTTTGATTCCCCCCACACAGGAGGGAAAAAAAAAAAGAGAAGAAAGGGACAAAACATTTTCTATTCACTCATGAACAAAGAAGCAAGATACAGAAAGACAAGATTATTCTCATTCAGCTATTCATAGCATGGGAGTGCATTTCATCTCAGCGTCTGCACAGGCCTTTGTAGCAACCATCTGATTGAACATTACTTATACTGCATATTATATGCACTAATGAGAAAATGATTCTAAATTGCCCCTAGGGATGGTTGTGATTAAACTATTTGCCTTCACTTCCTCTACTAAATTAAAGCAACCGAAAGAAAGGGGCGGGGTGGGCGGCTGGGGGAGAAAGGACTCAATCTGGAAAGCAGTCAGAGTAACAGTTTGGTAAAGTTTCTGAATTCCTAGGAAGGTTTTTTACTTCTGAACCTGGTGATTGGCTGTGTATTTCACGCTGCAATTTGAACCTGAAGCTGTGACAAAAATGCGACGCAGGGAAGCATTTTGGAGGGCTGAGCCAGGCACGATTTTCTATGTTGTCAAATCAGGTTCACAGCCCTGATCAGCTTTAATTGCACACGACTGAAGCTGCTAAAGCCCTCCCTGCCACCAAGGAGCTCCTCCAAGGCGTCAGACGTCTGTCTCTTGAAAAGAGCATTTCAGAGGCTCGCATATGCGGAGCCTCGTTCAGACGTTTTATTTAAACTCTTAAATCTTTTGAGCTTTGGATGAATAAACAAGTCCCTGAAATGCAATCCATTCTTGCTGGTCAGAGTTTGCAAGTGTTCTTTCACAAGGAAGAAACAAAAATGTCATGTGTGTTTTCTTTGGCCTGTCTAAAGGCGGCAGGATTTGGGGAGCAGCGTTACGTTAGATGTCCACGTGTGTGTTCCTGCATGGGGATGCTGGTTGGAGTTTTATACGTGATTGCCTCATGGCTGTTGAATTACCTAATGAATTAATTAAATGTGTACAGATACCCTGGGGAAAATTGCCAGGTCACACATCTTCTGAAGCACTAGTTAAAATTATCTCAACTCCACCCTGCTCAAACTGGAGCCCACATCTCTCTTCTGGTCCTCAGGTTTCTGCATCATCATCTTCATGGTCTACAACCTGGACACTGTCTCACTTCCCACTGCCTGACCCAACACCTTGGGGTCAATTGCTGCAGTTGACTGATGGGCTACTCCCATGGTCTCAGTGTCCCAGGGAACCACCTTGAGATGACCTTTCCCATAGCAGGGGAGTTGGAACAAGATGATCTCTAAGGTTCTTATCTGCTTGAGGATAGGGAGGCTCTTCAAAGAGACCTGAATAGACTGGACTGATGGGCTGAGACCAATGGGATGAGGTTTAATAATGCCAAGTGTAGAGTGCTGCACATGCGACATAACAACCCCATGCAGCGCTACAGGCTGGGGGAGACTGGCTGGAGAGTTGTCAGGCAGAGAAGGACCTGGGGGTGTTGGTTGACTGCAGGCTGAATATGAGTCAGCAGAAAAAGCATTTGAAGATTTTGCAGGGAGACCAAAGCACAAGTACCCAACCTACCTACTCCAAGGTAGAGAGGTTTTCCCTTTGGAGGCTCTCAAAGGTGCTTACCACCCAAAGAAATGTGATCTCAGTGACAGAAACTTCACCAATTTTACCATTAGCTAGATGCCTGAACGAGACAGGATTTAGGCTGCCTGTCAAGAAATGAAACTGAATGTCATGGTCTTGGTCAACAGGGACAAGGTTAAATTTCATTCATCAAAATTTGGCCTGGAGCATCTCCCCTACTAGGAAAGGCTGAATGAACTGGAGCTGTTCAGACTTGAGAAAAGACTGAGAGGGGATCTGATCAGTGTTTATAAATATCTGAAGTGTGGGACAAAGCGGGAAATGGCCAGCCTCTTCTCAGTGGGCTGTGGGGACAGGACAAGGGGCGATGGCCTCAAGTTGGAGCACAGGAAGTTCCGCACCAACATGTGGAAGAACTTTTTCATGGTGAGGGTGATAGAGCCCTGGGACAGGCTGCCCAGGGGGGTGTGGAGTCACTTTCTCTGGAGATATTCAAGACCCATCTGGACGCCGACCTGTGCACCCTGTCCTAGGGACCCTGCTTTGGCAGGGGGGTTGGACTCAATAATTTCTGGAGGTCCCTTCCAACCCCTACAGCTCTGTGATTCTGTGAATCTGTGAACTGCATCAGGTCACTCCCGTGGAGTCTGGCCATGCATGGTCCTGTGCACATGTGCACCTGAGAGTACATAGGTGTAAGGAGAGAGGGGGAGGAGGTAAACTCTTCTGGACTTATCTGTAACAACCCAGAAGCTGTCCCTTAAAGTGTCTGGCTTTAATGTAGGATTCTGGCTTTGCATTTTCAACTGACCCCATACCCAAACACGAAGGCAGTCATCTCTGTTTCCTCCCTGCACTGCTCCCCTCCTATAACTGGAGGGTTCTGTGTTTCTTAGCTACTGGTCAGACTGGTGGTGACTGCCAAGAAGCTTTCAGGGAATTTCCTCACTATGTAACAAATTTATGAGTCATATGAAAATCTGGGAAATGATTCAACCAGCTGTCTTTCGTTGACTCAAAGATTTTTACAACACCTCGGTGCCTCATCTTTGATTTGAGCCAGCAGAACGGTTTATTGTAACATCAAATGGTCTTACATTCACTCAAAGGATGCTTCCTACTACCAAAAAAATTTTTAAAATGGCAAAAAAAAAGCTGTAAAACTTTTGAAAACAGGCTGCTGCTCAGTGAACGATGCACAGAGCTACTTTATTTATTCACTATGGACTGATGAATGTAGCTGGACTGCTTCTTCCCTCCAGGATGTCTGTGGTGGCTGTCACTGAGTAGGGGGTGCTCTGCTGATGCAGGTAGAGCCACCGTATGGGGCAGGGATCAGGCTTGCAAAAGCTTTTGTTCCAGCACACTTGGGGTTAACTGTCTGTTTCAGGGAATTTGAACAGATCCTGACTGAACAGCAGCTCAGTGAAAGCCAGGGAACGTCCTTAGTTGTTATCTTTCCATCCTGCAGTTCTAGGCAGAGCCTTCAAAACCTTGGATTTGACCGAGCAGGTAGGGATCCTGGCCAAATGACCACCAAGCAATCTTTGGAGAGAACTTCACAGGGGACGTCTGCACTCACGCTTGGCTTTAGACACCTCAGTCCATCACACAGCTCCTGCTTGCAGCCACCTGGTTCATGGCAGGAGAGGATCCTGCCCTCCAAACCACATTCTTGAGATAGTCTCTGTCCTATATACAAGGAGTGCAATTTGATGTACATCATTTGCCCAGGGAGCAGAGCCTTAGAGTATCCCTGTCCCAGCTGAGGGTGGAACCACCACCACCCCCCCCCAGCTTTCTCTTACCTGTTTTCCTTCTGTCCCCAGACATCTTGCAGTCATGCCTGCAGAGAGACCAATGATAAAAAAGAATGTTCTTATTCTGTAGCTTGTCCAGGTGGGAGAGAGAGGTTTTTATCCCCTCAAACAGAAGCAGGAACCAGACCCAGACCTTCCATCACCATGGAAAATGGTCACTCTAGGAGACAGTCATAAAGATCATTGTTTCCATCATCCTTTTTGAGCAAAACGATCCAGAGCTGCTCTTTGCTGTGCTGGAATCACTGGTACCCATGTGCAGGAGCATTGCTCACAGACTGGGTTGGCTGAGGGGAGCGGTACCCCCATCTTACAGGTGCCTTCAGATGGTCACAAGCATATGGAGCACCTGGAGGACAGTTCTTCAGCTGCAAGAGAGCTGGACTGAGGAATACACAGATAGCTACAACTATGGACAGTAGACTGAGTGGAGTGGATTAACCCTTTCATTCAGGGCTTTAATTTGGGTGAATGTCTTTCTTGAGTGATACAGCCAACTTTAGCCTCTCCTCCTTTTCTTAAGGGGACTTCAAGTACCAAAAAAAAAATCCATCTGTAAGTTATTGCAGGTGGAAGATGTTTCTTCAAAGCTTCACTTGCCTCCAAGACATTGTACCATCCAGAAATGAACCTCTACCCAATGTCTAACGTGTGTCCCTCTGGTGGGGTACACCTTTACAGCCCTGGTGGCACTGATATGGGAAAGCATTCCCTCAAAAGGTGTTCAATCTCCCACTCCTCCATTTTCTATTATTCTCCTGATGGAGTAAAAATGAATAAAAATCGATGTGTTCAGCCATAGAATAATCTCGTAGGCACTGAAATCGCTGCCTCAGCATGGAAAAGCAGGTCTGTCAGGAGCATGTGAGCCTCACCAACAGCCTCCTGTGCTGGGAATGGGTGAAAGGAGACCTCTGAAATCTCTGTCAGGAACCCATGGGCAAAGCCCTTTGTCCCACAAGTGTTGCAAGCATGGCCAGTGCTCAAAAACACTTGTTTTATAGTTCTTGTCCAGAAAAAGATGGGTTACTGCATGCAGCTTGCTGTGGCATGGTGCTCAAGGGAGGGACACCTGAGATGCTTGTTGATGACAGCACCACCATCAACCAGCCTTTGCTGGAAGCAAAGCAGGACTATGGGTCTTCTGGGTCTTCAGGTTAACATGCCAGAGGACTAGGATGCCATCAAGAGGGACCTGGACAGGCTGGACAAGTAGGACCAGGTGAACCTCGTAAAATTCAACAAAGCCAAGTGCAGGGTCCTGCACCTGGGTCAGGACAATCCCTGTTATCCATACAGGTTAGGAGATGATGTGCTGGAAAACAGCCCTGAGGAAAAGGACTTGTGGGTACTTGTGGATGAGAAGCTGGACATGAGCCACCAATGTGCATCTGCAGCCCAGAAGACCAACCCCATCCTGGGCTGTATCACTAGGAGTGTGGGCAGCAGACTGAGAGAGGGGATTCTGCCCCTCTGCTCTGCTCTGGGGAGACCTCACCTGGAGTGTCCAGTTTTGGAGCCCTCAGCACAAGAAGAACATGGACCTGTTGGAGTGTGTCTGAAGGAGGGCCACAAAACTGATCAGGGGGCTGGAGCACCTCTTCTATGAAGACAGGCTGAGACAGTTGGGCTTGTTCAGCTTGGAGCAGAGAAGGCTCTGGGGGCACCTTATAGCAGCCTTCCAGTGCCTGAAAGAAAGGTGGGGAAGAACTGTTCCAGAAGGCACGGAGCAATAGGACAAGGGGTGATGGTTTTAAAGTAGAAAAGGGCAGATTTAAGTTGGATCTTAGGAAAAAATTCTTCATTATGAGGGTGGTAGATCACAGGAACAGGTTGCTCAGAGAGGAAATGGAGGCTCCATCCCTGGAGATATTCAAGGTCAGGCTTGATGGGGCTCTGAGCGACCTGATCTTGTGAAGATGTCCCTGCTTACTGCAGGGGGGTTGGACTAGATGGCCTTTAAAGGTCCCTTTCAACCCAACACATTCTATGATTTTATGATTTCATGATTCTGCTGCTCATCTGGGCACCATATGCAACCTCCTACAGCCAGGGCTGTGCCAGAGGACCTCAGTTCTTCATTACCACTGCTATTGCAAATAAGCACCATTAATGGGAGCTGCACTTTTTTATCAAGAGTACCTGAATAAGAGCAACGTGATCTTGGCAGAGCTACTTGAGACCCAAGGAGCAACCCCACCTTAAGAGCCAAAGCACATTAAACAGCTTCAGCCACAGTTTAACCACTTAGGGTTCACTGATTTCTATTTGATAATTTGACATACAAATACAGAGAAAAAACTAAAAACTACATAGGTGGGCAGATCCATGCTATAGCCAGCACAAGAGCTAACCAGAGAGTGGGAAGCAGGAGCAGAGCAGAAATAATTCTACCAGTGAGACTGAAATTGCTGCAAACAGAAGCAAAACTGGAATTTATTATTACAGAACTAAACCATCACTTTATATTAAATATCCAAATGAATTTAGTGATTAGAACCACATTTCCAGCATGAATTTCCATGTCTATGAAAGCAGCCAGCCACACAAAGAATTGCCCACAATAGCCCCAAATCCTTTGTTTTAGCCACTTGGTTTCACTGCCGAAGCGCCTGTGGCCAGTAGCTCTCAGCATAGCTGAGATGAATACACCTCCCATGACATTCACCCAGCACATTGTGTGTGAAATGTGGCTTTAAAATCCTGAACCCCCTGGTGTCAGCGCCTGGGGAATCCACCATACAGCATGGCAAAGGCAAATATAATATACTTTAAACAGACAGGACAAGGGGAAATGGCCTCAAGCTGCACTAAGGCAGGTTCAGATCAGATGTTAGGAAAAAGTTCTTCACTTGAAAGAGTTGTTGGGACGTGGAACAGGCTGCCCAGGGAAGGGGTTGAGTCACCATCCCTGGATGTGTTTAAAAGACAGGTAAATGAGGTACTTAGAGATATGGTTTAGTAGAGGACAGGAACGGTTGGACTCAATGATTTAAAGGTCTTTTCCAACCTAGTCATTCTGTGACAAGTGATTTGTCTATTGAGGGTGACAGGCCATATTCAAGGAATCAATCCACTCTTATTCACCCAGGGACTCAGAAAAGCTGCACTCTGGTACAAGTATCCAGGTAAGCAGTATCAGTTCTTGGCAAAGCTTTCAATTCATATCACAAATACACACACACACACATGTTTGCATGAAACTCTTGTTTTACAATTATATTTGTACTTTACAAATGGTTCATAACTCCTGTTTCTACCAATTTCCAAAGGATAAAAAGCTGAGAAGGTGGAGAATTAGAAATGTGGGGCAAAGAAGAAAAAACACCTTATTAATGTTTATAAATATGTAAAGGGTGAGAGTCAGGAGGATGGAGCCAGGCTCTTCTCAGGGATGGCAGCGACACGACAAGGGGCAACAGGTGCAAGCTGGAGCAGAGGAAGTTCCATGTGAATATAAGGAGGAACTTTTTCACTGTGAGGGTGACAGAGCCCTGGGACAGGCTGCCCAGAAGGGTTGTGGCGTCTCCTTCTCTGGAGACATTCAAACCCCACCTGGATGCATTCCTGTGTGACTTACTCTGGGTGATCCTGGTCTGGCAGGGGGGGTTGGACTAGATGACCTTTTGAGATCCCTTCCAACATTCTGTGACTCTGTGCCACCCTAAACAGTGGTATTGTGGTTATTTTCTGGCTCTTTCATCCTTCCATCCCCTCCCTGTCAAGCAGCTTCATGGCTACCATTTGTAACAGGCAGTGAGCACCGAGAGATCTGACTGCGGGGGATTTGGCAAAGATTCTAGGATTGAACCTAGCAGATACAGAGCACTTGTAACATTCAAAACAGGCCCTCTCTTTCTTGACCTCTGTGATTTTTATTGCTTATCTGGGTATACATAATCATTTTAAGATGTCTCCCCTTACTTCCCATAAAATAGCCATGAATTATTTTTTAACAGGTACGTAATAAACTTTGGAATAACTCTTAAATGTACCCAAGCAGACAAGGGGGAATATGAGGTTACTGTCATGAAGGATAGCTTCTGGCAGCTTATCTGAGAGAGCTGCTAATGATTTTAATTAGCTTTTGGAAGCACAGCCCGCCCATTCCAAAGCCAGTGCCCTGCTGCCAGTGACGATGCTTTGGAAGATCGACAGCATAAAGCATTTCCTGTAATGAGACATCTTCGTACAACTCCATGTGTCACACAAGGGGCGATTTGTCTCCCACAGAACTGTGATAGGAAATCTGTAGCTGGAAAACTTTCTGGCTGTGGACCTCCAGCAGGTAACACCTGTGCTCCTCCTGGGAAATTGGGGATTAATGATGAGGCACCGAGACCTGCCACCAACAGGTGCACATCTGAAAGTCAGAATTTCCTCCTGGCAAACCATTTCACCTCTTTATTTATTTCAGTTATTTACATTATGGGCTTTGCAGAGGGATGTTAATCTCTGACTACATGTTTGTACAGCACCCAGTATGTAGTAAGGGCTTAATCACAGTATTGGGCTACAGTAACAGGAGCGGTGAAGTAGCAATAAATAGGCAAAGCAGCCGTAGGTGCCGGTCCCTTTGGGATAGTTGGGATGAGGTCCTCCACTGCAGGACCAAAGCTGGATCACAGTTAGCAGGGAAGACAAAATCCATTCTAGTGAGGAAAGTGCCATAGGTAAACATATTAAGCTGTTTAAAAACATAAAGATCCACGAAGGACCTTTACCTTAACAGGACCTTTACCTTAATGGGACCTTTACCTTAATAGGTGCAAGCTGGAGCAGAGGAAGTTCCATGTGAATGTAAGGAGGAACTTTTTCACTGTGAGGGTGACAGGGCCCTGGGACAGACTGCCCAGAGAGGTTGTGGAGTCTCCTTCTCTGGAGACATTCAAACCCCGCATGGATGTGTTCCTGTGTGATTTAGTCTGGATGATCCTGCTCTAATGTGGTTGGACTAGATGATCTTTCAAGGTCCCTTCCAATGCCTAACGTTCTGTGGCTCTGTGATCCTGTGATACCTGCACTCTCCTGCGGTGTCTGGTAAACCATTAAATGTTTTGCATGTTAGTACAGTTGTACTTGTGCTGGCCAGAGCTGAGAGCAGTCCTGCTGCTGATCAGGTTTGGGGCAGGGTCAGCTATCCCTGTGTCCCCCACAGTCCTCCTCATGCAGGAACCATCCCTTAGACCCAGAAGCTGGAAGAGGGTGAGAAATGTATGCATACAAGTATGACAGGCAGCTGCCCAGCCAGGCAGATGGTTTGCAAAGGCAGGAACTTAATGGTTTCCTGAAAATTTGTCTCCTGCTGAGGTGCCTGAAAAACAGAGGTGATGAAAAGCAAGGAACCCAAACTCAACAGTATCTCTGGAGGCTTTCAGCACATCCCAGCAGGACAGTTAGCAGAGCTTGATGGCCTGCACTACATGTAACAGCATGGGCTTGCCATCCTACAGCACCTTCAGCATCTCCATTACAGCTCACTTGAGAAGAGCCAAGAACAACCCAGTGAACCAAAGGGTTCTTTTACCACTTGTAAAAGACTTCCAAAACTTCCTGATGTCAGAAAATACTGCATGACTTGGAGACCTTCAAAATGACCTAAATCAACAGCCCTCCAGGTCCGCAGCTACCCTCTAATGCGTGCATTTTAGGAGGCATGTTTGAAGCAATGAGATAGGGAACAGTTGGTCCTTTGACACAACCATTTACAGCAGGGGAATACAGGAGAAAAATTTGCTAGGATTACATATTACTGGTGTGCAAAGAGACATTTAGACTGGGAGACATTTAGGGGAAGACTTAATGAGCTCAAGTGTTAGTGCTGAATTTTCATGCAGGTAGGATGACAGTGGACAAAGACAGAGATGCCCCTGGCTCAAGAGGCAATAGCTGCTGCACTCCCATCCTGCGGGGGAGGCTAAAGAATTCCAGAAGAGATGCGGAGGAATCAGCGGATGCAGGGGTGGGACCACCAAAGATTTTAAGCACACTGTGACTTTATGCTCACTGATGGAATCATAGATAGGTAGATATTGAACATGCTATCCTTTTAGGCAGATAAGATCAAAGATAAGAGGAACTGACCAGAATTGTCACTGAACATGCTGTCATTGAAAGCTGTGCTTAGTGTTTTCAAAGGACAGAATGTTCGGGCTTGGAAAGGACCTCTGGAAATCATGCAGTCCAACCCCCAGCTAATGCAGGATCACCCAGAACAGGTTGCAAAGGATCACGTCCAGGTGGGTTTTGAATGCCTCCAAGAGAAGAAGACTCCACAGCCTCTCTGGGCAGTCTGTCCCAGGCTCTGCCATCCTCACAGTGAAGAAGTTTTTCCTCATGTAGAGATGGACCTTGCCATATTCCAGTTTGTGCCTGTTGCCCTTTGCCCTGTCACTGGGCACCACTGAGAAATATCTGGTCCCTTCCTCTTGACACCCGCCCTTAAGATTATTTCCTGCAACTTCCAAAAAAAATTGGGTTACCTTTATACCCTCTGGTATAAATCATTGGGCCCAAAGCACATGTTTAAATACTTTGCTGAATCAGGGCCATTATGAATAAAAGCCTGGCAATTCTTCCCTGTTAATGAGCTTCCAGGAAATGTACAATTGTTTTTAGAAGAAGTCTAATGAAGACAGATTTGTATGAGAACTCATTTGATGCAGCCAGAAAACCCAAACTCATCAACCAAACAAAAGCATGGGAGTAATTTTTTTTTTTTTCCTCTCCAGTGTCTGATTATACTTCCAGGAGTGCGGGTGTGTAATGCTTTCAAACTTTCATTGAACTTTACTCTCTCACTCCAGGCGATTATTTTTCCTTGATGTCTGATGTTGAATGATATACGTGCACCTGCGCGATAATGGCTGGTTAGATATATCTTCACTGAGCTGGGAAAACCCAGAACGTCACCTCTCCACTTAACCATTTTATTTCTTTTATGGCTCTGGTATGGATCCCTTCTCTAAAAGCTACCGACGGAGCTTACATTTGTCAGGGGAAATGTGGGTGTTTTATCATACCAGCTGTTTAAAGTCTCCTACAACTTTGCAAACTGCTTTAAGAGTCCTTGCTTTTATCATTGCTCAAACTTCCAAGCAGTCACCAGAACAAAGGAAAGAACAGCTGGGAAGTTTTAAAAGCAGCAATGTTTGCCATTTCACTCAAGTTTAAGCACAATAATTAATAAAACTTCCCCTCCTCTTCCATCCCTTCTCAGTGCACAATCACTGCAGAACAGGGCTCCTTGCTTGTCCCTTCTGCTGGATTCCAGCAATTTTATCCCCCTATTCCAAAAGAGCAATTATTATTACTATCATTGCACATCCATGTTGTGCTAGTGTCCCAGTGTCAACCTACTAAGAGGCACTGTGCACTGTGCTCAGGGCTATTTTTTATTAAGCAAATAACAAAATTTGCTTCTAGTGCTTGATTCAAGAAGATTGTGCTGGATTGAAGAAGGTATTCTGCAGAGGAGCATGGCCAAGACACCATGACACATCTCACTCAATTTCAGACATCTAGAAGTCAAATATCTCACACAGGAGAATGATATGGGCTCCACCTATAGCCAACGCAGAGAGTCAGGGCCTCCAAAGGGTGATTTATCTCACTGCCTTGGACACCTCTCTTAGCATGGGACGAATCATCTCCACCAACTCGAGAAGGATATCTGGCATTAGCCAAACTTGTAGGCAGTTGCAGTTAGGTCAGGCGAATCCCATCTGGGCAGTGCGGTGGTCCGTCCAGCCTGGCTTTCCATCAGTAGATGATGACGGATGCTCTGCAAGGATGAGAAACAAAGAGTGGCACTGGGATCTGTAATATACGGGCTGTTCAGTAATAAAGTGTGAAGAAAATTGCTTCCTTCCCCTCTGTGGTGATTAGCATATGCTCTGAAGTATGAGGGCTGGATTGATGGCTGTTGTAATTTTATCCTGACTGAAGCTGCTGGAGTAGATTTGAGAGGAGGAAATAGCACTGTGGATCCCTAGAAGATGAGGCTGGGTCCTCTGAAAGGACCCAGAGGCTTGAAAAGGTGCTTGTAGGCAAACCAGATTGTGCGATTTTTAATGGGAAATCGCAGTGCATGTTTTCACATGGTATATGCTTGAAGACATGTCTGCAGCAGGTACAATTCTGAGTATTTCCTAAAGGCACTTAGGGGTCTTAATTCCCTCTAAACACAAATATAGACATTGGAATAACTGATTCTTTTTCCTTTATCTAATAATTAATGCCAGGACCCATGACTTTGACCTTTTTGCTCTGTTCAGGGCATACCCACAGCTGCTGTTCTCCATCTCAGTGGGATACCCTCTGTGCCATGAATTGGACCCTCCCTCCAACAGCTGAGATGGGTCATTTATTTGTACAACAGCACCTTCCAGCTGCGGTTGAAGCAGAAATCTTCCCAGGATGTGATACCCTCACTGAGAAGTGGTCTGGTGAATTCCCCAAGACGTCCTGCTCCCCATGCCCCAGGATAACTCCATCTGCTCCCCATCGTGACCTCCCATATCCTCTGGAGGATGGGACAGCTGAATCGAGCCCAAGACCTTGGTCATTCAGCAGATCATCATTTCGCCCTGGCAGCCTTAGCCCCACAGACCCATGGCATGGCAAGGAAAAACACTTGGAGCACGTTAAGTAGCACAAGGTACCTGTGTTTCCCAGCCCAGACTTTTCCAAGATAGTGGCAGCAATGCTTCCGACAGACCAGTGTTTACAAATCATTATTAACAAAACAAAGCACTTTAAAGGGAGTCACCCCAGGGCACCCTGGCCTCTGTTAAAACAGACTTTTCAAAAACATTTATGGACTTAAATAAAACTCATTTCAGAACGCCAGTTAAATTGCCTCCACGTTTCACTCTGGCTTCACTACCAGTCTAGTCCTTAAAATTACTCACCGGGAAAGGGAAAGTTTTTTTTTCCCAGCTAAAGGGCTCCCGTGTGTGCTGCTCGGCTGTGAGAGTCCTGCCAGAATGCAGCTGGCCAGATGCGGGTGGCTGAGATTTGATGCAGTGTATATACCAAATTGTCATTACTGTTATTACTATTATTAGCATTATTATGCGTATTACAGCCTTGCCCGAAAGTTTGCAAAGGGGTAGGAGTTAGGCATGCTGTAGCAAAGGGAATGAGGCACAGTGAGATCAGATGATTCACCCTGGAATACACAGGAGGTCGGTAGCAGAGCTGGGAAATGAGCTCAGCTTTCCTGAGACCCAAACCAGCCTCTTTAAAACAGGTCTAGCTGCGACGTTTTTATGGTGTCCGTCACGCTGGCATCCAAGCTCCCGTCCCAAGAGCCCAACCTGCACATAAACTACCGTGTTCTGGAAGCTGTTCTTTATCCTTCTGCCAGTAAATGCAAAAACCTCATTAATAAGAGTGGGAGAAATAGCTGCAGAAATGCATTTGCTGATAACTTTCACTCTCTAGCTCATATTGTTAACACACCCGTCTCCAAGTGCTGGATGGCAGATGGAAATACTCATTGCTCTGATGGATTTATGGATGTCTGAATCCTTGTGGCAGTACATATTGCCTTCAGAACAACATTTTCTTCACAGTGAGCCAAGTCCTGGTGCAGTTGAAGTTATTGGAACTTTTGCCACTAACTTTAATGGGATCAGGATTTGGATTTGTGTCTGCAGATACAAAATAACCCGCTATTGCAAATTTGGAAAGCAAGAGTTGAATTAAATGGGGTGAGACTGAGGAAAAGTGAGAGAAAAATTGGAGTGCTGGTAAGATTTAGGATCGAGGTTTGCCCCATCTCTGTGTCTCCTTTTGCAAAGGAGGTAGTCAGTCCCATGACCACGCAGATGTTATGAACAGATCAGTGTTTGGGCCAGGAAGAAATGAGTTTTTTTCATCTCCAGGCTTGTGGCTGTAACCCCAGCCCTTACCACTGGTGACCAAAAGCTGTTGCTTGAGTGGTGTTTGCCTGGTGCGCTGCATGAAACCAAGTGTTGCTCTCTGTCTGTTTTCCGGCAGTTACTTACACCACATAAAAAGTCCCAAACCCAAGCATAAGATTGACACGCTGCTATAGATCATAGAATCATAGAATGCATTAGGTTGGAAGGGACCTTCAAAGGCCATCTAGTCCAACCCCCCTGCAGTAAGCAGGGACATCTTCACGAGATCAGGTTGCTCAAAGCCCCATCAAACCTGACCTTGAATATCTCCAGGGATGGAGCCTCCATCATGTCTCTGGAATACCTGTCCCAGTGATCTACCACCCTTAGATTGAAGAACTTTGTCCTAATATCCAACCTAAATCCCCCCTTTTCTAGTTTAAAACCATCACCCCTTGTCCTATTGCTCCATGCCCTCATGAACAATTCTTCCCCAGCTTATATCAGGGCACTGAACATAACAGGGTTTTGACTAAGAACAGTCTAAATACCTTATTTGAAACAATTCTGGGGAAAAGGTAAGAGAGAGGAGCAGGTACAATAAGACAAACCCAGGCTTGAACACTCATGTGATGCAGACCTTAGGAGATCTCAGCAGTCCTCTTCTGTTGCCTCCTCACCTGAGAGAGTTGGCCTTGGAGGTGTTGCTTACTGCAAGCATTCCTGGTTGGGAAAATACCAAGAAGCACAAGACATGTCAGAAAACCAACTCTTCTGGGCTGATTTCTAGCATATGTGGTGTAAAAGCAGAGTTAGAAAACTCATAACAACCTAAATTGTTACTCCGGTTGCAGATGGGGGAGGGGACACTGCTTTGGTAGATACCAAAGGTAACAAGGAATGATGCTTACTCTACTGTAAAACTGCTGCACTAACACACAAGAAGAAGAGGTTGGAGATGTCCAACAAGTCCCAGAAGTCTGCACTTGGTGAGCGACACCATTTCCAGGCTGAGAAAAGACTTGTGTGGCAAATTGGCCTTTTATCACTTGATGTTTCTTTTATCTCTTTTGCCAGTGATGCGGGTTTATGTTGCTGCAGCATGTGAAGGGGGGTTTCACAGTCAAAGGAAGCCGACAGGAGCTGATAACATTTGGACTCAGCTCCTGATGTTGCCTTGGTGATTTTGAGGCTGCTCTGACACCACCAGGAAAGCTACAGATGCATTTAGTGGGGCAAGGGTAGTGTATCCCCTCCTGCTAGTTACCCCTATCCCCTCCCAGGAAAGAAGGACACTTTGCTTAAAAACCATTTCAGAACCTGAAGCCAAAGAGCATCTACCAAGTTCGCCGAATGTTTTCAGCTGAAGAGGAAAAACACATCAAGTGAGAGTCTTTTCACAGCTTTGCCTTGAAAGGGGAAGACAAAAATCCTTCCTCCTGAGCTGCTCAGCTCGGCCAGCTCCAGCTGTGAGCTCGCAGCCGCCCAGGGCAGAGTGAGATAGCGATGCAGAAATCACTGCCCGGGGCTGATTACACAAGGCAGGTGTGATGCCAAGAACATCGTCACCGGCTTTGCTTGCCAAGTACCTGGATGCAGCATGAGCAATCGCATCCTGGAGATAGCTCCGTCAGCCGATGAGCACATTCCCCTCGGAGATAGGATGACCGAACATGCAAACTAACGTGCTTGTGAACCTTTCATGTGCAGAGCTGTAACAGATGTTTAGAGATCATCCTCTGGCACTGGGAAAGTGTCTAGGAGGCCCTGGATAGAAGTTTTCTTGGCACACTTTTTTTTTTCTTTTTCAGATGAGCTAAAGGGGGAAAGTTCCTGTTAGTGATTATTTTCTGTCTGTGAGCAAAGGGTTTATGATGGATGTCCCAGCTCATGTATCAGGGAATGCCAACCAGATAAACGCAGCTTTCCACTTCCCTGTGGGTCCCTATCTTTCCATAAGCTTTACAAAGACCTCTAAGACATCCTTTTTGGTGACACAAGCAATTAAGAACCTGCAGTTGGAAGCATCTTGCTCTTTCCCTGACAGTGCTCCACACAAACATGAATCACAGGTGATGCCCACAAGATTCTCAGCCAACAATAACAGGGATTTATGCAGAATTTAGGGTGAAGCTGAGGAAAAAATTCTGGTGTAAGCGTGCTCTCCAGGGCTGGCCCCAGACCCTACACACTTTGAATTACAGACCCCACTGCATATGATGGTCAGTCTCTTCAGTAAAACTTCTCCAGCTTGGCTGCTCCCTTTGTCTGAAATAAGACAGAGTTAAGCAGACTTGTCTTCTGATATCTTGATGCGAAGTTGGCCCCTGTGATAACTAGACCTTTGCCAACACCACGTGAGCGTGAATCTTTGCATCTCTCTGCAGAGCCCTGGGTTTGCTTTGGGATGCAGCAATGGTGGGCATGGATGGACTTTGGGCCATGACTGAAGGATGCAACTCCTTTCTCAGTGCTCCTTTCAGTAGAACCTGTCCTCCAAGCTCTTCAGGAGACCCTGCCCCTACCCTGACATGTAAGTGAGGGCAAACCGTATGAATGCCACCATTTAGTGTTGCTGCTGACCAGAGATGGCACAGCAGGTCACCCAAACTTTAGAAAATGTGGCCACTTACTTGATCACCTAAAAGGGTGAACCCCACTGATGCCTGGCAAGAAGCTCATTGCAAATCTGGCCTGATGTTCCTCTGAGTCTGTTGTCCATGTGCAGAGGAGGGATGCCTACAGCTCCTTTCTTTTGTCCATCTCCTTGCATGCTCCCCAGTGTATGAGCTTTCTCCAGCTGTGGGTAGATTTGATTTGCCAGTTGCTGGGACTTTCAAGTTCCTATTTGCCATTTCTACTGAATAGTCCAATGGCTACCACAAGCAAGCAGGATCACATCTAACCATGGTGTGTATTCCTGTTGTGAAACCCTATAGCAACAATTTAAGCCATTTTATCGAGGACCACCCATCCCATCATGGAATAATCCCTGCAGGGTACCACCACATGCTGCAGAATCTACTGGGACAGGTGCTATTTCATCAAAGAGGGTTTTTTGGTAGGTCAGCTAAAACACCTTTGACTCTCTTGATGGTTTCGTCTAGCTTACAGCAGAGCTACACATCTTTAAACAAGAGGAGCATTTATCCTCAGGGTCTGATCTAGAGCTGTTGCAAAGCACTAGGACACTTGTAACTGATGGTGCAGAGCTGGGAATAGACCCTTACTGACTGCTGCAAAAAGGCAGACCTTTTGCATGCTGTTGTTGAATAGAGACAGAGAAGATGTGGGAGTAGATAAATGGGGCATAAAAGACATTTTTCTAGAATAGAGCGGAAGATCATGAAAAAAAACCCTCACCTGGTTCCTCTTCATTTATTGGTGGTGTGTTATGAACACTGGGACACTTCACTGTTGAGTTGTAAGGGGAAACCTAGCATTGAATGGCTATCAAAATTAAGGGGAGTTCTGACCCAGGTGTCTAAAGAAGGGCAGAACCCCCAGATAGGCCTGTTAGAACTCTTAATAAAAATTGGAGGCAGTTGCTCTTGTTTTGTCCTGGTAAACCAGTGATTTCTCTCCCACTCTTCCAGATCTTGTTTTTAGCAACGACGCTATGACATTGGAGCTTTGTTTGCAGCCTCATTGAACATGGAGTTTAATTCATTAATGTTTATAAAGTGCTTTAAGATCTGCAGCTGGATAGTGCTAAGTAGTCTTACTGTTGTAATACAGATGAATTTGCTTATCTCTTATGTAAATCAGCTTAAAACATTACCCTGAAATTAACAGCTCTGGGGTTAACAATAGGCTCAACCACACACTAAACTGCAGCACTTATCATATCACAACATTACCCTTATTAATTACACGCCATGCTGTGGTTTTTGGACTGAAATCAGCTACACTTCAGATATGGGCAGCCGGACAACACCGGGAGGAAAGCGTTTGTAACTGCACGACACATATGTTAATCATGAAATTAAACAGATGGCCCAGTCACTCATCAGTGAAAGTCCACCAGGGGCTGTAAGAAAGAAGGAGATTTCCTATGTAACATAACAATTTGGACATCAGAAGGTTTAGAGTTACAAGATTTTTCTTTATCCTCCACCTGAAACTTTTAAGGGGTAACGTCAGGGAATTTCATCTGGAGTTCAGATACTAATCTAGTTTTATGCTGTTTTGATCTGTCTGTTGAGAGCTGGCAGCCAGCTCCACCGACTCCACGTAAACATACACCGTGCAGCAGATGGACCGACCCTTTGCAACCACAGAGATGTGTCCTGAGCTTGCAAATCCCCCGTCTCTTTGCACGTGATGAGATCATAAAAGCTAGATCCAGCACTCACTGGCATCAGCCTCTTCTCGCAGATAACTAGTGATAGGACAAGAGGGAATGGCTGCAAGTTGCTCCAGGGGAGGTTCAGGTTAGAAATTAGGAGAATTTTCTTCTCAGAAAGAGCAGTTGGACATTGGAACAGGTTGCCCAGGGAGGTGGTGGAGTCACTGTCCCTTGGGGTGTTCAAGGAAAGGTTGGATGAGGTACTTAGGGACATGGTTTAGTAACTGGTAGGGGGATGGTTGGACTGAATGATCTTGGAGGTCTTTTCCAACTTTAATGATTCTATGCACCAGCAGGACAGTTTTAGGGGCTGAGATGCTGAGGAGCAGGAGCAAATATTCACTTGTTGCTCATCTGCCTGTCTCCATTGAAGCCACAAGTGTCTGATTTAACATTAAACTTGTTTTCAGACCATTTAATCACCAAGTGTACATCAAACTCACTGTGAAGTTTTGCTTACTTAAGTAGTGTTCACACAGAAGTAATACCTACTGCATTGCCCGGCATGAAGCTGGCGGGGTGGGGGGGAAAGAGAATAAAGGGCACAATTAAGATTAAAGCAAATTTATGCCTGAATTCTGCATCCTTCTTCACTTATAGACATGAAAGGGATGATTATCAATATTTTCAAGTGCTTTTCTGGCAATGGTTAACAGTTCTAACCAAAGTCAGGGCTCTGATGCACACACGCACGGTAAAGACAGCTTGTACACAGAATGATTTACAATCTAAGAGAACACCAAAGAAAGACTAGATGAAGGGAAGAAAGGGTTATTATCCTCAGAGCACCTACAGCCAAGCTTTCGGTGGTATTTAAATGCCTACTGGCGTTTTCAAAACTTGACATCTAATTCCCTTTGAAAACGTGTTCCAGATTTATCAGAGTGGTCAGCTCTCCCAATTGGAGATACATTTTCAAAAGAGCTCAGATCCTAATTAGACAACATGTGGGTTTTCAGAAGCTCCCAGTGTGGGGTTTTGAGATGTTTTTGGAAAAAATGGGAATATGAATCAAAATGTTCACTGAGGGTATGAAAAAACAGGTTTACATGACCTCTATCAATTGCAGCTTGAGATTTTATGTTTGGGCTTTCTATGAAGCCCAAATAGAATTTTATATTTGGCCTTTCTATGAAGAAATTATTAATTTTAACTTTAATTAGAGCAACTATCTACACTCTTCCTCTTCTGCAACATCACGTTGGCTTTTCTACACAGAACAGTTTGGGGAAATGAGAGAATTTTTCTCTCCCTGTTTATAGAATGGGGATTTTTATTTAGTTTCATTCTCAGGACAATTTTTTTGTTTGTTTGATTGTTTCTGGATCCTGAAGCTTTTAATTTATCTATGTTCCCTTTAGAAATTTCTGAGGTTTAATGAAGCCTTAGAGTTTCTATTTCAAAAATACCAACAACTATGAAAAAATGCTCATTTTACTTATATTTTCCACATGCAATAAAATAATTTCACAGTGAGAGTGGTTCAGGAAAACAGACCTGGGAAACACAGACTTGTTTCACACACTCACTAATGGCACAATATTGTTTTGAATTTTTACCATTTTTTTTTTTCAAGTAGAACATAAAAGTCTGGGTCTGCTATTGAAAAATAACCTAGCTATTCTTTGGCCAAGAAAATACCATGTAGTGGATTTGCCCAGTAATAATATTAGCTCATAAACCATCACTGCCAGATCAATGTCTCGTATTAGGCTCTCTGGGTCCTGTGGTTGGACTTGATCTGAAAGGTCCCTTCCAACCAATACAGTTCTATGATTCTATGTAGGTTCCCAGTAAGTGGCTGAAGATTTCAGACTGGGGTCTCAGGAACCATGAAATCCCAGGGAACACCATTTCATTTTTCTTAAAGGTTGATCTCTGCAGAGCCTCAGGCTTCACTGGGTACTGTTGTGAGTGCTAAGTAGAGCTAGGCAGAGCTCCCAGCCTCAGGAGGGAAGTTAGGAGGTGGTGTGTCCATCACCGTGTCTAACCAGGTTCCTGACAAGCACAAGGCATTGTGGCCATGTCAGTGCTCAGCATCTGGCACTGGGAGCACCCAGAGTTGTGGCACCCCATGCAGAGCAATGAAAGATGAGCTAAGTTTAGTGAATTAGTCATACATTATGAACTTCACACTTGGGCCCAGATACAATGAAAACACTCCAAAAGCCATGTAAAGGTCTCCCTGTGACAAAACTGCACCTACATCCAAACATAGAATGTCTTGAGTTGGAAGGGATCTTAAAGATCATCTGGTTCCAACTCCTCTGAAACCCCATCACCCATTTCATGGACTACCTGGGTTTATGAGGATGGACTGCACTCGCCTTTTGGACCATTTGTGGCAGTAAGGGAGGTCAGGGATTGTTCCTCATGTGCACAGTCATCAGGATACCGGTTCAGATTCACCTGTCTGGGGAATGAGGTGTTTGCTGTCTCAACAAAGCAGTGGGGCTCAGGGCAGGATCACAGGAGCATCATCATACAAAGTCCAACTAAACTGCCCAGGAGAAAAGCCAACCAATCCATCAGCTTGTAGGTATGGGAATACACAACCACAACCAGTGCAGGTACCTTTCAAGCACACAGCTGGCACTGCCCCATAGCCAGAGAGCTCAGAGCTTACAGGCAGACTTTGTTTTGAGGACCCATCTCCTTTTGGCAGTAATATATTACAAGTGAGAAACCTTCCTAGTGCACAAACAGAAAGCTCAACCCCAAATTTTCACTGAGAGGATTTGTGCCATGAGAAATCTCCCCTCTTCAGTTACACCAACACCTAACTTCCAGCAGAGAGAGAATGGCAACAGGATGTTCACTGGATGAAATGCACTGCAGTTTTTGTTAAATGCTTTATTTTTTTCTTCTCATTTCCCTCTCCTTCTCCTTTTTTTTAGCTTGTAACACCAAAAGGTGTTGGAACACGGGCTCCCTGATGTTGTCACATTGCAGAGGGTCAGATAAGATGACCTCATAAGATCCCTTCAACTCCTTTATTCTCCAGTTCTATGATATGATTCAATTTCCTGGGGATTAGTGACCAGGTGGGGTTAATGGTGCTCAGCTGCAAGGTAAGCCATCAGCTCCTCCCAGATGGTCAGTGTTTATCCCTGCATGTCAGTCATGACTGCTGCTCTCTGGCTCTAACAGCCTTGAAAAATCCATCATGTTTTTCCATAACGATTTAGGCAAACATTGTCACCCCACCCCAAAAAAAAAGGGTTAGAAACAAAGTCCAGAAGTAATTGCCCAAATCTGGGGGGCAAACAGTGCCACATATGGTACCTAGAAATTGTGCCGTGCTAAGCCAACTGTTAATCAAAAGCTGCAGTAATTTACTTATGGGCACCTTGCAAGTAACTTCTTGTTGATTAGAGCACTGCTTATTCCTGGGACACGCTGAGACAGCAAGTATCAAGCGGGCCTTTGTCAGCACTGAGTACTGAACCCGGCTTCTCACAATCTGCTGAAGGCAGGGCTTGGCTTTCTCTGCTTCCATGAAAGCTGCCATGACCTTCCCATCAGCAGAGCCTGGTGCCAGAATGCTGGAAAAGTTTTGAACCTCCTGTGCCTGCAGATTGGTAGCTGGATGGGGACATGTGAGGTTCTGGTGGAAATTAGATGCTGGCATGGGACATGTGGATGAAATGCCCAGGAAGCAATGAAGACTCCCTCTCTACTCTGCCCTCCTGAGGTCCCAGCTGGAGTACTGTGTCCAGATCTGGGGGCCTGCTACAAGAAAGATGTGGAACTGTTGGAGAGGGTTCAGAGGAGGGGCACAAAGATGATCAGAGGGCTCGAGCAGCTCCCCTACGAAGAGAGGCTGAGGGAGCTGGGCTTGTTCAGCCTGGAGAAGAGAAGGCTGAGCGGGGACCTCATTGCAGCCTTCCAGTCCCTGAAGGGACCAGAGAAAAAGGAGAGGAATCAACTTTTTAAAGGGGTAGATAATGGCAGGACAAGGGAGAATGAATTAAAGCTACAGGAAGGAAGGTTTAGATTAGATATTCAGGGGAAGTTCTTTAGAGAGAGAGTGGTGAGGGGCTGGAACGGGCTGCCCAGAGAGGTGGTGGATGCCCCATCCCTGGAAGTGTTCCAGGCCAGGTTGGATGGGCAACCTTGTGTAGATCCAGGCCTGGAGGTTGGTTTCCCTGCCTGTGGCAGGGGCCTGCAACTCTGTGATCCTTGGGGTCCCTTCCAACCCAGACTGTTCAATGATTCTGTGATTCTGTAAGATCCCATTGCACAGGGGAAGACAGCACACCCCAGTGGTGTCTAGTCCACCACAGAGATAAACTTCACTAGATCCAACATTAGCCTGACTTAGAGCAAAACAGAAGTGCCTGTTGAGACAGGACAAGGGATGATGATTTTAAACAAATAGATTTGAACTAAATACAAGGAAGACATTTTTTACAATTAGTGTGATGAAAAACAGGTTGCCCAGGGAGGTAGAAAATGCCCCATCTTAGGAGACATTCAAGGCCAGGTTGGATGAAGCTCTGAGCAACCTGATCTAGTTGAAGATATCCCTGCTTATTGTATGGGTGCTGGACTAGATAACCTTTAAAGGTCCCTTCCAACCCAAACCCTTCTATGATTCTAAGATTTACTGTGCCCAGCCCCATTATTTATGAGTCCAGGGTGCTGTCCTTACCCATGGCAGCTGTGTGCCTACATTGTCCATGCCCAACTCCAGACTTTCAAAGTGCACCGACTGGTGCTGAGAGATTTTCCAGCATCCTACCCAACTCCTGCTCTGGGAGTTACTCCCAGCAGGAGAGAGGAGCTGAGCTGGGAAGGGGTTTTTTCTTGTGGTAATAGTAGGGCAGAGAAACCAAAGCAAAGCCTGTGCCAGCCCCCAGCTAGCTACAGGCAAATTTTCTGATCTTCATGAAATCATCAACCCTCTGTCCTGGGAATACAGGCTCAGAAAAACTGCCCAGAGGACCTGTTGTGCAAACAGCAGGGAGGGAGGAGCCTCTTCCCCTTAACAGGCAAATTATGTACTTAATAAGAAAGATTATTTAATTAAAGGGCTTTAGCCAGTTCAGGCCCTGAGATCTGGAGCATCTGGGCCATGGAGCCCATCACCCTGCACCCAGGCAGGGGGCAGAAGCAACCCCCACCAGCTACCATGGCTCCTGCAAGGCAGGACAGCTGTGAATAAATGTGCAACTCATAAAGCTGAAGGAGCTCTGCAAGCTATTAGGTAATTAAGCAAAGTGAGGGCTCGGAGCGCCCAGCTGATGCTTCCAGCCCATGGCTGTGCTCTCTTTAGAGTCTGATTGGATAAAGGATTTTTATTAACTTCATATTTTTCCTTCTAATTTTCCTCTCTTTGCCTTTCATATTGCAGGCTCTGAGCTCCTCTGGTCTTGTGGTGATGTTTATTGGCACTGGCAGGTTGCAACACCCCTGCAGGCTTCCCACAGACAAACCCCAGAGTGCAGACCACGAACCGAGGCAACTTCATATGCTGCCTTTGCTGTGAAATTGCTCAGGCACTTCCCTCCCAGTTTTCCTCTCACCCTCCCCACCTTCCCAGCTGGAGCCTCCTCCTCCCCGCCCCCACCCCCTCCTTTTCCAGCAGAAGAGGCAGCAGGCCCAGAAAAGCAGCTGGTTTATAGGGCATCGCCAAATTCATCTTTTCTCTGCTCCTTGAGGCTGTGGTTCAAGGTAGGAAACAAGCCCCATCAGGCTGCAGTAGCCACCACTTCTGCGTAGTGCAGGTTGGACTCCAGATAAGGGGAGGGATGGAGGGAGGGTGGCTTTGAAGCAACAGCTAAAGGCTTGGGCATCTGCTTTTTGATTCATCTTCAGGGTCATGTATATCAACCCCATCCAACCTGGACACCTGGGAACTTGTACTTTGTCCCCCAAAATACACTCCTATTATCTTCAAAGTGGGCACATGAAAAGCTTAAAAATGTAAGAGTGTATTTTTGGTGCCATACTGCCAGTGTTTGGGCACCTACTATCTGCTCCAGTGAGCTGCCCAACATTCCTTTGTGGCAGTGAGCACAGAGGAGCCCCGAGCACCTTTCTGAAAGCTTTCCACAGCTTGCAGAAGTCGTGTCATGGGATTTATTTACCCTCCTGCAATGGCTTGTTGTACCCAATGAAAAATGGACTCTGGTTTGTGAGCAGGATGGATCGGCTAAATTGGCACATTCTTTGTGATGCTCACGGGCACATCTGTTAGCAACAGCTGGCTGTGAGCCCTGTCTCCCTTTTTTAATGTCACTTTGGGGTTTTACTGGTAGTGTTTCCAGACAGTAGGAAGCAAAGAAAGAAGTGGCAAACCCCCCAGAGTGCCACCAGTGAATCCAAATAAAAGGCCAACGGGAAAGCAGCGATGCTGGTTTTGGTGACCATCCAGTTGCTGGTTATAATAGCAGGGGAGTGGCTGGGTCACTTGATTTATTTTAGTCCCTTGTCCTGGGAGGAAGCATAGAAGATGCTTTGTGTCCATAAACAGGAGTTGGGGAGCGCTCCAGACTCCAGATCTGTTTGCCAATGGAGTCTGGTACATTCACCCAACATGGGATCCATTTGAGCCTGAAAACTTGATGAGAAATGTCATAGCAACACCGGGATGTTCCCCCATCCAGCACAGCAGAGGCAGGTTATTTGTTCAGTGCTCAGCTGCTGTGCACAATCACTGCAACCTGTAGCACACAATGGGCTTTAAAGATATATGGGTAATCTCTACTGTGCTGAGAAGATGCTGTATTCACAGGGAATGCTTTTTGAGCAGCACTCAGCATTGTTTAACTTCCAGGCATCTTGCCTGGCTCTTACAAGCCCTTGTAAAACTTTCCAGCCATGCCATTACCCTTTTGGGGCTGCTGCTGGATTCAGAGTGAATGCCCCAACCTGGACTCAGCAACATGTTTAGGTTCCTACTTTCTCTACAAAAGGTGATGTTGGATCTGGACTGACACATCTGTGATTTCAGCAGATTAATCTGATTTTTTTTTTTAACGTCCTACTCTTTATGGCTGCAAATAAAAGCTAAAGAGCTCAGAGAGGCATAGCTTATGCCTTTGTGAGTTTATGAGCAGCCTGGAGTTCTGAGGAGCAGCATGTTAGAGTAGACTGATAGCAGTCTCTTTTATTTTACATAAATGAGTCTAAGTAATCTCAATAATTTTAAAGGCACCAGCTTTAATGGAAACAGCAGAGATATCTGTACCAGGATCTATCTGACTGGTGTTCTGCTTTCAGTGTCACTGCTATAGTCTGAAGAGACATGGGGTGTGGCACGAGATGATGCTGAAATCTGAGATTAAGTAAGTCATACATCATTATTTAAAAACATTTCTACACAGCCCTTTGCGGTCTCTGAACAATGATACCCTTCTCTCTGATCTGCAAATCGCTTAATGGGGGCATTTTCTTCAATTACTGAGGCTACCTGGCATTATTACCCATACTTTACGAACGGAAAAGCCCAGACAGGTCAAAAGGCTTGCCCAAGTGGCATAGATGAAGAATTCAGAGTTAAATTTCAGCTTCTGGACTTAGGTGGAAAGCAGAAAATAAATAACTAAATACATATCAGAAAACTCAGTGATGTGATTAGCTGCACTTTGTTCCCCCCTGGCCATTCACGCACTTGTCTCTGCTTTACTGAGAGTCACTGCAGTGACTTGTTTCTCTTACCTGCTCGAAGAAGCTTTTCTCCTGGCTACAGAGAGAAAAAAAACTTTCTATGTCATATGGCAGCCCCTAAGGTAATAGGCAAGAGAAGTTTGGCTGGCAAAAGGCTTGCTCCATGTTGGGTAAGCCAACACTGAGCTTGAGTGACTTAACTTTGCCAGGTAATGCTCATTTGTCTTGGGATGTCATTTTTCAGCTTGGCCTGAGCTCAGACACATCTGAATCTTTTCTCCATCCTCAGCTGCAGGACAGTGACAGACACTGATGGGACAGATTAACCAAAAAGATCTCAGCATTTGAGGATTTTTCTTTCGAGTGGGAAAGAAGCAGCTGTATTTCCATAGTTCCAGGATCACCAGCCATTACAGATGGTCGCAGCACTGCTGGTGTCTCAAAGGGGCAACACTCTGATAGAATCCCAGAATCCCAGACTGGTTTGGGTTGGGAGGCACCTCAAAGCCCACCTAGTTCCAAACTCCTGCCATAGGCAGGGACACCCTTTGCTAGACCAGGGTGCTCAAAGCCCCATGGACACTGCCACAGCTTCTCTGGGCAACCTGGGCCAGGGCCTCACCACCCTCAGGAGAAAGAATTTCCTCCTTATTTCTAATCTATATCTTCCCTCTTTCAGTTTAAAACCATTTTCCCTTATCCTGTCACTCCCTGCCATTGTAACCAGTCCCTCTCCAGCTTTCTGGCAGCTTGTCTAGGTACTGAAGGCTGCTGCTGTAAGATCTCCCTGGAGCCTTCTTCAGGCTGAACAATCCCACCTCTCTCAGCCTGTCCTCATAAGAGAGGTGTTCCAGCCCTCTGATCCTCTCTTTTCTCTGGCCCTCTCCTTTTTTTGGGACCCCAGAGACAGACACAGTACTATGGGGTGTGGTTTAATGAGTGCAGAGTAGAGGGGCAGAATACCATCCCTTGACCTGCTGGTCATGCTGCTTTTGAAGAAGCCCAAGATATGATTGGTCTCAATGTCTTCAGTGTCACTTCCTTGGTTGCCATTCCTTTCTTTTCTGATGACCTTTGTTACAACTGCTGCTGTCACTGAGGCTCTTCATCCAAGCAGTGATTTCTCTTGCCCAGATAATAATAAGATCCTTGTTTGGTTTGGCACTCACTACACCTGGAGAAGGCCAAGCCCAAGCAGCAACTGACCTCACCATCCCCATGTAGGTCAGCCTACATATCCCTTCCCAATGGATATTTCCACCTTTGAGAACCTGCCCACTACTGTCTGAGTAGCAGTGGCTCAAGTAAGTTTCAGTGACAACCCCCCCCCCCCAAAACAAACAAAAAAATGTAACACCAATTTTAATTCAGTTTCTTTAGTCTTTGTGTGTTCTTAGAACTACCAGGTTTTGCAGGCCAAGGATGCTGTGTGGCTGCCTGGAAAGTGCTTAGCTCTCTGGAAGCACTGCCATTAACAACTAATAAATGTCAAGATAAACTCTATAATCACTGATTTTTGCATCCAGGCCTGAAAGCTCCTTGGACCACTGTACCTTTAAGCAAAACCACCACCTTACTGGATTTACACATTTTTTAGGGCCAGAAGGTGCTATTAGATTTTGTAACTCAACCTCAAGGGAGAGATTTCAGGCAGAGGGCATCTAATACCCACAAAAGACTTGCTGAAAAGCAGCTGAATGCAGGGCTCAAGCACGGGTACAACAGTCCTAGTGTGTTACCGTGGGCTGCCCACGTTCAGCCATGAGCTGATCACCGTCACAAGGTGACCTTCTAATCCTGGTCACCTGCTGGTCCAATTAAATTATGGACATCTGCAAAATATAAGCCAAGAGACTCCCCGTGTCCTTGCGGTGCACGAATTGTATTTTATAATGATTCCAAAACAGTTCTAAGTGAAAATAAACCACCCTGCACAAGAGCTAACACAGGCAGGGTGCAGACCTGAAAAAGAACTGGAAAAAATTAACTTCTGGTATATATTTCCTATGGTTCCTTTCAGTTAACTCACTGCAATGCTTAAAATACTTTCTTGCCATATGGATCTGCTGCAGTATATTTAACACATTACCGGTATGAAACGATTCGAGCACGAGCTGCTTTTATCAGTGAAGTCCAAACTACTTTTCCTCCCTCTAAACCAGTAATGAAGCTAAACCAAAACCACGGATCTGATCACTCCCTGAACATTTGGGTAAGTTTGGATCTTCAGCAGAGCGTCGTGTACAGTCCTAATTTGTTAATGTGCCTATACCCAAGTCCCAGATCCAAATGTTGTTGGATTTGGAGGTTGTTCCTTGTAAGAAAAGTGATCCAAAACTCCATTTCGAGGAGACTTAGGCTTTGAGGAAGTTTGGTTCTGACAAAAAGCGACTACTCATTAACTTTCTCTAAACAAAACAGAAAGGAGAAACTGGAATTTTACCCCTCCTGTGTTTGAACAGAAGATTTAATTTTGTTCCAAAATTCTACTGGCAAACTCCATAGTTCAAGGCAAAACAGTGAAATTTTACAGGGTGAGGAAATTGTGTCTTTGAGGATTTGTCCTAAAGAGATTTGGGATTTTTTTTTCTTCTCCCCCATTAAGGAAATTATGCCAGGTCTTTTTTTTTCTGGCATGTATAACCATTTCTCTACTATTATTTCAGGATAGTGAGAACAAATGGATAGAGATGAGCAATCACAGGACAGTTTGTTCTTTGCCTCAGTCTCTTTAAGAACAACTGCTTCCTTGGACAGACCTGTCTGATGGCATCTGCTGTCACATTGGCAGAGGGGACCTTGCCAGGTTGCCAGGTCTATCCCAGGCTGCTCTCAGGGATGATGCAGGAACAGGCACGCTCCTGGGACCACTTCCAACAGATGGCTGGATGTGGTCACCCTGTTCTAGAGTCTAACAGGGTTTAATTGAGTGAATGTAGCAAGACTTTCAGTCTCCAAGCCAAAAAAATGACTCCCGGCAATGTTTGTTTTATTAATACAGATGTAGCCATTGAGGTCAATGCAACAAACTGGAGAGACAGACACGTTTAAGTACTCTGAGAGATGAAGGCTGGAAGAAGATAAGAGTCTAGTCTATAAATCTTCTTTTTCACTAGATAGGAACAACACAGGCAGCAGCACTTAATGTTGTGTCACTAACCCGAAATCACAATTCTGGGCAAGATACCAAGTTCTCCCTCTGAGCCCACCTTCAGCCTCACAGACCCAGTCGCCACCTCTTTTTGCCAATGTTATTAATAAGACGTATGTAAGTATGTAAAGGATGAGTCAGGAGGATGGAGCCAAGCTCTTCTCAGGGATGACCAGCAATAGGACAAGGGGCAATGGGTGCAAGCTGGAGCAGAGGAATTTCTATGTGAATGTAAGGAGAAACTTTTTCACTGTGAGGGTGACAGAGCTCTGGGACAGGCTGTCCAGAGAGGCTGGGGAGTCTCCTTCTCTGGAGACATTCAAACCCACCTGGATGTGTTCCTGTGTGATTTAGTCTTAGTGATCCTGCTCTGGCAGGAGGGCTGCACTAGATGATCTTTCAAGGTCCCTTCCAACCCCTAACGTCCTGTGATTCTGTGATACTCTGGCAATCCCTAACCTCTGAAGCAGAACACATGCCGTAGAGTCTGCCAAAGAAAGATTCAGGTCCTTCCTGTGAATACTGTGTCCTGTCATGGTGATCATCAGCAATAATTTTAAGATCCCAGACTCTGTCTTGTTGTGTGCTGTCATGAATACTTTCCCAGCAGAAAGATCAAAGAGGAAACCATAAGACCACCCTGTCCTTTAAGTGCTCTTCAGAGGATGACATGGTCTGAATGACTTCATGCTCCAAATTCCCTTGGCTTTCCAGCATGCATCTTGCAGGTCAGTACCTCAGACACAGCAACACTGCACATTGAAATCACATTTCTGAGCCTCTTCACAGCTTCCTGGTCTGATTTTCTATATCATAGATGAACACCATGCCAGATCTACACAGTCTGGAGTTTTATCTTAAATTTCTAATGAAAGTCAGTTTGCACTAAACTCTGAGCTGCCTGAAGAGGAGGATAGGCAGCTGAGAGTGCAAAATTTTAAACCTCCTTACACAGCTCCACAGAAGAACCTTGTAAGGAGCCCAAGTCTTTGAGATTAAGCTCAGAGAATCTGCTTCACATGGGAAGAACTTCTGCATGTGGTTTCTGTGCTCTGAACCACTGTGGGTTCCCAATAGGTCCCACAGAAGGTTTGAAGATTTTTTTTCCATGGTAGTTTAGTTTTTTGCATCTAATTAGCAGAAAGGACACAGTCCTACCAGCAACCTGACTTGTACTTGGAAATCATGATTTTGTAAATGTTCTGGTTTCAAGCCTGTGGAGATATGTGCACCTACAGCCCGTTGGGAAAGGCTTCTCAGATGCCTGGTTGTGGGTCAGACTCCCTTTGGATGCTCTGGGCTGAAGGCAGACCTCAGATGTGTACCCTGACTCAGTTTCAGAGCTCCTTCCCATGTGCTCCATCTCAGATCTTCAGACTCAGCAGGAAGACACACGTGCAGGGAGGGGACTTTAAAGACAATCCTGGGTAGGACAGCATGTCTGTGTTTTAGATTTCTCAGTGTGCTCCTTGGTGGCAAATTCCTCTGTGTGTACAAGATGTCATCAGCCTTTCCAGGGCCTGTACAAACAGAGACATCTCAATACAGGCAGGTCACCAAGGCGTTGCTGCCAATATTTTTTGATGCTTTTTTTTGTTGCTCCTTTTTTTTCACTCCAAGTTTGCCTCTTGTTTCAGACCGCTTTCATCTCCCCTGTCTCTGTCTCATTGTGCATCTGTTTTCCCTTTGCATGTTCTTCCTTCCCCCCTAAGTTTATTTTTGTAAGCAGACTGTTGTTTTTATTCAATTCCCCTTGGTTTTCTTTTGGTTTTTCAGTTCTTCTAATCTTCCCTGCAGCTTTCCCATTCTCTCCACTTACCTTCCATCCTGGAGTGCCACTGGGGCCCTGTTTCCAATTAGGTCTGTTTTGTCTTGTTTACTGGACTTTTCCTCTCCCCAGTGTTGTGCAGCAGCCACCTATTTTTTTTTTTTTTAATTCTTTTATTTTTTTCCCTGGCTGGTCAGAAGCCAGGAACCTACTTCTCCACTGCTGTTGGTTTCATTCATTTATGTAGTTTATTTTCCCTCCAAGAAATAGAGTAGGTGGCTCTTTAAAAATGTTTACACTCTGATTCTAACAACTGCTGTGGAAATTGCTTTCATGGATATAAAAATGTAGTAAAAACCCCACCATCTTAACAGTCTATCTTTTTTTATTTTACACCTCAAAGCACCTCATCAAATATAGACCCAATCCAACTTGCTACCATATTTCAGTACAGAAAGATCCAGAGACCCTGGTCAGTGAGTGCCCAGGTCCTCATCAAGCCTTCTTAAAGACTGCCACTGAGGAGAAGTCAGCAACACCCTTCCAAGCCTACAGAAAACAACACAAATTTCCAGTGTAACCTCTTGTTTAGTTCTCCTGGAAGATTTGCCAAAACCATACCACCTCCAGGAAGAATTCAGGTAATAGCAAACCTGCCTTTCCTGGCAGGAAACCGATCCAAGGGGAGAATTTCTCAGTGGATCTGGTTCATATTCAGCGCTACCTTGTCCTGTAATATCTGGGTGGTACAGCAGGGAAAAGTTAGCATCACAAAAGGGAAAATTTTCTTAAGAAGGGAAAAAGCTGAAGGTGGGTTTCATCTGCTTATTTCCTTTTTTTTTTTCCTTATTTTTGAGAAAGGAAATAAAATAAAAGTTAACTTTTGCACTTGGCAACCTTCTGTCTCCTCAGAACTTAAGGGCTCTTTTCAACCTCTGGGGGAAAAAGTGGGGCTGACCAAGATGTGTATGCAGAATCAGATTCTACAGTAATAAAATTTGTGGGGAAAATTATCCACCAGCTTTGAGAATTCCAACAGTGCTCAAAACCATAAATGTTTGGCAACACAAGGCATTCAAGAAATCCAAACGGGTGATGGTGGGTTTGGTTCTTTGAAAGCTTTTCTTCTCACTCCCCCTTTTTTGTTTTGTTTTGTTCTGTTTTATACTTGATTCTTATGAGCTGAAGTGATTAATTCATGAGTTTACGAAACAAGAAAGTTGGCTTCCATTCCTGGCTCTCGCATTCACTTTCTGCCTACTCTTGGAAAAGGCACTTAAGACTAGATCTATTAGCAGACTCAGGTTGTTCCAGGCATCAGGCACTCAAGATCTCTGTAAGCAGATCAGATGAATGAATAGGATTACACAAAGACAAAAAGCAGATCTTCTAAATACTGGGGGCAATCTGTAGAAAACAGGAAGATGGACAAGACCCAGGGGTTCTAGATACCTGGTCCTGGATGAAGAAAGAGAAGACTATCTAGGAGTCCCTAGGTGGGATTTTCAGCTCTCAATCTTTTTCTAGATTGGGTACCTAAGTCACATTAGCCTCGTTTTATGGAACCCTGCAGGAAGATGCATTGTTCTTTGACAGCAAAAGAGGAAAGTGTGCAGTAATCTTCTCAAATATCTCCTATACTTGTTTGAGATGGGAGCTTTAACCTATATCTGGGTCCTGGGATGCATCAGGAAGAGTGTGGCCAGCAGGTCTAAGGAGGTGATCCTCCCCCTCTACTCTGCCCTGGTCAGGCCCCACCTGACCAGTTGTCAGGTTCTGGGTTCCAGAAGTTGTCAGGTTGTGTCCAGTTCTGGGCTTCCTGGTGTAAAAAAGACAGGGACCTCCTTGAGAGAGTCCAGAGGAGGCTACGGAGATGATTAAAGGCCTGGAGCATCTCCCATATGAGGAAAGGCTGAGTGAGCTGGGGCTGTTCAGCCTGCAGAAAAGAAGACTAAGGGGGGACCTAATTAATGTTTATAAATATTTTAAGTATGGGATGCAGGGGGAATTGGCCAGCCCCTTTTCAGTGGTCTGTGGAGATAGGACAAGGGGCAATGGCTGTAAACTGGAGCACAGGAAGTTCCGCACCAACATGCGGAAGAACTTTTTCACAGTGAGGGTGACAGAGCCCTGGAATAGGCTGCCCAGGGAGGTGGTGGAGTCTCCTTCTCTGGAGATATTCATGACTCATCTGGATGCCTATCTGTGCAATATGGGCTAGGGAGCCTGCTTTGGCAATGGGGTTGGACCCAATGATCTCTCAAGGTCCCTTCCAACCCCTACGATTCTGTGATTCTGTGATTCTGTGATCTTGACTTTGACTTTTGGGGTACGTTTTTAGGCATCTTCTTGGTGGTGTAGGCAAACTAAGTTTCAATGCCGCCTCTGATTGGTGCAAAGCCAAATATAACTATACTCAGAGAACAATATGCTCTGAAGCAGATCTTGGAGGAATGGCCATGGATGAAACAGACAGTCTGAGAGCTCTGCTTTGCCTCTGATGTGACACAGGGGTCTGAGCAGGGTGACAGTTTCAAGGCTTGTGTAATTTTTGTGTGGGAGACTCAAGGGACATGGGACTTTGCCAGCAGTAACGTGAACATGCATAGCCCACAGCCACAGGAATTCGAAGGATCCCTGTAAAATCCTATGTTGGAAGTAGCACTTAGGTCCATTTGTAGCTTTAGCTCAGAAGCCTGATTCTGTGATCTGGCTGCACCAGCGAGTGCTTGTTTCTTTATGCAAGATGTGAATATTCATCCAATCCAGTTGTGTTGAAGAGGTGAGCTGGAGTCAGCCAATTGTGTAGCATGTGTGTTTTTAAATATTTTATTAGAAGTGTGTTTTGGAAAGACAAAAAAGAGCAGCACATTTCTAATAAATAATCCTATCAAATGTTTACGATGCCAAAGCCATAATATAAATCAATATGTTTAGATCTGAGTATGATAAATATACCTTAAAACAAATGATTTTAAAATAATTTCCTTATTCACTTACCTGCCAATTTTTCTGTACAAAGGCCTTTGTTTCTCCAGCTACTCCCAATAACATCACAGCCACCTGAAATAGCTCTTGGAGCAAACCTCCGAAACAATCCAAAACTCATGAATCATGTAGACACTCATGCACAATGAGAATGGGTCCTTCTGAAAACACTGGCTAGTAAAAATCAGTACTGTTTATAGCATGTTAGAGAACAGGGACATGCGTGTGCAGTCCCCAGTTTGGGTGATGAGGCACAAATTCTTGTCACCAAGCACTGCTTACGTCTATTTATTCTGCTTGACTCCCCTACACTGTGATGCGGATAGAAAGAATGGTAGGAGCATTTTCCAGTGATCAGTAAAAGAATTAAAGGCTTCAATCAGAATAAAATGGTGCTTTACCTCAACAGTAAGGACTAGACATGGGGCTTGGTGGTTGCTTTACCACATTTTTAGATGCTTAGCTTTTGTTCCTGGGTACAGAATTGTGGCTACATGGCATCTACAGCCAAAACTGCCGCCGAGGTCAACCCTGGATGCACCTGGGGCCCTCTGGGCAGCAGCAAGGATCCAGAAGAAGATGCCAATGTCAAACTTGTGCTTTGTGAGGAAACCCTCTGTAATCGTATTTTTGGAGTCCACATCCCAATCCTGTCACATAATGCCTACAACAGGGTTTCTTCCAGTCATTCTTATCAAATGGTCTTTGACTGCTTGGACTGGAGAACTAGCCCTTCTTGTCTGAAAGCAGCCATCCCATTGCTAGACTAGAACGACTCTTAGAGTCATTCTAGAATGACTCTAGAATCAGATGAGGTCCATGTCCTAAAGATACTATTGCTTTTCTTTTTGTTTTAAAACCATCCAGAAGCAGATATTTTGCTCAATGTATATGTTAGCTACTGCCAAATGCTTCTAGCCATGCTAGAGAGCTGGTTATATCCCTCCCAAGCTTCCACTTTGAATGAAAAATGTCTTAGCAACAGTTGCTAGCAAAAACATTCTGGAACGGATTTGTTGACAGAAGATGACTGCTGTGCATTCAGAAGGAAAATTAAACTGAAGAACAAGTATATTTAAGCATAATTGCTTTAAAAACAGAACACATGCTATATTATAATCTGTAGTTCACTGGAAAATGGAATAATCCAGACAGCTGAATTCGGTACAGTGAGCTAGAAGAGTTCTGTCATTTTGCAATGAGTTGTGCTTGCAGCTTTCGATCAGACTGTGTGTAAAATGTCTCAGCGCCACTGGAGAACAACTCAGTCTGGGCTCTGGTAGGACAATGCTGTAAGACTCAGATGCAATTTTCAGGAATGACATTTAACAGATCAAGATAATCTTACTGAAAACTGTTTTACAAAGAGGATCCAGTTGCCTCTGGAGGCTGGTAACTCCAATGCGACTGAGCCACAGCATCCAGACTCCTTGTGTAATGACTGTGTTTCTGGTGTTATGTAGCATCTTCTTACTGAGCTCTGTTAACTAGGATGGACTATTAATGTGTTGTAATAAATGCTAAAAGTAATTCTTCCCTGGTGAAATTTTTTGAGCTACTGTCATAGAATCATAGAATCATAGAATCCCAGACTGGTCTGGGTTGGAAGGGACCCCAAGGATCATAGAATTCCAACTCCCCTGCCACAGGCAGGGCCACCAACCTCCAGGCCTGGATCTACACAAGGTTGCCCACTGTTAATACTCTTAAATTCTGATAATCAATAGGAGAGGACATTAGTACCTGATTTTCATTTGACAAAACTGGAGCTTCCCCAGTTTGTCCATGAAATAGAGGCAGACTCATACAAGTTCATTTGTTCCATGGACCTGAACCCTAAAGGTGTGAATGATGGCTCAGACAACCATGAGCCTAGGTATTACTTCAGACCTCCAAATGATCATTGATTGCATAGCTCAGAAGTTAATTTTGACAAACACTCTCCCCCATAAAATCACTCAGAAAGTTTCTTGCTTGCCTTTTTTAGTTACTTTATGTGCTTCTTGCGGAGAACAAGGCCACCTCACAGGGATGGAGATTACAGCAACTCTTCCAGTCAGCGCTGCTCTAGGTCAAAATGAGCCTTTTCTAAGCAACAAAACCAAATGTAAGGTGCGACAGCAATAGCACATCCCATTATAGACCGGAGCGTTGGAGAAACCAGCAGGTAAATGCATCTGTGTTGGCCTGACTTTGCCACACTGCAGTCTTACTGTGTTAAAAGGTAATCTTTTTCAATAAAATGTCAAAAGATACCAAATCATGAGCAACACCGGCCTCCTTGTAGCTCTGAAGGAAGGAAATAATCCATCTCAAGATGCACTGAGTCTATGTCAAGTTTCTTTGGAGCTAGTAAACCAAGCAAGAATAATAAACAAGTGAAAGCTGACAGGGGTTGGAAGGAACCTGGTGTGTATAACAGGAATTCGGCTTTGCTGCCACCAGCATTTCAGCAGGCCTTCCTATGGCAGACTTACTCTAGTGTCTTCTCAGTTCAGCAAAGTTTAATCAATCTTCCAAAATCTGTAAAGACCCAATTTTTGAAAGAAGTTTCAACACAACTTAACACACACCCCTCTGACACTACAAAGAACTGCATAATTTTTTAAAGTTTAATATTTTTTTCCCATCCATGGAAGCATCCTGAGCAAATCAAGATGCTCCACCAAATCAGAGCACCAGTTCTCTAAGGCATGTCTTTCATTGAAGCTGAGACTTCTTGCTGGAGAATGGGACCAAACCTTGTGTAAGGAAAGTGTTGCTGAGTTAGCAGTAGATGAGCTATGCTCCTTTGTCACCTCTGTAGCTGAAGGACAGCACTGAGCCATACACTGTGGAGATATTTGATTTGCAGCTTACCCTGGTGTTAGACACAGATGTGAGCCGTGTGTTTGTATTGGTCAAAACTCCACCACCACTTCATAAACACTAAGACATGATTCTTCCAAGAGCCTAAGATGTTAAAGCTAAAGAAGGGAAGGTTTAGATTAGATATTAGAGGGAAGTTCTTTACAGAGAGAGTGGTAAGATGCTAGAACAGGCTGCCCAGAGAGGTGGTGGATGCCCTGTCCCTGGGGATGTTCAAGGCCAGGTTGGATGGGGCCCTGGGCAGCCTTGTGTAGCTCCAGACCTGAGGCTGGTGGCCCTGCCTGTGGCAGGGGGGTTGGAGCTCTATGATCCTTGGGGTCCCTTCCAACCCAGACCATTCTATGATTCTGTGATTCTATGTTCATTATGATTAGTAGCTGTTTGTCTACTAGATGGTGTTCAAGACAATGGGGAAGTACAGGAGATGAAATGCTTAGACATGCACATGGGATGGGTAAACTGAGGCACGGAACAGTAATTTTGCTTGCTGGTGCTGCTCAAAAGGTTGGACCTGAACAACAATATGTTTTGCAGTTGATTATTGCTGCCTGGCTCCAGAAGCTATAACCAGGAAGATACATTTTGCCAGCAGTAAACGTCCCAAGAGCGATGAGATTATTAATGTCAGGTGTCTCCTACTCTCCCTGTGTATAGAAGCACTGTCCAGTAACACCAAAGATTATTTTGATAAGCAGTTGGTCTGGGCAATATTAGTTTGCGGGAAAGATTCTTGGATGTAGCAAGTCTTCTCTGTAAGGCCCATTAAATTGCATTTTGCTACATTTACTGCACGTGGCCAGTTTCCCTCATATGGGCTGACTGTTTATGTTCATTTCTCAGCTGTGTTTATTGGTAAAGTTTCATAGCCTTAATCACAAATGTATAACATCCCTAACCAATAGAGAGCATCCACCATTTCTAATAACATATGGTCTGACCACTCAATAGTTTGGATGCCATGGTTCATTAATTCTCCACAGGAGTAATAAGCATTTGGTATTGTCTTATATTTTAAGCCAATTTATTGTTCCAAAGGGATAAAAAAAAAAAAAGAAAAAAGGACCTGCTATAATCTGAGTTTAAACAGTCCCTTGCATAGTTTTTCCAGAGCTATGCTGCTGTGGGACAACAAAATCAAAGCCACAGGACATTTGTCTTGGTTAAATAAATGTCACTCCCAATTGATTGAAAGCCTTCAGATGCAAAACTTTAGTTCATCTCTAAGGTCATTCTGATGTGTTTCTTTCCCTCACCCTATTCTGGAAAACACTCATCCCTAGCATGAGGACATGAAAAAGAACAGTAAACTTAATGACAAGTAGATTTAGAACAAATTGTTGCTGCCTGGGAAACTCCTGTTGTTGGAAATCAGAGACTCAAAAGGATTGTACAGGAACTTGTGAGCCTCATCAGACTCCTAGGAATATGGGAAGGTTTCTAATGAAAAAAAGCACAGCATTGTTGCCTCAATTCTTTGTGGTGTTAATACCTGTTAATTTTATGACTCTCTCAGGAGCAGCTGAGGGTACTGGGGTTGTTTAGCCTGGAGAAAAGAAGATTGAGGGGAGACCTTATGGCTCTCTACAACTATGTGAAAGGTGGTTGCAGCCAGGTGGGTGTTGGTTTCTTCTCCCAAGTAACAAGTGATAGAAGAGGAAATGCCCTCAAGTTGTGCTAAGGGACTTTTATATTGAATGTTAGAAAACATTTCTTCACCAAAAAGATTGTCAATCACTGGAACAGGCTGCCCATGGAAGCAGTTGAGTTGCCATCCCTGGAAGGGATGTCATAAAAGATATGTAGATAGGGTGTCTAGGACCGTGGTTTAGTGGTGGACTTGGCAGTGTTGGATTAACAGTTGGACTTGATGATCTTAAAAATCCTTTCCTACCTAAATGATTCTATGATATATTAGTTTTCTAATCATGGTCTTGCATTTTGTCAAGTTTGAGGAGGTATTACATACCACAGCAATCATTGCATAGCCAACAAGGCGTAAGAGAGAGGTTTATATCTTCCTCTGAAACCTGAACCACCACCTGAACAGCCAACCTGATCAACTGGTAGCGGGACTGGTGCAACTATCAGCCAGGTTGTTCGGTACTTTGGCCCATTTTTACACAGTGAGGGTGACAGAGCACTGGAATCAGCTGCCCAGGGAGGTGGTGGAGTCTCCTTCTCTGGAGATATTCAAGACTTGTCTGGACGCCTATCTGTGCAATATGTGCTAGGGAGCTGCTTTGGCAGGGGGGTTGGACCCGATGATCTCTCGAGGTCCCTTCCAACCCCTACGATTCTGTGATTCTGTGATTTGGTTCACTGTTGCCTTTTGCAGCTGCTTCTCACCCTCCCAGGACTTCTCCCACCATAAACCCAATAGTACCATCTCCTTTGCAAATACTTTAATGTGGGGAAGTTGACTTAGCCACAGATGGAGAAGATGAGGTGTTATGTGGGCCGTGGACCATACTTTCAGGTCAGCCCACAAGATATGCAGGACTGCAATCACCTTATCCTTAAAGAGAGCATACTGTTGTTTGGGTTTTCTAAATTAATACCTGGAATCTAAGGTACCAATAGAAGTGTGGTGATGGACAATGATATCTAGTGGCTCTAGCCCACTGGAGTTTGTAACTAACTCTAGGTTGTAGTGTTTCTGTGCTGCATTTTGTTTGCTAAAATACCCACTTGTGCTGCCACTGGTGGTAGCAGCAGTGAGAGCTCTCGTTTTCAAACAAGTTGCTCATAACCAACACAATTTTTAGACCTGATAGGGTAAGGTTAGCTAGAAAGGGAGCTACAGGATGGTAGCAGGTCCATAACAATGCTCAGACATTTATTTTCTCCAACAAAAAAATTAATGGTTCTTTCAAGTCATTCATAGCAGTTGTTATGGATAAGCAATGGTCTATGTTGACCATAGATCTCTCAGTTATGGAGGTGGTCTTTCCCATTACAACTTTTGATTTTTTTTTTTTCTTTCTTAACATGTGAAGAAGGAGTTAGCAAAATTGAAGCCTATGTGCTCTTCAGACTTCTGAAGAGCACAAATGAGAGCAGATCAGAACCAAAAAGAATAAATCTGAGGAGAGTAATATTTTACTTCAAAGCCTGTTGTTCAGGCCTAACTGATATTTCTGAATAAGACATTTGTCTGTCTTAATAACTGTTAACTGCTCTTGGCTGAAAGCCAAATTTGCCAACTTCATTCACTTAATTCCTCTAACTTTCTGTTCCATCTTGCCAGAAAAAAAGAGCCCTTGAGAGGTGTGAATCAGATGACATGTTTGTGGCTGTCTAGGCTGCAAGTTTTGAATGAGTGCCCTAGCCTCATCTGAACTCTATCTGTACAAAATCTTTTATCAGAGCAAGACCTCAAATCCTCTCATTTCCCTTCTCATGTCAAAGTTGCATTAATTTGGATACCTGGGCACATGGTCAAAGGGCATGAGACACTGCATCCAAGGCCTGAGCCCACCCTGCCCCATATCTCCTACTAAATGGGGTGGATGGGAATAAACCTAGACATGAAGGCCAGCAGGCATGGTATGGCCTGCACATAGCATGATCTTTCATTCTTCAAAATGAGATGGCTGGATGCATCCTGCCTGCCTGGCACGGTGCCTAAAAGATCCCAGTTACCAAGCCATACAGGGATGCTATTTGGACACTGTCATTTGTCTCCAACCAAAAGCATGGCAGGGTGAGTTATGGCAGTGCAATGACTGAGATGAACCCACTCCCAGGTACCATTTAGCTGGCTGATGCAAATGTACTCTTGGGGTACCAGGCTGTGCAGTCTGTGGTGGGAATCACCCAGCTTACACTATCCATATTGCCCTGAGAGTGAATACAAATCAAAGCAAATCACTTATGTGGAAAACCCTACTTGAGGAAAAGGAATTTTACAAAAGTGATGAGTTCCTTTTTAGTGCACTATTTATAGGAGCCCTGATGGAGATAAAGCAGAGGAGGCAATTTTCAGGGGATGTGTGCTCAGCGCTTGAAAGTTGGATGCCTGTGAAATGGGTAGGTTGTGGCCTCTATAAACTGAAAAACTCAAGATGACCCTTGAAAACCCTAACTATTGATGGTTGATAACAAGGCATGCCTCTGAACTTTCCACAGTTTTCAAATACAGAATGAGTGGCTAGGCTAGTGATAACACAATTACATGTCAGTCTGTAACAGGCTAAGAAGCTATTCCATACAGAAAGAAAGAGAAAAATGGGAAATAATAATAATAACAATCATGACAATAATAAAATAACAATAATAATAATTTTGTAACTATATTCTAAGGCAAGTGAGAAAAGTTAAGGTTAAAGCTCTGAGAAAATAGTATGGTACTTCAAATTCTTACACAGATTGGTGTAATTGTATAGTAGTATCATTGTATCACTCTAGAACTTGTTGATCCCTGAAATGTGTGTTTCTAGATATTAACATACTTTGATTTAGCTTATGGTTCTTTTATAACTGGTGCATGGTGAACCGTAGCATGGAAATGTCTATCTTTCTACCCTAAGTCACTGATCTATGTCCATATGGTGGCCATATATATTGATTCCCTGTAATATTTGACCCGTCCTCTTGGCCAGTGAGAAAAAGTACATAATGTGTGTTGCTTGTTTACATAAACGTTCAAGCCTTTAAAAATATCTCTCTGACCTTCTTCAACTCTGCCTCAATGATTTCCTGTGGCAGGGAATTCCTTAGGGTGATTATATGCTTTAAACAGAAGTATTTCCTTGCATCCATTTTAACTTTGTTGCCTGTGAAATTGACCCAGCAACCCCCTTCGTTTTTTACTTTATGAGGTTGGATGCAGAGAAACTTCTGGATGATTTCTCTACAAACCAGTCATTATTTTGTAATCCATCATTATTTTTATATATATATATATATACACTCACACTATATACACACACATACAAAACTGAAACACATAACAATAACCCATTTATGTAAACAGGAACAATCTAAAAGTCTTTCTGGAATATTCAGTCACTTACATGAAGGAAAGAAAGAAAACCCAAGAAAATGACCTGGAAAAGTTAGCTGCACCCAGTATACATGGTAAATGGAACAAAAAGATGTCTTTTCCCTCTTTTTTTTCCTCTTTAGACCAAAAATATACTTATCTGGGCACTTATGTCTTACACCAAGAGAACTATCTATTACTGGGTTACTGGTGACTTACCCAGAGCCATCTCCAGTGAGGGGACAATGGCTGGTGCTGGAGGACACCAAGATCCACAGCTTCTTGATAATTCTGAGTAGCTTTTCCACTTCAGCAGTATTCCTGCTTCAAGTTACTCCCACCACACTACTGGTGGTTGAAAATCATAGACTTCAAGTCATGGTATTTTCATGTCAAGATGGCCATATGGGTTAATAAATTTGCTCAAAGCTATTGTGATATCAGCAGTGGAGTCACAGAGGTGAAGACCTCCACTTCCCAGTCTGCATTCTAACCCTGGTTACTAATTGCTTGCATGATGAATTTTATTTCTGCAGGTACTGTAGAAGTCAGTAGATGGGTGAGAGAGTGTGAAGATGGATCAGGAGATAGGTGGGAGAAGATCTGTGTGAAGAGAGTCCTTCTTTAGCTTTACTAAAGCTTTTAGCTTAGTCAGGACCATTGTGTCTCCTTAAAGGAAACATTGAAATCTACTGAGGAAATAGAAATTATGAAACAGGAACATCTGACTTCCTCATCAGGAAATATAAAATCACGTTCTTCTATGGGGACACTCTAAAGGATCCAGAATGCTGGAGAGGACTGATCCATTGCACCAAGGAGAAACAGTAAACACACATTTATATAATTAGAACGAGCTTTTACGTTGCCTGTTTTTCAGTAAATGACTTCTACCTCCCAATTCACCCTTCTTGAAAAATGTCTATCATCCCAAATCAGGGATCTCAAAAGGCTTAGCAACTGGGAAGTCTTTCTTTGCAGTCTCTTCCAAGCTAGTCCCAAAAGACTTGTGTTTGAAAAAACAGAGCATTTACAGAAAAAAATACAGTATTTTTAGCCTCATTCAGTAGCTCAGCCAAACAAGAACCCATCGGTTCTCTGAAGACCTCAGAGCTTCAGGATCAGCCTTGTGTCAACCCTTGGGATGTGGAAGCTTCCCAAAGGCCACCATACCATACTTGCCATCAGCGTATATGTGTTTAATCAGGCTCTTGACAGGTAAAGACTGTGAAAAGAGGACAGTTTGTTCTCCCAAGCTGTTCACTCTCTAAGCCCCCTGTTTATTTTGGAAGTGAATGAATAACATTGTGCTGGGAAAGGAAATTAAAAAAGCAGGGTTGTAATTTACAGTAGAGAAAAGAACAGATTTAGGGGCCTTTTTTTTTTTTTAAAACCTTCCTTCTCCCTCCTCCTTTCCCCCTCTTTTCACTGCTCTGGTTCCAAACATCCAAACTTGCTACAGCTGAAAAAGAGGACCTCAAGTCTTCCTTACTGCTGGCAACAACAAGTGAGCTACAATTGCCAGTCTCTGTATTCTTGCCAAGAGAACAAACTGCTTCAAGGCAAAAGAAGAAAAAAAAAAAAAAAGAAAAAAAAAAGGAGGTTTATCAAAACCAAATGCCACTGGAAATCCTAACGCTGTGGAGCCCAATTCAAGATGTACACTGAAACCTATCCCCAGCCATTTAAGGAAAAAGAAGAAAATGGATTCTTTAATAGAATATTTAAAATATAACAATTGCTTTGGAGTGAGGAATTCTACTCTCTCTGGTTCTTATAAAAGCTCTAATTTTTTTTTCTTCATCTCTAAGTAAACTCCCAGCAGTTTTCTTTGAAAGTGGATCCTAGGCAGGCACCTCTTTTCCAAAGCGCTCAACATTGTTCTAATGAGATGTGATAGGTGGTTTGGAGTAGGAGCTGGTCCAAGCAGTGGAGGTATCGCTTTATTGTGTGTTTGTTTTTCTTTTAAAATTCAGTGATCTGGCTACTCTTCATTTTCACTTTAATGCTTCTTATTATTTTGTTTCTAACCTGTACCCTGGATCCAAATCAGACCCAGCTTCCTTCCTCCTTCCAAGCATTTACTGCAGAATTGAGAAGGGGTAAATTCAAGGCTTTTAAGTTTAGAGTAGTCACAGTTCTGAAGGCCAAAGGGAATGAACTATTTGGACCATCTAATTTGATTTTTGGACACCGCAGTCCGTAGAATTTCATGCAGTGGTTTGTGCATTTTATGCAGGAGCTGAACAACACTTTCTGGGAAACCACCTAAGCACCAAGTCCTGCAGGAGCCATCACAGCCTTGAGCATATAGACCTAACAGCAAGTCTTACCCCCAAAAAGTTATGCTGAGCTTTTTGATTGCAACACTTACAAGACCCAGTTCAAGACATTCAAGCTAGGAATAACTTCAGAAGATATTCTATCATGTGCTGTCTTTGTACCAAGCTGTACCTGCAGGCTACAGTTAAGCTGTGGCTCCTAAGTATTATCTGAGCAAAGAAATAACTGAGCTGACCTGCTAACTTCAGTGTCCACAGTCAAATGTCATCTGAGAGGCAAGTGGCGTTGGCTCACAGTGATGTAGCAACCATCAGTAAATGCTACCTTTCAGCCAAGGCCAGAGTCTGCAGCCAAACCCACTGACAGAAATATCCCAAAACAGTGGGCAGAGGGAGAAACTGCACACTCAGATTCTAGTTTCAGATGAGAAACGGGTAAGTTTCTGGTGCCTGTCTACATGAAAGCCTTTCCCACCTTACTACTCCTGCTTGTAGGGAGGACCATGTAATTGCCATCCAGCCTCAGCCAACAAATTCCTTTTGCTGGGTTTTTTTGTTAATTGCACGAGAGGAATAATCACTATTTCACTTCTTCAAATGATGCCCATTATACATATGACCTCTTTCTTCAATGTGTGACCTTACTTGCCCTTCTGTTATCCTGTTGCAGTTAATTGAATATCAAATCATCTATTTCAAAACCTCTTTGACAGATGCTTGGGTCTTATTTCCACCAACCCTTTGGCACACAAGTGTGGCTCCCCAGAGCATGTGTTCGGCTCCCCAAACTGCAATACAACTAAACTATTGCAGTGTTTTCCTGCATCACCCAACCATGTGGCCATGGTGAAGAGAATGCAGTTTAGACCCAGAGGAAATAAGAGGTTCTGGATGCAATTTTGGGACCTTGAAGGTTGACGTGACTTCCGAGGTTTATTTCCTCCAGTAAAGTGCCTCTGTAATTGTTACTCTGATATTTATATTCTCACTCATTAAATCTATGTTCATGTAATAAAATGTGCCATAAATTAAAGGCAGACTAGGACCTTTTTCATCCATTCTCTGCTCTGTATCAGCCTCGGGAAGTTGCATTATGGAGCCTTTCCTGGTTCATCAAGCCTCCTGCTCCATTATGTCAAAAGAGAAACCGATGAAATATTCCCTTGTTATTAACTGTTAATGTCTGAGGGTTGGCATTTTTTTTTCTTTTCTTTTTTTTTTTTTCTTTTACACACAATGCTCTGAAATGGAAATTGGAGCTGCAGCACATTAGCAGCTGTTAACACATCTCTGTTAGCTTGTCCACCAGCCATGGAGCACAGATCCCTTCTGCTCCACAGCTGAGGCGTCAACCTCTGTTTCAAATGAAAGCAAAGCTCAGCTTCAAAGTCTGCACCCAGAGCAAAGCTTCTTCAGCATCAAAGGTGTGGACAGGCCCTTAGCAAGATGCACAGCAGTCTTGACGTCCAGATCCCGCTGAGGCTTTCCTTGGAGCTAATCAGGATTTGCATGAAAGCAAGAAATCAAGCAAAAGGCTTGCCAGGATTTAGATGCTGGGTTTGAGCTTCACATCATCTGCCAGCTGAGCACAGATTTCTTCTCTCATGTCCTGAATGCTTTTCCCTGGATTTATGGGGCTAAGTCACCCGCACAAACATTATCCATGTTTGTGGGTTCCCCTCTGCTTCTTTGCTTGCACATGAAGAGAGCAAGACATGACCCATGTGGAGGTGTTGTAAAGGGGTGGCTGGTGACTGTCTCCTCAGCTTTTCACAGCTGTATGTGCCTTCAGAAACCAGCACAGGGAAGGAATTGTTGGTATTTGAGTGTTTCTGTATCACCACTAAAATCTCTACAGTGTTTAAACTCTCTCAAAGTTGAATAAAGAAGGTTCTCAGCCACCTCTAGGGAACTCATGGAACCAGGAAAAAAATATTAAGCTAACCTTGATGATATGTCAATGAAGTTTTTTTAATATGCTCAAACCATATGCCTAGCCTGAATCCAAATTCAGGACTGAGCTCTAATCAGATTGTTGAAGTCCTAAGTCCATGCTGCAACAGTTCGCTACCCAGGTTGTGAAATCCTCAAGCCCTTGGACCAGAGCCCAGTAGGGTAAATTGACTTCTTGTTTTCAGTTTAAAGAGAAGGTGCAATACAGCTGAGAGGGTCTTGGGATGTTATTGTTAATAATCTCTTGGCTGCTGGCCCTCAGCTGATATCAAGATCCAGGAGTGATGAGGAGAGAAAAGCGAGAAAGTCAGAGAAAAGGAGATGATCAGAGGGCTGGAGAACCTCTCCTATGAAGACAGGCTGAGAGAGTTGGGCTTGTTCAGCCTGGAGAAAAGAAGGCTCCAGGGGGACTTTACAGCAGCTTTCCAGTACCTAAAGGGACTACTGGAAAAATGGAGGCTGTTTACAAGGGAGATGATAGTGATAGGACAAGGGGGAATGGCTTAAAACTGAAAGGGGGTACATTTTGATTAGGTACTAGGAAGAAATCCTTCCCTGTGAGGGAGGTGAGGCCCTGGCACAGGGTGCCCAAAGAATCTGTGGCTGCCCCTGGATCCCTGGCAGGGTTCAAGGCCAGGCTGGATGGGGCTTTGGGCACCGTGGGCTAGTGGAGGGTATACCTGCCCATGGCAGGGGGTTGGAACTAGATGATCTTTAAGGTCCCTTCCAACCCAAACCAGTCTGTGATTCTGTGATTCTAATTGTCTCCACTTTGACCTGTTGCCAAGGTCCAGCTTTAGGTGAAAGTGACACAAAGACCTAGAAATACAGGGAGAGAGGATGAGGACATGTTCATTTCTGTTCCTCATCTTTTCTGACTCTGAGTTACGTTACAGCAGTGGAACTGACACCAGAAACCAAGACAGTGAAAAGGCACCCACTGTAAGCTGTGGGTCTGAGCAGGGCAGCTGGGGCCTGTGTCTCAATGAAGGGGAAAGATCAATAAATTCGTTGACAGCTTATTAGCTTCACAGTGACATTTAATGCATGACAAATCATCATAAAATCAAAGAAGCCACGTCCATTCTTCATTGCTTCTGAAGAGGCAGAAATCCATACCTGATAAGTGGCAGCTTATTTTGTTGTTGTAATATTTTAGCAATTGAATATCTGGATCTATCCTCAGAATGAGTCTGAAGGACAGTGTAGTTCTCCTTCTTCAGTTGTCACGTCACAATTTACATAAGGAGCTGTATTGGATTTGCATGTCAAGGTTTTGGTAGTGGGGGAAGGCTTCAGGGGTAGTTACTCTGAGAAGCTGCTAAAATTGCTAGCCAGATCCAAGGTGGACCTGCCTTATGTCAAGGCCGAGCCCATCAGAGAGAGCCTTTGTGATAATGTATTTAAGAAGGGGGAAAAAAATCCCAAGCAATAAACAGGAGCATCTTGCAGCCAGAGAGAGGAGTGAGATGTGAGAGAAACAACTCTGCAGCCAGCTGGGTCAGTGAAGATGAGGGAGGAGGTTCTCCAGGCACCAGAGCAGACATTCCCCTGCAGCCACTGGAGAAGACCATGTGAGACAGGCTGTCCTGCTGCAGCTCAGGGAGGATGATAATAGAGCAGAGATTCTACCTGCAGCCCATTGAGCCTCATACTGGAGCAGGTGGAGGCACCCAAAGGAGGCTGTGACCCTATAGGAAGTCCATGCTGGTGCAAGCTCCTGGCAGGACCTGCAGCCCATGGAGAGAGGACCTCATGCTGGAGTAGGTTTTCTGGGGGGTCTTGTGACCCTGTGGAGGACCCCCATTGGAGCAGTCTGGGCCTGAAAGTCTATAACCCATCAAAAGGACTCATGCTGGGACAGTTGGTAAAGAACTGAATCCCTTTGGAAGAACTCATGTTAGAGAAGTCGGTGAAGGACTTTGCTGTGGGAGGGATCCCACACTGGAACAGGGGAAATGGGAGGAGTCCTCAGTTGAGTCTGTTTTGCCTGTGATGGTAATTGGTGAGTGATCTCTCCCTGCCCTTATCTCAAGCCTTTCATGATATTTTCTCCTACCTGTCCAGTTGAGAACGACAGTGATAGAGCAGCTTAGGTGGGCAGCCAGCAGTCAGCCATGGTCATCCCACCACAGGGGCCCACGACCATCTTCTCCCCTATTCATATTTTGGAAGATCTAAAAGGACAATTTAGTCTATAAATTTATGTAACAGTCCAAGCTATGAATCCAAGTGAGTAAATTTGACCTGTGATTTTCACCCAGAGACCAACACAAGAAGTTTTTCAATGCAAAACCCAAAAAAGTATTTTCATAATGTGTGAAGAAGCAGGAAGAAGCATTGATATCAGCAGGTGCTGTGCACAGCCCAAGTCCAGGTGATCTGCTGGTCCTTCTTGCTACCCTGTAGCTCGTGATGGAGAGGTCAGTTGCTGCACTAAAACAGGGCAAAGGAGTCCCTAAGGTAGACAGCATAAAGTGGCTATCAGTGGGAGGAAATTTGTTTCAGCATTATCAATGAGACCTAGCAGAGACACAAACTTTTCTGGTGGTTCTGATTATCTTGGAGAAAGAGATTTTTTTTTTGTGGCAAAGGCAAAAATTATGTGAAAGCAAGGCTCAAGAACTCCTTGAAAGAGTCCTGTGCAGGGCCACCAAGGTGATGGAGTGGAACACCTTCCTAATGAGGAAAGGCTGAGGGAGCTGGGCCTCTTGAGCTTGGAGGAGACTAAGGGGGGTGACTTGATCAATGTCTATAAATGTGTAAAGAGCAAGAATCAGGAGGATGGAACCAGGCTCTTCTCAGTGATGGCAGTGATAGGACAAAGGGCAATGGGTGCAAGCTGGAGCATAGGAAATTCCATGTGAATGTAAGGAGCAACTTTTTCACTGTGAGGGTGATGGAGCCCTGGGACAGGCTGCCCAGAGAGGTTGTGGAGTCTCCTTCTCTGGAGACATTCAAACCTGCCTTGATGCTTTCCTGCACAATTTATTCTGGGTGATCCTGCTCTGGCAGGGGAGTTGGACTAGATGATCTTCTGAGGTCCCTTCCACCTCCTAATGTTCTGTGAATCTGTGAATCTGAGGGTGATTCAAACAAAGAAGGATTTTCACTCGGTGAAGGAATCTCGTTCACCAAAGACCTTTGATAAGGCTACAGCATTACAAACTGTTCATGTTAGAAGTGATACATGGGTCAAAAGCAGTGGTTCAGTGATGCTACAAACAGTGGGACATATGATTGTGAGCTGAAAAGCCATATAGCAGCAATAGGGTCTCAGGACGGTGTATTCATTCAGGTGCATTTGCCTATTACTAAGCAGGTTGAGGTTTTGGGTATTTTTGGGGTTTTTTTCCATCCCTGCAAATGTGGATGCATTTGTAGATCCCCTCAGCATTGAGATGCAAGGGATTGTCTCATTTCCTGTAGTGCTATTTTCAGTGGGGATCCTATGGAATAAATTATACCCTTATTTTCAATGTACCTTCTGGCCACAGAATGAGATGTGTCCAACTCATTGAACTCCAGTGGATTTGGTTAGAAACAACTGAAGGGAGAATAAGCAATTTTATTGACTGCATAGGAAATGAGAGTCAACTGACTCGGACTTATCTGTGTCTGTTCTGCAAGCCTAGGAAGACTGAAAGTCAGCGGCTCTGAATGCATACAGGAGTAGGCATGGAAACTAAGAAAATTCCATTTCCCATTAGCTTTTCAGTGTACAAATCACAGAATGGAACAAAAATAGCTGCCTCTGAATCAGCTGAAAGGATGTAATTGTACCTTCAAAGACATCTGAGCAAGGAGATGCTGTGAATCCTGGTTGCCAAATATAAGAACAGATTGCACGAGAATTTAGGTTAAAGCCAGTTAAATGGACATTAAATACAAAAAATTTTTTACTGACAATGTTGTCAGGGCCTGGAACAGGCTGCCCAGGGAGATGGTTGAGTCACCATCCCTGCATGTGTTCAAAAAAAGGGTAGATGAGGTACTTAGGGATATGATTTAGTTTAGGATGAGAATGGTTGGACTTGATGATCTTATAGGTCTTTTCCAACCTTGTGATTCTGTGATTATCACAGCATCAGAGCTCTGTATCTTCCAGTCCCTGATTCCAGTCAGTAATCAGGTTTGCATACTAAATTTATGAAAGAAAATTCAGCAAGTACTCTTGCAATCAGTGCCTGATTTTAAGCGTCTCTATATTTATGTGCAACAGAAGCATGGTGTTTCCAGGTAAAGCTTAACAATGTCTGTAAGAACATGAGAAAATGCTCAGTAAAGCAAGGCAATTAGAGACAGTAGCAAAGAAGCAGGAAAATTAAAGGTTTGGTGTTTGTTTTGGTTTGGGTTGGGTTTTTCCCTGTTCTTTTTGGTGTATTATTCTTCAGCCATAAAAAAAATAACAGGGAAATTCCTGCTTTCAGGGAATTTTTATGGAGAAATCTGAACGTGGTCTTGAAAGAAACTCCAAGTTTCCAAAAAAAAAAAAAAAGGAAAAAAAAGAGAAACCTGAGAAGTTCAAGTGCTGTAAATCAACAGGAGTTGATGATCTTCACCCAAGGGTATGGAAGGAAATTAAGTGTGAAATAGCAGAGATCTGAGTTTATGCAGTAAGGGACCATTCCAAGAGCCACTGAAATCAATGGAAAGACTCTCCGTACTTCTCTGAAAACCGGATCAGACCTTCCCAAATTAATTCAGGAAAAAAAAAAGAGTACTCACAGGAAGGTGTTCATCACCCTTTCAGGTCAGATGTGGGAAGAACGTTGGGGTGAGGAGGGCTGTATCAGCAGGAACAGCCAGGTCAGGAGCAACTCAGACTGTATGGAAAGCTCTCTGTAATTACAAAGTTCCATCTCAGCCAGTGCAATGCAGCTCTGCAGGAGTTGGCCCCGCAATATTGGGAATGGCATGTGACACTAGGAGCATCAAGCCAAATCCTGCCACCCACAGGAGGTGGTAAATGCTCTCAGGATCTGGCCCATCTCAGTGGCACCACTGTGTTTGCATGACTACAGGCTCTTGCAGCTGGGTTTAACTCCCTGGCTTGCTAGATGTAGTACATCTGAAAGCTGCTCTTTCTTCCTCCAAATCACTGCTGGCAATCGTTTGTCATAGCTAAGGACAACATCTCCTGCTGCTTGGCGATAGGGCTCCTGCACAGACGATGCCTTATGGAAAACTTCAAGTTTCCAAAACAGCATGAGTGCAGAGCACCGGCCAGGCTTCCCTTTTCAGTCAGTGAGAAGCAAACACACCCAGCTGCCAAGGATTTTACTTTATTGTCATTTAAGTTGGCTCCTTCTGCATAAGTCGCTGGCGGTCTCACAGTAGCAGGAGTTGAGTAATAATAGTATTTCCAGTATGCTCACCTCTGAGCAACGCTTCAGAGGGGAGACTGCTGGGAGAACAGGATGGGGATGGTTTGTATTGGCTGTTCCTTCTCTCTTTCTCATCAGAGTCTGATTCAAACTAGCATCAAACTACAAACTCCATCACTCATGTGCCCCCCTGCAGATTTTCCATGTTGGCTCCTCAGCAAGTGGGACGGGACTACCATTCATCAGTCCTTGGAGGTGCTGAGAGGGTCCTCTCCATCTTGGAAACTCTGAACCGAAATAATCCACCAGCTTTTCAACAGTGCCATGTTGTTTTATGTGATAGTGGAATGAAATATCAGCTATTGCTTTCCTAGTTTGGTGATAGTTTTCGACCTGGTAATAAAAAAAGACAATGAAAATTTTCACCAATAAGCATGGTCTAACAGTTTCTGGGATTATTTTGGACAAAATTGTTGGGCCTGTGTGATAGGAGAGAAGCAGAGACTGTGAAGCCCATTGGGAATTAGGATATCTTACTTGTTTTCCACACAAAAACCATATCTCAGATCCAATATTCAAAATTCTTGCCTCTGCTGGTGGCGTGACACTGGCACAAGGTGTCCAGAGAAGCTGTGGTTGCCCCTGGTTCCCTGGCAGGGTTCAAGGCCAGGTTGGATGGGGCTTTGGGCACCCTGGGCTAGTGCAGGGTGTCCCTGCCCATGGCAGGGGGTTGGAACAAGATGGGCTTTGAGGTCCTTTCTAACCCAATCTGGAATTCTGTGATTCCCAGCAGTGATACAGCCATGCTTCTTAGGAGCCCAGTTCTGGGACTGGACTTCACAAAACAGAGTCAGGTGCCTTTCAGAAAGCAGATAATCAACCAGGCAGGAATAGGACACACATATCTAAGTTGTGATGGAGAGCCTACCCACCAGCACAAAACACTGAAACATGGCGTAGGGTGAAATTATGTCTCTGAAGACTGGGTTCTCAACAGACTACAGAGTTAAGAACTTCTGTGAACCTGAGGATGAATTCAGTTGCCCTACCTGCCTGTACTTGAGGACACGTCATTCCAGATATGTCCAGCTTTTCTGCCCAGAAGGTCTGTCTAGTAGGATGGAGGATTGTGTCCATCTCTGCAGTGTGTTGCTGAATCTGCAACAGTATGGCACCTGCCTTAATCCCTGGATCATGATGGAGAGCAGAGCGCAGTGTGCAATTGATGGTTTGATGCTTCACTTGAGAAATGGGGTACCTATGTACATCTACCACCTTAGTCTTTACACCTTCAAAGCCAACCATCTCACCTCCCAGAACAAAGCCCCCATCTAAACCATGCCATAGAGATGGACCAGAGTCATAGGAAGAGGGGGAGGCTTGTCCTTTGTGCTACCTTATGACAGACAGCCCAAGATTTCAACACTAGCTCTTCTTGCACTAAAGAGCTATTCAAATTCAAACAGAGAGCTTTCCAGGTGGGACAGCCCCCAGATAGACCCACCAAGATCAAATATATATAGACAGCTTTCCAGACAGGACACCCCTGGATAGACCTACCAAGAAGATTTCCCCAAAGCCAAGGTCTTCAGGATTGCAGGGTGTGTAGCTGTAGGGCAGGGAGTGATGCCAAAACTTCCAGACAGTGTCTCCTGGAGCCAAGAGCCTGGAAGAGTAGATATAATCTGGGCTCAGCTCCCAGGTCCACAGCAGGGAGCCTGGAAGCTCAGAGAAGCCCGGCTAGAGCCAGAGCTCTCCATGCATGCTGGTACCCTGCTACAAGGCTGAGACTCAGAGCTAGTCAAGGGAGACAGTCTCTAAGGTTGGGGAAACCAAGCCCAAAGGTAAGCTATCCTCTTCTGGACCTAGCTGAACTCATGCATGAACTAGGAAATGGCATGCCAGCAGAATGGTGACTGTAGGAGCAGGACTTCAAGTGACCTTTTTTCCTAGCACGTGCTAGAACAAAGAAAATGTCTGTGTCAAAAGAGACCATTTCTTTTCAGAGCCATCAAGATTTGGGAGTCCTACAAGTAGAAATTTATTAGATACTAAAAATATTTGTTGGTTTATAGCCAGCAGAGCCGGAAATAAGATTTTAAAAATAATTAAATAAAAGATGGAATGGGAAAAGAGGAAAAATACAATCCCTAAAATTCCTAAGCATTACGTTTTGCCAGAACAGTATCTGCTCTCGGCATGGATGGAAGGAATCAACTAATTTTAACAAAGCCCTTTTTTTAGCTGTATGTTTCTAAATGAACTGATACAGTACTCCAAAGTCATGCGGGCTAGGTTCCTTACAGGTCCGTGTGAGTGCAGCTCCACCAACTTCTGGCAGGATTTCCCCAAAGCAAGTTATTCAAGAATGAGTGCAAAGCCCATCAGTTAAATTATTCACAACTACAGTCCCCGCTTTATTAGACTGTTAAAAAAAAAAAAGAGAGAGAATAATTTATTTTAACTAATCACAAATTCAAATCCCTTCACTGGAAAATGATATGCAAACAGCTCTAGTCAGCCTTAATGAGGTTTGGGAGGAGAGCCAGGCATTGATTTGGCCTCTCAGAGCTCTGATATCACGCTGGCCGCTGTGCGATGGTTACAGGAGTCAGAGATGCAGCATGCTGATTTGTTCAGAAATCCCTGCCAGCCGAGGAGACAGATGCCTTTTTGGACTAACAGCCACTGAACTCAGATGCACAGAGGAGTGTTTATGCACTTGTCCATGGCTCTGTTGCTCAGCGGATGTGTTCACACTCTCTCTGCTTGTTTTATTAAGTCTGACACATTGTTGTGCAGACGCTGTGCTCTGCGTGCTGCAGAAAGTGGCTTTCGGATAAGGTGAGTTCTTCCCGCTGGGCTCTATGTAAATTTGGTAACTCTTCCATCCCCCCAGCACAGAGGGAGTAATAATAGTGACTAATGCAAGATGCAACCAGTCTGCCCTTCATGTTTTTTTCTGTTTGGAAGTTTTTCCTTCCTATTCTTTGACAGGTCTCGACCTCAGTGAAAAATTATATCTTTAATTGAAGCACAGGCACCACTAGCAGAAAAGAAAGGAGATCTTGTGGGACAAGCACAATACTAGGAGGCAAGAGATGTTAGATCAGGTTCTGGCTCTCCTACAGTCTGCCCGTATGATCCCTAACAATTCATCTGATACCTCTGTGCTTCTGTTCTCCTGGTAAATGAGAAAAACAAATCACAGACTTCCTTCCTTTCTTGATTTTGTTTTAGCCTGAAAGACTTGGAGCAGTCAGTGTGTCCTGTTTCACACAGATACAGGACCTTCCACAACAGGTTGCAAACTCAGAGAAGATTCCTAAGTGCTACTGTAATAATGAGTCATTTATCTCCCAACTCCCTTAACAGGTTATTGCAGATAATAAATAAGGGAAAAACTGATCTTTAATGAAAGCTGAAAACTTTTTTAAGATTTAAAAGTCAGAGGATGCCAGAACAAGAATGTCAATTCAGGTCCCTACAGAATGAAAGATCTCCACTTTAGAGACTGAAAACTGAACAGGAAGAATAAGTGGTAGTTTCCCAGTTCCCAACTCCCCATGGAGTTTCTGGGAATTAAACATAAATCTCTGTTACAGGGCTCTTACTAACTGGTTTCTTCTTTGTATTTCAAAACAAAGAAAGGCAAACAATTCCCGCAGGTTCCCAGAAAAGTCAGAATGAGAGAGTGATTTTGAAAATTTTTTTCCAGTCCCTCAATTATTTTTTTGTTGAGAAAAAACCTATAAATTCTAAAATTAGTCAATCCCACGTCATTTCTAGGTTAAGAAAGTGTTTATGTATCAACCAGAGGGCTAATCTTCTCCTATTACTAAATGAGATTGCAAATAAAAGAAATGCAGTTTAAAATCCCTTACCTCATAGGAGAATATGTGCATACTTCAATGCATGTGTATACATATATTGATATATATATATATTCTCTAACTTTGAACTGCAAATATTTATGAAGCCCACTAAATGCTGTAAATTAGCACAGCTTTAGCACTCTTTCCAAAGACATGAATAACCCTTACAGAATAATATACATGAATCTTGCCTGTATGTTTAGACTTCTCCTGTATATTAATTTCCTGAATAGGGCATCATCTCTGTCAGAGTCACAAAGCATCTTTTACGCTGCTAGGTTCCACCACGCACATTACTATCATGTGGTCAGGAACTATGAATTTTTTAGGTACTATTCAGGGGGCATTTTATATACATATTTCATGAGAGGAGGGGGTGGGAATAATATTTTTGGCAGACACTTGCCAGGATATGGATGGGATTCAGGAGAAGATGGCTTTTCATATAAGTAGTCAACTCCACTCAATTTAAACCATGGCTCTTGGGAAGCATTTAAAACACAGAGCTTAAATGGAGCTGCACTGTAAGCAGTACAGAGCAAACTGTCCAGAGTGTGTGTGTGTGTATAGCCAGATGCTCAAGGTCAAACACACAGACCTAGCCATTTGGGGACTGAAACCATGAAGCAGTTTGCTGAGACAAGTCGCTGTTCAGAGCTGCTTACCCCTGAGAGGCTGCTTGATACTACAAGTTGAGTTGGGGTGAACGATGGGACCCAAGTGAGTGCAGTAGTGCCAGTGATGAGGCACATCTTTGAAGCTCAGGCAGCAGATGCAGATAAAATAATAGTGCAAGTTGCTCAGGGATTAAAGTGTAAAGCCAGTTATCTTTGCACAGCTGCTCGGGACCTATCACACTGTGACACCTTACTTCTCAGTGAACTACAAAGATCTGGTCTTTACAAATGGTACACACAGTGCTATGTGCTCTGGCACAAGTGCAATAATCCTTCTGTGCTAGAGTCAGCATCTTGTGAGCAAAATTGTGTGTGTGGGGAAAAAACTTAGAGAAATTGGTTTGATGCTCATCACTACCACTTTGGGGTACCTGGTGCATGGGATCAGGTCATCAGGATTTGGAGATGGCACCAAGTGCACCAAACCAGAAAGCAAACTAGTCTTCCTAAGGTAGTCAGTGGAAACCAGATGGATGGAAAGGCAAACACATCACTCAGAAACACCCACAAAAATGGAGGGAATGATTACTCAGGATGCTACAATGCTACAGGAATCCTCATAAACAGATCCACCTGAGCTCCACTGGGGTCTTGTCCAGACAGCTTCCTATCCTGACCTAAGAACTTGGCTTTTGGCCTGGCCCTGCATAGACTCATCTTTGCTTTTTAGACCATTTATTATACAGACAAAAGACAGAAAGGAATGAAAAAAGCTTGCCAGTCTGCGTACATTGCTAACAGATTTTGGAAATAAGTAATCTGAATATAGTTCCAAAACCCGTATTCACCCTGCCTAGCTTTAAGCACACAGTGGATCCACAAAAATTAGTAGCATAATTGCCTTCAGCTCCTCTATAATCAGAGTAAAGACATAAGCACTTACAGAGGCCATATGTCTCTTAACTGGACTGGATTTTTTTTTCTCTTCATTAAGTGTAGTAGAGCATTTCTGTCCTTCTGTGATCATTGATGATTTGAGCCTTCTTCAACTTCCTGTCCAAAGTCCATCTTGGATGCTCTGGGATAAAACTCTTCTGATTTTCTCTCTCAAGAACTTGTATTTATTTTCACCTTTTCTCCAATAATAATCTTTAATACTCCATTAATGGTCTAGATCCAACCCTTTTCTAATTCCATTTGTCCAAATCCAGTTTAACCCCTGTTAGCAAATTCAACTGTAATTTCTGTGAGGGACAGTCATGGTTTAGCAAATCTACTTTATCTGGTTGATTTTCCAGAAAGAACTGGGAATTTAAAACTCTTCATTGGTATAAGGCCAAATAAACTTCAGGTCAGCCACATACGCTTACATTGTGGGGCAGCTTTTCACAAATTCACTTTCTAAAGATGGTGAAAGCAAATTCGTGAGCAGACAACAGCTAAGTGTACCATTAAAAGTGGTTGCTCAGATTAGTCCTGTACCACTTCAGCTTGCTGGCGAGCCCTCCCAACAGCTCCTTCTGAGAGCAGTCAGAAACCAGAAAGCATCTGCCTTGGGACCAGTCAGTCATGCCTGCATCCGTTCCTGGCGCCTGTCCTGCTGAGAAAGGGGGCTTGTCTTCACTAATTTCATGATGTCACCATTAGAAGAGTGGGAAGCAATATTTCCATGAATAATAATATACCATGAAGGGCAATCAGTGCTCAAGAACAACGTCCTTGATCATCGGCCAGCCAAGCAACCTGAAGAGCTCGGCTCCTCATTGCACAGGGAAACGAGTTATTGATTTGCACATTGTTACAGAGGGCAGTTCTTAATCATAATTAGGCCACTGTGAAAAGTCAAAGCATTCAAATCATGTGAGGGCTTTCACCATTGCAATCTGGCATCCATATGTTCAATGGCAACACAAGCAGACTGCTTTAATTTTTCTGTAGCTTTTTTCTCTTAAGACTCAATATCATTTACCCCTTTAAATATGTCAGTTCTGTGTTTTTGGATATGCAGCCCCATATTATCTTTCAGAAGGCTAAGTTAAAACACAGCACTCTATTTTGATGCACTACACAATAAGAAATCCTCTCTTTAAGAAAAATAAGACATGACAATCACCATTGTATTGTGAGATATTCCCACAAGCTTGCATGCTTCAATCTGAACATAGGTTTCTTCAGAAACTGAGCAGATTTCTTAAATAAATTCTGAATAAAAGTGAGAGTAGCCAAAAATACTTTTAGCTGATTGCTCATCTATGGCTCTGAATACATCCTTCAGACATTTCCGGACATCACTCAAATATTTCTAGCTGAAAGGTTTAGTGTTTATGTTCATCTTGGGTCAGGTTAAGAAAATTTGAAAAAAAACCCTGTCAAACTAAAGTCTCCTCCTAAAAGGAAATCTAAATGCAGTTGGCTTTCGGTGGTGGAGATGGGTGCTTACTCCCTCTCATCAAGGAAAAGGAGCTGTATGAGTGAAAGAGTGATGGAGGCTTAAGTGTAAATGATAGCAAAATACCTTGGTGGTTTTAAGAGGAAGGATAATCATTTTATGAAGAGGTTGAGACTTGTCATGTCAGCAAGGACAGGATTCCTTAAACCCTGCAACACAGGTGGTAGCTTCCTCTCTTTGTAGGCCATGGGAATGGAGGGATTCCTCCAGGGCCCTGGTCCTCTCAACCTAAAGTAATGTCTAAAACAGGCTTCAGAAATCACTTTCTAGATGTGTCACTTCAATCCCCGGTCTTAAAAACTTGCCACGTTCACCATCAGTTCCTCAGAAACCAAGAGTGGGATTTAGCAATATGAGAGCTGAGGGCCACTTTACAGCAGTGTATTGGCATGACATAGGTTTTTTTAATGCAAATTGTAGATGTCACCTCTCCCATAGGCCTCAGTTTTGCAAATACTAAAAAGACAAAGTTGAAAAAGCCATCTTCTCCTGAAATCTCTAAGCATGTAACATTATGCTGTACTTCAGCATGGGTAACCAAATTGCATTCCTGATTTCCTTATGTGAAGCCCAAGAAACTCATGGAAAAAGAAGAGCCTGTTTCTGTGTTATCATAATGAATTACATTTGTTAAGCCTGCTTTAGCAAATTAATTGGTTTGATATGATTTAGAAGGACAACATTTTCCACTTTCTTTTGGCATTTTACTTCAATGCTGCCACATCCAAAAGACCCACAGAGAGTGGAGGAGTTAAAATGAAGGACAGCCGAACTTGCTTCTCCTCTGGCTTCCCATATCCTGCAAAACCAAGAACCCTTCTGCATGGCAGCGTCCCCTCTCCTACCCCCATCCCAAAATACTATGAATAAGGACCACAGTTCTCCATTCACTGAGGAATGCCAGATATGAAACCACAATCAAGCTTCGATCTCTTCAGCACAGCATGCTCCACATGCCAATCTACATGTTTGTTGAAAAAAATGATTCTGCTGGAATAAGTTTCTATTATAAGCTCTCACTGTATACATTTTTTGGAGTTAGTATATAATTCCTGCACCAGAACCCAATATCTTTTCTGTTTTACAACTGCACATAAATACAACTGCCTTCCATCTAAAAAAAATAAATATTCACAATGTCTGTTCAGTTTGCCTTCTCGCAGCATCACTCTCCCTCTGCCCAAGTATAATCACACTTTCTAACCCAAATCACTTGTGGGGGGGAAAGCCAAACAAATCTCACATTCATAAACTCAGATGACAGCCACCCTGAGCCATAGGAATAGCGTTGAATTTATTGGAGCCGTTAGCACAGCACAAAGCATCTAGCGTAAACGGTGACTTCCAAAAGAGGCAAAGTTATTTGGAACGGCTCCAGCATGCAAATGGCAGAGACATTGATAGCTGCAGCAATTATTATTTCCTTTCCCCACACCCTTTTCCTTTTTGCAGTTCAGCCAAATGAATTTCTCTGCAGATGCTGGAGGCGCTGGGATCTGCTGAGAATCATGGTGATTTCTGTGGCTACCCTCAGGTTTTCAGTACAGGAATGAAAGAATTTCTAGCTTACCCATCCTCACAAATTCATGGTAGAACTAGTGTTTGGCCAAAGTACGTGATCACTGGGTCTTGGTTTCTTCTCAGAACTGGTGAAGCAGGTTGTCTGAGCAAGTGATTTGTGAGCTAATTGTTGTCTGTGTGTGAAGCAAACAGGGAAAGGGCCAATTTTCCTGGAATTAATTTTTTTTTTTTCAAAATAACCAAGCTCCCACAAATATGAACTGAGCCCAGAAAGATGACTTCAAGGTTAAAGCGCAAAATAGGAAATAGGATAATTAGCACCATTAGTAGTATTGTTACTGCTCTTAGCGGTCTCACACCCAAACCAGAAAGCTGGTATGACAAGAGTTGTACAAAAGCTGAACAGAGAAACAGTCCTTTCCCCAAATAACTCACCCCCTTATGCAAAAGACAGAAATACTAACAGGGAAAGTGCAGTGAGCGGTTGGTAGCCTGTAGGATACGAAATGGGAAGGACTCTGGAGTGACCTTCTTTTTCTGTCTGTGGTTTCTTTACGCCAGGAGTCCTTTTGGGTCAGGATGCTATGCATTCATACATCTCCAAGCATTGTCTCTGGCCTGACAAAAAATTTGGGGAAGCTTTCAGCAGGTTTCTAAGTGAAAGGTATGCAAATGGATTAGACAGTCAGCCTGGCCTTGTTTATGATCTTTATTCTGGTGTTAAATCCATATGTACATGGCATTGTACCATATGGTTCCAGTCAGCCCTCAGACATGGGGTTTTATATGGGAAGGGGAGACATTATGCTGAGAGGAACAGGAGGTTTCAACAGCAAAGAGTGCTGCTGCTCATACTTTGAATAAACTGCTAAAACTGCTACGTTTCTTTTGTGCTAGGAAGAGGAGGAAAGCTGGCTTGCTGTTTCAGACACAAATCTGAGTGTCAACTGGTGGACTGGGCACTGAATCAAGATCAGCCTGATATCGTTTAACTTTCTAGCTCTTGTTAACATCTTTGAGGAGATTTGGTGATACACACAGACATTCCCATGACTTTTTGCTCTACCTGGTACTTCTACCTATCACTGCACTCCATGGTCTTGCTCCAACCAAGACAGAACCAACCCAAGATACATTGCACAGTTAAATGCTTTCGAAGATTTCTGTGCCAGATGCAATTGCTTCAGGGATTAAAAAAAAATACAAATTTATTACCCCCTTTCTAATGTCAATTATTAAATGACATCCTAAAAATCCCCCCTTAGCATGTCAAAATGTGGCACCCAGCAGCATTATATCCATCTCATTCCTAAAACCGTCATAGAAAGTGCCTGGCACCACGCAATCCTATGACACTGTAGCTTAATGTAACATTAAAGCACAGAGTACCTTAATGGAGCACATTGTGGACATAATTAGCAACAGCCCAGAATGCTTCTTTACCAGCTGTGGTCTTGCATCAAAGATTTATAAAGACCAGCCTGTTAACTTGTTCTAGGATGAAGGCCAATGTTGTGTAATCCAGTACCTAAAGAGGTGATGCAGTTGGAGGCAGAACAGGAGATTTCTATATCAAAAGGGTCACCAGCTCCTGAGCAAGTGTCATCCACTCAGCTTGTTTTATGCTTTTACCCAATTCAAATGTTGTATGGGTTATCTGTCAGCAGGCAGCATTTCAACAACAAAATCAAACTGTTCTGTCCTGAAGACGTCAGCTCAGAATCCAGTTCAGCTCCAGTTCTCATTTTAAAACTGGTTTTAAACACCTTCTGGCAGGATTTGTGACTTCAAGCATTTTCTTTCAATGTAGGAAGCTGTTGTCTGCATATCTCAAAGCTGCTTATCAGCTAGATAGAAGCCAGAAATGTGACCATGTAGTATCATCTGGAGATGTTGCCATCAGTATATTGGCAGTCTTCTGGCACCATCCTCATGGACTGCAACAGCAGTTCATAGTGAGCCCCACAAAACATATAATCTAACAAGGAGAAAGACTTAACGGTGGCTGATGACTAATTTCAAATGAAATATGCCTTTCAGGCATCTATTTTATCTCCCAGGACTGTAATGGAAACGTGGCTCACATGCTGACATTTACATGGGGGAGCTATGCAGTCAGATGAAATGAATTCCAGGCTCAGGGTGAAGCTGCCTTACTGTTTGTTGTTAGTAAGCCTGAGGGGCCTCTGAAAGCTGAGAGTTATCAGACATAATATTATGATTCATGTGTGCAAACATGACATCCTCAGGTGGATGCATGGGTCTTGACATCCTAAGTGTTCTCAGCAGACCCGTATACTCCATGGCACACCCAAGCTTGCTCTTTTCATATCCCTGATTACTTGTGCCATATATTTGCTCTGGATAGTCCCAGTATCCACTCTCAATAGCTTTTGTCATGGTCCCAGGCCATTCCTGTCTCCCTCTCAAGGCTCTTGGGCCCAGTATCTTGGTAGTCTACATAGTTGTGTTCCCAGATGTTGTTTCCTATGACCCCTAAGTCCTCTCAGGCAATGAGGCCAAGAATTTCCTCTCTCAGCTACTTTACCTTTATGTAAACCATCCATTCCTACCTTGTCTTCACCCCAGATTGCCACTGGATTGCACACTCAGTGTTTTTCCATAGCTAAGATTCTTTTACTAATCTGTTCTTCATCTTTTCATTCAGTTCCAGGTGATGTTCTCTTTTCAGTTTAATATGGTAGCCTCTTTACCAAGCCTAAATTTCACATGCAGAAAACAGCAATTCTCTCTGTCCTTCATCTGCTTTTCTCTCAGAAGTACTAAAACTACTTTTTGCTATAGCTTATAAAAAGAGATTCCAAAATTTCAGTTCCAACAGGTGAACCTGACTGGCTATAGACCTGCAAGTGTTCAGACACTGCGTTTAAGTCACCTTTTATATGGTTGCAAGAGGAACTGTTTTAATCAAACCAATACTGCAAGAAATAAACACGTCCTTTAACCACTAAATGGTGCCTATGCAGTTTGTAAAAGTCACCAGCACCTTGAACCCATTTGAAATTCTGCCCTCATTATGTTTGCCCTTCAGCAAGGTTGTTGCTGAGTTAATGGGCAAGATTCTATGATTCTACTCAGCCTGGGGTAGTGTGGTAGGAATATCAAGAAGCTACTTGATCAACAGTAGGTAGGTCTTCGAACTATATCTCAGGTGAGATTTCCACTGAACATTCCACTCTCCATATTCATAAAGCCCATATGCTGTCAATCCATTCACAAGTATTAAATTCTTCACTTATATTTAAAAAAAAAAAAAAGCCTTCAAAACCAGCAACATTTTTCACATAACTTTGCACTGGAAAGCAGAGTTTTTATTGCTTAGTTCCTGTCACTAACATCCATATACTTTAGAAACCATTAAAATCTGAAAAGTATATGAATTCATCCTTACTTGAAGGGAAAATTATGGCAAGCAGTAGTAGAAAGGATGAGCTGCACTTGTTCTCAGGTTCACCTTTACACTGAACTGTTGGTAAGAAACTTTGCTATGCTGACAACAAGCTTTGATGTTTCCTCTTCCTTTCTCATTTCAAGAAGCCCATGACTCCCAACCACCTATGTTTGGACTCAGTGCAGGAATTACCAAGCAAAATACTGAAGATCCCTTTATAGCAGAAGATCATCTACTTTGAGCTTTTCTTCAAAATTTTCACAAGGAAGAGACAATATGGAACAAGTATCTTCCCAACCCTCAGCTCCAATGTATGCTTAGAGCCAAACTCTCACAAAACAATAAATTTCTTATGCAAACATTCCTTTAGATTAATTCTAGGGGGGGTGGGGAGGGAAGAAAAAGAAAAGCTTTCCAAGATTTCAGGCTGCAACAGACTAGTGTGCTGACCATTGTCACAGAGTACAGTGACAGGAGGTTGGAAGGGACCCTTGCTAGAAGGGTATATCCTGGACTCAACTGCAACTTGTCCAGCTTGTTAAGATACTACTGAATGGCATCCCTGTCTTCCATTATACCATCACTTTTCTTAATTTCATGATCTTGCTGAGTTGCTCTCTGTCTCATCTGCAAAGGCATTCATGAAGATACTCAACAGTAGCAGTCCCACAACTGACCCCTGAAGAAAACTGCTAGCAACTGCTCACTAACTGGATTTCCTGATGATGATCATTGTTCTGGGAGCCCAGTGCCCCTGTCAGTTTTCCACTTACCTTGCAGTCCATACATCCCAGTTTACACCTCTCTGAATTTACAGTCATCTCATCATTGTGTCATTGCTTCTCCATCTCTCTGTTCACCTGTCATCTCTTCTTCTGTATTTAGATAAGCTTTCTGCAGAAAGCTTTCTGTTCCATGTTTGTGCAATGCTTACCACAGTGATACACTAGCATGAAGTACAGCTCTTGAGGACTAGAACACACACAAAATTATAACAAAATTGTTGAGGTTGTGCTTTTTTGCAGTACTGGAAATGGAGGTTTGAGGTCATAGAAACTAGAGCAGCAACAGTTGGTTCAGCTTATATCCAGACTTTTGAAGCATTAGTAGTTATCAGATACTCAACCTGTCTGTTGTAAAGATCCTTGGCATCCTAGGAAGTCAGGAGATGGCTCTAAATGACTCAGGACGTCTTTACCTCTGGAATTGTAGAGTTTTCTGTTATGATTCCATATGTGCATCTGATAAGCCTTAGCACATGTCTTTGTACCTGTCAATCTCAAGGCTTGACACTGAGTTGTACCAGAAGGAAGCTTGTTCATGGACTTTTTTCAGTCCAGTGAGGGAAAATCCCTGAAAGGCTGAGTAGTTGCTTACTTAGCTACTGGCAGCCAGCAACAGGCATGTGAGACCTCTGGATAGCATTGAAAAAAGAAGTCATCCCAGGAGTTCCTTGGCTAGATCAGATGATGCTTATCTCATGCTCCAGGTCCAACATGCAGTTTGGGACAACATCCTTTGCTTAGTCAAATCCAAACAAAGTCTGTGATATTTCCCTGTCATTCTGCAGTAGCCAAAGCCTGAATCCTCTTTATGTCCTGCCAAACTAGCAGCACTAAAGGTACATCTATATAACTTAAATACTGCCAGGGCACACTCTCTGGCCTTGAGATAACTGGCACACTCTGGTCATACCCATTTTATTAAATTCTCTTACCTCCACAGCAAGGTGGTTGCATCACCTTGCCTCTAGAAAATAGATACCAATGTCACAGATACCTATGTCCTGAGTCAAGAGAAGTAAACACAGTATATATATATATGTATATGTACATATGATATAGGTATAAAACCACCAAAATCGAGACTCAAGGCTTTGACTGCACTCAGCATTGCTGATGATGCAGCTGACTTCAGCAGGGACCATTAACTTCATGCTGAGCACTTCTGCCTCAAATAAAACAGTTCAATACAACTATTTTGGGAGAAAATGCAAACGTAGGACTAAGGCACTTTGAAAGTCTATTCAAGGCTTCATCTCCCTTCCTGTGAGAAAGAACAAATCAGATCACTATTTGATGATACTGCTTTTCTACTTAGCAAGAACTATTAGGATAAAAATCTTCTAAAATATATAAAGAACATGAAAAGCAGAAAATACCATCAATATACCTGTTACCAGTTGTTGTTATTATTTTATTATATAGGTATTAATTATGGATTTTTTCCCCAGGAAATGAAATTTAGAAGCACAGTTATAACAGGCAAGATGCAAATTCTCTGATTCATTCAGAAAGTTTGAGGGAAACAAAGTGTAAGACAACACCTATTAAGTGCTATATCAAACAACTCCTGAAACTTAAGTGATATTACAGACAACTACATAAAATTCATTGCTTATCTTCAAAAAGAGAATGGAAAAAGAAGACTTTGACACTTGTGTATCAGTTGGCTCAGCATCAATTCCCATGACAACTCGTAGAATCTTAAATATTTGTTTCACCATTAAAATGAAGCCTAAAGAGATTTCTATCTCATTTTGTAAAATCACAGAAAGTTCTAAATAAAATCTGAGATGAACCTGCAAGAATAAATCAAACCAAACCAATTAAATATCCATTTAGATTAGGCTAAAAATCTATGTCATATTTAGATTTTTATGAAGATTTTGACATTGTTTTATACAAGCTTCTAGTGAACAACGTAAAGAACCTTGATGTAGATAGGACTACAGTGAAATGTTCCTGTTCATACTCCCAAAGCGGATAGTAATAGTCATATTCAAGTGGAAAAATATACCCAGCAGTTTTCCTGATGTATCTTATGTGGCTCTGTATGATATACTCATTAATGACCTGAATCATGAAACAGGCTTGCAATTGCTAGAAAATTTGCAGTTGATCCTGGTTTGAGTTTTGGAGTGAATAGATGACCAGCTTGCTAACTGTCATTAAGTCTTTCCTCTCCTTGACTGTAATTCAACCCAGATGATTACGGCAAGGAAAGCAAAAAAATAAAATAAAATAAAATAAAATAAAATAAAATAAAATATTTTAAATGAAAAAAATATTTTAAATAGAATATGCAATGCTACTCAAACACAGGGTTCTGGGCTTATACTGCAAAGTTTTTGTACTGTCCATTCATTATATCCCGAATAAACACAACTGGCTTTCTAGGCTGTAATAGTTTTCCCAAAAATAGAGATTCCCAAAGCACTCTTCAAACATAGCTAACCAATTTTCCAAGCACTTCATACATTTATAAAACTGAAGGGAACCATTTTAATCATGTACCCTTATCTCCAGCCTAATACATGAAGTATATGAATACAGGAAAACAGGTTCAAGACATCCTAAATTTTTAAAAGAGAGCAATAATTATCTGGGATTGATGTATTCATCTTCCTCTCAGGCCACCACCCTAGAATCTTCTTCTGCCATTTCCAATTTACTGAGCTGGGCATGGATTTAAGCCATTGCTGACCCTGGAAGAAAACCACAGCTACGCTACAGACTGGTTTAGATTTAGGCCCATGAGTACAGGCTCCAACTTGAAATGCAGAGGTCAAACTGCAGTAACCAGAAATAATCTTCTGAGCTTAAAAATGGCAAGGATCCAAAGATCCAGCTTTCTCCTTGGTTTGATAAATGCTGGCCAGAAGTAAATCCTAAAGGGTTTTTGTGTTTTTTGTATATATGGAGGCATGCAACATATGCAGTGCAGGACATATCTAGCAAAAGCAAGCCCTCCCTGGCACAGAGGACCTGAGCTGCCAAGTTGGGGCATCTTTGAAGACACGGAGATGGGAGCTAGTGCAATGTAGTGGTTATGGGCAGATTCAGGAGGTACCAGGGACCTGTTACTCTGCCGCAAGAGTAGTTATCACGCCATACAACTTTGCATGTGCTGGGGAGAGGTCCAATGGCTTTCAGGTCTCACTCCTATATGTGTTCTCATAATCACAATTGAGAAGATAACACAGATATAGCCAGAGTGTTATATGTTTTGGGCAGGTTTTGAGTAATGACAGTGAGGAGCGATATTTTTGGGACATCTGTAAAAAGGGTAAAACACTTCCTGATGAATCCTGGTAAAGGACAGTCTACAGGAAAAGAAATTCCCATTTCCCTCCATTCCTTGTCATTCCTACTACCTTCCCCACATTTTTCCCCCTGCTTAAAGTGCTCATTGCAAGCAGGCAGGACCTCAGATTTATGTCTCACCTGAGCTGTGGCTCTTCCGAGCACAATAATGCTCAGTTAACACAATACCATAACACTAGATCAGGTATCATCTGAGGAGGAAAACCTGCCACCTCTGGAGGCACAAATATAACTTCCTCAGCACCTGAGTGTTCTTGCAGAGCTTGCTCTTACTAATTTGGGTTTTGATATATTACAGCCGTTTAACAGTGGCAGAGGGGGGGCAGTGGTTGTTAGATGAAAATAAGAAACCTTAGCTGAACAGAGATACAGCTTCAGAATGTCTATCGAGAGTAGCGTGTCACACAAGACTCAGAAAACTCAAAAGCCTGCTGGGATTTGTTTTCCTTACTGTGTAAATGATGTGACATGGAAGGAGAGGCCTGCTGGAAGTCTAAGCAGGGGATTCAAACTTCAAGTCAAGGTGACAGCATGAAAAAACAAACCAAGGTATGAGAAACCTCCTCTGTTTTCAACTTCAGGTTTGAAGATCACTTGGCTCTCTCCAGTGACTATTATCACCTCTGACACAAATTGGTTTGGTTTTCTTGCTTCCTGTGACGCTCGATATGCAAAGCCCATGTGAGACACCATATCCCAAAGCACACAGGCAAGCTCTGCTCCATGTTATTCTTACCTCTCTCAAATCCCCTTGCTATGTGTCCCTGTGCACTGCAGAACAGCAAATCCACTGCAGTAACACCAGAGTACCTTTTGGGAAGACACTGATTTCCCCCCCATAACTCTTTCCATTCCATACTCCACCAAGGAAGGGAAAAATGAAGGAAAATATAAAAATCAGTCAGCCTTGCTGTGGATACACACTTGGAACTCTCATAGGCTTAAGTGTGTACAGATCTGAAGTCATAATAAGACCCTTCAGTTGTGAGATGAGCTTGAACTGTGGAGCTTTAATCCGAAGTCACGCTTGGGTGCGAACTCTCAAATTTTGCAAATCTAAGACTTTTGTTTTGGCTTATTTCACAGCTAGAAGGTTGCTACAAGGTTTCCAGAGTATGGAGGTGTATGAGGCAAGGAGCTCCTTACTTCTGTAGTGGTGATGTGGGAGGAGGAAGGAAGAGCCTTGTTTTTGGATGTCTCTGTACTTCACATCTTATCTGTGACCAGAAGCAGAAATATTGTTTCACACTGCAAAAACATTCTTCCTGTTTAATTCCATCTCTAAGTGGGACGTAGCATGCCCCCAGAACACAGATTAAAACTTGACCAAACATCCTCAACCCCCAAAAGGCTTTCAGGTTCAGTTCAAGGCTTTGACAAAGACTTTGGGTCATTTCTGATTTTATCAAACTCTATTTGCCCAGCCCTAATTGCAACAGCACATCTGGAAGTGCTACAGTTAAGGCCCTGCCAGCACTTTCATTATAAAACCTCCTCTTTTCAGGGTTTTGCAACTTTTCCTGAAAAAAAAAAAATTGAAAAAGGAATCAACAGCAAAAAGGCTGAAACTTGATATAAGAAGTTCTCAGCTAGGGAGCAATATTTTGTGTGTGTTGTAATATTTCAAGCAGTCTAATCAAACCATTTTGAGAATGAGAAAAGAATTTGGAGAAAAGGGTGAGAAGGCAGAAAAGCTTTTTATTGAGTTTGCTTTTTTCTTAATTTGAAGCCCATAGGCAAAAAATACTGCAGCTATAAACCATTTCTCAACTCTGACCTGTGGCTTGACTTGGATTAAAGGCTTTGGATGACTCTTTCAAAGGAAGGCAAGGACAGCAAAGAAAAAGAACATTTGCCCACACCACCTGCTTGGAAATGGCTCTGAGGAGTAGGAATCTTCAGTGTATTCCTATCCTTTGGTGCAAGGTAATGAGAGATGTTTGCTTGCTTGGAAGTGCTACTTGACAGAGGAACACCTAGAGTAAGATCTCTCCAGGTATTCATTGAAGGAAAGATGTTCCTTCCTGGGTTTTGCTCCAAAGACCCTGGCTGAGTGTATATCTCAGTTCCTCACATAAAAGCAGAGCAAGACCTGGTTACGATCAACACTGAGTGTAACCACTGAGGTTGATAAATACTGAGGTTGATAAATACAAACATCTATAAGTAGGTCTCCAAGGTCACATTATAGGTCATGGAGATCTATTTCACAGTGTGAAGTGACTTGGCTAGCCAAGAGAAACACAAGGGGCTGCTAAACAGGACATTGGTCCTGCTGGATACTTTAGGATGGCACTGCTGAGATACTTTAGGAAACCTTAGGTGGCACTAGGCATCTGAATCTCATAATACATATGTTTACTATGAGCTGTAGCACACTTACTGGACTCCGCTGCTTACATTGACTACATCAACCTTGTGTCCTCTAATTATAGTGGGAACATTTACACCCGTATGTAGATATCTAGAAGCTTACAGAGTCTCCACCCAGCATGCTGCATCAGTATAGCCATAGTCAAAGAGCAGTTTTCATCACTTGGTCCCAAAAAAACCAGTAGAAAAGAGCACAGTATTTTGCCTGTAGCCACTACCTAGCCACAGCCCGAGTGTTAGAAATACTTGAAAATGCTATTACTGCAGCTGACCCTTGAAACATATATATCAGGTTCAGCTCCAACAGAAACATGTGAACATGTATCTGCATTGTACCAAACTATAGGGCAGATTCTAACCCAGATGGCCGAAGGTAAATTGTATAAGATGCTATCTGCAAGTGACCCTCTCTCTTAACTACCAAGACAGTCCATCTGACTAGTAAAAATCCCAGCTAAATACACTGTCTACTCCACCTCTTCATGATTGGACAGGGCCACATTGACTGTAATAGAAGCTTGGATACATATGAGCAGTAAATTTGGGTGTCTTAATCTGGAGTTTATTAGTCTTTTTGTGGAGATGACTTCCAATCCCCATCCACAATATGCAGCAGCTTATGCAGCATAGCTTCAACCTCTTTCGCTGTGAGCTAAACTGTGTTGCATTATAACACATTTGCAACAAATACAGTCACCTCTGGCAGCTCATCTGGCACGTGGTAGCTTGCAAAAGCATGGTAACTTGTTTGTGTCCCTGAGCCATAACTTTTAAACAGTTCAGATGCAAACATGCAATTTGCACTCCAGCCAAATCAAAGACAAAGACACTCAAATCCTAATGTAGATTGATGAGAACTTGATGGAAGAGGATGATTTTTATTACATTTTTTTATAAGCCTGTCTCTCATCCAGATGGAGCTGAAAGCACTGTGGAAGCATACTGGGAATTGTTTTCATTACCCAAACCAGCCTGACTAAAGTCACAAAGTTTTTGACATGTCATCACTAGGCTGAACCAGATTGGGAACTACAGGATGGGTGACTACAACTGCACAGGTGCAAAACGAGTCATTTCTGGAATAGTGGTCACACTTCAAGTCACCTGTGATAAAGAAAGGTGAACGGGAAATAGGATGGTGCAGGGAATAGGACTGGGATCATCTAAGGAATGTGGAACTTCATACACAAGAGGAGAGTTTTAAGTATGAGAACAGAAGCTGAAAGATGATACGGCTATTTAAACTACAGGATGATTTTGGCATAAGGACAAATGGGTATTAACTGGCCATGAATAAATTTCAGATGGACATTAGAAGATAGTTTCAAACTGTCAGAAGAGTGAGGTTTTGAAGCAGCCTTCCCACAGGAGTATTTATGGCAAGAAACTTTACCACTTTTATGAAGGAGCACACTAAATTTACGAACAGATTATGTTGCATGGGAGGCTGGAGTAGCATGTGGCTGGATTTGATGATCCACAAGACTCCTTTTAGGCTATTTCAGAGAAAATTTTAGAATTTAATTTTCAAATGGTCTTTACACTTTCTCTGGGTAATGCTGAGGGTAGAAATACTCTCATTTTGCAGCTAAGTGTTCTTTTATGCTATTTCCACCTTGAACAACTAAAGGAAGTGGGAAAACCACAGAAAAAAGCTGATTTTGTGGCATTACAGACACTAAAATGAAGAGATAAGGTAAAATGTGCCTCCATGAACTGCTTAACATCCTTTGCAAGATTTTAGTATTGTAAACTCAGGAGTACCTATGCTCTTTTTGTCTTGCTAGAACGTGACCAATGTGTGCCAGACTCACATGCTATACATAGAGAATGAGCAATGAGCACAAGAATCAATGACAATTCAAAGCATGTCAATGGTATGCAAAGCAGCACAAATGTCTGGAACAAAACCCAAAATAACTAGTCCCAGAAATGAAGAGATTATCGCTGTATTAGCCCAGGGTTGAGCCCAGAACAGCTGGCTAGCTGAGAGGCAAAGCTAGTCACTCCAGAATGAAATCCAGGCCACTGAAATCCAACCTTTATCAAAGACAGCAAACCAGTCCATATATTTTCCTGGACTTCTCATTACACAAATCCATAAGGTCGTTAAATCACCTTTATTTAATCAGATTTTTTTTTTCTGGACTATTAAAGGTATCAGTCAAACTCTGCTATGATCAAAGTTGTAGCCTTTCCTAAGCTTATACAACTTTAATTCCAGCTAAGTCTCATAGAGAGGGCTTCGAAGGCAAAGGTAGTGAGAACAATGATGTAGCAATATTTGCCTTCCTCCTAACAGTCTAAAAGATATAGAAACTGGAAGATGTTGCCTCCTGGGAAAGTGAACTCACATTTTTCACAACGTTTTGACCAGGACACCAGAAACCATTTTTTTTCTGGTCAAAGGTGGAGCAGGAGACAGACCTAAAAAACAAAAAAAGGGGAGAAAAATAAAAGAAAAAAAAAGACAAAAAAAAATGACAAGAGTTTAGTGGTTACAGAACAGCAGGGGTTGGAGTAACTCTCCTGAAGACAAGCTGCAAGAGCTGGGCTTGTTCAGCCTGGAGAAGAGAAGGCTCTGGGGTGACCTAATTGTTGCCTACCAATACTTAAAGGGGTCCTACAGGAAACTGGTAGAGGGACTGTTCAGCAGGGAGTGTAATGACAGGATAAGGGGCAATGGCTTCAAGAGAGCAGGGTTAGATTAGACTTTAGGAAGAAATTCTTTACTATGAGGGTGGTGAGGCCCTGGCACAGGTTGCCCAGAGAGGCTGTGGAAGCCCCATCCCTGGAGGTGTTTAAGGTGAGGTTAAATCGGGCTTTGGGTACCCTGGTCTAGTGAGGGTGTCCCTTCCCATGGTAGGGGGGTTGAAACTAAGTGATCTTTGCGGTCCCAAAGCATTTTATGATGCTATGATTCTGTTTTGCTTCTTGTAACATAATGGTGTATTCCAGTACAGTAGTCTAGGTCCAAGGGGGAATGGGAGATAGCACTACACTTAGCCTTGTCATTGGGATTCAGGAAGCCTTGAGCACAATGGGGAGCCAAACATCCTCGAGGCTCTGTAGAGGGTAGGACCAAGGTCTTGAGGGGGACCGTCAGACCTGATGTCATTATATAAAATCTGGTCACATGGCTCCCCTTTATTTGTAGTGAAAACATGGTGATTGGACCCCACAGAGATGTCATCACCTACAGTTTACTTCCACTTCTTTACACTCTCAGAGGAAGAGATACTCATTTAAGGAAAATTTTTAGAAATAATTATCTCTCTTCATTAGTTACACAGTGATTACAGATGGTTATTTTATGTACATCTCTTGGAGGCAGGTGCTTGATCTTCTCATCAGGCACTACACAGATTATGCTGACTCAATTTTGGGCTCTGTACCAGCAAGTTCCTACAGGATACTTGATCTGAGCTATTGTCTCTATATAACTAAGTAGCTCTTTCTCCACAACTAAGCAGCTAGCTGCTGCCCATGGTGGAAACAGACCCTCATGAGTCACTATGAAAAAAACCAGCTTTCATGCTGAGACCTCAACTCAAAGCAACAGACTGTCCCAGGCCTGAGCAACAAGAATGTTTGTACATGCTAGAAATATAAAGGAAAGGGCTACTGGCTAATTTAAAAGCTTGTCTATACAAAATAGAGTAGAAAAGATCAATGATTTGGCCTCTGATTTCTCCTAGTTTTAGCCTGTTAGCTTTGCTACCTGAGCATTATTCAGGAACAGGATCCAGGGAGCAGCATACTCAAACTAAGTTGCTCCATAAACAAATCTTTCCTCTTAATCAGTTAGCTTTGCCATTTTGGTCTACTTTTGATCACTGTGTAAGACTTCTATTTATGATGTGCACTACCGTTCAACACACATAGTTATATCCACTGACAAAGTGCTAAGGACCTTCATGAAATGCAATGTACTTACAACTCATCACGTCACTTCTCATCTGCCCTCCATTTTACCTCCAAAAATTCCACCAGGTTTGTCAGATGTGGTTTTCTGTTCCAGAAACTATCCCAATTCCTTTATATCAGCTCGTATTCTTCCAGATGTTTTGTGATCTCATCTTCTACTAATGTCTCCAAGACCTTGCCTACTGTCAAAATCAAATTTTATTACAAACTTGTAACTCCCCGATTTCACTTTAGTCCTCTTCGTATGGAATGGGTTTGCATTTGCATTGTTTTGGTCCCTTAGTACTCCTTCCTGTTACAATAAGCTAGTAAGAATCCTTTAGTTGACCAGTATCCTCTTCCATCATCTCATTCATGAGATTCATGTGTGACCAGCTGAGCTCTACAGCTGTCTCCTCTTTCCTGTGACTTTTTAAAAAATGATTGATCTTTAAATTGCTTTGGCTTTCAGAATCTTTTGTTTTAATTTCTGGCACTCTATTTGGTTTCTTCCTGGAGACCTACTTGTCACTGATGGTTGAGGCCTAAGGCTGAAGTAATGATGATACATTAGCTAAGACAATCCACAGACTGATCATTGTTTGTAGAGCTTTTTATGTCCAGACAAGACTGGTAGTGATAAAAGATAATGAACATCAGGTGTCTTCTTACCGCTTTACATGCCAGTGAAAAACTGTTCAACTTAGTAAAATTTCTTTCTGGAGTATCAGATCTGGCAAATTGGTCAGAAGTTCATTGTTCATGGTGTGATGGAGGAATACATTCAAATGGATGAGATGGTCACAACTAATGGGTACAGTTGGTGAAAATCAGCTAATTTGACCACCATGAATGTGTCCTGACCTTCAAGGAAACAAGAGTGTTGTGACATTCCCTCACTTCATCCCAGAGCTGAGAAGCCTTGGGCCAGTCCTGTGGCTAGAGGAGTGATTTGAGTCCAGGCATCTTGCAGTCCCCTAGGATCCCCAAAAGACGCCACTTTGGAAACATCTTGCAGAAAATAGTAATAACTAAACTCATTGGGACTACATAATTGCCTCAAAACCTCCTAGAATTCAACAAATTGTAAGGCACGTCTGTAATACTTCCTGTCAAATTTTATGGACAAGGTATAATTCCATTTTAAGGTTATGTGCACCATTAAGATGCATAGCTGTAGATACATAAAATGTATACATGCATTTTTTTCCATAGAGAAGTAATACCTCATTTTAAAGCTGAAAGTTGACAATCTAGTTGCTGGGAGCTGGCCAGACAGAGGTCTCACACAAAGCTCTTGTTTGCTTTATCCCTTTTTGTTGACTAACTGTGGGGTTTAGTTCTTCACAGTCTCAGTTTAATGTCTTTCATGTGATTCCAAAGAAGTGTAAGCTAAAGGTGGGGCATTGATTTACAATGAGAAAGCATAAATAGAGTATCTAAATACTACAAGCATTTACTTCATAAAACCTGAATTCCTCCCTCCAAGCCTTTTGTGACACATGGGTGGTTATCACTGTCTTTGTCATTGCTTTGTTCTCTCAGAAGAGGAGGCATTGGGTTCATCTGGAGCCTGATAAGGCAGATTCAAGTCTATTTGGGCACTGACTTGAACAATTCACTTGGACTGAGATTCCCCTGCAGAAGGGGATCTATGGATCGCAGGTCTTAGGTATGTAGGACTATTCTCAATTCATTGGTGCTCTGTTTGGTAGGAAATTTCCACAAGGACTTGCACAAAAGTTGGGGTTTTTTGTGTTTATATTCCTGTTCACCCAACCAGCATGAAGTTCCGAATATAGCTTTCAGCTTTCTAAGATACCTTTAATTCTCTCAGCTTCATATTACACCTGAAAAATGGGGATAATGGCCTTCTTTATAGGTGTGATTTAAATAAATAATTTTTAAAAAAATGCACTGGGGGCCGTAAGCTGCCACTTATGATAATGGGGGATGATGGCAATTCAGTACCAACAGACATAAATAACCAGCAGATGAGAGACCCCGCAGACTTTAAGATTTTAGTAAATTATGTTGACAGTTTAGATTATTCTACCACTCAAATCAGTGTCAAAGCCTCCTTGGTTGCCAGTAGGATAAGAATTGTGTTACAGATAAGTGTCTTTGAATAAGAGCCCCATATATCTCCCAGCATTAGACATTTTTAGCACGTAAGTTATACAGAGAGCTGAAACTAGTGATAACTTCCTTTCTTGCTGAGTTTGTGCAAACATTTCCTGAAGCTTTCAATTTTACCACAATAGAAGCCTTTTAAAGTTTAAATAGGGATAACTTGAATTATTAGAATCCATCTCCTAGCCCAACCACAAGCATGTCTAAAGCAGCTCTTGCTGATAACACACTGCACAAGCTACATTTTCCTCACACATATCCACAAAATAAGTTGCTACTCATGATTACCACCAAGTAGGAAATCACTGGGTTGCTGGGGCTATTGCCCCTAAACAAACTTGCAGTTTCTTTCCTGCATTTTTTTTGCCACTCAATTCATCAGTGAAACCACAGGTCAGACAGTTAGCACATATTGATGACACTCTGCTGAAGTCAGTGTGTCTCTGTGGTAACTAACAGCAGGAGGCTAGCAAACGAACTTCCTGTGTGATGGTTTCCTCACAACTTCTGGCATTCAAGAATGACTTTGAAAACCAACATATTGGTTTCACCCTCACCTTCAGCACTGGACCCCACAAGTACAGGAGCACAGATTATAAAACAAAGACCCTGTTTCCTTCTCTGGTTATCTGGTTCCAGTGCTCTGTCACCCTCATAGTAAAAAATTTTTCCTCATCTTGAGATGGAACTTCCTATGTTCCAGTTTATATCCACCGCCCCTCATCCTATCACTCAGCCCTGGTGAAGAGACTGGCCCCCTCTTCTCCACACCCACCCTTCAGGTATTTATATACATTAATCAGATCTCTCAGTCTTCTCTTCTCCAGGTTGAACAGACCTGCGTCCCTCACCCTTTCCTTATAAGAGGGAGTCTCCATTCCCTTAATCAGGCTCATAGCCCTTTGTTGGACTCTCTCCAATATTTCCCTATATCTCTTGAACTGGGGAGCCCAGAACTGGACAAAATACAATCCTGCAATGCACAGCTCAGACCTTGTCAGTCCCACATTTTATCAGCCCCTTCCATTAACAGCGTAGTCAACAAAGCAACAGTTCTTCAACACTCACCCATCACATCTCATTATGGGTTTTATATTTGCAACTGATTCTGCAACCGTCTGCCTCCAGTGGCTTCATAATGCATAGGTGAGTGTGTGCTATGGATGGCCTTTCCATGATCAGTGACAAAGAATGAGACACTGAGCATCCACAGTGAAATACCTTTATGCTTTAGCTATACAACCTTAAAGCCAAGAAGGTCCTAACTTTACTTACTGTGTTAGCTGGCACATTCCACTAAATATTTCCTCATCTGCCAAGACTTCATTTTCTCCGTAGGTTACTTCTTGCTGTTATTTTCTTTGGAGATGACTTCTTTTGCATGTTTGCTTTGCATCACATAATTTCCTTTAAGCTTTTCTGATACATTGTGCCCATGCAGCTTTACATTTGAACGGGGAAGACTTATAAACAATTTAGGCTTACTTTTCCAGGAGATCTTAGAGGGACGTTTTCTCCTCTGGGATCAGATAGAGCTGGTAAGTGTGATTATTTAACATGTTTTACTGAGCTCAGGTCTTGCTGTGGCAATTAGGTCACCACGCTAAACCCTTTGTGGTCATACACAAAGGGTAGCTAAACCACACTGTGCTAAACTAGCCCATTTCAGCCAGATCAAGTCTCATTAAACAATTAATTTCTGCTCTTGGGAATTCTTAATTAGTCCTTTACATCTTCTTCTAGAGCTTTGAAAGGAGTTGGGATTTTGATAAACTATTTATATTTATAAAAATGTGTTACAGAAGGCTGTGCTTTGCTGCTTGCAAACTACGTGAGTGGTCCTAACATCCAAAGTTCCTTCCATGCTTCACGAGGGCTGTGGCACTGATCTCCGGTGGTCTTAGGACATAATTCAAGTCTCAATAACTAGGTTTTCAAAGCAAATGTTCCTTTTGTAAAGTCTTGTTCTAGAATGGGAAAGCTGTCTTTCATTTCATCTAAGAAGAATAAGGTTTTCATACTTTAATATTTTGCCCTTTTTTTCCTTATTCTTCTTGAAAGAAAGGGGGAAAAAGTATTTTTTCAAGCTAATTTCTTTTTAAAAATACTTGCTTTCTTCCCCCCAAATACACCCTCTACTAATCGTGTTTATTATGAGCGGTTCCTTTCTGTCCTAAAGAACGATGGATAAATTTGCAATAAAAAGTTTCTGGAGAACTGCTACAAAAACAGTGGGGCTAACAGGAAGGACTGAAGGATTGTTTAAGTCTCAGAAAGCCACAACAACCATGATGCAAAAAACCAAGGAAAAAAGTACTTACCAGTCTAATACTTAACTTTAAGAATGGAAACACTTGAAAGTGAGGAGCTCGGGGTTTTTTTGAGAAATAGAAAGGCACAGCTAAAAGTATTAAATGACTATAGTTGCTATGGAGACTTTTAAAGATGAGATACTATGATGATATTGATCAACCAAAATTCTCCCTAAAATCTCCCATGATTTTATTCCCTTTTAGCAGGCCAGGAGTTTTTTATAAGGGAAGGAAAAAGAAGATTTTAAATATGAAAAAATAATAAAGCAGGTCAAGAAATAATTTGAGGAACCCCATACCAAAACCCTTAAAAATTACCTTGATAAAAAAATTTCAAATACTTCTCTTTGAAAACTGGCCTGTTTGAGACCCCAAAGAAGAAATCATTAATTCAAAGAAAAGCCAGTTCTTAAGCAAGATAAGACCACAGCAGAAAAGATAAATACATTATTTTTGAGAAGCAGTGAGGAGTTCTTGCAACAGAACTTTCCTCTGTTATGGATTAAGCTCAAGAACTGTGCCAAGATTAAGTGTTACTAGCAGAAATTTTAGAATAAACCAATAAAATTTAACAGTAACAAATGGCCAAGGTCAGATATCATTCACTCCCAAGTTCTGAAGAAATTCACCCACAAAGCAGCAAACCTACTAATTGTGGTATGGGACCTATCACTTATATAGGACCCTGTACTAGATGAAAAGAAGATGGCAGCTGTGAAGTCATCATTTTGGAAAAAGGGGCAGGGAACTTGAGGAGAGTACAAGGAAGTTGCTAGCATATGCAGGGGAAAAATCAAAAAGACTAAAGCCCAGTATGAGCTCAACCTGGCCACTGCGGTAAAAGACAATAAAAAAGGTTTCTACGAATATATTAACAGTAAGAGGAGGGCCAAAGAGAATCTCCCTCCTTTACTGGATCCGGTGGGGAACATGACTACTGAGGATAAGGAAAAGGCAGAGATAATCAATGCCTTCTTTACATCTGCCTTCAATAGTCAGACCAGTTATTCTCAGGAAATTCAGCTTCCTGACCTGGAAGACTGGGACAGGGAGCAGAATAAGCCCCCTATGATTGAGGTGGAAACAGTTAGAGACCTACTATTCCATCTAGACTCTCTGAAGTCTATGAGGCCAGGTGGGATCCACCTGAGGGTACTTAGGGAACAGGTGGATGTGATTGCTGAGCCTCTCTCCATCATCTATCAGTGGTTATGGACAGCTGAAGAGGTACCTGATGACTGGAGACTTCCTAATGTGACACCCATGTATAAGAAAGGTCATAAGGAAGATCCAGGGAACTACCGGCCTCTTAGCCTGACTTTGGTGCCAGGAAAGATTATGGAGCAAGTCATCCCGTGGGCAATGACAGACCAAATACGTGACAACCAGGGGATCAGGCCCAGCCAGCATGGGTTTGTGAGGGGCAAGTCCTGCCTGCCTGACCTCATCTCCTTCTATGACCAGGTGACCTGCCTGGTGGATGATGGAAAGGCTATTGACTTAGTCTACCTTAACTTCAGCAAAACCTCTGACACAGTCTCCCATGGTATTCTCCTGGAGAAGCTGGTGGCCCATGGCTCAGACAGGCACACTCTTCGCTGGGCTAAAAAACAGCTGTCTGGCTGGGCCCAGAGAGTGGTGGTGAATGGAATTAAATCCAACTGGAGACCGGTCGCAAGTGGTGATCCCCAGGGGTTGGTACTGGTAGAATAAATAAATAGTAGAATTAGTAGACAGAGATAGATCTTATATAAGGAAGACAGCACCACATTTCCTAAAAGTCAGGAGCCATAAATCTGTTAGAAACCTTTGAAGGGCTAAAAGGGGATGTAGAGTATGGGGATGTAGTTGGACTACTTTGACTTTTCAAAAACTGTCAATGAAATCCTACAGCAAAGTATTTTTGAAAAATTAACCTTTCAGAGTATAAGAACTATCTTGACAGGGATTAATGGTTGAAAGGTTGGAAACAAGCTGAGGACTGAAAAAAATAGCTGGCTTTAATAAAGTTACACAACAGAGACATGAGTTAAGACTTGTGCTGTTCTATTTATTTGCAGATCTAATAAAGAATTGAGGTGACCAAATAATGGCTAATCCAAGGTCATAATTGAAATTCGTTCATGAAGGAGAGTGACCAGATAATAAAGAGGCAAATGAAATGCAAGGCACATAAAGATTAGGCACATATAGAAAATTATAATTTGAGTTATGTCCAATAATGGATCTTAAATTAGCTTTTATCATCTAGGAATTACATGTGAGTCATCACAATTAGTTCTCTGTAAGTCTTGTCTATGCTACATCATGTTGATATCATGTCAGATAAAATAGATAGTAAAAATTCTTAGGAAAAGAAATTACAAAAAAGGAGAAGGATGATTACTCCACTGTATATGTCTCATTTCGGAAACATCTTGAATGGATTGATATAGATTGAGTTTCTTCATTTGCATTTTGGTTTTGAGGGAGATGAATGGTGATGAATTTTGCTACATTTGGAGCTCAGGAGACTGATGTCTGAGAGGCACAAAATAGCAATGCCTTCCTTTCCCATACGGACCTCCCTTACTTTGTCAAACCAAGAAATGTACTGGATTAGGTGGCACTCCTTTGCCATTCTGCCTGGGCACTCTGGTATGAAGGCAGTCATTATTATTATTTTGTGGGGAAGGAATTTTGTCAGTTGGTTAAAACAAGCAGCCATCTGAATCTTGTCCCTTGTTTTGTCACTCCCTTAGCATCAGATTTTGTTTGAATTTCTCTGTGCCTTAGTTTCAGAGTATAAAATGAAGAGAATTTTTTTCCCCTTTTCCATGGGGCTCCTGGGATACTTAGCTAATTGTTTTTTGCAAAGCTGTTGGAAACTTGAATATTGAAAGTGAAAAGAATTAGAAGTCATTAATATTAGCTAATGCTGCCCTTGCCCCACATAACAATTTACCATTGGAAAGTCAAGTCTTCATAAAAGAGAAACCCTTCTTTGTACTTGGTGGGGATGGATTATGATCATTCTAGGACTCTAGTTATGTTTGTTGGCATAAACTTAGAGAAGTTTCAAACAGCCAAAGTAAAAATAAATCTTATTATTGTACATTTATACTAAGCAGGGTTCACAGTTTCCTCTTTATTTTTTCTAGATTGCTATTTTGATTTTTTCCCCCCTGAAAAACAAATACTGGAATATAATGTTATTTTAACTTTGAAATTTATGGTCTTCCTGACAACAGGTAGTCACAGTTGCATTCTTGCAAAAGAAAACAAAATTAAAAATATAGACACAGGAAATAAAATTAATTTTAAAATATATGAAAACATTTATTCTGTGCATCAGCCCAAGTGAACAGACAAGTCTCTGACTGATACCCACCACAGACTGCAGTTTCTTGAATTGATTGATTAATAGGACAGAAATGAGGAGGTGTGAATTTATTTTGGACTTCAACGGGATTGAAAAAGGTTTGGCACAGTTCATCTGGGCTTAATCTGCATTTTAAAGTCTATGAGCAGTGACCACCTACTGGCACCCTTCAATGTGTTAGGTCCCATAGAAAGGAAACATTTTGCACTAGACTTCATTTCAGCTAATGTTCCTGGATTTATAAAGGTACTAAAAAGGCAACAGCAATCTGATTTCAAACTAACAAAATACCCCTTTTCCCCTAGCGGGATCGAAACTGAACAGAAGAGTCAAGGAAGGAGGAAGAGGAGGAGGGTAGGTGGGATCGGAGAAACAATTTCTCATTGTTTGGAGGTAGATTGTTCATGAGGGCGACGTTACCCTTAAAATAAAATTAAATTCCTTTGGGGTGTTTTCACCATTAAGCGTCGAGATTTTCATTTAACTGTGTGAAAGGTAGTAAAGAAGCAATAAATAACAGTTCAAATGGGAAAAAGCTGTAGGGGAGAGGAAAAAAAAAAGCTGAAATGCTGAGAATTTTATCTGAGCTAAAAGAAGTGGAAGCAGAAAGATCTGACTGTATTCTGCAGCAAGGATAATTAAAAACAAAGCCGTCTTTTAAGACAGAGCAAACATTCCCCACCATCTCCCTTTTCTGGCGAAGCCAGGAAACACCCTCTGAAGTAAAATAACCATAACAAGAAAAGACATCTTCTTGAAGAAATTTTGACTCATAGTTTACTGCTTTATAAGCAGTTCAATAGAAAGATGTTCCACGCCAAGGCAACAAGTCAAGAATCCACATTTTTAATGCTAGTTTAGTCTCGTATGTGATTATTTTTACAACATCTGCAATTAAAGACAGATTTTTCAGCTCCCTGATTGTGACCGGATATAAAAGGGTTTGATGTGCGTGCACGCACGCACACACACACACACACACACACACACACACACACAGACAGAGGGAAGGAAAACGCCACCTCTCCCTGTAATGGTCTTCATTAAAAACAGCTTTGCCCAACTTCTGTTTTATTTCATTTTGATGATTGAAATTTTCCTTGTCTAGCAGGAGGTGGTGGATTTTTTTCTTCCTTAGAATTTACTGGTCCAGAACCTGATAGTCCAAACTCCAGTGTTTTCAGTCATTTGGTCAGAAAAAAGGTTGCCGTATTTTCAGAGGGAGGATGGCTCTGGGGTGGAAGGAAAAATAGGAAAACTCACAAAACTCAGAAATCACTGTTAAAACTGCTGGGCATTAACACTCACACAGTTGCTGGGGAGATTAACGCAGCTCTCCGTAGCACCACAGACTCGGGGTGTTAAAACAGCTCACCCCTTTGCACCCTACTGCACCTGCTCAAGGCATGAGTTTGGCTTTCAGGCTCACTTAGCTGGCTATAAGCTTTTCCTACACTGATTTGCAAACTTTGTGTGTTTTTCTTAGCTTTCCAGCACGATTTTAAAATAAAAGTATGTCACTGACCGTGAAACTGCCTACTGTACCCTTTGGCACTTGAGTTACCAGGAGTTGCATCTGCATTTGCAAAGGGAAAAATTGCCCTTGTACAAGAAAAACAGTAAGGGGAAAAAAAAAATTCCTGGATTTATTTTGTTAATTCATTATAGTGTTTTTACAGAGATTCAGTCAGTTCCAGATAAATATGACCTTACGAGAAATTATCATTATTATTAAACTCCAGGTTGAACTTTCTGTGAATCCATCTCTTTCAAGGGAGACTCTGGAGATAGCTTTGTTTCCCTATGATCTAAAAGAGAGGGACGCATAAAAATCACATAGCATTGGAGGTAAATGTTCCTTCTGTTTCCCTTTCTGAACAAATCTGACTCTATTCAAGGGATGTGTTTATCCCCATGCTGAACTGGGGTGGACAGGAACCCAGCTCTGATCCTGTGGGAAACACCCATGGCATTTCAAGGTGATTCAAGGTGGGGTGAGATTAGGGGTGTGTGTGGGGTGCATTTAGGCTGCCACCCTGTTTGCTTGCTAGGATGGGAATACCCAAGAGGTTTGGCAGTGTGTCAGGTGGGAATGAGGATTTTGGGGCTGTTGTGGGTTAGGTGGGGTGCGCACAGGCAGAAAACACACATTTTTGGGCCCCAACATCACCTGATGCCATGAAAGAGGAGCTTATCAGTCGTGTTGCACTTTTATCAGCTGGCTCAGGATCCCCTGCAGCCTTTAGCTTGCTGGGGTGGCCCAAACCTCAGCGTTCGACAGCCTAATTTTTGTTTATTTTTTCTTAAATAAACCCAAAACACCAGTTTTCCCCTTGTTCCTTTGATGCTGAAGCCTCAGAGCCGTGGGCAGCATGAAGCAGGAATGTCATGCTGCCCAAACCTTCTTCCTTGGGATGGGTTTGGTTTTATAACTTGCTAAGCAACGGTCCCGGCAGGGAGGTGGGAGCCTCCGTGTTGGAGCCGTGCACATTTGTGTGTGTGTGCATGCACGTACGCTGGGAAGTGCTGGAGCTCGTAGGGCTCTCCAGGACTCTTTGGAGGGAAATACAGACCTGGAGACAAAAAAGAAGGTAGCATTCATGCCTAAGCATACAGCGGGGTAAACATATTTTCTAAATGGAAGTTTGTTATTCACATTGTAAGATGGGAGTAGCTGTTTACCCACCGCCGGTCAGATGCCGACATTGCCAGAGGGTGAACGATTCAGCAACGATCGCTTATAAATAGTGCTGACCAGAAACAGGAACAGTGGAGAGTTTTCATTCAAAAAAAAAAACCCAAACAACCAGCCCACCACTCCTGAATATTTTTTATTTTAAGAGAAGAGTTCAAACTTTACATGCTTCTGTTGATATTTCTTTTTTTCTTCTCTCTCCTCTCTACACTCCTGTATCCCTCTTCTTACTTTGTTAAATTTCATGTTTTATTTATATGTATTTTTTTAATTTTACATTTCATTTCATTTTATCTCAATATTGTATTTTCTGTTAGTAAGGACAGGAGAACATAAAATTAAAAAAAAAAAAAGAAATAATGAAAGGTAGGAAAAACCCTTGCATTTGGACATATTTTTGAAATCCCAGGCTTCCATTTTTTAATTAATACAGATTTTAAATGAAAAGACCCATTTTGTCAGAGGCAAATTCCCATTAGTAAAAAGAAAATACTTTGAGAATCTCTACTACTAATAATTTATCTGTGTTTAGGGCCCACTTGTAGATAAAAAATATAATTCTCCTTTGTCCTGGGGAGGTGAAGGAGCTCAGGGAAGCTAAAATTTACAGGGAAAAAAAGGTAGGATAATCCCCCCCCCATGCTGTGAACCTTTTCTGAACCTTTAAATTTGCCACTCCACAGGTTAGTGCTTGTTACTATTAAGAGAAAGAAAGAGAGCAAATATGTCAGGAGTCGGGAGTTTGCTCTTAGGCCAGTGTGCATGATACATCTACCATGCCTGGTGATAGAGATTTGCATCCTCCCACCAAACGCAGTCAGATCTCCCCGTCATGTAGTTCCAAGCTGAAACTAAATACTGCAAATTCCAGGTCAGGCACTCACTCTTTTTGAAAGCTAAAGTGATCGTTTCCCTGTGCCCAGTTTTGATTTCCTGAGCATAAAAGTAATGTGTGTTCTCCAAAACGTTGGCCCACACAAGCTGGGCACGTACCCACGGGTTTTGAAGGTTTCTTTTATGAATCTTGTGGAGAAATGTGGCTTCAGAAACCAGACAAAAGTCTGCGCTAAGTCAGTGGGAGCTCTGCTTGTGCAAAGTCTGCAGGACTAAAGCACATAAAAACTAGGTGATCATCTTTTTGGCTTTTTACAGGACAATAATACATAGAAATTTACAAAAACAATAGGTTTGACATGCAAGGTAATGGGAAAATCACCAGTCCCTTGAAAAGAAAGGAAAAAAACATAACACGAGTGCAGGGGATGGGAAATAGGAAGGAAATCAAAGACGATATTCTTAATTTTGAGAATGAGCAGTGGAGGAATTGTACTCTCTGATCACAGCATCTTCTCCACACATCCTCATCCTGGGCTGGGTGCTGCGAAAGAGCCCCCTCCCAATGCACAGACTTTTCTTTCTAATTTGACACAAAGTACATGGAGTGAAAGGTTATAATTTTTTTTTCTTTTTTTTTCCCCCCTAAATGAACCCCGTTGGTTCCTGCTCCACAAGGTGGCAACATCGCTTCAGAGCTCGCAGCACCCTGCAAGGCCCAGAGACAGAAACTTCACATCTTTTAGTCCAAACATGCTCTTTTGGGTCATTTAAAATTAAGGAGGTGTGGTGGTGGTGGAGGTGATGAAGCCATTGTTCTCATTTTCACCATTTTAATGTTTTCTAAACACATGATTTAAAATGATATCTCCTGTCTTTTGCACCTTTTTTACCAGGTGTACAACCTGCATGATCCCGTTTGCCCTTCCTTGTAGAGCTCAGCACAGGGAAAGGTGGGTTTAATAGCCAACAGGTTTTCACTGAGTGGATGCTCATATCTAAAATCAGAGTTGCCAAAGTAAGAAAGGGAACCAAAACTGAGCCTTGATCTTCAGGTTTGATCAGAAACCAAAATTTTACTTCGCATTTTTAACCAGAGCTTAACTTTATTTTTAAATCAGCTTTTAGAACTCTCTGCCTCACAGACTGTCCTTTCATACCTTTCTTCTCTATGTTCCAAACTTCTATTTCTTTCTCTAAACAATTATTCAGTCATTCGGCTGTCTTAAACACCACCTCTGCTTTTCACTAGCACTGACATGGCTATTCCTTCTGAGGAAGCTGAAAGGAAATAAAAAAATCCCACCTTCCTAAAACCATAGCTCTAACACTCTGCTTGGCCTGCACAGTAATAAGGGCAAAAAACTATGACAGATTGAAAAAATAAACCACTTTGGAAAAGAATATGGATGTTGTGAAGTTAATGGCAAGTGCAAGGCCCTTCTTTTCTCACTTGAGATCATGCAGGTGCTGATATTGTAAAAGGTGTGAATAATTTGACATGTGTACCAAACATCCTATTAGCCTCCCTAGATAAATGCTTCTTGGCCAAGCTGGACAACATCAGCGAGTAAAGAGCAGGAGAATTTGTCCCAGAAACCTACCAGTATGAAAGACTTGACCAGGTTGTATCTATTTGAGCTGTAAATCCAAAGGATGGTCCTGTAACATTACAGCACGGCATGTCGTCTAATTCATCAGTAGCATTATCTTCCGTGAGTTCTTTGATCTCATCGGTTACATCTGCAGTAGAGCAGTCTAAAGGGATGTCCCAAGGTCTTGTTACTCTTCTGTGGATACTCCATTCCCACAAGGCATCTTCACAGACAGCTTTGGGATATATGTAGAGCTAAGTGAATGTGTTCTGCAATCTTTGTGCAAGCCACATTTCATCCAGCTGTCCTTGCAATGATGGTATCAGGAAGACTTAGGTACAATTTTACCCCAAAATGACACAATGTCCTCTGTTAACAAAGGCAAACAGGATCAAGATGTAAGAAAAACTAAAGTTGCCTTCAGGCTGCCCATGAGGGCAATATAGTGCTTGGGTCTCCAGAGCAATGTGACAAATGTATGCATAATGCATTTGGAGCTGAAGTTTATTATGGATACAGCCATCACGTCTGAGTCCAACCCTTCCAAAACACACTGCCAGGCATGTTTCAAAGGTCTGTTGGCAATATCAAGCCTGGTGTTGGTGAAATGTGTTTCCACCTCTGTGTAGAAACATTTGCACTGGTTGGAGCAGACCCACTGCCGATACTGTCCCAAGATAAGAGCTGAGTGCAGACAGTGACTTTCATTAACCCCTCTGCAATCACCAAATCTGCTGCTCCAAAATGAACAAGGAGCGGGCGCGTTCCTTTGGCCATGTCTGTCTCTGCCTCAGTGAAGTTACTGCGCTGCTCAGTGGGTAAAGTCCATATGTTTGTTTTAGATGGGCTGCAGGCCCCAGAGATGCCTTAATAATTGACACTCAATTGATCTGTGTTTAAATGAATGACTAGAGAGGGCGACTCAGCTCTTCTTTTCTACAGCCCTGACTTCTCCAAGGAAACCTTGAGCATCGCTCTCAGTTAACAGCAGAGATTCGAGCTAGGAGTGGCAAATACAAAGCTGCTCCCATGTTAGCAGCAGAACAGGCTTTAACTTTTCCCTTTTTCCCCCCCACCCTGCCCCGTCTATTCTTTCCATTGTAACTCAGAGTGCATTTTTGAAAGATATCCCTGAAATTACTATTACTACATCGCAATATTAGATCAATGCAGTGGTAACACACTCCAGATTGTTATGGCATTCGCATCTTGATGCCTTCCATACTGTCTTGTGGAATCTGGCCTAATACCACGATTAAAATGCCTTTTCCATTTCTCTAAAGCACACTGCCTGCTGCCATTACATAAACGTCTGCCTATCTAGGGTTTTATACTGGCACCCATCACCGGGGTATTTGAAAGTCTAATGAAAAGGACCTCCGCTCATTAAAGGGAGATGAAGTTTCTTGCCAAAGCCTGGGATTAAATTAGAGTCCGTTAGGTTTCTCTTCTCACTGACATCATTATGAATCAGGAAAAACACTCCATTCAAGTGAGTTGCATTACAGCAGTGCAAAGCCAACGTGAGTTCAGAATCAACCCCTTTCATTTTAACACCAGCCTACCTCCGTTTTCTCTGGCAGCTTTATACCACTCTGCAACTCAGCTGCTGAAAATAGCAGCTCTCGATGTAATATATCTCCTCTCATGGGCAAGCACTAAGCTTCTGAGGGAGAAACCTCTCAGAAGTCACCCTCAGGTAGGATGAGAGAGGGAAAAATGTTTCCCAAAAGGATGAAAAAAAGAAGAAGAGACAGCTGAGCTCCACAGACTCAGTGTCATAGTCTCTAAAAGTGTCAGAAAGTACCTTGGATGCTGCCAAAGAGAAGAGTGGGGCTTCAGATATTGTGCGTCCTTGGGATGACTGCAGAAGCAGCAGCAGCCCATCTCTTTTTGAGAGCTGAAGCTTGAGACTTGCCCTCCTTCACAACCCTCTGAGCACTCAGAGAATCAAGACAGATGCACAGGGAAAGGCACCAGCCACACCATCAGATTTTCCAAGCCTCCTCTCTAACCAACTGTACTCAGAGTCAGCTGGGAATTGTCATCCTTCCCACATCGTGAAGGCTGGTGCAAGCAGCTAGCAGAGGAGCCTTGATTTTCCAGTGTCCCCAGGCACAGTCTCGCTGTGCCTCATTAGTCTGGGCATGGCATGGACACACTTGAAAGGGCAGTTTCTCACTGTCTTGTGGAAGAAGTGGGGTGGTTCCTACCATGTTGAGAACCAAGGATGGGTGAAGGAAGCCCTTGATGACAGCCCAACAGTTTTTAAATCCCTTTCCCATAAATGTGAAGCTACTGGCTTCAGTGGGATCCCACAACATAGTTGGTATTTAACTGTGATGTCTATGTTGGAGATCCAAGGTTTCTTGCACCATCACTGAAGAAAAATGCATAGTTTCAAGGGGCAATTTGGTGGGAAAAATGGGCTGTTCCAGAGGGATGAGACAAATCTGGGAGAAGGAGAACAAACGACTTGGGGAACCAAACTGAAATTTAAAGACCCGTCCATTAAAATGCATCTGTGTTTGTCCACAGGTGTTGAAAAAGCCCTTCCAAAGGGTCACACTATCATTCCACACAACAGCACAGCAGCGACCCTGTGCCATTTTCCATTTAATCTTGAGAAAATAATTTGATTTTTCAGGATTCGCTCTAGGATTTCTCCTGTTCACTCTTCTTGACATTATTAAGGCTGATCACATCTTTTCTTGACTAAGGGAAAATTTCTGAGAAAATTTGCAGTTTGAAGGACTTCTGTAAATCTGCAACTTATGGCAGCAGCACTGTCTTGTGAAAACTTGAATTACTGATTAAATTGCAGTCTAGTTTTCCAAGTGCTGGTTTGTGCATTTGGTAGTATTTTTCTGAGTGTAATAAGCTGGATTAGGGCATTCCTCTGCTTTATGTGTCTGTGAAGCCTGGAATGGCACAGAAAATATTTAATTTGTTTGATAGCAAACAGAAGCACTGGGGCTTACTCGTGTAGCAATGTTACTCCCAGGCTGGGCACCACTGATGAGCTTGGTTTTTGTGTTAGCATGCCTGGGGTATAGATGTTAGTACCAATCTCTCCTCTAATGCCACATGAAAAGCCATGAGATCCAGTGTGGAAAACAGGGATTTGGAAAAATATTATTGCAATGAGTCCATTTATCACTATTAGTTATAAAGGGAAATTAATACAACTGAATAAAATGAACTGATTTATTGAAACAGGTCAGTGAAGTCCATGGTCAAGCACTGCTACAGTTCTTTTGTAATTGGCAAAATGGTTAGGAGATTTTAAAAAGTGATTTCATAACCACAGTAATAATAATATAAGTGTTAGCAATAGCAATAATAGCAATTTTAACAATTCAATGGCACCTGAAATAAAGAAAGCCCATAAGAAGCAGCCAAATCATAAGTGAATTCTTACTGATAATTTGTGAGGGAAACTGCTGGCTAAAGTCTTAGTGGAATTAAATCCTGATGCTACCTTGAGTCACTATGGGATGTCAACATCTTGTCCTTAGTAATTAAGCATGTAGAAAAGAGAAGCTATTCTTGATATCACCCACAAGAGTCATGGAAGCACTTAGACACAGCTGAAAGTCAAGAGCAGCGCAAGGCTGATGTGTTGTAAATTGATCGGGCAGAGGAGGAAACTGAGGCAGTGATGAGTTACATGTTGTAGTCATAGAATCATAGAATGTGTTGGGTTGGAAGGGAGCTTTAAAGGCCATCTAGTTCAACCCTCTGCAGTAAGCAGGGACATCTTCACTAGATTGGGTTGCTCAGATCTTCGTCAAGACCTTGAATGTCTCCAGGGATATCTCTCTGGGGAACCTGTTCTAGTGTTTCACCACCCTCAGAATGAAGAACTTCTTCCTAATGTCTAATCTAAGCCTGCCCTGCTCTCATTTAAAACCATTACCCCTCGTCCTATTGCTACATGCCCTACAAACAGTCCCACTGCAAATCCACAGAGCTCAGACCTGCACATTCTCCAATACCAGCCCTTACAACACAAGCATCATTCCTCATGCGCAGCAAGATTTCCAAGTGAAAACGAGAGATCAAAAGCAAAAGACAGCCTTTCAGATATTCCATTTCATCTGTAAAGGCAAGCATAGGAAGATTGAAATGATTATTTTTTTTTCCTTTCTTGCCCATTCGATTAACATATGTTTGTCTGTGTTTCAGTATTTTACCACATATTTATATGAAATCCCTCTGCCTGTATTTTTTTCTTGGCCTTTTACAGGATTTCACTCATGCTAGACAACTCAGAGAAACTTGCCCACAGTACACCATCCTTTGCTATGCCACCCTGAACCAGTTCCTACAGCTCAGTCATTCAGTGTCCAAGCGTTCCTTGGTTGTCTCCAAGAAGAGCAGATGCTCCTACTTTAAAACACTCCCAGATAACCCCCAATCTACTCAATGAGTTCAGGAGTGTTAGAGAGCATGTGCCACAGATCAAAAATGAACCCAATCACAACCATGCCACTGCCTTTTTTCCCCTTTGGGAAGGTGGAGTGAGTCACAGCAGATGACACTCGGTTTTTCTGGTTAGCCCTCAGAATTGTGGTTGCCAGTGATAAATTCAGCCCCTGGGCAATTTACTGAGGAATTGCATCGTGTGCTATAGGCGTCCTTCCACCAGTATTTAAGTCCCAGGATCTGATGAGGTTCAGTGCAGACCATTCATATTTGGTTTCTTTTTAGTAACACTTACTGAACGTGAACGGCTTTAATAATCCCCAGCAGTCATTAAAAGCTTTTCATCTTCAAAGTGCTCTACATATGCTAATTAATGCTCACAACCATCCTGTGACGGTATTATTATCCCCATGTGGCAGCAAGGGAAATGGAAGCAATGAGGTTAAGCAATTTGCCTGAGGTCAGAAGGACCTGATGACAAAGCCACAAGCAGAACACCTCATCCTCTGCTCCACCATGCATCTCTTGCAGCACTGTCATCTGGTCCCCAAAGCCCTGCCTCTGTTTAGTCTTCCATGAGCATAGGACTCATAACAAGCAAGGGTGAAAAATCCAATTTTGCTTTGCACCCCCACAAACTCTGACTATGCCACCAAGCCACATTACTGATGCCCAGAAGCCAGCATAGACCAATTCTTGGGATAAAATTCCTGCTGCATCTCTATATGCCAGCACAAGCCCAAGGACACCAGACCTAACAGCCACAATCTCAGGCATCCTGCAACTCAAACCACCAGTAAAAAACCCAAGGCTTCATCTTTCTAACCACTCTATGGACATTTTGACTGCATCAGTTCCAATAACTGGTGCCAGGGCCCATTCCCTGAGGATAGCGTGGCTGCACCTTTGTTCCAAGTCTCAAGTCCTTAAGTCTACCAAAAAGGGTGACCATGTCCAAAATGCCTATAGGAAGCTGTCCCTGGCCTGGGCTAACTCCCTGATCATGGCTGGAAATTGTTAACCGCACTTTTGATCTGTGCCAAAGGTTTGTCAGACAATTCAAACAGTTTAATGGCACAACCAACCGAGTTGCAGCACTCAGGTCAAGGCTTGATAACATCTGATTTTCTTGTCCAGATTTAGTTTAGCCCCCATGGCCAAACTAGAGCTTGAGTCAGCAATGTGGATACCTTGTCCTCAAGAATCTTCAAAGACAAGCATCACTGACTCTCAGCTGCTTCCATGTAGAGGAAAAAATGTTTGAGAGTCATGATTTGCTCAGGATGATGCACTATGTTAGTGCCACAAACACGAGCATCACTTTGGTCCTCTAGTTCACAGAATCACAGAATCACAGAATTATTAAGGTTGGAAAAGACCTAGAAGATCATCCAGTCCAACCATTCACCTATTACTACTAGCTCCCACTAAACCATATCCCTCAATACAACATCCAGTCTTTCCTTGAACACCCCCAGGGTTGGTGACTCCACCACCTCCCTGGGCAGTGCATTCCAGTGCCTGACTACCCTTTCTGAGAAGTAGTGCTTCCTAATGTCGAGCCTGAATCTCCCCTGGCGCAGCTTGCTACCATTCCCTCTAGTTCTGTCACTGCCTACACGGGAGAAGAGGCCGACCCCCAGCTCACTACAACCTCCCTTCAGGAAGTTATAGAGAGCTATAAGGTCTCCCCTAAGCCTCCTCTTCTCCAGGCTGAACAATCCCAGCTTCCTCAGACGCTCCTCGTAAGGCCTGTGTTCCAGACCCCTCACCAGCTTAGTAGCCCTCCTCTGAACGCGTTCCAGAGCCTCAATGTCTTTCCTGTAGTGAGGGGCCCAAAACTGAACACAGTACTCGAGATGCGGCCTCACAAGTGCTGAGTACAGGGGGACAATTACCTCCCTGCTCCTACTAGTAACACTATTTTTGATGCAAGCCAGGATGCCGTTGGCCTTCTTGGCCACCCGCGCACACTGTCGGCTCATGTTCAGCCGTGCATCAATCAGTACCCCCAGGTCCATTTCCTCCACACAGTCCTCCAGCCACTCCGCCCCAAGCCTATAGCGCTGCCTGGGGTTGTTGTGGCCAAAGTGCAGGACTCGGCATTTGCTCTTGTTGAACCTCATGCCATTGGCTTCAGCCCAGCTCTCCAGCCTGTCCAGATCCCTCTGTAGGGCCTCGCTACCCCCAGGCAGATCCACACTCCCAGCCAATTTAGTGTCATCTGCAAACTTACTGAGGGTGCACTCAATGCCCTCATCTAGGTCATCAATAAAGATATTGAAGAGGACAGGCCCCAGCACCGACCCCTGGGGAACACCACTCGTGACCGGTCGCCAGCTGGATTTAACTCCATTTACTACCACTCTCTGAGCCCGGCCCTCCAGCCAGCTCCTTACCCAGCCGAGGGTGTACCCATCCAAGCCACGGGCTGCCAGCTTCTGCAGGAGAATACTGTGGGAGACAGTGTCAAAGGCTTTGCTGAAGTCTAGGTAGACCACATCAACAGCCTTTCCCTCATCCAGCAGATGGGTCACTAGATCATAGAAGGAGATCAGGTTGGTCAAACAGGACCTGCCCTTCATGAACCCATGCTGGCTAGGCCTGATCCCCCGGCCATCCCGCACATACTGCATGATCTCCCTCAAGACTATCTGTTCCATAACCTTCCCTGGAACCGAGGTCAGGCTAACAGGCCTGTAGTTCCCCGGATCCTCCTTACAACCTTTCTTGTAAATGGGAGTCACATTGGCAAGCCTCCAGTCTTCTGGGACCTCACCAGTCAGCAAGGAGGACTGATAGATAATGGAAAGCGGCTCGGCTACCACCTCTGCCAGTTCCCTCAGCACTCTCGGGTGGATCTCATCCGGCCCCATGGACTTGTGGCAGTCCAGTTGGAGTAGGAAGTCTCTGACTGTTTCTTCCAGAATCACAGGGGAGTTAGCATGCTTCCCAGCTGAGACTACCAGGTCAGAGAGAGGGGTACCCTGAGGATCTGTTTGACCTTTAAAGACAGATGTAAAGAAGGCATTCAGAACCTCCGCCTTTTCCTTATCCTCAGTGATCACATTCCCAGCCTCATCCAGTAAAGAGTGGATATTCTCCTTTGTCCTCCTCTTACTGTTAATGTACTTATAAAATAGTTTATTATTCTTTTTCACCCCAGCGGCCAGGTTAAATTCAAGCTGGGCTTTTGCCTTTCTGATTTCACCTCTACACATCCTGACAACTTCCTTGAATTCATTCTCAGTTACCCGTCCCTCCTTCCACAGGCGGTAGATTCTCTTTTTCTCACGGAGCCTCAAGAGAAACTCCCTATTCATCCACGCTGGTCTTCTTCCCCGCCGGCTCATTTTGCGGCTCAGGGGGACCGCCTGCTCCTGCGCCCTTAAGACTTCCTTCTTGAAGAGCAACCAGCTCTCTTGTACCCCTTTGTTCGCTAAGACTGAATGCCAAGGGACTCCCCCTACCAGTCTCTTGAACAAATCAAAGTCTGCCCTCTGAAAGTCCAAGGTAGCAGTTTTACTATTCCCCCTCCAAGCTCCACCATGAATTGAGAAATGTATCATTTCATGGTCACTCTATCCAAGGCAGCCCCCAACCTTCACATCTCCTACCAGACCTTCCCTGTTCACGAACAGCAGGTCTAGCGGGGCAGTTCCTCTTGTCGGCTCTCTGACCAGCTGCATCAGGAATGCATCCTCTGTGCACTCCAAAAACCTCCTAGACTGCTTCTTCTGTGCTGTGCTGTACTCCCAGCATATGTCAGGGAAGTTGAAGTCCCCCATGAGCACAAGGGCTGATGACCGTGCAGCTCGTGCCAGCTGCTTGTAGAACACCTCATCTGTCTCTTCATCCTGGTTTGGCGGTCTATAACAGACGCCCACCAGGATGTCTGCCTTGTCAGCCCTTCCTCTGATCTTTACCCATAGGGATTCAATGTTATCATCCCTAGTCACAATCTCAGTGGCAGAAAAGGATTCCCTAACATATAGAGCCACACCACCACCCCTCCTTCCTTGCCTGTCTCTCCTGAAGAGTTTGTAGCCATCCATTGCAGTGCTCCAGTCATGGGAGCAATCCCACCATGTTTCTGTTATGGCAACCAGGTCATAGTTTGCCTGCCACATTATGGCTTCCAACTCTTCTTGCTTGTTGCCCATGCTGCGTGCGTTAGTGTAGACGCACCTCAGCTGAGCCCCTTGCCTCTCTCCTAATCCCAATACCACTTCCCCAGGCCGATCTCTAGCAGACCTGGCTTTATCCCCTTCCCCCTTCCTATCTAGTTTAAAGCCCTTTCTACAAGTCCTGCCAGCTCCTGGGCAAGTATCCGTTTCCCTTTCGGAGACAGGCAATTCCCATCAGCTGTCCTCAGGCCAGGTGCCGAGTAGACCGCCCCGTGATCAAAGAATCCAAAATTTTTGTGTTTGCACCAGCCTCTCAGCCATGCATTTATAAGATTGCCTTTTCTGCTTATCTCAGTGTTTGCCCCTGCCACCAAAGGAATACTGGCAAACACAACTTGTATGCCCGCTCCATCGACTAACTTCCCCAGCCTCCTAAAATCAAAAGTTAACACCTTAGTATTTGATCAGCTTTGCCTTTCCAAAACATAAGTACCTGACCATTAACCTGTGCTCACTAGCTTGTTTCACAGCCAGACCCTTTATGGTGGGTTTAGCTGCCAAGGATTCGCTTTTAGCCCACATGATTAGGAGCTGATGAACTTCTCCTTCTATTCTTTATCCGTTCAAATAAACCCTGAGCTGTGTTTTATTTTTAAAACAAACAAAGGCAGGCTGGACTGAAACCATGGTAGGAATGGCCCTAATTCTGTTCTTGGCTGATCTGCCACTCGTAGAAGGTTGTACTATGCTTATAGGGAGAAATGACTTATTACTATTAGAATAATAAACTCCTTCCTTTTATGCTTCAAATCAAACTGCAATCTGGTCTGTGCAGAACACATTTCCCACTCCTCCTCCTCATTCTCTTCTTCCTCTACCATGGGCTTCAAACACAGAATCCAGATGCAAGCTATTTTTCCCCCAGCCGAAGGATCCGACTTCTTGGCAAGCTGTGCAAGCTGTTGTGTGGGTGGTTTAAAACTTCCCTCTGGGCTTGTCATGTGGTTAGGGCTGTCTGGGTTGCTCTGAACTTCTGGACACCATTTTCCTTTGACTCACCTTTTATTCCAGCGGAAGCCGGCACCAAGTGTGCCTAGCAAGCGGGGCTGCACAGAACTCCACTTTGGAGCCAGGACTTTTGACGGGTTTTTTCACTCACATTAAGTTCTTTGGCTGGGTTCACTAGACAATGCTGTCAGAAGGCAATCCCTGCAAATAGCTGTCTCCCTGATTTTGCTTTGAGCCACTTCCTACTCATTTTCTGAGCAGCTATTCCATGAAAATTCATGCTCTGTCATGTGTTACTAGTTAAGTCAGCAGCAAAGTCTATTCTAAGTCTATCAGGAAGCCTAATCCCAGCCATCAGGCTGCAGCACTGCCTTTCCTCTGCTGCCAGGCTGCTTTTCTTTAGATGATGGGCAAGGAGTATTTTGCTTCTGAATCTAGAAACATATGGAGATATGGTTCCAGTGTCTCCAGAGCACTACGAGTCAGATAACCATGCCAGAATTTCCTCCTTTTCTTTCTTTTCTTTCCTTTCTTTATTTTTTTTTCTTTCTTTTTTTTTTTAATTTAAATGAGGACAGTGTTTTGCATCTTCCTGGTTAAGAGAAGATACAACTCTGGTAAAGCACCACATCTGCCTGAGTCTGCAAGCAGCATGCTCCAAGCAGAGCAAACCACCCTATTCATTTCATCTGGACTCCATTTAACATTGGCAAGCCCAGAACACTGGGTAGGTCCCCATCAATATCATTTCATCAAAGACCTCTGAGTACATACCGTATGCATGGATTCCTTAGGTGCTGTCTTCCCTACTACAGTTTTACAAAGACAGGCTCTACAAGACTATCTCTCTACACACAGGGTCATGACACTTAAGTCCAACTGTTGCTGAAAGCAGAAGCAGCGATGTTTGTGTGAGTAAACTTTGCTGTTTCCCAAAGAAAAGCCACAAGATAACCTAGGAGTGCAATGATAGGATGAACAGCACTCCCCAGGGATAGTGCCCTGCACCCTGCGATGAGGATGGGAATTATGATCCAAAGCAGGGTTGCAAGTGCTGATAGGGCTACTATACACCTGACTGACTCAGCAGTGAGATTGTCACAGGCACAGGCTGTATTTAGTGAAATATCTCTTCCCTACAATGTCCTGCCTCTAGACCCTCACAAACCTCTTCAGAAGGTGTTTCCTAAGGGGAAAAGTCTTGGGTTTAAACCTTGAAATCAGAGCCACAAGTGTTATATACCACTGAGGGAGCAATATCTACCTGAGCCTACAAGGAGTGCGTTTGGATAGGGCATCCAGTCCACACATTTGAAATTCCTTAAGTAAAATCTTGACTGGTGGTCTCACAAAAGAGCTAACAGATTCACTGTAAATATGACAACAGTGAAATGTTTAATTCCTTGAAATGGATTAGTCCCTTCGTATGCAGGCAGCTAATTTTCTGAGAGAGGCTGGTGACACGCAGTACAGAAATGAATCAAATCTACCGCATCACACAAACATTGTAGCATAAGGAAACATTGTAAATACAGGCAAACAGGCCATGACAAGTTATTCCTGCAACGTGCAAGAGCAGGAAAAGTGGTTTTACTTCGGAGTATCAGAAATTGTGGAGGTCAACTCAGGACATGGAATACAGAAATGAGGAGCTTGGACGCAAGTCATGTTCAAGTGAAATAGATAACTAACCTCAAATCTTTGCCCAGGGCTACTTAACCGGTGCCAAATTCCTTTTTTTTTTGAGCTCTGAAAATGTTTTGATTAATTTTCCAGGTCTTCAGAAAATACACTGATGTCTACCCTGCCTATCCTTGAGCTTTTGGCTTCTAGAAACATGGTTCTTCCCAGGGTTTTTTTATGCAGCTCAGAAGCAAGGTGGGCTTCCAAGGAGATTTTTATTTTACTAAAGAGGCTTGCATGGTTTGGAGAACATTCAAACACTCACCTGTATATTAGGACTCCACTGCTTGATGTCTGGTGCTTGTCTACACTGATTGCACAGCTTTTTTTATAAAAGCCCAGGCCAAAGTTTTCAGAAATAGGTTGCTCAGCAGGGAACCTGGGTTTGGCTAAGTGCACAGCCATTCCCTTCATATCAGCATGACTTGATAGATTGTGAATGCTGATTTCAATAACTTGTTTTGGATTTAGAAGCTTAACTGGAGGCATTCAGGTTTGAAATCTGGCCTCAGCTCCCTCAGTACTTCCATTTCATCACCTATAAACTGGAGGATACCATTTCCCTACAGGTGTTTTATAAGGCTTAACTCGTTCATGCGTGCAAAGTGTTGAGATACTTGAATGAGCAGCACCACACCAGAACAATGTCTTATTTTGTGAGCATAACCTCCAAAACTTTTCACACCCTCTTAGGCCTTCCAATACTTCCTGCTTCCCACCAGGCTGGGACAACTCCTTTCAGGACACTTTTGTGCCTTATCCTGGCTGTAGAAACAGCAGGTGGTGAAAGGAATAAAAATGAATAGAGGTGGGAGGAAATGTTATCCAAATATAGTGGAACCTCAGAAAAAGTTTGAGCTGGGAGTGGAGAAAGACTGTGGGGTGGTTTACTTTTTTTCTTTTTTTTCTTTCTCCCCCCTCAAAGGTGTCCACCAGTTCCCACTGACAGCAGTAGCATCTCAGTCCGCATTGACCATGTCACTTTACAACATGCTTTGGAACAGATCATGCTGCAGGAAGAGTCATCAGGGACTGTCACCACATCTCAGAGCGCAGGGGACAAGGGGGTGCTGGGTTGTTGAGATGATTTTGAACCTCTGCTCCCTAACAGAGGCACTGTGGGGAAGAGGGAGGCAGTGGCTGAGGGCCTCCTGCTGCATGTCTCTCTGGCTGTTTTAAAGCTGCGTTAGCTGGTAGAGGGCTGAAACAACCAAAGGACAGATGGGGAATTTGAAAGGCACAAATGTGGTTTCGATCTGGTCTGTCCTTTCTTCTGGTCTGGCACCAAATGCTTCTGGGGCACAACAGCAGCATCCCCCTAACACCTCCCCTTGCCCAGACAATTTCTGCTCCTTCTCCCTGCTTGAACAATATATGAGTAAATCCAGAGCAGGATACAGTGAGTGAATATAAGTACTTTCCCTCACCCCCCTTCCCAGCCCTGACATAATAACAAACAGCTCTCCAAAAAGCACTTAAATTTACGAACAGTTTATAAATTCACAGACGTTGATTTATAGATGTTGGCTTGACCCAATATTAGACGCTTTGGTTTCTTTTCTGTTTTCAAAGTGCTGCTGTTATGGCTTGGGTTCTGAGTACCGTCACACACCAAAAACAGCCTCCAGGTCCTCCCCATGGGCTTTGCTTTGCCCGCAAGGATGGGCTGGAGCTGAGGCTGGGCTCCCACTCTTCAAGGGGTGGCTCTTCCCCCTGCTCAGCAGGACGGCTTCCAGCTGGTTAGAGAGCCGTGATGACAGGCTTTCTAGGCAGCTTCATTTCAGCTTCCTTGTCTGCAGGAATGGTGGCTGCAACATGGGGCGTGAGGAGGAGCCCGTGCCTCTGTGTGTGGTATTCCCTGCCTACAGACAAGTAAGAGAACTGACTTAACCAGAACATGCCCCCTTGCTCCCCCCCACTACCAAAGAAAAAAAGAAAGGGAAAAAAACCCACCAAAAGAATCCCCAAACCCTGCCTAAATCCAGCATTAATTGGCTAAAAAGAATAAAAATGAGCAAATTTGAACACCAAGAAAGTAAGAATTCCACCCTGAAAAATCACAGAGTTGATGTGTCCAGGCTTGTCATAGCCACCCAGCATAAAGAGAAAACCCCTCCTAGAGACAGTGTCAGCAGGTGACATAGGGGTTAGAGATAACTGCTTCCTACCCTGTGGAACTTCACGGTTATATCTGGATTGGAAACCCAAAATTTGTGTTAACATACAGAGCTGTGGGCTTTGATGTGAGCCCTGAGACCCTGGCTGGGGTATTGCAACATGTTGAAAGGCAACTTTGACAAATTCCTCCCACCCTGTCTACATATGCATGCATACACAAATAAAAGATATGTTATCCACCAGTTGCTTCCACTTCACAGAATCATAGAATCATAGAATGTGTAAGGTTGGAAGGGACCTTTGTAAGTCATCTAGTCCAACCCCCTTAAGTGAGCAAGGACATCTTCACTAGATCAGGTCGCTCAGAGCCCCATCAAGCCTGATCTTGAGTATCTCCAGCGATGGCCCCTCCACTATGTCTCTGGGCAACCTGTTCCAGTGATCTACCACCCTCATATTGAAGAACTTTTTCCTAATATCCAAACCAAATCTTCCCTTTTTGAGTTTAAAGACATCACCTCTCATCCTATTGCTACATGCTCTTGTGAACAGTTCTTCCCCAGCTTTCTCAAAGGCACCTTTCAGGTGCTGGAAGGCCCACTACCTGTAAGGTTCCCCCCAGAGCCTTCTCTTCAAGCTAAGCAAGCCCAGCTCTCTCAGTCTACTTGCTGTGAGAGTTTCTTACTTGCTCTTTTTCTGTCTCTGGGTAAATCACTGAAGTTTCTCGAGGTGTGAAAAAAAGAAATCATGGTTCAGCTTGCATCCCAATCTCAGAGCTACTGAACTTGTAGAGAGAATTGCCCTCTTTGAAGAGAAGGCACTGGGCTTGCAGGAAATGCTAATGATGGATAAAGAGTTTGTTAGAGCCTGGCAAAGCAAGAGTAGTCCCTCATATAAATAGGCAATTGCTAAAACAATGTTTGGTGATGGCTGTGTAGAAGGCCTCAGCCTTTCATGCCTCACACTGCTGGTGGGTCTCTCTCTAAAGCTGCGTCAGCAGCCAGCAGAAGATGACAGAGTAATGGCCCTAATAACTTCGTGGCCAGGCTTTATAGACCCTTGCCTGGGGCCTGCCACTTTACCCTGCTCCTTAAATGACTTCAAACTCACCTTGATAAACACCCTCTCATTCACCCACCAACACATACTTTGTTACCAAGAGGAAAACTTGGTGGAGTTACTTAGAGAGCTAGTGCTGTACTATTTCATATTTATCTTTGAATATGGGCTTTGTATTACTTTATTTTGATTTTTTTTTTCTCATGCAGATCTTCTACAAAAGACTTCTACTAATATTAATTTTGCTAAACATATAAAAGCCTGAAGTTTTTTATCATCAAAATAAAATTTTACTATCAAAATAAAATTAAAATTAAGAAATTAGTCTAAGTTCTGCTTTGAGGAATGTGTGTATTTTTTAGAAGTGGAAAGAAAGTGATAAGTCATCTTTCTTTTGCTTGTAATGGAACAAAAGACCAGTATAGAAGTCTTCTATATCTTAGGGATCATTTTTTCCTCAAGAAATAAATCTACTGGTGAAACTGAACATTTAAGAACACTTGATGAGTTGGTCCTGTACAGGCATGAGTTGTTTGTAACCAGTTCTACTTCTGCATAGCCCTTCTCCATTGCTAATCCAGCCCTAGCCACGTTGTAAAGACAGTCTGCAATCATGCTGCGGTTTTGTAACCATTAACGAGCTAGAGAGTAGGTACCGGCCACCCAATGCATTTTAATTTGTGATTTAATACAGGATCTGAACTCCAGGCCACAGTTTCCTCAAGAGTCAACAGGCTTGAAACCTTCACGTTCATGGGCTTTGCCAACCAGAATTTAAATCAAATATCATCCAGCCCACCTCAGGAACAGGATGATGGATCTGTGGCCAAGACAACGGACTGAGATCCAAGAGACCTGAAGGTTAAATCCAAATGTGCCAGCTCCTTCAGACTAAATTTTAGACCTGCTTGAGCCCTGAGGAAACCACCCATTGGGAAGCCCAGTCCTGCCTTAACATTTATTCAGTGTGGGGAAGATGGTGGGTTCGCTAATGGAGCAGTATCCAAATCAGTGCTCTCTGGAGATCCAGGAGACCCACAGCAAAGAGGTGCAGACACCAGTAGGCAGGGGCAGAGGGGCTAACCCCAACGCTTATTCAGGTGGTGTGCACCAGTGTGCCTTCCAAAAGGGGGTAAAAAAAAAATCCTTGTGAAAAAGTGCATATAAAATAAATTACAGCAGCCCCCATTCCTAATTGAAATAACTCAGCTCTTCTTTTCGTGTGTGCCTGTGTTTAAAGAGAAACCTGAAAGGCACAAGTTCACATTATGGACTAATAGCCTGGAAAATTTCAGTTTAAAAAACAAAGCTGGCTTTGAGTTACACAGGAGAGACCTGAAAAAAGCATCTGAAACCACTAACTTCTATTTTTTCCTGCACTTTTTACAACATAATATGGCTGAACAGATTTTATTTTATTTTATTTTATTTTAAAAACTCGCTTTAAAAAAATAATCAACACAAAAATCCTCTCTCTGGCCTTCATGTGCCAAGTTTCAGCCCAGGGCAAATTTTTTACAGCTGAATTATACACCCTGAAAAATAAGGGGCTTATAATGACAACATTGAGAGTCCCCTAACTATAGCGGTATGAATGGGGAGGGAGGTATAATAAGAATGGTCCATAGTGTGTAGCAGCAGCAATAAGTGAAGGAGCCCTTACTCAGCATGAGGAATTCTATATATCTTGGAAGGCTTTCATGAACCTAAACATTATTGCTAAGAAAGGAATAAACAGTTTGAACTGCTGTTGCCATTCATCCAGTGCTCACACACTGAGGAATACACAGAGTTGTTCTCTCAGAGCTGGAGTGAAATATTCCAGACATAACTCTTTCTTACTTCAGGGCTGGAGAGGATTTTGAGCCGCTGTTTGAAGGCAAGCTGGAGAAACACTCTTGCTCTGGGAGAATTATTATTATTATTATATTTTTTAGTAGCAGCAATGATACCTGACTTTGTGCCTACAGCTCTCAGAGTTGAGCTCGCGCTCGCTGACAGGAGCAGCGTTGGCCAAGGGCACAAAGGATCGTTATTGGCTGGGGGGTGGTATCTGTGGGTGAGGTTAGGAAAATGACTGCTTGCTTGGGGTGATTCAGTCTGGAAGGTGGACCAAATCTGGTGGCCCAGAAAAGGCAAGGAAAACAGTGCCATTTTAAAAACTGCTACTTCTAAAATCAGATATTCCAGCAATTGGAGGCAGAAGTGGGATTTAGGCAGACACAGGAACCAGGAAGCCCATGCCATCAGAGCATGGGCATCCCCTTACAAGCTGAGATCAACTGTCAAAAATTCCCCGAGAAGAAAATCCCTTCGCTGCACTGCCGTTTCCCCCTCTTCTTTTGAAATCCATCAGGTCAATCAAAGCATTAGGCTTCTGTCTTTCCATTAGTCTTTCATTTTAATTTCACAGGTATGTATGAACAGGCACACATAATCACACTTACAAACAAGTGCACCTATACATATCCAAATATAGTGTATCTCCACACTGTATTTTTACTTTGCTGCTACTTCACTTTTGCTACGTGAGGAATCATGGCAACATTAATAACAGAAATTTCCCATTTGCTGAAAGGAAAATTCAACTGAAAAATTTTTAACTACCTCAGTGACCCTGGTCCTATTTGAGCAAATGACATGACTTTAGCTCATGATTCTCATCTGAAAGGGGGCATTTAAACCAGATTGGAGGAATCATGTCTTTAAAATACACTTCCATGGCTAGTGACTTCCTAAGAGCTCAGCTCTACAAGTCTTTGTAGCCTTCCAACATTAGGTAAGAAAATGACCACTCCAAAATGCCTTAGTATGGTGCCCATACCCCAACACTGCTACAAGCTTTCCCTTCTCCCTAAGGGCCACAAGACAAAAGCCATAATTATCAGTAATTGCCAGATCAAAGGACTAAACTGGATTTCACAACATTTTCATACCAGTAAATCGTCATGGTTGCCATGTAGATTACACTTGTATCTGTTAACAGAGAAATTAGGATTACATAAATTTTTAGCATCTCTACCATACTTCTTTCATTAGTTAATGAATAGATTCTTTTTTTAATTACTTCTGCTGTAAATCTGGCCCATGAGCATAAATTGAACTTGCAAATAAGAATTTTAACAGAGAAAGTAGTTCATAGTCTTAAATTCACGCTACTCAAGTAAAACCAGTCTTTAATCTCTGGAACCCATCTTGGACAAACGTTTCTAGAGTAAGTGTCAAGTTTCTGGCAGTAAATTTGGAATAACAAACAAAAACCTCAGGTGAAGAAACTTTCTAAGTCCCAAAACTGCATGAGTTACAAAGTTAATGTTATTAAGAAGAATTCCTGAGCATGATATTTTTTCCATACCTGTGAAAGGACTGAAGTCTAATGAGTTAGCAGAAAGTTTAGACATGGAAATTAGTAAAAATTACACATGTGTATAATCCTAAAAGTTCAGGCATGGAAATTAGTAAAAATGACATATGTGAATAATCCTAAAAGTAATTTCCTTGAAAGAGCAATGAAAGTTTAGCCAAGTGTTTCATTCTTAATTTTGAGATTTAACAAGACACTGGTTATGTAAAAAACAACAAATCTCTTGAAAATTTTGGGGTTTACTTTGTGTCTTGTATCTCCTCACAAGACTGTTAAATGAAAACAAGACTGGAGGAGGAAAAAAGGAATTTTTACGCAGTATAAAAGTCTTTTCTTTTTTATTTCATATAAGCAAGTTCCTTCTTTTTTTCATACAGCAACATAGGGAGATGAGCATCTGAAATTACAGTCCACTGTAAAGTTATTTTGGTGTAAATTATCTTGCACTTATATCTGTGCAATAACCAGAAGATACAAGGCTATGCTATGCTGTAACACTGAAAGCCTAATCCTGTAAAATAATGCTGTATCACTGATCTTGAAAATAATGGGAACTTTTAGTGGTAGAAAGTTTGGGTTAAAACTAGAATTTTTAATTAAGAATATGGGGATTTCCCATATTCTTAATTATTCTTCCATGAAGTGGATGGGACACATCTGCTTTGACAAGATGTTCCAGGTTATATATAAAACAATAAACATTTTCAAAGCTTTTCAATGAGGCCAAAATATTTTACCTGAATGTCTGAAAAATCTTAGGAAGATATTTTGGAGGGGAAGGAAACATTATAAATGAAATCCTGAAAAATTCTTAGAAAGCTTTGGTGAACACTACCTTGTCCATGTAAAATTGAACATCATTGTAGAAGCTCAAGTGGAAACCACCTCCATCTTCACGAGCAGTTGGGCTGCAAAGAGGCTCCATGTCTGCAGAGTCCCTACTGCAATAATTTCTCAAAGCTGGTGCCCAGGTCAAATGGTTCTTCTTCCTCAGGCCTCCGAAAGTGATGAGCACCTTCTAACCAAACTCCAGAAAGACAGTCACCAGATCAAAGTCAGCTTTTATTCCTGCATAGAAATAGGGTGGAAAAGGGTGATTAAATACATATAAGTCAGTGTGTCAACAATTAACAGTCATTTTGCCAAAAGTTGTCCATCAGGCCTTTATGCCACAAATACTGTCAGTCTGGCTGTCCACCTCGCCATGCTTTTCACATGGCATTGAACATCCAAACACTAAAAATTAGGTCTTCTCCAAGCTGCTGCAAGCTAACCACCCAAAGGCACTGACTCTTTTTTGTGGTCTTGGCCTCATTTTCAAGCTGTCCATGTCTGCAGTAGCTCACAGGAGCTACTCAGTTTTGTCCAGCTCCTTTTCTTTACATGGGGACTTTGACTAGTCTCCTTCCTTTCCTTCACAAGAAAAGTGATTTTCCTAATGACACAGGCTAGACAGATGACAGATTGTCGGAATGCACAGCGCATGTTTTCTTTAAGTGAGCTTTTTATTTGTTATTTTAAGGTTATTTCCAGATCCCTGACGCTTATTCCAAAAACTCAGGTAACCAAGAAGGAGCTCAGAAACTGAAGTAATTTTAGACTAATCATCCACTGATCTAAATCCACAACACTAATCTCATAATTTGGCATCACAAACCTTAACCAGTCACATCTGGATAAGTTACTCCATGCTAACACCCGTATTTAGCCCTGCTGTTTTCAACCTGTTTACACTGGGAAGTAAACCAGGCTGTTTTATTTTGAGCTCACATTAGTTGAGACCTGTTTGGGTGAGGAGAAGGAGAATAATGACACTCGATGAGATAGGGCTGAAGTCACAGCTGCCCTAAAAGCACGCAACTCTATACTATTTTGTAGGACATTCTAGACTACACTTGTCTCTTACAGCCTCTTACACCCTGCAGCAAGGTGTTAAAAGACACGATCAGTATCCAACAACCTCTGTTGAGTTCTCAGGTTCAGCAGAGCTATGCGTGACAGTGTCACCAATGAGGTCCCATGCCAGAAGAAAGGAAGTTCCCTCCTTTTGATTGCACCCACCAAAGACCCTAAAAGAAGCCCTTTTATACCACCCGCTCTGTTCTTTCAACACATAATCTTGAGGGAAAACATTATTACTATTATTGTTGCCATTATAGTAGAGCAAGAAGCCTGTGCCGAGACCAGGTCCCAGTTGTACTAAGTGCTGTGCAAACAAACACGTGGCTCGTTCATGCTCTAGGCAGCACAAGAGACAAAGGCAATATTCTTAGCATGCCCATGAACTGAGGCACACTGAGATTATCCAACTTGCCCAAGGTCACACAGGAAGTAAGTGGCAGAGCTGGAAATTGAACCCAGATTTCTTGGATTGCAGGCCAGGATTTTAACCACAAGGCCATCTTTCGTCTCTCTTTTTCCTTCCCCTCCGATCTTTCTATTTTAGCACACTTTTGAAAAAAAAAATTACTCTTAAAAATCCATTCGGCAATACTTTAGGTATGCTGCGGCCTCCACAACCATATTTAGCACAATTATAGGCTAAAAGGAACTCTTGCAAATTATGTGCAAATAGATACGTCTTTATGTAAATCCAAGTTCTTGGAAAAAGAATAAATCTATGGCCAAAATAATACAAAAGTTTAAGCCAGAGAGGAATTAAGCTCCAAATTTTTTCCTCTTCGAAGGTTGGTAACTGAGGTACAAAATTCCCTGGCTAAAGAAAGGCGAATACAGACTAGATGCCTGGGGACTAGTTAGCTAGTTATGCCAGCTCTAATAAATCTTTGATTTCACCTATAGAAATGTGAAGGCAACAGACACTTGGTCATTGTTTCAGAGGATTCTATCACATATACAACTTTTTATATGCATGCATTTCCTAAACCAGTTACTGTACCATAATTGTAAGAACACTGGAAGCCAGGAAAATTTCTGGTGGTGCACAGCCCCAGAGCAGATATGGAAGCCTGAGCACAGCAGGGTAATTTTGTGTCTGGCTAGAGATGTTGTAAAAATTTAACCTTGTCGGGATGTTGTTTACTGAAATAAATATGTAGGCAGAGATCCTCTCTCCAAGGTATGTCAAATGCCTCTTTCCCCCCATACAAAAATATGTCATCTTCTTCACTGCTGTAATCTCAGGCACAGACCAGGAGACAAGTTCCTGAGCAGCTTGGCACAAGTGCAAGAAGCAGAGTCAGATTAGGTTTGTTCACCTGCAATATTGTATGTCCTCTGTTGTATGATTCTATACACAAATGTGATCTGATTCCCGTGACAAGGGCATGATCGCTCACATGAAACAAAAGGGAGCTGGGTTTTGTGCTCCTGCTGCCAATGGAAGAATGCTCTACTCATAGTGCCACACTTAATGCATGGTTATGCCTTGGCTGCAGTCCTGTCTTGGATCTGCAGCTCTAGGTACCACACCAGTTTTGGGTAGGCAGTGGTTTGCAAAGGTAAATTTAGGTCCAGAACCCTAATTTTCTTCAAGGAACTTCTTACAGATCTTTTTCATGAACTTGATCAAATAGATTTGGTTAAAATGGTGTAACAACTCTTATCCTTCCCTTCTCCAGAATTCAAAAGGGAACTTTATATAGATACATTCTCCTACATACTGTGGTAAGAGAATATGAATGCATGGGATTTTTCTATAAGAATAAAAACTAGGCATACTGTTCTGGGATGTAGGCTCTCATTTACTGTGTGGCTAGAGACCCAAACAGTAAATGCATCTGTTCACTAGTTTGGAGTCTAAGGGGCACTGCCCAGGCACATCCACACTATTCAGCTTTTTTAGTCTCTCAAACAGGACAGCCACATCCAAGGCAGGAACAGTCTCTGGCTTGTGCAAATGTCAGGAGGTGTTAGGTATCACCTACAGATGCCAGGGACTGCACCTGAGTCTCAACGCCCGAACCTCTGTCTTGAAAGTGTTAGATTTACTATCCAGAAAGGAAAATTCTCCAAGATTATATTTAAATTTGATGTCTTCTACTCAGAATCCTCAAGCTTTCAGTGCAAAAGCTGGGATACTTAGTCCAAATGCTGGCCACCCTCAGCCTCCGAGAATGATTTAATTCGTTTGTCTCAACAGAGATGGGTATGATTGGGGTGGCCCCAGGGGCAATGGGGGAAGAGGGAAATCATGATGTTAAAAGAGGTGTCTAGTAAGTAGATGACAATGATGGAGGATCCAATAGCTTGTCCCCTGCCCAGGGCGCTTCTGACAACGGACCTAGGCATATGATTTTCCTATACATTTGGAAGATGAATGAACAGAGGGTTGGTTTGGTTGGGAGCTTGTGGATATTTTTTATCAGGACCACTTGGTGGGGCCAGCACTGGTAAGAGTGAAGGATCAGCACCCACCTATGCTATAGGGTAGATACACAATTACCAGTATCTTTAACTGAGGACCATGAACCATGTTTCTGAAGGGAAAATCACAGTGCTGTCCTGCGCCTGCTGCACATGGCACCTGCAATAGGGGCCAAGTAAGTGATACCCAGTCCTCGTCACAACAGGCATCATTCAGAAATGGCACCAGTGGCTTTCACAGAGGAACCCAACCCTGCAATATGGTAGCCATTGGCAGTACTTGGCCTCTGTGTGAGCACAAGCAAAGGCTGTGGAGTTTAATTTCAGACTAATCCAGCAGCAGGCAGGAGCACCAGCAGTGCTGGCTCAGCACTTCCACCAGGACCGGTGCAACTTGCTATAACTCATTCCTTCTGGGCTCTTTTTTAAAGTGCCATCTGGGACTGTGCTGCTAAGCTGTCCTCCGAAAAACTACACTGTTAATAATAATAACAATATTCAGGTCTTACATAGCATTTTTCACCTTTAGATCTCGAAGTGATTTACTATGGAAGGCTTTGGAGGGCTTTAAGAACAGATTATACAGACATCTGTCAGGAATAAACCAGATTTCCTGACCCTGCCACAAAGCAGGGGAATAGTTCGATGCTCTTTCTAGCCCAGAATTTCTGTGAAGACCTCAGTGTATCACACAGCAACTGCTTTGAAGCCTCTGTGGCAGCCCAAGACTTTACAAATTTTAAAAGAAAAGAATCGAAGCTGCCCCCCATCCTAACACTGTAACCAGCTGTTGTGGGTGGTCTCTGTGGAAATGCACCAGTATGCTTCAGATTGGGTAATAATAAAAAGTTCTGCATAGAGAGTGTTTCCAGTGGTAGGAAATGGCAAGTTGTGTTGAAACCTTGAAGAAGGCCATAAGTAAATGGCAAAGGTAGGATTCATCCTTCAAGACGGAAATGATCAAGTAGCCCTCCATCTCTCTCCACTGACAAAGAGGAGCCAGAGCAGGTAACTAGAATAGACACTGAAGTTTTGGTATCTGATGTTAGATGAGAGACATTGCAGCCAGCCTGGAAAGAGTGAGCAGGATGGTCTCATGATTTCTATGCAGAAAGAGAGCTCCCATGAGCGCATCTCAAAGGGCTCGCTTCAAAGTCAGGCTTAAATGGCTCTGAAGCAACACTTTGCATCCTCATAAACATCAGGACAGACCAAAACTTCTGTCACAGAAATTGTTCAGGAAAAGAGTTTAGAAAATCCATGTTGGCAACGGCAGAGCAGAGAGCATGACAGCAGCAGTCAATGCCTTCATTGCTTGCAAGGATTTTGTCACAGTGACACCCTGATGGTCTTCAGATGCAACTGGAATAAAAGAACAAGATCTCAGCACACTCCAGAAAACTACACCTTCCATGTGAGGGGCAGCCAGGCTGACCTTTAGCTGCTGAGAAAGGGGTTCCCTAAATGCTTAAAAGAAAAGAGTCAGGTATCAGATTTTAAGACTTGAAGTATTCTGTTGCGGGTTTTCTTCTTATTTTGTACCCAACAACTTAACGCTTCTGCTTAATTACAGCAAAACTTGAGTCTGGTTTAAGTTTATCTAGCATCTAAAGTGGTCTCAAGTACATGACACAGTCACTTGAGCCTCCTTGGGAGCAAGAGGTCCAAGCATATCAGAGGTCCAAACCCACCTCTGGAGACTCTGCATTGCAATACATATTTTGTGGGACTCAGGGACTGGAATTTCTTCACAAACATGAGTCTGAGAAGCAAAACCAGCAAGTGCCAAGAAAAAGAGGACCCATCTTCAAGCCAGGCACGACTTCGTGTTATTTTGCAAGGGACACAGAAAAGTGAAGAAAAATGGGAACATTCTGAACTTCAGGAATAAACTCCTCATTGTCACATTTCATGGCTGGAGTTTAGTCATCAGAAATGTACTTTTTATACCTGTATTCATAGAGCAGCACCTAAAAGGCCCCAGGGAAATGCTAAGAGCAGCACAGACCTTAGCTGAGAGCCTGCTTCTTGCAGATGCTATAATTTTCAGAATCGTTTTATGAAATAGAAATATTTAAAATTATTTTTTACTTGTGAGTAGTTTTATTAACTTTTAAATTTTTCCTCAGATTTTCCATGTTTATTTTCCTTGCTCTCTCCTTAAAGGAAACATAAAACCAAGAAACATCAACCTCTTCCATTCTGCAGACCCTTCTAGTTTCAGAAAAAAATTTGATGAAAACCTTCGATGCTCAGTAAATATTTGATTTGGTGTATTTTTATCTTTTTTTTTCTCTCCAGTGCAAAAAAAATATTAATTTTTGATAAAAGCCCACCTTTTGGGGGAAATTATTTGGGTGGAAAATTTTGACCACCTGCGGAAATGAAATCTGTGAACAGCATGTAATTTAGGAGTCGGATGAAGATAAATTCAGTGGACTGATTTTTAGTTTCTCATGTTTCGGTGTGAGGCAGGGATCCAGGTTCCACCATGCCAGCACAGCCGCAGGGTTGGCCACTTATCAAAGCGGTTGCTTTTGGGGCTCTCACGAGATCAGGCTTTTTACTCATTGAGAGCTCCACATCTTTGGAGGGAGCAGGAAGGCCACAGGAACAGCCTCATTTCAGCATCGACCCCAAGGAAAACCATGAATTTTAAGAAACAACCAATGCAAAAGTAGTCCTGATTTTCCCCACAGATGCAGGAAAGCGATGTTCAGACATAGTTTACAGTTTCATACCAGTATTAAAAAAAAAAAAAAAAAGAAGAAATCCACATGAACTTGTTAACTCATCACCCTGAATAAAAAAGGGCAAACTTTCTCCATTCCATGGAGCTATTCTTGGCCACTGCAAGCTAAAAATCAGGGAGGGCAGTTTAAAGGGGGCAAATACAATTAACGTTCCCGCTTTTGCCATATTTCTGGGCCCAGGGGATAAATCAGGAAACTTTATGTCAGCAGGAATGTGAACAATAAAGGCAAAGTGGGTTGCATGTTAGAAAACCGTTTCACTCCCTTTTTATATTTTTTATTTTATTTTTTTGCCCAGCAGTATGATGTGTTAACAATTTTGTTGGTTTAACAGTTCACACTTCCAGCACATTTATCCATTGGCACATGGGGGTTTTATGCATTTAACAGTTTTCTTCATTAAAGTGGGTTCCACTGTGTCTTAAAAATTGTTTTCCTTAGACTACGTGTTTGTTATTTTATATGGTGTGACTGAAAAGCAGGCCAAAATTTTAGCCTTGGAAAATGCACACTGCAGAGAGGAGCCCGGTGCAGGCAGCAGGATTAGCCGCCCTCAAACCCCAGCACATACTCTTTTGAGAACTGCAGATTGCACTTTGAAACTTTCTTCCCTAATTGCTGGGAGATTCTTAATTTGTCCTGAGCTTGGGAAAACGAATTGCAGATGTACGTGCTGCAATCAAAACCCACGCTGCACAGGGTTTCACTCCATCGAGATGGCCTTCATCCTGTTCTGTAGCACCATCAAACCACCTGTTTCTTTACAAAAACAGTGCCAGAATTTTATTATTATTTTTTTAATTATAATTTTTTTATTTTATTTTGAAGGGAGAGCAAAGGCTGGGGAAGGGAGAGGGCGGCTGTTATTTCTACAGAAGCAGGACCGGTTCTTAGAGGCGTAAGAGATACCCAGGTGTTTTCACAGTGAGCCCTGTGCAGGGCCCTTTTGGAGCTGAACTTGATTCCTGTTTGCCAAACTACACTTTCAAGAGGTGTCAGATATCGAGAACCTGTTTCAAATGCCAAGCCAAGCAACGGAGGGGGAAAAAAAAAAACCTGAGGGAGGGAGGAGGGGAGGAAGGGGGACGTGGGGAAAAAGGAAAAGGGGAAAATGTTCCTCCTGGAAGAAAAAGGTAGTTGTTCCAAGTTGGCTGTTTCTTTTTGAAATAATTAGTTAAGCAGTGCATAAAAACAGGTAAGTCTGTTCTGCATTGCTCATAGTCTTGGCAGGCCTCGTCCTTTCCCGTGTTAGAAGAATTTCTGTGAACCACCGCCGTACAGGAGAAGGGAGGGGGAATTGTATCACTGTGACCTAAGGCAACCCAGCTTGTAAGGTTAACCATAATTTTTTAAACTAACATGACCTCTGTTAACCCCTCCACTCCAACCTTAAAAAAAAAGAAAGAAAGGAAGAAACATGTTTACAAAAACACTGGGAGGAGAAAAGAGGCGAGATGCAGAGTCTTCTTCCTTCCTCTCCTCTCCATCCCTCCATCCATCCCTTGCCAGCTCTTTTGTCCCCGTGTGTCCCCACCAGTAACTGGTGTTTACTGGGTCTTGATGCAGCATGTCTAGGGACTTTGCTTTTTCTAATGAGTCATGGAATCATAAAATTAAGCCATTCTGGGAAGCCAAAAAAACTCGGATCCATGTGTGCATTTGGGGCTTTGCAGGAATGTTCATGTCTGGATGTCTGAGTCACATGCTCTCACGGTAAACGTGATACATCCTCTTTTTAACGACAACATTTGCTTGCTTTATTTATTTTATTTCCCTCTACTCATCCGTCTCTCCTTATTCTGCAGAACGCAGGCCATTTCCTCCAGCTGGGATGCCAGGTAAACCCACCTCAGGCACCCTTTGCCCTTCCCTCTTCTATAGCTGTCTTAAATCAAGCAACCAAAGCCAATGCCAGCACGGCACTGGGCCAGCTGGAGGTGGCATGGGGCCATGGTATATGGTGTAGTCAGCTTTTGTGTCAACATTTGGATGTTGAGTTCATCTTAACCAGAATGTGCCAAGCTCAAAGGAATCTGAGTCTGCCTCAGAAAATGCATATGCAGTTTGCAGCCCACACAAAGACACTGGCTCAGGGAAGGGACTTACTTATTTCTGGGTCTCAAAATATTCCTTATGGCTTACTCCTACCTACATTAATTTCTGGTCACTCACAGACAGATATGGCATGGGGAAAAAGGATGTAGGTACAATATGTAGAGACCTGACCTCATCTCCCACAAATGCACAAGCTGCCAATACTCCCTAACTACTCTTGAATACCTACTTCTTCCATGTTCCACCAGTTCACATGGTAGGCACAAACTTCTGATTTTATATGGGACTGCAGTTAGACCAATCATAAAATGTCTTTTCTTTGAAACAGTTCCTTCCTTGCTTAAACAAGCATAAACAAACACTTCTGCTTCTATATTCATAATTATTAAGCGTGGAAAATCTACCAATTAAGAAAAATTAATGTGAAAAATAAGGAACAAGAGGCCAGATTCTCAAGTGGTATGAGCTGGCAGAGGTTCAAGACTTCATTGGAAAAATAGGCCTGAACTACCATTCTACTAATATGTAGTCCAGCCCTCCATCGAAGAATGAGCTCATGTCCAATTAATTGTTTATATACATACATATTTGCAGTCCTGTTTAGGTGCAGTGAGCATGGGAAACACCAGATCTACCACTGACCACTCACCAGTGCTGATCTCAGCGTTCTCCAAACCTGCTGTTTGGACAGCATTGATACAGCACCATGTAAAATGTCTTCTGTAGCTGTTTGTTCTCCATCTGTGTCTTGGGAATTGCCTGGGCAAGTAAGAGCTATCCTAAGCACTGCTGGGACTCTCCTAGCAGTTTAGCAGTATAACCAGTCAAACCATAGTGAAAAGGACCAGGCCTTAATACAGAAGCAGCGTATCAGGCCACAGTTAAAATATCTCAGCAGGTCCCACTGGACCACCTTGCAAGATAGTTCTAAGGATAAAGGTCCACTCTTCTCATCTGTACTTGTATGTCAACAACACTTTTCATTGGCCATGTGCTTATGATTTAATTGTCTGTATTCTGGGAGAAAAGTAAACAAAACATCGTAGACTCATTTCCTAAACTAAGCAAGGAGGAAGAGAAACTGCTGATCGAGAAGAGCAAACTTGTCTCATGCTGAGGACTCCAGCTCCTCTAAAAGGGCATCACTGGCAAATGTGTATTTGTGCAAGTGTTTCTATTCCCACCCTTCCACCAACCTGCTTTTTCCTATGCTAAAGCTGTTTGGAAAATACTGTAATTCTGACTGTTCACAAATATTTAGTGTCTCTGAGTTTGAATGAACCTCTGCTGCTTTTACATATTTGCTTTGAGTTGAAGAAAAAAACAAATGTGTAACTTTTCTCTACTTCATTTCAGTAGCTGACATCCAAGATTCACTTACAATGTTAATTTAAAGTGGTCTTCCATGATGGGGAATAGACTTCAGTCTCTTAACTGATGATAAGCCACAAGGCATCTTCGAGGCATCTATGTTAACACAAAAAAGAGTACTTCAGGACATCTATCATGCAAAAAAAAGTTTTTTCCAGACACTATTCACATTCTTATCCCACAGTTTGTAGGCTCCATCATATGGGCACATATGTTCTATCACCGAAAATTTGCATTTAATTGCTTGCACCAAGAAAAAGGCTGGGAAAGGTGAGAAAAGAACTTGCTGTCACATTCCCATTTCTGAGCCACATCCTCTACCACACTGTCTTCTGCCTTCTAACTTTCTCCTAAAATTTCTACTTAACTCACTTTCAAGCTTCTTGCTATCGTGTCTTGAGAAGGTTCTTTCAGCCAGGATGGGAAGTAGTGCATGTAAGAGATTCATTTGGTCCTAAAACCATTGCTGTAATGAAAAATACATTCTTTTTCTCCCTGGCCTTGAGCACCTTGAGATTACATCAGAGTCACTTGAAAAATGAGGAAGATCTGGGTCATCTTTCCTCATTCTCTTTTTTCTGCTTTTCTGGCTGATGAGATGGAGACCTGATGATTTACATGAAACATTCAATATGAATGAGAATATCTTGTGATTCTCATGCTTATTCCTCAGGCTCCACATTGACGAGCAAAGACTACTGTAATTAGTTCTAGACCTTGATTTGGATTGATGTCCCATGTACACGTTTTATAATTTCTTTTATTCACTACAAGGAGACATAAAATAAGATTTGGGCAACCTTAAAAATACCTGAAACCCAAATTATTCAAAACTTTAAGAGACTTACTGAAGCAGCTGGAATTATTTTAAATTCCTAATACAATTTCAATATGCCTCCTGTAGTCCCTGCAAAAGCAGGTCACAGATACCAGTAACCAGGCACCTGAAATGGTGGTCTGCTTTGGGGTAGGTTTTCTTTCACTTCGGTTTCTTCCCTCTCTTCACAGGAGCATTGTAGTCATTAAAGTATTACAATGTTAATGAAATTTTTGGATACCAGTGTGACGAATATCACAGAAACAACCGCAAGAGTGTGACATCTTCACTCTGACCCTGAAATAAATAAAATGTGATGTTATACATCAGAGGAAACCAATCTGTTATGGCAAGTAAAGCACACAGAATAATGCAGGGAAAGTTATATCCATTATAGCTTTGTTTTCTTCTATAACAACAAGCATAGATCCTTCTACTGACCCCATCACTGTACCTCACAAAACTTTTCTCCAAGTCCTGCAAGCCCTCCTTCCAGTCTCTTCGTTTTGTTGGCAGGATCCTTACCATCAAATTAAGTTGATTTACTTTAAGGCTGCATCCTAACCATGTATACTACTAGGATGGTGAATATTTAAAGCATAGTAACAATAACCTTTCAGCTCTTCCACATGTCACTGCAATGGACTCCATATGGGAGGTGCAACTGCTGGAAAAATCACGGTCATCCATTGTAGCTCTGGGATGGCTTATGGTCAGTAGAAATCTAATAAGATTCTATTGAACAGCTGAGCAGCTCCCATATGAGATTTTCAGAGAAATTTTCCAAATTTGGATGGATTTTCACCAGAACTGCCAAAACCAAACTCTGACTTCAGGGCATCCTGCTCTTTCTATTCAAAATGTTTTCTCCACAGACCTAGTTTACTACATGTTTGACAAAATATTTATTTATAATTTTTTTTTTCAAGACAGCATATCAGTGTCTTTTCCCTCTGACATTAAGAATAATCTTGGCTGAAATTTTGCAGAGCAGCTTTTTATGGAAAGAAACTACAGATGTTATATATACAGCTAAGGGCAGGGTGTTGTGTAGAGCATGTCGATCAAACTGACTTAGTTGGCCAATATTTCCGTTTGAGTTTGGTTCTGTTTACATTTCGTATTTCTGGATCATGATGCTTAATTTGAAATCTGAAATTTATCCACGAACACAAGAAAGGTTGAGGTCACGTGTCACTCTGAGACTTGAAAGATGGCCAGCAGACTTTCTGGGTGACAATGGGTACACCAGTCAATCCAAGTCTCTGTGTCCAGCTATATTAAGGAGAACATAATTTTTTTTTTTCCCCTCCTATTTCATATACGTCTTTTCTTTTGATGTTCTAATTTCTGAAGCAGAAATTGTCTCTTTCAGCGTGTTACTCTGTCAATACAGAACACTTTCTATACCATCTGAGCTCTCTGTATGTCACTGTTAAAGAACTGGGAATAATAAAAATTCCCACTGAATTAAGTGGTGGCAGGAGGAAGCAGCCCCTATGAAAACTAATAATAGTCAAGCTCTGATTCATCAGAATGGAACTTCAGTTTATGAAAAATGCGAAGGAAGGACATTGATCCCCTGCACAGGAAAGGCAATTGGCAAAACCAAACAATTTCAGCTCACATACAGCAGAAGCAGAGAAATAAATCTGCATACCCGCTAATGTGATTCCTCTGAATGAACTTGAGCCCAACAGTAGCATATAGGCAGAAGCCTACATCCAAAAATAGAAACCTCTTGGAATCCACAGTTCATCTGGACAGGATTAGGGAAACACTCCCTGAACATTTAGTGAGTGACATGTCGGAAAAGAATTGAAGCAATTTACAGCAGTCCTGGAACGTCCCAAATGCAGTAGCTCCGAAAACAATGGAATAAAGAAGGAATTAATTGTCCACTGCGGCACAAAGCAACTATTTCAGGCAACAATATCAGTGACGTTAATGACTGCAATGCTATCTTTGGGCAGCTCTGAAGACTGTTAAGAACTGTGGCTGGCTGGCCCATGAGTTACAATGCTGAAATTGTGCCCAACTGAATTTCTTTTCACTGATTTCACAGTTTCAGGGGAGATTAGTCAGATTTGCCTCTGCCTTGTTTTCGGTCACCCTGAAGCAGAACAATGCATAACATGTTGACAGTGAGGTTTGCTGTGGGGAAATTAGGTTTTTCTTTCAATGGAGTAGCTGGAGGGGAAAGGAGAGAGAATTGTCAATACGGATGAGTAGCTTGAGTCAAAAAGCCCCTGAAAAAGCAACTCAAATATGTGGGGGGCAAGATTGAAACACTGAGATAGACCAAAGTAACCAGTGCCTGCAAAGAATCATAGACTTGGCCCTCTTCCATGGCGTAATGCAAGCTCACTGCCCAGACCCTAGCTGACATGGGTTGGGGAGTGCTTGGAGGACCAGGCCTGCACAAACTGGTAGAAAAATGCTGTTCTGCCAGTGGTATTCTTTCAGAAACCATCTTCTGTTTAAGCAGAGCACACATGACAAAGGGACTTCTCCTATAAGTGTTAGTGCAAAAAGGTGTTACTTGGCCGCTGTGTACCAACATGAAATAATGAACTTCAGCCCCTCTCTCCTTCACTGACCTGTGTGTCTGTAGTTGTTCCTTTTTCATCTTCTCACTCCTCTCTCTGGCTGCAATTGCTCCTGGTGTTGATTTCCCCCCTGCTCCCCCTGCTTCTTAATTATGTTATCTGAGCTGTGCGACCACCATCAATGATGGACTTGGCCAGCAGCGGGTCCATCTTGGAACCAGCTGGTATTGCCTCTGTCAGACATTGGGGAAATTTCTAGCAGTGTTTTGCAGAAGCCACCTCTTTAATACCTCCACCATCCCCCCACCTCCCCCTTCCCTAAGCCTGGCCATGCAAACCCAACACATGCCTCCACACTACTGCAGAGGTTAAAACCACTCCACCTGGATCCAAATTAAAATCACAGAATTACAAGGTTGGAAAAGACCTTTAAGATCATCAAGTCCAATCATTCCTGTCCTGTACTAAACTATAGCCCTAAGCACCTGATCTACCCTTTTTCTAAACACATCCAGGGATGGTGACTCAACCTCATTTCTGGGCAGCCTGTTCCAGGCCCTGAAGACTCTTTCAGCCAAAAATTTTTTTCTTAACATCTAATCTGAACCTGCCCTTGTCCCATCTCCTGTCACTTGGCTGAAGAGACCATTGCCCACCTCTCTACAACCTCCTTTCAGGTAGTTGTGGGCGGTGAATAGGTCTCCCCTCAGCCTCCTCTGTTCAGATTTATCTTGGTCCCTGATATTTTTAGATTACATGTTCCTACCAAGAAGTCTTTGAAACAGACATTGAACAGAGTTACTCCTGGTTTATGTCAAAGCAGGAAAGATTCATCCCCTAGGAGATCCTCTTGCTCTTTTAAGCTTGTTTGGCTCAGGCTGTGGTCAAAGAGCCAAATGCACTGAGACCAAGAGTTTAGCATGATAAAGAGAACATCCAGAATTCTCATAACAGGCACTAGGATCAACCAGAGACTTTTTAAGGGGATAAAATTTATTTAATTATCACAAAGGGTGAGGGAAGGCTGCCACCTTTCAGATGCAAGAAAGAAAACTGAAGTATAAGGCAGCACGGTTTAAAAGCCTCCACTTCAAAACTGGGGCTTGGATCCAGGAACCTGCAATTGCAGTAACATCCTTCCCAGCTTGGACCTACCAGACTGCAAAATGTCATAACTAATGCCATGAGAGTTTTCCTCAGACAAAAACAATCCTTCCGTAGGGAAGGAGGCTCACGCAGACATACTGAGTCATTGTCTGTTTCCCTACCTGACAATCTGCATATTGAGGGATTTTTTAACCATTTCAACCAGACTTTACAGCAAATTAAAGGTCTTAGATGAATTACGATCTTATAATTTTTTTAAAAATAGAAATAGGTGGCTAAATGGAGGAGGAAAGGCCTCTTCATTCTCTCAAAGAAGAAAAGACTACATTGAGAGCCAAGCTTTTACTAGATACCTGAAAGTCCATGTAGTGTATGGTAGATGAAGATGTGACAGATGCGCAAAGGTTTCAGCCAGCACTCCTAACCTAGAAGACATCAGAAAAACCTACATCCCTCATCACTGGTTTGTTGTAGTATGGATTTCCTGATGTCTAATGCAGGAATAGTCCACTTGAATCTTGAATGCAATTTTGTTTAAAAGTCAACTTGAGATAGAAACCCTTTGGAAACCAGGCTTAACTGGTGTGGGTACTTGCAGAGTAACTAGTCTCAGTAGAGGTATATTGGACAAACAGATGCAGGCTATTGTTCCTGGAAGGTTAAGAGATATTTCAGAAAAGCCTACCAAGTATACAGCAGATAGGATTAACATCTTCAAATCAAGCAAGATGCTTTCCAGGAATAGGTGTTTCAATTACTGAACACAATTATGGGGGTTAAATGCCATGGCTGGTCTTATAATTACTGACCCAAATACCCTTAAAATATACAAATATGACTACAAATTCAACATAATTCAACTGAACCATTGTGAGATTTTTAAGATACATGTACATCTCTGATAAGCCAGATAAAGCAGCAACAACAAACACAAAAGTTCATTCTAAACACATTGCAGCTTTAAGTATGCTTCCTCCTTAGCATAAATAAGAGGACACTACATATCCATACAAAAGCCTCAGTGCCTCATTTATCCCATGGAAGAAAAGCAGCCACCTCGGGGTTTAATTATGCATAACATTATTTGACAAACAGTTGAAATATTTTGAAGTATAGTGTTTCTATGCAAAAATTTCAAGGGAGATGTTTTTATCTTCTTATTCTTTGTAGTCAGCTTAGAACTTAGAGTGGGAAAAATATAACCTTCAGCGGAGACTGTAGAACTGATATAAATGGATTATTTGCTACAGTTTTGCTTCATGCCCAAAGATCTTCCATGATTAGTGGATAATCCCTCAGATGTACACTGTATGAGAAAGGTATCCATCTTGTCAAAAAAACACCCTACTCTGGCATTGATTTTGAGGGGGAGATTTAGTTTCCCAATAACAAGTATATCCATTAGTCCCAACAGTCTTCAGCTGACCAGTCCCTGCAATGCTTAGCTCATAAAATACAATATTTTTTTCCCCAAAACATGGTACTCCGAGATGGTCTCATCTTGGGACTTTCCATGTAGCCTCCGCTCGAAGAGTCACATGAGCAACTGTTTGTTTTAAGATGACTCATGTCATGTTTTTATGGTTTCTGACATTTAAAAATATTTTGTTTCCGCCTGGGGATGAAGTCAGCCACTTACTATTATTAAACACCATGTTGTGTTATTCTGACTTTTGGGTGATGATCTCAGCAGAGCCCTTACCGACTCCAGCTTTACACTCTCAGATCTTACATAGATGCTACTGGTACATCTCCTGTTTGTAATATCCCTGGTTACCAGCTGCAGTTGAAAGCCTATGCTAATATGTTGGATTTACTTGTCCTCTCTAGCTGATTCCAGCCTTGTGGTTTATGGGTTGCCTTTGTGGTTTGCTAAAGGTCAGGCCCTGGATGACTCTAAATTTTCTTAAGTGGAATTCAAACACCACAGATGAGTATGTGTTCAAAGTAGTTGTCTTGGGTGGTATGGATTCAAATCTGGTTACTTCTGCTCAGGATGCAAGACTCTCCTCTTCTTGGGTGCAATGATCAGTCATAGGTATCCTTACTCTCAGTGCACCGTCCTCTACCATCTTTTGTTCAGACCCCAACTATTTCCAAATTTCAGGCTCATTTTAGACCCCAAGTTACATTTTGAATCCACACCCCCCCTTCCCCAAGCTGATGCCAAAGATGCTGATCCCTGCCTTTGGCTTGACTCAGTAACTGTAATTCTTGCTCTCTTTTTTCTGGCTTGCAGGCAGAGACTGCATCAGCCATAATTCAAAATTGCGAACAGATGACTAGATTACTTACTTGAACTGTACTCAATCATTACATCACCCTTGTACTGAAAATCGCAGCACTGGCTCCCCATATGGTTTTGCATCCACTTTAGGGTTTGGCTCCAGAGCTACTGGACTTACTCACTTGCTCCAGCTTACCTAAAAGAGCTGCTTATGCCTCATAGACATCCTTAGACTCTGAGATCAGTCGGTGCCGATTTATTGATCATTCCAACAGACTGACTAAAAACTGCTGGTGTTGAAGCCTTGGCTCCTCCGAATGTATTTTGTGGAAATCCTTGCAACTTTCATCCAAGGAGGGGGAGGGGAAGGAGGGGGAAATAAATCTGTTAAACAGTCCAAACACAAAGAGAAAACATTTTCTTTAAGCTGACAACAGCTTGGCCCCAGCAAATGCAGAGCTCAGATTTGTTGAATTCATTTTCTTTTATGAAACCCTTTAAAGTGTAATCTTTACATTCAGAAATTTCCCTGACTCAGGCATAGTTGTGCCTGCTAGACAGGGTGTGGATAAGAGTAGCCAGGAGCTGCAGGAATGTGACAGGCAAGTCTGTGACTTAGCCATGGCTGGTAAGCCCCCGGGATGCCTGATGTGGGTCCTGCCTTGCCATGCCAGCTAGCCCCAGGCTGGGATGCTCACAGCCTCTCAGCACCTTCTGCACAGCCAAGTGTCGGTGCTGGGTAGTTTTTGCAAAACTCTGTTAGAGATCCTGACCTTTCCCCACAGCCGGACCAGCACTGGCTGACTTAATTTGTCCCTCTGGCCATCACTGCTTTGCACCCTGTGGTTGTCAGAGCATTGGCCATGATCCCTGTCTGCCTTTCTCACTCTCCTGAGATGTTTGGAAGTGGAACCTGAACTACATTGAGCAACACGTTTCCCTTCCCTTGGCAAAAAACAGCCCAGGACAATCCCAAGGTCATGCAAACCACAAATCAGGGAACCAGCAAGGGCTTTCAGGCACTGTCATGGATGCACAGCCATCCCTGCTGTAATGGTGGAGCACTGCTGCCCATTCGATACTGGGTGAAATTATCCCATGAAATGCTATGAGTTAGCAGCTTGGGTCTCATTTCAAAAGTAGAAATGTCCACATAATGAAAGCCAGCATTTATGACTAATTGGCCCCTTGCTAAGCAGACTCATCAGCAGGGTCAAGGTCTGCGTGTGCAGGCACAGAGAAAGAGACAATTTCTGTCCACAAGTCAGGTCAGGTCAGTTCAGGACAGTGGGTCAGCATCTCATATGGTCATTGCTTACTGTCAGTCACATGCCATAAATCCTACAGCTTAAGGACCACTAAGTTCAACAGAATAAAATGAATGGAAAAAAGGAAAAAGGAAAAATTAAAAGGGAGGAAAAAGAGGAGAAGGAGAAGGAGAAGGAGAAGGAGAAGGAGAAGGAGAAGGAGAAGGAGAAGGAGAAGGGAGGAAGGTAGGAAGGGAAGAAGGAAAGAAGGAAAGAAGGAAGAAAGGGGAGGGGAAGGGTTTGAAGGGGAAGGGAGGAAAGGGGAAACAAACAAAAACCCATGGAACAGATAGCTTTGAAATGCAGATGTGAAAAAAATTCCCCAACCTTTTCTTTCCAGATTCCCACCCCAAAGAGGTGTCTTTCAGCTTTGTAGTTGCCATCAAGATTTTCTCTTTAGAAAAGATTACAAAAAGTACTCCCATACACTGTCAAACTGACTGTGTGTAGCAATTCTGACGAAGCAGAGATTTCCTCTTGCAGCTGGGTGGGGGGAACCCTTTTCCCTAATATATTAGATGTAAAAGGAGGAACCAAGCATACCTCCTGAGATGAAAACAGTTTCAAAGGACAAAATATATTGCAGGCATTTCTCCCACACAAATGCCCACCTACCATCTCTCCTGATCTCTGTGAGCAACATATGGCTGACAGCCATGGGACATATACCCGTACATCAGAGAGCCGAGGGGGAGAGACCTCTGGCAGCAGTTCACAGGCAGAGGATGGTGGTGGCTTCCTAGCCATCATCTCACTACCCCCTGGGGACAAGGCTTGGCTTGGTCCTTGGTGGGGTCAGCAGCAGCCTTAGCAGCCCACCCTTTGCCTTGCTTGTTTCCAGATGTGGGTTTGGGGGCTTACCAGCATCATACACCAGCACAGTGCAGCTTTGGCACAAACTGTGTGTGCCTCTGGACCTGCAGGTTGTCCACCCCGCCATGAGCTCTTCCCTCTTCTAAACACTGCCACATGTGTTTTTGCTTTCTCCCTTGAAGCTTTTATAATCACAGTAGAGGTACAGTGAAGCCTCAGGAATGGCTTCATAAGCTCAAGATGTCACACAATAAATGCCAAATGTTATTATCAAATGCAACCCATAGACACATGCTGGACTGGCAGAGGTGCCTAACTTGAGGGAGGGCCCCCAAACATGCTCTAGACATGTTTGGCTACAAGGCTCCCACACTACTTCACACAACCCTGGCAAAAACTGCGATACTATCTCAGCTCATCCAGGGAAAGGCAGGTTTCAAGTTAACTGCTTGGGGCTTGCTGTGAGCATTCATGTGATCCCCAGCCCATCCAGATGTAGCTCTGTTCATTCCTACTCTACAGATGGCCAGAACAATCCACTCCCTGTCATGTGTAATGAAGGGCAGGAAGGAGAGAGGGTTTTTGACATGTTTAAATATTATCCAAAACAAAGAAATTGCTCAAAAGCCAGGGATGCATTTAAATAAATTAAAGCTGCCAGGAAAATCCCGTATTTGTTACAGTTCATTCCATTTCATCCTCAGAGTCATCCTTCTGCAAAACATGGCAGCTCCAGTAGTTTGGTGTCCAGATGTTCCCCGTCATACATTCTGCACTGCATCATTCTTTTTTTCCTTGATGTGACTCCTTAAAAACAGTGAACTCAGATTCCAGGACAACCTGAGTACACTTTTCCATAATGAGGGGCGATTGAAAAAATACGGTTGTTGACTTGGCCAGTGAAAGACGGGCTTTTTTGTTCTTCTCTTCATCACTCTCCCTCCCTCTCTTTTTTAATTCTCCAGCTGGCTGGTAATCCAGCATCATCAACATCTTTTTGCATTTTATTCCTTAAACCATTCATATTATACACATTCCATTTTTTAAAATACAGATTTTAGGAGTGATTTGATGTGGCTTGGAATAGTGACATGCTTACACATTTATAAAAAATTCATTAACTTGGGGGAGGAAAAGAGAAGATTATATCTTTTATTTTCTTTCTTTCCCTTCTCTTTTCTTCCTTTCCAGCATATGAAATTATTTGCCGGTCATTTAGGAACCGCAATGTCAAAATGTGGTTGCCCCATAGGGAGGAAAAAAGACAGTTCATCCTCGCAGTTTTCAAGTCAGTTGTTAAGAAGTAGCTTTGGCAAAGGCAAAAGCCAAATTGATCTCTAAGCTGTGATGTTTAAAGGCAATATTAGCAGTTCTGCTCACTGTTATAGAGAATACCTCTTCCCACAGTCCTTAAATCTGCCAAATCATAACCAAAAGATGATGCAGTACAGCGCCTTTGTTCCAACCTTGTGAAATCCCAGTCTCTAAGTTACAACTGCCAATTACTCCTGTCTCTAGGCTGTCATTCTTAGACCTCTGATGAGATCAGCAAAAAAATTGCCAATTTGGAACCTTTTTCAGGAACACTGAAATATCTAATTCATCTAAGCTATAAGGCGATAACTTGGTGTCCAATCCACAGAGGGATTCAAATGGCTAAACTCTCACTGAACTCAGCTGGAGTTTAGGCACCTAAAAGGGAAATATGTAATGTAGAAGAGAGCCACAAAGTCCTATGCTCTTATATAAAAGTTCTTCACAACTTTTGTTCCAAGTGTTATACTACACCCCTCTACCATCTCTCTCCTCATGCTAAATTGTGCCTTGTATGCAAATATAATAAAATAGCATTTATCCTTTCTTTTTACCCAAATTGTAATGTACGTAGACATCTAGCAAATATATCCCTTCGGTGTGGCCCATTTTCAGTATCACTGCTGAACCCCCCATTCCAAGTTGTTGGTTTCTATGTAAAAGCTTTTAGCAGCTTATCTTATTACCACTATATTAAGCTCTATTCTCTCGCCACTACACACAAAGTAAGTATAAATTACTCTTCCCCCACAGCAGAGGAAATTGCTCTGGAAACAATGAGTGATGGAATCTTCGGCTGGTTTCTTGATATGAAAATATTTTCTTTAATTTCCAGGCTAATTTCATATTCAGACAAAACCCCTGGAATTCCAGATTTTGTACTCCAGAAATATATGAATCTCACAAATCTTTTTAATTAAGAGTATTTTATTTGCTATGACAAAATTGCAATTCCCTTTCATAGTTCAACCCAGAATTATATTGAAAAGACTATCTGTAAGACAAATAAGCAATGCCATCTGACTTTTCCTGTTACTTGGTGTCTTTTATTGGATTTCCTCTGTTCTCAACTTGTCACAACACTGGATTTCAAGAGCTGTGAAGCAGAAATTCAACCTCACCTCATTTTGATACCATGCTGCCTGCAAGCCTGGGGTATAATCTTGTGAGGAAGGGAGTTAAATCTGTGTTGTCTCTGTGACACAAACTTCATACCAACATCAACTCAGAAGGTCGGGTAGACCATCGCATTTAAAAAATACTTATGCACATGCCTCAGTTAAGACCTCAGGATCTCTAGATCGTCCTTGGCTTCAACAAGACTTTAGTGCATGCTTAAAGTTCTTTAGTAAAAAATATAGCATAGGTAAAATGTTATTTTTTCTCCTGCCTGCATAGAAATCAAAATCAAAGGGGAAGATATTACACAGTCCTGCAAGAGCTGGAACTTTCCAGATTCAGGTCTGAACCAATGTTTTATGTAAAGATCTGACCTACAACAAGTTTTTCTGTAAAATGACAGGGATACTGCATGAAATACAACTTACAGTCAAGCAGTGTTAAAGCTGAAAAAAAGAATACAAACCAGTCCTGAAGTCTTATCCTTTTCATTTGCACACCAGACAGGATTTTCAGCAACCAGGTAGCACTAAAATGTACAGTTTAATATCCAGTGCTAACCTGAAGCACCAGAATCTGTCATTCACTATCTTTGAGCCAATCTACAGGGGACAGTCCACTGCTTTCTTTCCAGCCAGGATCTGTGGTTGTCTCACGCCTGTCTTAGACTGTTCACAAGATGACAGTCTAACACCACAAGATTTTAATCTTTGAACTATCAAAAATGTGGAGCTGTCGATTTTTTTTTCAGCCTATAATTGCCTTTGAGATTTTTATTTTTCAGTCTGTCCAAAGATGACTTTGAAGATCACATGAAAGGGAAACAGAAAGGACCAACTTTGATCAGGATAATACAATAGAACTATTAAGAACTGTGGACTTGGCGAATGACTCACTTGCCCTGTAATAGTGGTAACTAATAAAAACTATTAATAATAATAAAGTCAGGGACTCATACAGCCAGTCAGTGCCTCAGTGACCTCACATATGAGCAATCATCTACTGGATTGATATTTTGGGTTGACTGGGGTATAAAGGCTGAAAGGAGATTATCACTAGATTCTTATAATTGTTTTATGAACCCCCTGGTGAATGCAAACAAGGCCAAAACAAGAGCTTTGCTTAACATAAGTTGACAATTAAAGCCTTGGCAGGCCGAACAGTAGTTTCTAGTCTTTCAGCAATGAAGTTTAATGCTCAAAGCAGATCTCTCTTTTTTTTTTTTTTTCTCCCCACTATTTTGTCATGTTTTCTCCAGCTGGTAAACATGAGTCAGGAACAAAGTCTGGGGGAAGGGAGAACTGACTGCTAAGAAACCAGTTCACTCTAAAATGGGACCTCTCTATGCACATAAATGTCAAGGACAGTTCAGTTCATGTCAGTTGATGTTAGTTCTGACTTTGCAGTACAGCTGGTCCTGGAATGGGATGGAAATAGTCACCATCTGGCCAGCTCTGACAGCAGCGAACTAACACCCCCAACAGTGACTTTTTCCACCTGATTACCTCAGATGTTTGCAGCTACTGGAGCCTGGACTCTATTGCAAACCACACACCTACAGGAAAAGTACCCCATCCCACCCCACTTCCTTATTTCCAAGAAACAGCAGCCTGGAATTGCAGGTGGAACTGCTTATGCTCCACCATCTTCACTAAGTGCTTTACTTCGAGGAAGGTGAGATGGTGAAGCATAACCTTTTCTAATATGAAACCTTGAGTCACTTGGTGTTGCCTCATACCTGACCCTGCTTTGAGGTGACCTCTTGAATTCACTTCCAGCTGGAATTATTCTATGCTTTTACAATATTAAGCTAATTTGGCCTTGATAGCCCTTTTCTTTTGCTGTGTTACACTAGAGAATACAAAACCCACCATGAACTTACTCTATTTTTCCTCCTGCAACTGTTATGCACCTTTCTTAAAATATCTTAGGAGAAATGAGTGCTTAAGCAGCATCTGAAAGAAGAGAAGGTGATGCCTTTGTTATATAGCCCTACCAATTTAAGGGTCATCTGTTTGCCAGACAACTTAACAAATCTTCCTGGGTTCCCAAGGAACAGAGTCAGATCCTTCTGAAGTTTTGAGAGGAGGAGTTTGGGTCAGGGATGGTCACTCAGCCCTTGAAGGAGTTTTCTCTCTTCATTAACTGTAGAAGCAGCATGGAAAGACCTATTGGCTGACTTGTGAGACTAAGTTTGGATGGGGTAAACAACCTACTTGATTAAGTGTGCTGAGATCCCTCCCAAACATTATCTGCAGGAAGGAAGAAGTACTCAGAGTCAGGAGTGGGAGAAGGAAATGAAAAAAGACCTGAATAAGATGGCTGATGGAGGCAGGCTGTGGAAAGCTATGACAAGAAAAGATAGGGGAGATAAGAACTACAGCTATGAGAGAGCAGATGGTGAGGCTGCTTATTTTCTTGAAGCAAGAGGATGTTTAGGAAGATATCAGACTTCTGCTCCAGACCCTTGGATGGTGGATGACAAATCCTGGAGATAATTTCAAGCAAGAGCAGAAACACTAAGAAAGCTTGTATTTGCTAGGCTCTCATAGATGAAGAGGAGATATGGGGCTCTGAATCTTTTCTTGGTCTGGTATAGTTCATGTTTGTACCACTGTGTTAGTATGAGCACCAATGCAGAGAATGGATGAGAGGACACCTCACCTACTGGCTCAGCATCTCAAAACAAAGTCCACTGGCATGAAAATGAGTGGGAAAACTACAGTCAGCTGGGATAAAGAGAGGCTACAAAACCTAGTCACACTGGGAGGAGAGGAGTGTGACAGCACAGGTTGGACCTTTCAAGAGGGAGAGAAGACCTCCTAGAAGAGGAACAAATCCTGCTTTTCATACAGGTGCCAGATTTAGAAAAACATCTGGCCAAGGAAGAAGAGAATTTAAAATTCTTGTCACTTGGACTGCTCTGCCTCCAAAGGGACAGGTGGTTTTGTGTCTGTTAGTTGGGTGGAGTAGCTCTGCTCTTTAGTTGAGTTGAAAATGAGATGGATTAAGAGGCTTTTACCCCACCGCGCCTGTGGCAGTCTTTGTCCTTCTCTGTGGGGGATACAACTGGCTTGCAGGGAATTGGCAGGGAATGAACATCTTTCTTGTCATTAGTTTTGTAGGCAGAACTGCAACTGATATAAACTCCCCAAGGGTGAGGCAACCTGGGGCAGAGTTACAGGAGGAAGCTGAATGTGGAGACCTGGGAGAGAACTTTCCTGTTGCTCATTAATCACAGGAGGTGACGATATTGAGTTTTTCACTGAATGCAGAGTTACAAAGCACACTGGAAAAACATTGCAAGGATTTAGCCTGAAGCAAGTGTTGGGGAAGGAGCAAGTGAAAGCAGCACTCTACAAAACTAACAAGCATTTTATGCAGCCACCATTTCAACATGTAACATTCAAGTATTAGCCATGTACCAAAAACACCAGTCACTTAGAGCCTTTCCCCAGCAATGATCACTCCAAGAAGCATTCAGTTAGGCTGAGCCAAACAAAAACCTTCATTCATTACATCTCTGTAGGATGCAAACACTTTCACAACTTGATAATCCCTTTCAGCCCTTATTAAATAAGCAACGCACTGCAGGTGGGAAGTCAGCCTGGAAAGGAGAGACAGCCCTTTACACACTTTGCAATAAAGCATGGTTTTAGTCACCAAAATAAGATTTCCAGGGCTTTCCCTGCCTGCATCCCCTCCTGGGAGGCAGATTCCCAGTGTCCCGCAGCAGATTACAAGAGCATCGTGTTTGCATTATGTGGTGGTGACGATGTGTTTGTTCTTGGCACTGAGGGTCTCTGACTCCACAGAGCGCTAGCAGTGACAGTGGAAATCTTTCAAGCCTTGGGCTGGCTTTGCAGCTTTCCCCTCCCCATTGCACTTCAGGCTCACAGCGCAGAATACAAGACTCTTTTGTGGAAAAAAAAAAAAAAAAAGAAAAAAAAAGAAAAGAAAAAAGAAAAAAAGAAAGAAACCCGCTGAGATTTGTTTTACATCAAAAAAGAATGGATTTACAGCCCTCAGGACATGGCCCTGCTTTTCAAACACAGGCCCCAAGCAGTAGTCGGATGCTCATATCAGAAGTTAGGCATGTATAGGCTGACTTTACGTCCACATTTCTGGATTTGATGTTCCATTAATGAGCCCAACATATGGGGAGGTAGGAAGATAACAGCCCATGGCTGGGTTTATTGACAGTGCAACATTTCCCCAGGGCCGTGCAGCCCCTGGAGTCACCTACCCAGTAATGCCAGCCCCATCAACTGTGGCCAGATATTCTACTGTTTGATCATAATGTGGCAATTTTTTTAAATCGAAGATATCATCATTTTAACATAAGCTTATTTTTTCATTTTTGCCACAAAAGTTTTCTAAGTTGATTCCACTTGTTGTCTTGTAGTCTTTTCTTCCTTCCCAATCAAAAAATCCTACTAAAATTAAGCAGGTTCTTTTAAAAACTGAAGTTCCAAAGGGAAATATTTAATTTGAAAAAAAAAAAAAATCTCAAAAGGGTTTTTGATCAAAAGCCAGCATTTTTAGTGAGAATGTTTCCATGGTTGGATTTTACTTTTTTTTTCCCCCAAAATAAACAAAATTTCAGATCTAATTAAAAATTTCCATTCTGGTTGAAAAGCCAGTCCTTTTCTGTTGGAAAAAAGTTACTTTGATGCATTAAAAGAAAAACCCTTTTGAGAAACACCTGACTTCTATTTAGATGAAAACTACCCAGCTGAAAATCTCAAACCCCCAAAGCATGAGATACTAACCCTACATGCTGTTTGCATTCACACTGGCAGGCAGCAGTATCTGTTCCTTCCAAAATGCCTTCAGCTTTCTGCCTGTTTGCAGACTTTCCTGCACATGGATTTAAGTTTCAGGGATCCTAATTTATATATATACATACATACATACACATGTCTATGTATATATAAAAGTCACTGTGGCTTCATATCCTCAGACTGTACGTAACTGTCTCCTCTCTTGTTCCTGGCCTTGATACTTAGGTCTTATTTGTATGGGGACATTGAGAAAAGTAGCTGGAACGAATTTGCCATAAAGTGTCTTGGGGCCTACAAACAACTACATATGTTTAAACTTGAATTATTTGTCATCTTAGGTCCAAAGAGGTAGCTCTGTCTGGAACAGAAGCAACCCTGTTCCTGAGTTGAAAAGGCACATTTGCACACCTTGTCGTTAATGTACCATGTTCCGTAAAGTTTATGTTTCATGAGGTAAATCAGGAAACAATGACATTTCAAAGTCTACAGAGATTTGAAGAAGTGCTCATGTGCCCCAAAGCTCTTTTTCTCCTTCCCCGCAACTTTATCAGCTGAATCAGCTAATAGAATATACCACCCTTTCCTGCAAGCTTTGCGTTCACTGAGATTTTAAGGGCATTATAAAAGGGTTTGGCTTTAAAGCAATTGCTTTAGCTTTCTATTACTGTTGTATCCTGTTTTCTCCCAACCTTCAGACGTCATAAAAGAGAAGATAAAGCAAAAACACTACTCTCTTTTAACAGTGACAAGGCAAGGTGAAACAACTCTTAGGGGACCCCCACATCAGTGACCTTTTCTTTGCTTTTTCACACCAACACAGGCAGGACACCGGTGTTTGTATTCCCAGATTTTCTTTGGCTTTTTCAAACAGAGAATTTTTGAAATCATCCTTTCCTTTGTGCCTGTGGTTCAGATATAGACAAGGTTGATGAGGCAAAGGGAGAAGAAATGGAGTTGGTGGATGCTGGAGGTGTTGGCAAGAGTAGCTTTCCTTACATCTGATGAGAGAGAAGAAACTGATATTGATAATAACGAAAATACGAGATGGGAAGTGACAATTGTTTAAGAGTAACTAAAAGTCTACTAGTAAGTAGAATAATCATGGGCAACTGCAGTTGCAAGACTGAGTATCTTGTTCCAGTGTGAAGACCTCTCAAGCCACCCATTGCTCTAGGATGTCCAGGGTCATAGGAAAGTTTGGGTTGGAAGGGACCTTTAAAAGTCATATAGTCCAACCCACCTGCAAAGAGCAGGGATGTCTTCAACTAGATAGCTTAGATCCCCATCAAGCCTGACCTTGAATGTTTCCAGGTCCTATGGTCCTGCCATTGTGGCATTTCAGCATTTGAACCACTTGGGGTGTCATGGTGTGAGATAATCTGACACCAACAAGTGTCAGTCTTACTCCAGCTGCTCCATGGGATGACTCCATGAGTAGTTCAGACTGGATGCCCACATTTTTCTTGGTTATAAGTGGGTGAGACAAGAGTCAGTTCACCACATAGTGGTGATTTACCTGGCATAGAAACAGAGCAATGCTGACTTCTTACAGATAGTAAGTATGAATAAAGCTCATAGGTTTTTGTTGGGATTATTTTGTTGTTTGTTCGGGTATTTTAGATTGTGTAGGAGCTGATTATTAAATTAATTAATTTAGCTTTGTTTATTTTATTTTTTTAAAAATTTGTCTTTCTTGGAAATCACACCTCCTGTGTTCTCAGCCAGCACCCAGTCAGTGCATCGGTTGCCTCAGAAAGGTTGAAGATGTCTGGATGGATGCTGGAACAAAGCTTTAGTCTCTTCTGTTTGTTCTCAGTTGGAAGAGAAGCCACATCAATACTGACAAGGTTTTGTAAGAAACACAATGCTTAGGGATTTGGAGTAGGGATTTTCTCAGCTGTTTTCTGCCTCTACTGCCATTCTGAGGCTTTCCCCAGGGAGCTTAGGACATTTTGCCCAGTGAGGTTTGAACTTCTTTTGCTGCTTTTTGGAGACTCTCAGATGCCATTGCCCCTAGGCTGTTTGCTTAGAACACTGAGTCGAGTTACTGGCAAAATGAAAGGCAGGGCCAGTGCTTTTGCTGAATTTCAGATGAAGATGATCTGATTTTGTATCTGTACAAAACTTTTGCCCTGTTCCCCAGAAATAAATATTTAATTTTGTCAGATTGGAGGGGTACCTCTATAAGTACATGCCACACAAAAGAAGAAACAATGACATTCAGCCATTCCTCCAAGAAATTTGGGGACAATTTCTCCCATGCATACTAGATGATCTTGGAGGTCTTTTCCAACCTTAATGATTCTATGATTCTATGCTTTTAGCAAGTCTACAGAAATTATTGTAGGATTATGTTCAGCGCCCACAGCACTGCTGCACAGACCCTGAGCTGGGCAGAGCAGCAGACAGCCCTCTTGAAATGTGCTTAGCAAGGCAGATATATACCAGCTGAGGACCTGCCCTGTTTTATTCACTTCACCCATACAGATTTCATTGATATGAAATAAAATATAGTAATTGGCAAAGGCATTTACAGAGGCAAGCAGAATGGAAAAATTCAAATTGGGGCCAACCAAGGGAGGAAAAGAAATCACCTGCTAATAAAATTGACACACAATGGGAATAATTGCAAGTTTGGGGTGAAAAATACATTCTCACTCTGTTCTCCACAGCATGGTATCTTCTCTTAGAGCAGAACGAGTGAATTTATTGAGGTCATTCATCCCCTGGTAATTTGGCTACTGTAATATATTTCACAAGTGAGAAGGAAACAGCCTGAGGAGACAGCATGCAAGAATCCAGAGCACTGGGGAAGAAGGTTAATCCAAATTTATAGCTGCCAGTAAGGATGTGGCTTTATGATTCACAGTCACTCTCTTTCCCTTTAGCATCGAGAGATCTGTCCTGTTAACGGCCTGTGCTAAACATCCCAGTGCAAATCCAGTTCTTGGTGAAGTTGGTATAAAATCCTCTGAGATTGATGGACATGGTCTGCATTAAAACAATGAATTTCTCTATATTCAAAAGCCATTCTGGGTGAGTTTGAGCTTTCACAGGCTATGACACTTTCTTCAAAACACCTAGAATATGATTGGGTATGGAGTAATCTAATCTGGAGAAAGACTACCTCACGTTTGGATGAGTTGCTTCATGTGGAGAAGCCAGTATGGTAGCAACTTGGATAGAACCATAGAATGTGTAAGGTTGCAAGGGACCTTTAGAAGTCATCTAGTCCAAACCCCTTGCAGTAAGCAGGGACATCTTCACTAGATCAGGTCACTTGGAGCCCCATCAAGCCTGACCTTGAACATCTCCAAGGATGGGGCCTCCACTACATGTCTGGGCAACGTGTTCCAGTGATCCACCACCCTCATATTGAAGAATTCTTTCCTAAGATCCAACCTAAATCTGCCCTTTTGGAGTTTAAAACCATTACCCTTTGTCCTACTGCTCCATGCCCTCATGAACAGTTCTTCCCCAGCTTTCTTATTGGCTTCTTTCAGATACAGGAAGGTGGCTATAAGGTCCCCCTGGAGTCTTCTCTTCTCCAAGCTGAACAAGCCCAACTCTCTCAGCCTAAATAATAGTAACAACAACAATAATAATAATAATTAATAATAATAATAATAATAATAATAATACAACTTTTCTGCTTTTGACTCTCCTCCCAGGGTTGACCCATACTGCAATACACTTGATCTGGGCTGCTGGCTGTGAGTAGGGATGTCTATCACCTGGGTTAAGAAGTTATTTTTGATACATTCTAGGAGTCTCCTGGATTGCCTACAGCTTGCCGTGCTACTTTTCCAACAGATGTCAGGATGTTTGAAGTCCCTTAGTAGGACAAGAGCTCATGAACATGAAGCTTCCTGCAGCTGGAGGAAGAAGGTTTCATCTAAGGGCTCTCCTTGATCAGGTGGCCTGTAGTTGATGCCAACCACCATGTACTCTTTGTTGCCTCAGTCTCTTATTTTCAGCCATACTCTTGACTTGCTCATTGCTATTCCTCAGAGACAGCTCTTCACACTCTTTCCTGATATAGAGGATAACGCTGCCACCCCTCCTTCTGGGATTGTCCCTCCTGAGCAGCCTGTAGCCATCGATAACCACATTCCTGTTGTGGGATTCATCCCACTGAGTTTCAGTAATGGCAACAAGATCATAGCTTCCTAATAGCACAGTAGCTTCTAACTACACCTGTTTGTTGCCCAAGCTGCATATGTTCATGTAGAGGCACTTGATCCGGGCTGTTGTCTGTGTTACCTTCTTAGTGGGGCACCCCTTATTTCCCTTAAGATGTTTCACAGAATTTTCCTCGTTGGTCTCTACCACTACAAGATCCCCTAGCTCACCTCTACAGGACATTAACTGTACTGCAGCATTCCCAGCATGCCTCGAGGGAACAGGTGGAGGCCCCATACCTGTATCCCTTCCCGCCACCCGCTGTGCGTCCTCCCACACTACGCCATGAGCAAACCTGGCATATTCCCTTTCCCTTTTCACATCTAGTTTAAAGCCCTGTCTATGCGTCCTGCAAACTCCTGGGCAAAGACTCTCTTTCCGCTATGAGAAAGTGGCTTCCATGTGATGCTTGTAAGCCTGGTGCCATGTAGGCCATCCCATTGTCAAAAAACCCAAAATTATTATGTTGGCACCAGCCATGCAGCCGTGTGCTAATAGATTGGTTCTGGCTATTCCATCCAGTGTCACTGCCTGCAACTGGAGGGAGGGAGGAAAAAATCATCAAAAGATGACAAGATATTCTTGACATTAGGAGGTGCCACCACTCTCAAGACCGAGGCCAAGGCTAACACAAATTAAATGAGATGGGATACCTACAAAAATGTCAGAGACAATAACAAAATTGATGGCAGAGAATCTAGTTTTTGCAGTTTTGAATGGCTGAGAAAATTATTTTAAAAGTTGGAGTCAATAACAGGAAAAAAAAGAAAAAGTTGGAAGTCTAACTCTTACAGAACGTGCAGTCTTTTGGGTATAGAAGGCAGAGTAGAAAATTAAAATGGAAGTCAATCAAGTGTAGGTAAATTATATTTTGCAAAATGACCCCCTCAAAGTTTTCTGTTAAATTTATTAACATAAAATTTCACTTGAGTAACCCTTTCCGTTAAATCCATCTTTTCTGTAGTTGAAAAGGCCTGCCTCTGATATCAATTATACAGGAGGTCAGACAAAATTACCCAATGGTTCTTTTTGGTCTTAACAGTTCTATTTATTAAGGCTTTGATTTCCAGCCTGGACATCCCTCCTTCATGGCAACGTTTGTTTCTTAAGATTATAACTATTAAGTCATACTAATGAGGACAGCAAGAAAGGGTTTTCCCATCTCTCCCACTATATTTCAAATGCTGCCAATGTCATCTCTTTTATATCTGCCTCCAGCTTTGCTGTTTGCTGTGCTTCTTTGCTAGGGGGAGGAGGTTTAAAGCATCAAGTCATAAATCGCCAGACATCCTCATTTTAACAGGATGATCCTCTGTTAGAAGAGGATTTCCCCTCGCCTTGTGAGTGGGAGTAATTGTACTGCAACTCCTGGTTTCTCTTTGAAGTACGAGAGAGATGAGTATCCTCTTTTGAAGCCCAGCTGTGTTACAGGACCAGGGGTAGAGGAGGGAGATGCTCAGTGGTGATGCTGGTCTGCGCTGGGGAAGCTGCGTGGGAGAGCCCTGGCTGCCTGGTCTGTTGTTCCTTCCCTCAGACACCATCACACTAGAAGAAGGGGTGGTGGAGGGTGCACACAAAAAGTCCTTCTGGACTGGCAATTTATTTGGAAAAAGAAAATATGAATGTAAGGTAAACGTCTGGTCGTTGAACACATGCCTCTCTTTCCCCAAAATTTCTAGGGCAACAGCATGGTCTAATGAGCCCTTCATTGAACCAAAAAACACAAGGTCTGGCTTCATCCTGTTCCTTTCTCTTCTCCATGACAGCAGAATAACCATTACATTTTTCTGCATTTCTGCCCTGTATTGTTACCCTGTGAGCCTATCTGTTCAGTTTGAGTTTGAGACTCCTCAGACCACCTTTCATTTGTCTTTAGAAATGTGTGACGTAACTGCTGTCTTCATCAGGGACTCTAGGTTCTATCATACTACCAATACATGTATAGATATTTCTTTTTCTTTTAGTTAGCCTGGTGGTCTGACGTTTAATTCATTAATAAAAGAAACTTGCATCACAGCAGTGGCAGGGCAGTGAGCCCCATCCCTGTGGTAGGAAGCAATGCACACTTTTCCTTTTGAAAACAAACAAGAAAAACTCTGGAGAAAGTTCTCGGCAGCATCGCCGGGCAGCGGTGGAACATTTGAGCAAGGTCTGTGGGGATTGCTGTCTCTAGGCCTGAGAGGTGGAAATGCTCTAAGGACTTTGTGCTCTATTTTTCTCTGTTCTGGCCAACTTCCTATGTATAGGATAAAAATAAGCCCTGAATCCTCCTCCTTCCGTCCACTTCATTAGAGACATCCCTCTGTGCAATAACAAAACAGGCCCAGAGGAAGAGACACAGACCAAAATACAAGAATGATAATTTTCCTAACACAAATAAGCAGGCAGAGGACCTCATCTGAAGAAACGAGTGAATGAAGGGAAAGCCACAGATGAGCAAACGATGGAGCCAAAAGCTATGCTTAGGTCGATGCAAGACTGCTTCCAGCACATCTCCAAAGCCATCTCTGTCTGGGAAAAGCTGAGTGGTCACTTCGCATGGACCTCCCTGCAAGCGGCTGACCTGAGCCCACAGCCCATGAGCACCCAGACCAGGAGCAATCCTTACCCTACTTCTGGGCAACCTGGCAATAGGAAAGGTGTCTTTTTTCTCAGTGGAGACTTAGACTGACTCTTAATGAACCCAAATTGTGTCTTTCACACAGTGCTTCAGAAAGACTGACCAAAGCCATAAAACAGGGCAGCACAGGTTAACAGGAGGGATCACAGAAGTCCTTCAAAGTCCTCCAACTTCAGAAAAAAATGTCTGGGCTCAGTTTACTCTATTATTTGCCATTTGGAGGCACTGAGACTGTTGTTCTTCCAAAATAACCTTGGTTCAAGTGTTTATTTATCTAGAAATTCATCGTGGATATTTGCTGTGTGTTGTAGTTCTGTTTGAAAAGCTTCAATCATCAAATCAAGGAGATGGAAAACAAAAGCAGATCTCTCAGCTGGCCAGTCCTCCAGTGCAAAAAGGAAGCAAAGAAAACAAACCATTTGCGAACAGACCGGAGGCTGAAAGTTTCTCGCTGTAAATGATCAGTGAACATCTCTGAATGCTAACTCAGCCCAAGGAAGCCAAGATCAGTTTGTGAATGACTTGTTAATTTAAAAAGAACCATATTCATAATAAATAGTCTTTGAAACCATTCTTTCATGCACGCTCCATTTTTGCAAAGTCATTTTTATAGGTAAACAGCCAAGCTCTCACTATCCAGGGAGTCAATGGCAGAGATAAGAAGAAGATCTGAGGCTATGTCTATTTTAGAAAATTAAACATGTCCAGGACCGCTCTCTAGCCTGGAGGCCAACTGGCACAGAAATTTCTGCATCCATTCATTAACCTCTCCCGCTTTCCAAAACAGAGCAGCTATATCCAAGCTGCCAATTGGGAATGGTCCCTGGCCGTACCAGTTGCCTAACTGTGCCTGGAAACTGTTTGGAGGGATGCTAGTGAGCTGAGGCCAAAAGTGTGCAAGGCACTGGTCTGAGGATAAAGAGCAAATTAAAGCAAGTGGTAATACTCCTTTGCAACATGCAGTTCAGTAGTGTAGACATTCACTGAAAGTTTGATTTCATGCCTTGAAGCAGTGTCACTGGACCCATGTCATTTAGCCAGAAAACTTTGCTCTTTAATTCTTATCTTGACTCCATGTATCTACTTTGGAGAGGCACGGAGGAACTGGTTGGAGCTTGACATTGCTGAAGGCTTCAAGGCCACTTTCAAACCTGTATTTTCTTCTACTTGTGTCCTCACTACTGAAAAGTGACAGTTGGGGCATGGCTGTTTGCAGACAGGGGTCCTCACCAGTGTGAGAAAGCCAAATTTGTAATGATTGAAAGCCACAAAAATTTAGTCACCTCTTCTGGGAGCCTAAGTCTGAAGTCTCATCCTTGTTAGTCAGCATGTCAACAGGCAACAACACTCATACTTCACATTAATGGTCCTCTTAAGAAATGTATCAGTGGCACAACTACCTATTAACAGGGGAAAGAATGGGAGCGGAATCAAAATGCTTTACACCTACACAAGTGTGTCCCAACATGATCATTAAATTAAACCATTGAAAAACCCCTCTGGCACTGGTCAGGGCCTCAGCATGCTTTCTGAGATCCCATGTTTCCTCTGGCTTAATGAATTATGCAAGTCAAGAGGAGCTGGACAGAAAGGTGTGAATAAGAAGCCTACTAAGTCCCCACAGTAATCACCTGCAAATGTGTTTAGGAGTAACATCTATCAGGCACTAAAAACTAAGAAAAGGAGCCTGAAAGAGTAAAATATCTAGGTCTCTTCAGTAAGAGACAAGGGGAGAGCTGAGCCAGGGAAGTGTCACCTTGACATGAATCTACTTTGGGCACTGAGCACACAGCAGTCATCAAATTGCTTGCTTGCAGTCCCAGGGTTTCTTCTGCTCATATGGCATGCACCTGCGCTTTGCTGGAAATGCCTTCAGTGCATGTGAGAGAGCCCCAGCTTCAAAGCAAGTCTTGTGATTTTTGGTTCCTGTGTGTGAGAAGAGTATTAATAAATGTTGTATTAATAGATCATCTGCTTACACGCTTCCTGTCTTAAATAAAGAAGATATTGGATCAACCCCTGTTTCCCAGTACCTTCAGGCTTCTTGGATGTTTACAGTATGAGGCAAAGGCAAGACGGCAAGAGCACAAATGGACTTTGTAATCCAAATAAATAGAAACTCAGGCCTTAACGTGAGGAGAGTTTGGAGACCAGTTCATAACTGAATTACAGAACATCGATGGATGATTGCTCTCTAAACTGACTGAATCCAAGCTCAAAAAATTGAACATTCACCCTTGCAGTTTATGGAAGCTGGGAACCAGAGACAAGGTTTATCAGTCCGACTTGAGGTAACATGCATCCTGAGCCATTTCAGCAGAGTGGGAAACCATCCCCATTTCCTATTTTGATAAACAGGCCCCTGTCCTAATCACTCTTCATGTGTTACCTCCAGAGGACAGGAGACAAGTGGTAGCCCAAAAACTGGATCAAATCATGTGTCCATGGATGATGTTCTCTTGTTTTGGCCATCTTCTGAAAGGCTGGTGACCCTCTTTTCCAATATCCCTCTTTTTGACAAACTTTTGTATTAATAGATTGAGTAAGGATGGCACAGGACACTTTAACTTCATTCTATCATCCAGCCCTTATTTGCAATGTTGAACTCCTTCTGTTGATGGTGTCTGCTTTGAGACTCCACACAGAGGATATTTCTGTGAATCATTTCAGCGTAAACACTACAGTTGGTTGGAAATTTTTAAACCATTTTTCATAGCAAAAGCACATTTCCTAGTAACCAAAACACTTCAGAAAAGCATTGGTTCCAGTTAATCTCCTGATTCATGCTATGTTGGAAAAGAAATTACTGAAATGCCACATTGTAACATATAAGAAAAATTAAGATTATTGTTTTGAGAAAAGTTAGACTCAGTAAAATAAAGAAAATCATTGAAAATTGCTGAAATTTAAAGTTTCATAATTAGTGACGAAACATTTCATTTGGTGCAAATCAAATTTAAAATATGAGTTTTACTTTCTCAAGTTTGGGGTTTTTTTGTTGGACTCTTTTATAAGTCTTGTGTGTTTTTATCTGTGTGCTAGCAGGCTGTACTACAGTGTGTCAAGTATCATAACACAACAGCAAAATTATTTTCTGTCCAGCTGTAATATGGACCTACTCTGGGGCAATGCTACCAATCCTGCTTATAACTATACCTCACAGGAAAGGACAGAGAAGGCTTCCATGGAAAGAAAAAGTGGTCTCAGGGAAAATAAATCTGTTTAGCTGGCACTTGGCAGCACAACCAGTGCTGTCTCACATTGAGGGAAACTGCAATTGTCATAACATGCTGACTTTGGGGGCTTATTCCTGTGCCTTGCCAAGGAGGTCTTGCATCTTTTGAAGTCAGCTAGTTTTCTCTAACGTAGTAAAATTCATCACTAATCACAGATACGCATGTCCTGCTGGCGTCTTTGATCTTCAACTTTTCTATCCATTTTGCTCTCTCTGTTTATTGGTCATAATGAATTATGGCAGCTGTATGCTACATACTGTCTGAAACTCTTTAGCCATCCAGCACATCATGGAAAGTTCCCAGGAAAGCTCCCTAGCTGGAAAGTAACAACTCTGCAACATAACTCTCAGCGCCATGTGCAGTAATTCATCAATAACACTTCTGTAGAAACCAATGGACAGATCAGTTACAAGAGCAGAGCTGTAATGTGACCTGCCAGATAGATGGAGAGCCCCACAGAGAATTCACTGACTGCACAAAAGAGAATAGAAACTCCTCTAGTGTTACTGAAAAGAGGAAGAGCATTGCGCTTGGATTAGCCTGGGCTGAGTATGAGTCCCTCTCCACTCCACACCACTCTGTTGCGTAACCAGAGTTCCTAGAAATAAATGAGTAACAAAATGAAATAAAATTATGAAAAAACCCAACAGCTTTCCTTTAGGAATTCCAGTGACATATTAAAGGAAATAATTTATGCATGGCTGCTCCAATGCCTTGGGTTTGCCTGTGCAATTACTCTTAGTCCTGTGCTAACAAGAAGCTACTTTACAACAGGGGAGTCTAGCCAGGATACAGCCTGACAGCTGCTTGAGGATCTTTCTGCATAACACCCATGACCCACCTTTTCTTTTTTTTATTCTTTCTCTGCACAGTGTGCATGAATATTTTGCTGAAAAAATCATGCCTTTGTATTGAGATACTGCCTATTTTTGTGACAAGCCTTCATTTTTAGAAGACTTCTACTTTTAAAAAAACTTTTTTTTACTTCAAGCTGTCTCATCTTGACTTCTAACAGGTTTAGGCTGTGGTGTGGCATGGCTGTGATGCCCAAACCTACTTGGAAAGGAGGTGCTTGCACTGATTCCAAACTCATGAGTTAGAGAGGTATGTTGAGAAATGTAACACTTCTTTATAATACTTTTGTTCTTGTAATTACCCAGTCATGAGGCTGAACCTAGATACACAGAAGATGGTCATAGTTCACATATCTTGTAGAGCTTTTTGAAGGAAAAAAGATTGGTTAATGCAAAATACTTAAATTACAAAAGGCTTAAAAAGAAACGGAGATGTCATCTCTCCCACTTAATAACTGGCTAAGATCATAAAGAATTAAGAGTCAATTTCTGAAATAGAGGGAGGTCACATGAAGTTCCATGCAGATGAGTGTTGTTCCACACAGTCATGAAGTCTGGGAATCAGTGACTCATGAAATAACGGGTTTTACAGTTGATAGGACCTCATTAGAATCTCATGACACTGAGTGATGCTTATTGTTGATGAGATCTCATGGCACTGAAAGAAATTCAGTGTTGATAGATGCTAAGTAATGAATATGGGATAAAAATAACACTAATTGTCCATATGTTACAATACACTTAATTAGCTATGACTGTTCACAAAGATACTGGGTTGTGTGGATAGTTCTCTGAAAACATTAATGCAGTGCTGAACAGTCATCAAAAAGGCTGATAAAACACAAGAGATTATTAGAAGAACAGAGAACAAAACAGAAAATAATCTCTTAGTAGAAATCTGTTTATTCCTCTTTGTCTTGACTTAGATGTGCCTTCTAGGCAGTCCTCCTTGGAAGAGTACAAAAGAACTGGAAATCCTGCACAGAAAGAAGTGAAGTGAATGTACTCTCCCACTGGCCAGTTCTGCCTCACTTCTTCTGATCTGGATTCCTAGGACAACAGGGCTCCCTGGACAGAGCTCTGGACCAAAACTGGGAAGAGACACCAGGAAAAACAGGCGGTATTAAGAATCCTAACTCTGATACCTTCCCGCAGCAGCCTCTGCAGGACACGTTCCTGCGACATGCGATTTAGCCAGCTCCACCATAAGTGTAGATCCTGCAGTGGGATTCACAAGGTTTGGGATTTCAGCTGATAAACTTCATGACATCTTTGCTTACTTTGTGTGTTAGTATTTCACAGAATCACAGAATCACATAGTCATAGAGGTTGGAAGGAACCTCAAGAGATCATCAAGTCCAACCCCCATTCTGTTCTGAAACCACAATATGCACCAAGCACTCCACAGGTTGCACCAAATAAAGTGACAAAATTTTGTGTCTGCTGGATGTTGTTACAGAGCAGACTGCCTGAGCAGTGCAAGGCAGCTGAGGAACCTTCACGCTCTCCTTCAAAGCTGAATATTTTATTGAGAAAGCAGAATGTTTTATGAAATGAAGAGCAGGTAAAGAATAGAATAGGATTTCAGAGCCAGAGGGTAGAGCTGTGTAAAAGGGAACTGTGAGATTTAAAAAGAAAACTGTGAATGGGGAAAAATGTTTGCCAGATGATGGAACTAGTGGAGAACAGAAAAAGACTTTCATATAAACAAAAATGTTCACAAAAATGTTCACTATTTTTCCAATAGCCTTCATAGAAATATTTTTTTTTCCACTATAGATAAAAATCTCCAGATTTTTCAAATTAGCACATTTCTTCCATTCTGCTCCTTGCCACAATTCTCCATTATGCTGAATGTGATAGACACAGAGGGCCTGTTAGTGTAAAAATATCTTCAATCAAAAATTTTTGCTGACATTGGTTATAGAGAAATTTTCATCCATTTAAACATGTAGCTCTTGCACCCACACAAGGAAGACTGTACACATACATAAAATTTGTTTCCAATGAGTTCTTACTTCCAACAAGTTTTGTGCTGGATTGGCCATATTTCCAGGGATTTATGGTAAATGCATCAGGACTACATTAAAATCTAGAAGCAAAAGATGCTGCAGAAAATGTACATTCCTAAAAATCTTTAACAGATGGTGAGAGAGAGAAGGAGAAGGGGAAAAATATTAGAGCACTCTATGCAATAAGGAATGAGAGAAAATTGAAAGGGGTGCTCTCTCAGGGATGCTTTAAACCCTTCAGGGATGAATGCCAAGACCAGAGTTAACACTTGTGAGATCATCTTTGGCACCTGAAGAAGGAATCTTCCTCAAGTGGATCTGACAGGATTCTGGTAATGAAAAGGTTCATCAGGCAATGACATGCCCAAGATCAATGGGAGCTCCCAAAGTTCCCAAGTAGGCTGTTAGCTTTACGGTCTCATCCCATCAGTGGAACTGGTGCTACTGGAGGGTCCCAATCAACATGACCCTACTGGCAGCACCAAGCTGACCACGTGATCTTGGGAACCATTTTCTACTCTCTGGTGCAACCTGTCCTACCAGTGCATTCCTACAGAAGTAAGGGCAGTGTGCTAGGCCATCCATCATCTCCAGCAGGGTCATGCTTGCAGCTTGCACAGGTCACTCCAGAACAGATGGGACAGGCTTCTGCCTGCATCCAGCAGCTCAGAGCAAGAGAGGAATATTCATATTAGCAGAAAATTTTGCAGTCAACATATTTCACCAATGATTTTCCTCCAGGGAAGCATGTGGTCCAGTTCAGGGAAATGAGAAAGAGAGCAATATTTTTTCTTTAATTTTACATTTCAAGTAATAACAGTTTTCTGGCTTCTTCTGCAGGTCACTAGCAATGCTCCCTGGTGAAAAATGCTAGCAGTTCCCACATCTCTGACTCACTTGACTGTAACACAACCTGAGGCAAAAAAAACTCTAAGACCTGATGTGCATTTGCACTACGGCCTCTTTTCGCTTTTCCGGTAGTATGAACCAGCCTTACTGCAGGCGTCAATGTCAAAGCTCACGCATTTTAAAGGGGTGAGAGTGTAAATAAGATCCAGCTTCATCAATGCATATGTCATCACTGTGGGAAAGGACAGAAGAATATTGACTTTGGGTAAAAACAGCAAGACCTTTAAGGCAACAGAGGCAGAGAGGAGAATTGGGAGTAGACAGAAATAAATCAATGCCAAAGCAGAACTAGAACATGTGTGTTCCTGAGGGCACAGGATTGAAATCTTGATTTAAGATTAGCACAATGCAATAGCAGTAGAGCATAAAGAAGGCAACTTAGGGACCAGCTGGCTGACAGCACTAGAAAGGGGTCATTAACAGGGAGCCCCAATCTATGTGGGGAGACTGCCTGAGGCTCCGTAGGGATAGCTCCAAGGTTTGGTACACTTCAGCATTTCTGTCAGTGAGCTCTGGGGATAAATTTAGCATCACTGCTAAGAAAATTTGTTTAAGGATCAGTGCATGGATAAGTAAGAGTAGAACAGGAGTATGACCAATGACTCGCTTGATAAATCTGACCAGTTCAGGGAACATGCTCAAAAATGAGCCGAATGTGAAAGCACAGATTCGGGAAAAAAGAATGCAGACCATGTTTGTAAATGGGGATTGCCTCCTGCCCTAGGTAAAGGCTACATTAAGATAGTGCCTACAGGAACTGCAGGTGTTTTGCTCCTGGGCAGGGAGTGATGGTGAACGCTGTCACAGCCACAATTTCAAATGCAGCTGGGATGGATAGATCTACATGCCACTGAGCAGCTGCGAGGAATTATCCAGTCTGGTTGCCTTTTATGCCTTGGTCTACCAGCAGCATCAGGAATTTAAGCACTTTGCTCTGCTTAAGCTAAGTGCCAAGCTTTTCCACTTTCAAGATAGACACCTTGGAGGAACTGTAATGCACAACTACTCAGTTCTGCTCTGGGCAAGCAACAGCAGGGCATGAAAATCTCTCATTGAGAGCTGGAGGGCCATTTGGCTCAAGGCTTTGCATTGCTTGAATACCCTTGCATGGATAATGGGTATGAGGAAACAGTAGGAATTTTCACTGGGGAGGAGCGAAACCAACGAGTGCCATAAAGACTTGTGATGGCAACAGATTCATAGATGATCTTGAAAAGGAAATTAATAGTTGGGTGGTCACATTCACAGATGACACAGTATTTCAGAACAGACAAGCTTGTCTGGGAAGAACTGCAGGAGTTAACTAAGTTGAGAGACTTGGTGTTAAACTGGCCCATGAAACTGAACACAGATGAAGGCAGTGATGTGTAATGGGGAAAACACTCTAACTTCACATACAAAATGATGTGCTTGGAGTTGGGAATTACCATTCAGAAATGAGATTAGAAAGTAACCTCATTAGACAGCTCAGATGGCAGCTGAATTCTTAGAATTCAAAAAGTAAATTGAATTTTTGTAATTATTAGTAGAGAAACGCTATTGCTGACTCTCTTAGTAATACAAATACATGACACACTTGCATCTTGCATAGTGTGTGCAGCTCTCAGACTATAACAGATGAGAGGGCGATGGCAAGAAGATCAAATATGAGGAATCTTCACAATTCAGCAACTGTGAAAAGATTTATACAGTTGTATAAAGTGAGTGATGTGGAGAAGTGAGTGGGCTTAATTTTTCCCTGACTATTGCAACACAAAAATGATGGAATATCAAAGTTTTCAGTTGGAAAACCCAAAAGAAGGAGGAGGAGGTGTTGGTTTGCTTGTGTTGGTTTTTTTTTGTTTTTCAGAGGACACACAGCTAAGCTGTAGGACTTGCCAACAGGATGTTGCATATGCTAAAGTTCACATCAAGGAGAGATTACACAGGTATGGTAAAGAAACTCCATCTGCATTACTAAAAACTAAGACAGCATCTTATTGAACCATAAATTGTTGTATTATGGAAGAGTAGCCTGAGGAATTGTCAGTATATATGTTTAGCTCTTCTTGCTCTCTGCCAGACCATGATCCCCTCGTTACTTATTCAAAAGAAGAGTATTTATACCTGAGCTTCTCCAAAGCCTCATGCTTACAGGTATTCCCAGGACATGGGCAACCAGGTTTAGTCCCCTTAAGTTGGGCATCCAGCTCTTCCACTTTCAAGGTTTGTGCTTTGCCCCTTAAACTCCTATGCCAATGGTGGGCATCAATTTTGTATTTAACTGGTTTGGACTTCTCCAGCAGAGGATAGAAATCCCACTGCTTAAACCTGGCGAGGTGCCACATGCCAGAACAGGCACTTCTGAGCACGTGTGACTGAAGTTTTGAAGAAATTCCAAGACAAACACAGAGATGCCTTCAATGTTAGATGCCAAACAGCCAATCCACTTGGAGTGAATTCCACCCCAAGAGCCCAAGCTGTTGAGCTCAGTGACAGGGAGACTGAAACAGCTGATATGATCGTAGCACATTAATACCTCTGAGTGAAGAAATACCAGATACTAAAAGGCTCTGTAGTTGAAAATGTAAAGGCACAACAAGAACTGAAAGCCAAGTAAATTCCAATTAGAAATAAGGTACAAATTTCTAACAGTGCTTGTGATTAACCACTGGAACAAAGTACCAAAAGAAAGTGGTGGATTCTCCATCTCTTAATGATTTTAAACCATAAAAGTATGTCTTCCTGGAAGACCTGACTTAAAAAATCACAATATATGTAGCTCAGTGCAGGAGATCTGGGTGTAATTCAACAGTTTCAGATATTCCAAAACTTGGTTTAAATGACCTTACCATTCTTTCAGGCCTTTACCTTTACTAGCTTTAACTCCTGCAGGGGTCTGTTGTATGTGGAAGGGCCACAGAGTGAGCTGAGGGGGCTGAGGTATGAACAGGGCTGGATTTAGTAGCCCTTCTCCTCTAGGAAAATCCCCATAAAAATAGCTTAGAGAAAGTTAAGCTTTCAAAGACCAGTCTATCAAAAGTAATCGTAATAAAACACTTTAGAGCATTAAACTGGCAAATCAGTTTATAGACATAGGAATACAGTTAATATCCCTCTAATGCCCATAGGTGAGAGTCATTTGTCCCCAGCATTTTTACAGTGAACCAGAGAACTGCAATTTCATGTGCCCTTTTAATTTCCAAAGCAAATGGGAAAAATGTAGGTGGCTTATATATGGCTAGGAAACCACTTCCCACCTCTTGCTTTCAACCACTAACCAGTACAAGTGCCTTCCCTCAAAAGTACAGTATCACAACTTGCTTCTCTGTCTCCTTATATATTTCACAGCAGTGCTCTGTTGGGTTTTTCCACTGCAGATGTCACCACAAAACACGTAGCTACCACCTTTCAAACCACACCAGAGCAGCACCACCTACAAGTACCGCTTGTGTTCATCTTCGAGGAGGCTTCATGCTGCTCAGGCTAAAGGAGTTACTGTAATTATATCTAGGGTAAAGATCTGTGATGAATTATGCAATCCTCATATCTACAGATGAATCACACCAATGGAGCAGAAGGATGTGGGGTCGAGTTGAGCTTAGAAATGGAAAATGCATATTCCAGTGTTTTAAAACATTTATGTTTAAAGCAGCCAAGATTTCAGAATTTCAAGCATTTTTTTTTAATCTTTGTTTAAGCCTGGATTTGGGGAGGGGATTGGTTTTGGTATTTAGATTATTACTTTGGCTGTAACAGGATTATTCTTTTCAGTAACTGTTAAGTCGCCACAAGCTTGTTGCCTTTTCTGTGAAGGAATCAGTTAAGCTTCACAGATAGGGAAATATTATTATAACCAGTTTACAGCCCATTTTGGCCAAGAATGGGACCAAGAATGCTGACTCTCAGTCACCTGCTTTCACAGCTAAGCTAATAAATGAGGTAGAAAGCTAATAAATGAAGGCACTGAGTATATTAACCCTCATATAATGGTACTTATCCCATTCTTGTGTTATATGCAGGAGGTCAGAAGAGATGATCAGAGCAGTCCCTCCTGGCCACAAACCCAAGGAACCTATTTTTAAACATGAGGCAACATTCAATAACCTGCATCAGCTTTGATTAACTGTTCTGCAAGACTGAAAGCAACACAAGCAGAACTAACGTGCACTGTGGGCAAAAAAGACATCAGAGCACAGTTCAGGATGGCAAGGCTTTTAGTGCATAAACATGGGATGGGAACCTTGGCTGTATGGTTCACGCTGACCCTTTTGGAGCAGTTCATCGTGTCCCCAGACCATTTTAGGTAGAGCTCTTATAGAATAGAAAGGCAGTATCAACTGGTCACTGTAGCTTCCTTCAGGCCTTTAGCTAACCCCAGTCTCTACCTCTTAAATATACAAATACACACATATATATATAATCAGATACTATATATGAGCTGCTATTAAGAAACCAACTTTTTTAAACATGCAAACAAACTTAGTATAAGCTCCATAAAACAGCTCTGCTTTTTCTGGTATTGATTTTGCTTATTTTGAAGTTAAGCATATCCATAAATATGCTCTATGGTCCCTTGAGGTAAGTCTCATAAGGTATATTAAAAAAAAAAAAAAAGGAGGAGGAGGAGGAATTTTTTGGCAGCAATTACCATCTCAGATAACCTGCCTGGGGTTGGGAAAGTGTGCCAGCAATCTGCTCAGAAATAGCTTTCATTTGGGCTGTTTATTTTCATATGCTTTGTCTGACACTTTACTGCTGTGGCTGGGTACTTAACTGTCAGCTTCCATTAAACGCTTTGTCAGCTGTTCCCACTCCAGGCAGAAACCATAATTATCGTTCATCTCCCATTATTCATTAAAGTCAACCCACTGGCAGGAAGCAAGCAGGATGACAAAGGGAATCATCCTTGTGCCAAATGGTGGGATTTCTTCAGACTCCTTTGCTCCTCCAGTTCCTTGTTCCTTCCTTCTTTTGACTGCCCCAGTCAAGTCGTTTTCCTTGCTTGTGTCAAATAAACAGGGACTTGAGGGCAGATGATTCACTTTAAGGAAAATTTGAGGGGATTGAACTCCAAAATTTGGTATATTCTGAAGGAGAATAGTGTGTTTGCTTCACATCCCTTCCTGTTGCAAGATAGAGTATCAAATATGCATGGATTGCTAACAAAATAGCTTTGGGAGTATCTATTATATGATTTCTTGTTTTGCTGTCTTACGGTGTGTAGATACATTAATTTTTAAAATTATTTAAACCAAGTTTTCCAAATTCTGACATATAAAGAGAAAGAAAAAAGGGGTTAAATAATTCCAGGAAAGGCAAAACATGTCATTTCAGGTCAAGCAAAACATTTTAAGATGACCCAGACTGATCTTCCCTCTTCCAAATTTGGTCATACCCAAACCAATGCCCCTGTCCCCTCAATACTGTAGTTCACCCTTTGAACCAGAGAATCCATTACATGTATTGCTCTAATTATGGCATGGTTTCTTTTAATAAGCAGATGTGGAACAGTATAATCGTAGCCCCAGGCTATTGAAATGGTGGACTCCAGTCTGGATCTGGACCTCACATAAATTCGCCCCATGCCTTGCCAAGGTCCCAGACATATGACACCTCACACATTCCTGAAGGAGGGAGATCCCATGATTTTTACCATTCTTTTTGGCTTTGTAACAAGCAGCTGCTGGACCCTGCCAGGACTTCCAGCCACAGGGATGGTATGCACCACCAAGCTGGTCTAGCACAGGTAAAGCCAATGTACAGGTCCCTGCTGAGTACCTCATGGTAAGAATTAGCAGACCTCAATAAAATTAACCAGTGGGTCTTTATTAAAAATTGAGACCCTATTGCTGAAGATTGCAAAGTGCTTGCCTCCAGTGCAGCAAAAACCTCCTTAAAAAGAAAAAACAAAAACAAACAAACCCAAAACAACCCACAACAAATGTTTCTAAACAGAGGATCCCTATTGTACTTCTTCCCAAAGAAAAACATTCAGTTTTAACATATTCCCACTCACACTCCTGGGGTTTTCAATGAAAGTCTTGAAGTTGTCCAAGTAGCTCATAAACCAGAACCTCTTTCTGATTCAAGTGTGCCCTCCTGTTCAGATTTTGGGAAATGGGATGATTAATTGGTTTCCATCATCAGTCTCCCTATAAGTCACAAGCCAAGCAGCTATTTCAAGTTTCCATTGACAAAGATTTCATTATAAGAAGCCATAATTTTTAACTGGCGCTGTGAAAACTTTTTAGTCTTCAACCTGAATTAGGCCCATATGTTTCAGAAAAATGTGGTGAGAGCAAGTTGGGGGGTGAAGCGGTGAGGGGAGGGGAAGGGAGCAACTGGTCTATCTCAGTGGCTGAACAAACTTCTACCCACATCACAGCATAAAGGGGCTCTGAATTGGTCGTCTTAACCCTTATCTAAACAAAATAAATCAAAAATACAATTTTCCGATTGACGCTGAAGGATTTGTTTTCTTAGCCAAAAAGCAATTTTAAACTCCCTTGCTGAGTAAGCTCTGCCCAGATACTGAACTCCACCGAGAGCTCCTGGAGTCCAAGGTGGTATCGCTTAATTCACCTTCTCATGTTCTGCTGCCGGGATAGAAATGCCCTCACATAGCACCTGCCACAGGATGCAGTTGAAACCACAGCTAAGTGTCATGTGTATACCTGCTGAGCGGGAGACCCTTCCTCTGGAGGGCTTGACAAGCCAGCTGAAAAGACAGGAAAAATGGGAGAAAGGCAGCATTGCAATCCCTATTTCTGAGTCAAACAGGCAAGGTGTATTCCAGTAAATAAAGCAATACAAACTGTGAGCTCAAGAACCTGAAATGTTTAAACATCTATGCTTTTTAACTGTTAGCATAGCCTGTGGCCATGAGCAAGGGACTATTAGTAGTAACAACTTTGTCATAGCCACCCTGTTGAACTGGCTCTAGCAGGGAGTGGGATGGACATGTTGATGCAAAGCACAGTGACCTGACCTGTTTTACTTTGCCACACAGTGAGTCTTCAGGAGAACAGAGGCCTCCTCTGCATTTTAGCTCCCAATCAGAGATCCAGAGGTAGGGCAATCTGGAGACTGAGCACCACCCCTGCCATGATAAAGAACGTCCACTTCCATAACACTGTTGCTGCACCCCAAAAACGACCTCTTCTCTATCATCACATATGTTTGAGTCCTTTGATAACATCAGGTGTGTTCTTGCCTAATGGGATGAGAAACCACCAGGTGACAAGGCCGGGGAACTGCAAGATTGCTGTGAGGATGAGCCAGAAATACCAGGGTGGTAGTTAAGAAGTCACCACTAAGCTATGTAGCATCCTGCCATTTGTTGCCAAATTTCTGGCTAATGTCTCAGACACAGAATCACAAGGTTGGAAAAGACCTTTGAAGATCATCAAGTCCAACTGTTCCCATCCTAAGCTAAACCATATCCCTAAGCTTTAAACACATCCAGGGAAGGTGACTCAACCACCTCCCTGGGTGGTGTCATATATGTATTTGATGATGTCACAATACTGTCATCGGTTCCAGTGACTTCAGTCTTCAGTGATAAAGTCATGCAAGTTGGACAACAGAAAAGCAGAGTTTTTGCCACCTTCAGGATTTCAGAGAGCTCGAAGGATGGAGAAACTACATCCTTCACTCACACATTTTGATAAAAAGAAAAGCCTGGTTTATGTCTTTCAGGCCTCTGAAATAGCAGTAAATACGTACAATCAAAGCCCAAAATAAATGATTTACTTAGCACAGACCCTTGAAGATGACCCTCCACTCATCTCTCTGTGACTTCAATACCTTGTGCTCAAGAAGACCATTTTTTTCAGGATGGCACACGCTTCTGATTAAAAGGACTAAAGAGATGAAAAGTTCCCCAATTGCACTGATAGTTTTTCCTAATAATTCGTCATTTCAATAATTAAAATGTGGGCATTGTTTCTTGTAAGGATATGAGTACAGGTGCAGCTTTTGTAACCAGCTTTGTTATATTCTTGTGTACTTGACCATGAGATCTTCAGTACTGCTGTTTTTTCTCTCTGAGGATACTTATCTGGCATAAACAAACCACCTCACAACCTTGCTTTTCACAAGCTTAGCAGACCAATCTCTTACAAGTCTTCCACTGCAGCACATTTTCTCTAGCCCTTGAAATATTTTTATGTGACTTTTTGCACCTTGTCTGCACATATTAAAATAAAAGGTGTGCCTGAAAGATGATTTTCTGTTTGGGAGTGAGGCACAAGCTGCTGCGCAGATCCATGATACTGGGGAAATTCAACTCCGAGTGCCAATTCACATCCCATCTCATGGTTCAGATGTGAATCTGCTCCCTCCAGAACATCCTGACCAACTTCTCCAAATTGGGCATTTTCCCAAATTTCCATCAAGCTTCACTCAAATTTTAGTTCACGGGTAGTTTCATCTAAAGGCACATCTGAGTCCAGGGTTCAGCAGCCCAACCTCAGCAGACTCTGCAGTGATGTCTAAGTCTTGGGAATTGCAGTCAGTCAGTAGCAAGAGGTGAATTCAGCCAACCCTTTCAATTCTGGAGGTTGACCTTGCAGGACAAATCTCCACGGAGCTGTTTTTGCATCTCCGGTGCTGGCACATAGACATGTAATGTAGTATATGCCCTTCCCTATGGGACGCTCCTCCATGAGTTCATTCCTGGCTTAGCTGGAGGAGCTGGATTTTACATTATTAGGTATTGAGTTGCAACATGAAATTACCAAAATGTAAAACATGGGAAAACATACTGTAAATCACTTATTGGCAGGTCTCTCACCTCTTTACAAGTGCATGACTGGATACATTTGAGTCTTTTGGAATTTCCAAATTAGAGCCCAGAAGACCTTCCCGAAGAAAGGTATTTTCTACTGGCACCAAAATAATTTTATCTGAGTTAAACAACAGAGTTAATGTTTCAGCATTCACACAGCCATTTGCAGACTACAAATCCAAATTTAATTTCACCTCCTTGTTGTACTGTAGCTCTATTATTATTACTTTTTTAATGAATGTTATTTTTCTTGCAACTCTCCTGCTTGGGCTTCTCAAAAGAAATATGCAGAGACCCAAGGGACTGACAGTGGGAATGCAGAACCTTTCACGTTCAGGTGGAAATGCTGATATCTGTAATGGACTCATCAGGAAGTGAATGTACCTAAACAGAGTGAACACATGTTCTTTCTCCTGTGACCTCCAGCTCTGCTACCCCCACCCTTGCTACCCTCAGTTTGTGGTGACAAAGGATGCTCTGATGTGAGGAAGGGTAGCTTTTGTGAGCACGACACTAAACTGGGAGTCAGACTTTTTTGATTTATTCCTGGCTCTGCCACAGTCTTCCTGTATGATTTCAGACAAGTCACTTAATCCTTTCGTGCCTCAGTTTCCCATCCATAAAATTTTTTTTTTTTTTCAGTCTATTTCCATCCTTGACTCTGGGGCAAGAAAGATTTGTCAGCTGAGCTACAGAACAGCTGAGGAGACTGTATTAGACATCTGTCTTGGAGCATACAAGGGATTGGGTCATGCCTTTGTTTAGCTCAAGCTTTCAGGTGGGCAGAGGAGAGGCATATCTCTTGTTTCAGAATTTGTCCAAGACATGTTACTGTATTTTGGCTGTGAAAACAGGGTCACAAACTGAAGGGGAGTTCCTGGGAAAAAAAATCACAGAATCACAGAATTGTAGGGGTTGGAAGGGACCTCCAGAGATCAATGAGTCCCGACCCTCTGCCAAAGCAGGGTCCCTAGGACAGGTTGCACAGGTCGGCGTCCAGATGGGTCTTGAATATCTCCAGAGAAGGAGACTCCACCACCTCCCTGGGCAGCCTATTCCAGTGCTCTGTCACCCTCACTGTGTAAAAGTTCTTCCGCATATTGGTGCGGAACTTCCTGTGCTCAAACTTGAGGCCATCGCCCCTTGTCCTGTCTTCAAAATGAAGGTTTAGAGGTAGGATCAGAAAATCAACATCGTGAATTTAGAAAGCAGAAGTCAATAAATAACCTATACCTGCAATATGCTTCTGATGACCAATCCCAAAGTGCATCTTACTTGGGGTCTGACCCTAACACGGCTTGCATGGAAAGAGTTCAGAGTGACTCCACCAGAAGCCAGCAGTTTGCACTCACACAATGAGAAATTTCAGACCCTAAACCAAAATACCTCCATCTGCAAGAAGTTTACCCACCAAGATACAGGGTGGGTCACAGCAGGACACACAGCACCCTTTGCTGGAGGCAAGGAGTGAAAGCATCACCGGGAGAGCCTCTCAAAAACCATAATATGTCTGGTCCTTTCATGTGCCAAGGTTGCAGCTCAGAACAGATAAGACATAACAGATTTGTCAAATGAAGCTTCTGCCACATGTGGGGACAGGGTTTGAAGCCATCACCTGGCACACAGCACTGAAAGTGTCTGTGCCGGTCACAGCTCTTCACAGTCCGTGGAAATGACAGGGAATTAGAGCCACCCACCTTTTCATTTCTTTGGACATCAGTTTAATTTTTCTCTACTTCTTCTACTCTCAGAATTTGTGGAATTGCTGGCATGCAACCTGGGTGTGAGTTCTTCCCACGTTCCTGTTTTCTTCTTTCAATGTGTCAAAGATGCCCCACAAGTACACTTTCCCTGCAGGGAGGAATTACAGCATCTAGAGAGAGGGGTTGTAGTGTAGCAGCTAATGCAGTTAATACAGCCTGCTGGAAAGAGGTGGCAAATATCCACTGTCCCAATCTGTACCTTTCAATTCTGATCACCCTCAATAGATAATAATTTTAAATTAACAGATTTTTTAAGATTATTTAAAATAAAAAGGATTACCAGATACCTGCATAGATCCGGTTGCTTCCTTGCTGTTGCTACAACCAGTTATTTTCTCCCTAAGCAAGAAAGACATATCTGCTGGCCTTGCAGAGAGCACATCAGATCCCCTGGATTAGCAGGTCTTTCCGTGGATAATTTGACGTGAGGCTGGTGTCCCGCAGGAGCTCCCAGATCACAGTACTCATTATGGAGAACACTACACTTTAGTGCTCAACTTGGATGATGCTCCGGGAGATAAAATACAGAGCTATCCATAAACCATCAAAAGTTTCAGACCTTTCAGAATACTATTCGCTGATTCCCTCAGAAATTTATTAGCTCTACCAATATTTTCTTTCTTAGTTTTGTAAAGCAAGCTCCAAGTCAGCTAGTACTGACTATGCAGAGCCCTGAAACCACATGTTTATTTTCCTAAGTTATAAAAAGTTTATAAGGGTAGCTGGTATCCTTATGGGCCACTGTACAGTGATTTGCTACTGCATTCCACACTGATACAGAAGAGCTCTGTGTTTTATACCAGAGGGAAATCCTTGTGATACAGCTGTCCAGCAGCCAGCAAGAGTACAGACACCTTCAAAAATATAACCCTGATAAAAAATTAATAGCTGAAAAGGTAGAAAACATCCCTTCTGAGAAAAATCAGTTTGAACAGTGGGATGACCTTGGGCATTGCATGATCTGTATTGTGATACCCCAGTGAATATTACCAGCAAGGTCCTTTCATCCCAGCCAGGTTTGTGGGGTTTTTTAACTATCATTTCTAGCTGAAAATTATGTATGTTCACAACAATTTTAGAAGTACTATGCAATGGCTATCTTTTCATTTTGCAGCCAATGTCTAGCCTCAGGCTTACAGTTTTCACAATTTCATGTTGCTTCATTGACATGAAGGGGCTTTGGTCAATTTACACCAGAGAATGGAGAGACTGTTATTCATTTATCTCTTAAAATAGTGAGTACACAGCTGCACAACCTGAAGAATTAGGTCAGTATATTGCTATGACTGTCCTGGAAGAAGAAATTCAGAGCAAACAAGGTAGATTTCAGGAGGGAGCCTGGAATGTGTGAAGAGTTAGCAAAACTGACATAGATGCAAAAGCAAAAAATAAGTAATTTTTCAAATCCCCAAACCACAATGGTTGGATTAGGGCCCTCATCATACAATTCTTGGGCATGTGAACAATCCCTTTTTCACATGAGTTCATTTCATTAGCTTCTCTCAGCTACATAAATACTCATACTCTCAGTGGGACTACTCACATCAATAAAGTTCCTCAAGCAAGCAGGGATTGCAACCCAATTTTAGTGGAACAAACCCAACCTGTGAGTTTGATTGCATCCTTCACTTTTCTAAAAAAACCCTTCATTTCCAGCTAGAATGAACCCACAATCCCTATGGAGCTTTCTTTCGACACTTCCAAGCACAACCCAGTTATTTGTCTTGTCAAATAAGAAGGCAAACAGGACTCTTCCAATCTCCCCAATTTCACCTCTCTTCATAAAAAGCACCGCTGGGCCTTGAGCAGGGCCAACTTGGATGTCTTTTGTAACTCCTGGGCATTGCTCTGCTCTGATTGACAGACCCCAATGGGGTTATCATGCTCACATCAAATCCCAGCATGACTCAGCCAGCCAGCAACCCTCTGGAGTCAAAATACTGCTCAGTGCAACATCATGAGCAATGACTGTAGTATCAAAGCAGTAACCACTCTGTTTTATTACTCAGCTGTCAATTGTTTTCTGATTAGGCTTTCAGCCAGTAGCCTTTGATACTGTTGCACAGTGTTGCATGTGATTAATTCACTTATAGTTAATACAAATGCCATGGAAAATTGCTTCTTTACCTGCCAGTTCCTATCAGGATTCTCAGAGTCCTTATTTTAAGTTCTGCTGCAAGGGAGGCTGGATGGGCAGTGCTGGGCAGAGAAGTGCATTGCACTGCTAGCAGAAGATCACCAACAGCAGCAAACCATAATTTTTGCCCCCAGCTGGCAGCAATCACTGCTGGAGTCCCTAAGTGCAAAGAACAAATATCGAGTGAGATGTTTCCTGCATATTTTGTAAGCAGGTTTTTATTTATTTCCATTCTGCAGAAAGCATGGGAGGAATTTCTCTTTTGCCTACAACTCTTCCTGCACATCCAAGAAGGAGATGAATTTGTCTACAAGAGCTGAAACAGTTTAGCCTGATTTTCATGACCTGGCTACCTTGAATAAGTCCAGGTTTTATGCAGTTGACCTCTTCCCAACCCATGTCCTAGTACAGGGAAAAGAAAAGTGCAAGCAACACTTCTTTTGTCACCAAGGAAAGGGCATGAAAAGTTGAATTAAATACAAATCAGCCCCACCTGGCTGAACTTTGTCATTTACACTAAACACCTTCTGCTTTTCCATGATGCATCTGAAAACTTTTCTCAACCCAAAGAGTGGATAATAGTTTGGTTTGTAAAATCTCATCTGAAAGGGTTACACAGAAAATTGTGGAGCGAAAAGTTAAAGTAAATCTGTCTGGAAAGGATTATATCAGAGGACACAACTACTTTAGCCTCATGTTGCAATTACTGGCTCCTTATGTCAGTATTTCTCAACTTATCCATGAATATACAACAAAATCAGGACATCACAGACTCAGACATTTCCTCTCAGGACAGTGGTCATGAAAAACTCTGTTGATGTGCATTGCTTCTACAAATGCCTATCAGATATAGCACCTCAGCTAAAGGTTTCACAGTGGAAGGCATGAACTCTTCACTTGGTGTCTTTTCTTCCCTTCAAGGTGGAAAAAAAGAAGTGGGAAGACAATGAGGATGAAGCTGAAGCAAATTAACTCCTTCCCCTCCCCTGCCATTATCCTCAAGTACTACAAGATATCTACCAAGAGCTCTACAAAGATTGTAGTAGAAAATAAAAACACAAAGCTATTTCTTTTCCAGTGTTATCAGACACAAACTATGAAATAAACAGCCCTGAAGAGAGACAGATGGATTGACCTGGTCTCTAAGCATAGTTGTGTTTCAGCAAGTACAGGTTGCTTGCAAGTAATAGCAGGGTTTGCAAAGTGCAGGAAAATAAGACTTGGTAAAGTAGAAAAGGTAATAAATGGATGTTTTGGTTTTGTTTAGTTTAATTGTTTTTCTGTTTTTTTTTTAAAATATGATGACAGGAACATATAAAAAAAGTTTTTATGGAACAAAAGGAAAAGGATAGCTGGAGTACTGAGAACCCTGACACTGATTCCCTCAATGGGACTTGTGTTCAGCACTGATGTATTCATTTCAGTGACAAGGACATATTTTATGCAGAGCTAGGAGTCACAGAAACCATCTGCAGGGTAAGAAAATTCTAGTAGCATCCAAAACAACTTGCTCTCCAAGATCCTGTGTATGTACAAGCTTGTTGTACATAAGTACATGAATGTTAAGACTGTTTTCTGGGGAAAAGAAGAAACCTTTTACTTTGTAATAGAAATGTAATGAAATGTAATTTAATACATAAAATGTGACTTCAACATTCTTGCACAGAATAGCATCTTACCATTCATACATTCAGTATATTTGCAGTATATATATATATATTCACATACATAAGCACACTGTATTATTTAACTTAAAGCATAAACATGTGCTTCAGAGAGACAAGCCTGACAGCCCAGAGACCTAATCTTTCCATTAGCAGCCTTCCATCTCTATTACCTTGTCTCACTAGATTTCCTTCTGTGTCACAGTGAGAATGGGTTTTGCAGCAGAACAAGAAGAAGAACACTGCCATTTACATAAAGATCATGCTTTGTGTTTCAAGATGCAGTCGCGCCATTGGCCAAGGGATGGTTTTCTCATACAGGAGGAATCTCAGCTGTAATCATCGGCCTTTTCACAACAGATTGCTATGAGTCTTTTACTTCCTTCAGTTGCAATTTGTCCAGCTCAGAGATTTACCTGAAAGGACTGAATTAAATATCAAACTTCATGTGAAAGTGCATTGCGTGATCTGGAAAATCAAGGGGTATCTCTGGAGGGCAATGACTTTGCACATGGCAAAGGGATGCCATAGATGGGTGATAGCCTTTTTCCCACCCAAAATCCCATCTATAAGGCCACTTAAGTGGTTTACCACTATGGTGTCTTGTTCTTTGCCTCTTATTTACTTCAAATGCTTTATGACAGTTAATATAAATGGTACTTCAAGCATTTTAAGAAGTGCTATGCTAACTAATATAGAGTTTCCATTAGTGGATTCTGGTCAACAGAGTTTCTTTGTCAGGACTGAAAACTAACTGCATTGTCAAAGCTGAAATTATATCATCTACTTGACTATTTGGAGTTAATAGGCTGCTTAAAAGGAACAGAATAGAGTGCCAAGACCTGTAGATTAGTAGTAAATTAATGCAGGAATAAAGTGAGAACTGGAACATGGATCGTCTCCAGTGATTAATAGTGTAAATAATAAAAATGTTTCTCTTTAACCAAATGGATGGAAAGACAGCAATGACAGATGAAGTAGAGTCAATATGAAGTAAATACAGGCCTGAGAGTGACTGAAGAAGTTAGAATTTTCATTTTGTTTTCAATGATGCTGATGAAGAACATTCTTGGACCCTATGACAGCAGCAGCAGCCCAGGCAGAAGCACATCCAGTGTGGGTGAAATCAAATTCTCATCTGGGCCTTGCACCTTGCAGCTTGTCAAAAGGTTGGAGACTTTAGCAATTAGGGGATTCTGTGAGTTTTCATATAGACTTTCAATGGATTTTCATCCCTGACACAGAGGTCAGTCTGTTTGCCAGATGTCAAGCCCTTCCTGCAAAGTACAGGGGGCAACAGAACCATTCACATAAAGGTTGTCAGACTTTTTATGCATTTTTCTGATTTTGGCTGACATTTTCTAAAATTATTCTGCCTGAGGCAGACACTCAGCATGAAGAATTTCAATCCAAATGGTTAAAACTTGGCAAAGCTCTGAGCAACTGAAAACAGAGTCTTGTAATGGGAAGTGTCAGACAACCTCAATAATGGGCGGCTAGCCCCGGCTGTAGTATGCCTTGTAATACACTGATGATTGATGATATCAGACTTGAAATTTCACAGTTATGTAGCTGCAATACCGTTAATCTTCCCTTGCAAAGAAGATCAGTGTTGTAGTCCATCTGGTACGTATGTACAACGTAAGATTAGGGTCTGCAAGAAACATGAGATTATGCCCATCACAACGAAATGAATTAAGAATGGAACTTCCTTTTTAAAGAATGGAATTAATTTTTAAATTGAGGAGTAAAATCTGGCCATCAGTGATTGAGCTGACATTGCATACCTTTGTTCAATGACAAATACAGAGTAAGGCAGCTTCCACGTAAATGTATATGTTACTGAGTTTTGGATTATTTTTCTTCATTAAGTGAATATTTGTTACAATTTACTTAATTACCTAGCTTCAGCTTCCATCTGGACATTCCTAGGACTGAGCTTCACAGGTCTCAATGGACCAGGACAGAATGTTTCAGGGTTGAATGGAAGAGCATCAAGAGGAAGAGAATCTTAAATGTGTGCACCTGGATATTTGTACTGGAAGTGGTTGCAGCAATATTTCAGTGAAGTCAGCAGGAATAGCGACATGTGACTGGCTTGATCAACAAGTCTCAAATTTTGTTATTCATGAATAAGCCAGAGGGCAAAAAAGTTCATAATGATATTTGTCCAAGCAAGTGCTGTTTAGGAAACTGCAGTTAGCTCAGAGCTATTCCCTCAGCAGGAAAAATGGCTACATTTGAATAAATTATTTGTGGTGAATTATGCCATTAGCTGCAGTCATTAAAATTCTATCCTGATTTTTATATAGCATACGTAAGAAATTTCTTCTTCCCATATTGTAAAACTTCACTTAATTTGTTGTGGCTGGAAACAATAATTCAATATAGAATCATAGACTCATAGAATATCCTGAGTTGGAAGGGACCCATAAGGATCACTGAGTCCAAATCCTGCAAAGATGCCACAAACAAAAGCAAAGCTCACTGTGAGCATGAATAATGAAAAAGATTTTCAGATTTATGCATGAGTAGATCTGTGGACAAAGCCAGTAATACAAGGAGTAACACTGCTCTGAGTGAGCCTCATCATTGTTAGCAGAGCTCTGAATTGTTATTTTGTGGAATATAAGGGCTTCTTAAATTATCACCAGTCTGCAGGAGTTTTATTTCTGAGTTCTCTAGAGAAGGCTTGTGTGGAAGTTAGACACAAATGCCTTTGTTTTGTGCTGGCACCAGCAATGTCAAGAGAGTGCAAGAGCATTTCTGGAGCTTATGGCTACATGACTGTGTGGGGCCAAACTCAAGCTCTCAAGTTCTACAAATACCAGAGCAGTAAAGTGAGGAGAAACAGAGACATGGAGAGAGAAAAAGGAAAATAAGAAATCTGCTTAATTTCTTCTGGAGAAGACGGTAGTATTCTTTTATCTTAGTAAATGAAACACCAAAGCAGGGAAAACTCTTAGGCACCATCAGGAAGGGCTGAGTGCCTCTGCAGCACTGCTGGCCACCTCCAGCCCCTGAATGACCAAACTGCTCTGAGGTGAGGCATGGAGGAACTCAACCAACTGTGCAGGTTCAGTTTGTGGGCACTCATGCAAATCACTCTTTTTGCTTTGGTTTGTGTGGGCTTATCCCCTTCTGAGTTTGGATTTCCTACAAGCTCCATAACTCAAAGCAAAACCAGGCAGAGGGAATGTGTTTTGCCTGGTTTCAGGTTGAAATCACTCTGTTTCACACAGGGTTCATCTGTAACCATAAATTGGCCCAGGTGCACTCAAATCTTTGCCTCCATCTGTTAAGAAAAAATAAAATTACCATTTTTTTCATCACAGCAGATCCTAAAGTCTGGGACTGCTACAGCCCCTCCAAACCAGGTCATTGTGGGTTCATCACAGGGAAACGATTGGAAAGAGCATTTCCTTACTTTGGCACTAAAAATGGCTGGCATAGTCTGCTAGGGAGAAAGGGACAAGAGGTTTTCCCTATATACTCAGCTGGATGCAGTTGCAATTTGGGATAATCTACACCATATTGCAGGGTAGAACTATCCCCAGTTTCTTCTGTGTAAATCTGGATGCCTAGAAGGGAGGGATCAGTCTGGTGATGACCCTAGGTTGAAAGCAAATGTTTCAGAGGAGAACAAAACCAGCGAGATATAGTGATGGGAGTCTGCTATAGACCACCTGACCAGGAGGAGGAAGCTGATGAGTTGTTTTTTAAACAACTGGGTGAAGTCTCGCGATCACCAGCCCTCATCCTTATTGGGGACTTCAACTTACCGGATGTCTCCTGGAGGTACAATACAGCAGGGAGGAAACAGTCTAGCAGGTTCCTGGAGGGTTTGGAAGACAACTTCCTGACCCAGCTGGTGAATGAACCCACAAGGGAAGGTGCCCTGCTGGACTTGTTTCTTGTCAATAGAGAAGACCTGGTGGGGGATGTGGAGGTTGGAGGACGCCTGGGGCATAGTGATCATGAGCTGATAGAATTCTTAGTACTGGGAGAAGTAAGGAAGGGAGACAGCAGAACTAGCACCTTAGACTTCCGTAGGGCTGACTTTGGACTGTTCAGAAAGCTGCTCAATATGATTCCATGGGAGGCAGCCCTTGAGGGCAAAGGAGCCCAAGAGGGTTGGTTGCTCCTCAAGAAGGTAATCTTGGCGGCACAAGAACAGGCTGTCCCAGTCGGACAGAAGAGGGGTTGGCGAGCTAGGAAGCCAGCCTGGCTGAGTAGAGAGATTCAGGCTGATATACGGGAAAAGAAGGAAAATATGAGCTTTGGAAGAAGGGGCAGGTGTCTTGGGATGATTATAGGAAATTAGTGAGATCATGTAGGGAGAAAGTCAGAAGGGCTAAAGCTGATCTGGAACTCAGGCTGGCCAGTTCTGTAAAAGATAATAAAAAGTCCTTCTATAGGTATATTAATAGTAAAAGGAGGGTCAAGGAGAATCTCCTGCCCTTATTGGATGCTGATGGCACATTAGCGACAAGGGATGAGGACAAGGCTGAGGTCCTTAATTCCTTCTTTGCCTCAGTCTTTAACAGTAATGAAGGATATTCCCTGAGTACTCATCCTCCGGAACTGGCTGACAGGGAGGGGAAGAATAACAAAGTTCCCATGGTTCAGGAGGAAATGATTAGCGACCTACTTGGCCAGTTAGATACCCACAAGTCAATGGGGCCAGATGGGATTCACCCAAGGGTACTGAGAGAGCTGTCAGATGTGCTTGCCAAACCCCTTTCCATCATCTATCAGCAATCCTGGCAGACTGGGGAAGTTCCAGTCGACTGGAGGCTGGCAGATGTTACACCCATATACAAGAAGGGTCGGAAGGAGGATCCAGGGAACTACAGGACTGTCAGTCTAACCTCAGTCCCAGGGAAGATCATGGAGAGGGTCATCTTGGGAGCTATCATGCAGCACATGCACGATGGCCAGGGGATCAGGCCTAGTCAACATGGGTTTACAAAAGGTAGATCCTGTCAAACTAACCTGATCACCTTCTATGACAAGGTGACCCACTTAATGGACGAGGGTAAGGCTGTGGATGTGATCTACCTGGACTTTGGTAAAGCCTTTGACACAGTTTCTCACAGAATTCTGACTGAGAAACTGGCTGCCACTGGCCTGGACAGGTGGAACCTCAGCTGGGCTAAAAACTGGTTGGATGGCCGAGCCCAGAGGGTGGTGGTGAATGGAACAAAATCCAGCTGGAGGCCAGTCATGAGTGGCATCCCCCAGGGCTCAGTCCTGGGTCCAGTCTTGTTCAACATCTTTATCAATGATCTCGACAAAGGGATTGAATGCTCCCTCACTAAGTTTGTGGATGACACTAAACTAGGAGGAAGTGTTGATCTGCCTGAGGGTAGGGAGGCTCTTCAGAGGGATCTGAACAGACTGGACCCATGGGCTGAGTCCAATGGGATGAAGTTTAACAAGGCCAAGTGTAGAGTGCTGCACATGGGACATAACAACCCCATGCAGCGCCACAGGCTTGGGGGAGACTGGCTGGAGAGCTGTCAGGCAGAGAAGGACCTGGGGGTGTTGGTTGACTGCAGACTAAATATGAGTCAGCAGTATGCTCAGGCGGCCAAGAAGGCCAATGGCATCTTGGCTTGTATCAAAAACAGTGTGGCCAGTAGGTCTAGGGAGGTGATTGTGCCCCTGTACTGGGCATTGGTGAGGCCGCACCTCGAGTACTGTGTCCAGCTCTGGGCTCCTCACCACAAGAAGGACATGGAGGTCCTGGAGCGAGTCCAGAGAAGGGCAACCAGGCTGGTGAAGGGGCTGGAGGGCAAGTCCTATCAGGAGCGGCTGAGGGAGCTGGAGCTGTTTAGCCTAGAGAAGAGGAGGCTGAGGGGAGACCTTATCACCACCTACAATTACCTGAAGGGAGGTTATAGAGAGGTAGGTGATGGTCTCTTCAGCCAGGTGACAGGTGATAGGACAAGGGGGAATGGCATGAAGCTGTGCCAGGGCAGGTTTAGATTGGATGTTAGGAAAAACTTTTTTACTGCAAGAGTTGTCAGGGCCTGGAACAGGCTGCCCAGGGAGGGGGTTGAGTCACCTTCCCTGAATGTGTTCAAAAAAAGGGTAGATAAAGTACTTAGGGATATGGTTTAGTTTAGTATGTGAATGGTTGGACTCAATGATCTTAAAGGTCTTTTCCAACCTTATTATTCTGTGATTCTGTGATTCTGTTTACTCTTTCCCCTACGCTTCTTTCCACCTATTCTTGATTCTTCTTATGACTATGATGAAAATGTCCCTGAATGAAAAATCCTATAAATAATAAAAAGTTTGCATATGTAATATATATCTTCTATTTGGTAATATACTGACTTCACCACCTCCTTCATGACTATTGGCTCTGTGAAATAAATCTTATGAGTAGAGGGATGGAGATTTCTGTTTTCTCAGATATTTAAAAATCATTATTTTAGCATTAATTAAAAAAAAAAAAGCAATGAAAATAATGATTAAAAAAAGAGATGAGATTTTTTAATGTGGATGTCCAGGTGGACTCCTGAATCAATCTTCACACATGCAAACTAGCAACATGATTATCCATCATGCCTGATATGAGTTGTGGGATGCTCTGCACTATAAAAATGTCAGGTGCCTTTCCTTAGGATGGATATACTTTATCAACTATATATATCAACTGCAGAATTAAATTAATCAGTCTGGGCTTCCATCTATAGTCAACAACAGTTTAAATAAGCTATTTCAGATATTTACCATTATATGGGACAGATTCCACCCTAAAAAGAATCTATTTATTTGCTCTGACTATGAAGACATCCTAGAAATCCAGGTTACACATAGACATACATCATCTGTCAGATGCATCCCATCATAAATAAGTTTAAATATGGCTTGAGAGAAAGCATTCCTCTCATCAAGTGTGGACAGCTGAAATGTCAACAACTACGTTTATCCTCCTTTTGTACTCATTTCAAAGGAACAAGTGTCTGTAGGGTGCAATTCATCTAATATTAAAGCTGACAATTAAAATAGATCAGGCTGATCACTCCCTGTAAGCATCTATTTCTCTCCACTGGCTGGAAGGGGAGCCTGTGACAAGGAGCTGAGTGAATGCTGGGCAGGATGTGTTCCACACTAAAAGTTCATGTACAGCCTCATTTTGGCTGGAGTAACAAACCAGAAGCAGGCAAAAATTAGAAAGCTCCTGATGTGACCAAACCTGAGTAATGTGGGAAAGCCAAACTTTCCAAGATTTCTTGGGAAAACACAGGTGCATGTGAACTCACTCAGCACAAAACCCTCTACTTTTGCAGTAATATCATCTCACTTGGGGATCAGTATACAACCATTAGCTAAAGCTAATAAAATAAACTCCTCTGATATTTTGTTAGATAGGTAAGAATGTGTAGCTGTCATAGCTGTAGTGAGGAATAAACCAATACTAGCTGGTTCTGTATGATATGAATCGGAGGAAATTAACCTAGAAGTGATTAAAATTAAATTAAATTTAGTTAAACTTGAAGCGATTAAAAACATTAAAGCTCCAAAACCTCATGGGATCATAGAATTAAGCAATTCCTTAGCAGAGTGCACATCACCCAAAACTTATGAAAACAGTTTTGGGAAGAGCCACAGGAAGTATTACATCACTGAAGACACAAGAGCACAGAACACAAGAAGTCGGGAAGTATGACTCTGGGGCCGTGTGAACCTGGTACTCATGTCCTGCCTGTCCAAACCCAACCAATTTCTTTCTTCTTTCTCTTCCACTCTTCGACTTGAGTTGCCTGTGTAGGACTTTGTGCTCTTCTCATGTTTATCTAGAGCTCTACCCCATGATGGTACCTCTCATAAAATATGCAGGATTGCAGATCAACATAGATTGACCAGCTTTCCTCCTCTGAGAAAACAAAAATATATTATTATTATTATTATTATTATTATTATAACAAAAGATATACTAGGGACACAGTGAAGCTGTTTTATTCTTATACATAGATGAAGATTCTGACAGGCAAATCAGTAAGGAATAATCATATCACAGCGGCCAAACCTGGCAGGTTTCTGCAACCAGACACATTCCCTGCAATGCACTGTTAATTATTTTGCCAAATTAATTTTTAACTTTTTTTTTTGTTCTGAGCTGTAAGTTTCTCATGTGCCATGTTTGAATACACACAGCACCATGGCAAAGGCAGTTGTGTCTCATTGTGGCAGGGAAGAGGGAGCCAGATTTAAGATTTCCAGGTCAGTTTCTCAAATATAAGAGTTACTCTAGAGAGTGACACCTCCAGTGAAGGGCCATGGCCAGCTTGAATTTGGTTTCTTCTATGGTAAACACAAACTTACAAGCTCAGTTTCTAAGTCAGTCAAGAGCTATTATGGCCAGTGCACAAATTTGCACTCATTAGGTCACTTACTCTCTCTGGATTTATAGCCACAGTGCAAGTATTTTATATCCCATATAGATTTACAGTCTGTTACCATTACCATACCATTCTTCATCATTATTTTTAACTCAAATTTTAACTCTTCCAAGAAACTTCGATAATTGAAATTGATTTTTTTTAACCATCACTAGATAAGCCTACGTATGCCACAACTACACGTGAGGACTTGGCAGAGGAATGAAAAGCTCCTTTGCAATTTTAGCTGTGGAGCAGCTGCAGCTTGTTGTAAGCTAGTGGATGTTCTGATAAATCTGCCACTGGCATTGTGAAAGGTGTATATGAATGAAATACAAACCTGTAAAGAAGAAGGATGGAGGGTCCCACTGGAAGTTAACCTAAGATTTAATATGTCAGATGAAGTTCTAACCTTTTAATTTTGCTCTGTCCGATTGGAGATGGTGCCTTGACAGCTTGGTAACAACAGCTTTTTCAAAGAATAAGATGTGCTTCAGCCTCAGCCTGCGTTATGAAGAGAAAAGGTTCTTTGCAGATGCATATTCATGGTACCCAACTAAAGAAAATAAAATGGGTTGAAAACAACATTTTTTTTTTTTCTATTATGGTGTGAATGATCTTATGACCATCAGATCCTATCTTGATGCCAGTCCACTTGGAGCAAAGGAAGTGCTTTTAGTGTCTGGATGAATCACAAAGTAGAGGAATAAATTATCTGAGGGCATCTTTCTTTAAGGCATTATCCAGTCCTTCGACTTAATGATCCTAGAAGAGATTTTGGCTCTATTTTTAAGCAAAGATTAAGGGAAACCCCAGGAGGCCAGATCTGGACGTCAGTGTTATTTACTTCTGAGTTGCAGAAGATGAGTAGTCATACTGTTGCATACCTAGCCTTGTGCACCCAAAGAGTTTTGGTCACTGAACCATCTACAAACAAGAAATCACATGAAACCTTGGATTGCCATTTAGGGCATGACTTAGGGCATTTCAACATGAGGATTTAAGTGCTTGATATACTAGATATGTTCTTAGTCAAGCCAGGTAGGTCTGCTATTTATCAGAAGATAAATTTTTTTACTTAGTTTAACATGCAATAATTAATATACATAGATACATTATGTGTGGTATAAATCACAAATAAAAATTTGGAAAATCATAGCATCATAGATGCTGGAAAAGACCTCTAAGATCATCAGTCCAACTGTTAACCCACCACCACCATTATCTTCTAAACCATGCTACAAAGTGCTATGTCTACATGTTTTTGAACAGGGTTTTTTTTTAATGGTCTGATCTAGAGTCCATTTAAGAGGCAATTTAGGTATGTTCATGCTGTTCAGCAGACTGAGAAGTTAATGGCATTGATGTGGGGGTACTACATCTGGTGGCCTCCAAAGATGACCTCCACCATTACTTACCACTATCCACAAAGCCAATGAGATTCTCAAGGCCAAGAGATGGCCATGGTGTATGCACACTAACTCTTGACTGTACAAACATTAAATACCACCAAAGAAGGGATTTTACCATTGCCTATGGTATGAGTGCAAGAGCTTTTGGAAAGCTACATCCAGTTCTACTGATTATATTTTTATATAATGGTGTCCACCAATCTTACACCTAAACCACAACAAAACGTTTATCCACAAGTATGTAATCTTTTTATCCATCATCTGCACCTTCATCTTTTAACTGAAAGAAAACTATATTCTCTCACTCTCCTTCCTCCAATTTTTAATATTTCCTTTTCATGCCCTTTCAAACCAAGGCTGACTCTTACTTCACTAGCATTAATACTACTTTTCACCTGCTCTTCTTCTCTTGTGTCTACACCTGTTATAAGAAGGGCTGAAACTGTTGTTACTGGATGCAGGCAATAAGGCTGCTGGGGAGATCTTGTGTGGTTTCCTCTCCCCCTGCAGAGCCTATGGCCAAGATTTGGTGATAAAGTTGATGCTTCAGGTCCTGAGTCTGCCATAACCCACAAAGAAGCAGCATTAAGGACTCAGTCCTACAAAGGATTGGGCCCAATGCAGTTTGTGTACCCCATTAGATGGCCATTTGTCCAGTAAAGAACAAGGACGGAACAGATTCTTGAGAGGTTACAGCTCTATAGAAAACGCATGTAAAACTTGCTGTCTGCTGACACCTGACAGCACCCCTCAGAAATGATTTTTTATCTCCATACACTGATGATACAGCCACTTCCATGGGAAAAAGTCTGACCTGTACATCACTTGCTCCTATCACACATTTAACACACGATTGCTACCACAAGACTCCTGTGCCTCCCTTCTTTCGGATAGCATTGGATCATTGCTTAACTCAGACAACACTAACCATACTTAAAGAATCACTGGTCTTGCTCATTAGGATCCTATAGGATTTGGTTTTCCACAACTACAGCCTCTCCATAGCCACGTTAAAAATAGGCTTGGTAATACTTTTCACATTTGTAGGCTGTCACAAACAGTTAGCCGGGAAGAAGTCATTCACATGCACATGACTTTATAATTAAGGCACCTAACTCTTACAAAACCCATTTTTCACAGAAGCAGTAACTTTTAATAAAGTGCAGTGAAGCTGTGGGGGATTCTGTGGTTTTTGTGTGCAGGCCTTGTGCGAACATTTCGACCCTCAGCCCTGACCACAGAGACCACAGTCATCAGAAGGAATATTTATTTCCACTCCAGCACTTGTCTGGTCCGGTGGACAAGCCCCTGAGCATGGAGCCACAAGGCTGGGGGCATGGTGCCTTGTGGGAAAATAATGGTAGTCATTTCCCTTTGCTGGCCCCAGTTTCTCCATCTGTAAAACTGGGATTATGATTCCTTCTTCTTTCGAATGCTTCCTTGAGAGCTAGGGATGAACTAAACAAGATGTTATTATTTTTTCAGATGGCCTCACTGAGGCATGCAGATGTGATGGTAACACTGATGAAGTTCGAGTGAGAGCTGGAAATTAACTTCAGGAATCATGAGTCCCATTCCCATGCATGTCTGAGGGATGAAGCTCCTTTTATTTCATGGCCTTGTGAGTAGTTGGATGCAGGAAATTAAAGCCTGTAAATTAAACCGATGAAGCTCTTTTACCCAGATCAGTAGGAGGATCACAGAGATGAGAGCACTCCAGCTCTCTCCACATGTGTATTAACAACACGCTGAAATCCAGAAAACACAGATAAAATTAAAAGAACCATTAGATAATTACTAGAAATTAATTTAACTTCACTATAAAGGATATTTATTTCAGCTCCCCTACTGAATGAAGTCAGGGGAAGATACTTGATGATCAGTGTGATGACAACAGATCATTCACACTGCAAATTAGAAGAGCAGACATTGCAACTACTGCCTGTTGGCATTCACCTATAACAAGGCCACCAGTATTGATGTGAAGACACTACATGGTGAGAGCATGGGATTTTGGAGAGATTCAGTCCACCTCTTGCTTGTGATGCCTGGTTGCAGGTCAGGATGTCCCTCACTGGGACTCTGGCAACAATCCTTCCATCATTCCATTCACCAACAGGTTGAAAATTACCAGATTTTAAGTAATCCCTTGTCTGCTCTTGAGTCTGCAAAGTGTGACTTTTGGTGGCCACTTGAACTCTTGTTGTGGGATCTCTGTGACAGGTAACAAGCCTTACAGTGAAGCAAAAAGAAATAGATTCATCATTGGCACTTGCAGGCCTCTGACACTGTCTCATATTCATTTTCCTAATCAGGTGAGAGAAACATGGGTCTAGGTGAAACTGCTAGAGGGTGGTGACGAGGCTGTAGAAATATGTACCTAGAGAGCAGTTATCAATGGTTTTATTGTCAAAATAGAAAGCGTTGCTGGAAATCCAGAAAAAAATGACCTAGAAGGACAAATTGATCAAGTTACATTTATTAGCCAAAAGAAAGAGTCTTGGTCGGATATAGCTGCCTTTGAGTATAGAAAAGGCTGTTACAAAGTGCAGTAGTACACGACTTTCACTGGCAGGACAAGAAATGCTTTTACATTGCTGTGAGGAAAAAAATCAAACCAGATAGGAGAAAAAATTATGAGGATCAAGAGCATCACTAGATTCAGGACTGAAATTTCCATTTCTGAGGTCTCTAAACAGAGTCTGGATAAACGTCTGCTGAGAAAAACAGGTATAATGGACCCAGCTTAAGATAGGTAATTTTTCTATAGGCTTTTTCTGTGTGTTTGAATGATGTCCAGAATCTCCATGTGCTTCTGGCCAGACTTTGTGCATCTCTGTCACTTGTGTATAGTGCAACCTACAGAGATAACCAACTGTCAAGATGCCTAAAAGAGATGAACTGATGTTATGGCAGGCAAGACTGGCACTTTTCTAGGACAGACTGTAGCTGTACAATGCTAATGAAATGGTAGATGGGAAACAAAGTACAAGTTAAACCAAGTATAAAAGTCTGTGTCATGTGCAGACCTGAATCTTCTCACTGTGCTTTCCCCAAGGTCATCTCAAAACAGTTCTGGAGCAAGAACTTGTATCTAAGCTATTCATACAAGGCACAGAGCACTGGAAAACCAAGTAGCATGATGTCAGTCATTGCAACTCACCCTGTGTCTGATGCCACATTCCTGACCCTGAATTTGGGTCCAGTTCTGTTCAATATCTTTTGTCAATGACCTCGATGAAGGGATTGAATGTTCCCTCAGTAAGTTTGCAGATGACACTAAGCTGGGATGAAGTGTCGATGTGCTTGAGGGTAGGGAAAATGAATATGGACCCCTGCCTGCATATCCCAGTGGTGCTCAGGGTTGGTGCTTGCTGGAATACATGCTGCTTCGGAATAAGCCCAGGGAAACATAGAGGGATATTGTGGGCTTTACATAGCTTTGCAGAGCTGTGTAGTGGGCTCAGTAGTGAATTCACTACCAATACAGACCTATCAGGGCCTCGTTTCAAACAGCGCATAATAGGTACAATTCACTCCAAATTAAAAATTCAATGTAAAAGGGATTTAACTATAAAATACACACAAAAATGTAATTTATTTGGTCTCTGCTTCGGTGACTATATGGTAGTAGCAGACATCTTTGGGGAAGGTGCTTTGCAGGGATTAACGGCCAGGTGGGGGTTAATAGGCCACAGCTGCACTATGATCCCCCAACTCCACCCCAAATTAATGATCTTCTGAGAACATATCCTTAAATTAGAGGAAATGACAGGTTTAAATTGGCATGTGCCACACACAGCGCAGTGGCAAGCCCAACAGTTAGTATAATTTTTAATATGGCCATAGAAAACACCTTTTTATACTAATAGAATAAATCATGTTCTCAACACCTGGAGTTTACACTAGCCAATCTGTAATAACGTATTAATGCATAGCAGTTGCACATCCTGTTACAGAGCAGCAATAAAATGGTGAGGGACCCAAGGGTAAGGGTATTAGCTCTAGCTAGCAAGACTCACTGAACGCTGTAGATCACCACTTTCCAGCAGCTCAGGTGATTACCTTTGGTATCACGCAACAGACCATCTTTCTTCCTAGATGTCATAGAATCACAGAATCATAGAATGTGTTAAGCTGGAAGGGACATTTAAAGGCCATCTAGTCCAACCACCCTGCAGTAAGTGTGGAAATCTTCATTAGATCAGGATGCTTAGAGCCTCATCAACCCTGACCTTGAATATCTCCAGGGATGGGGCCTCCACTACCTTTCTGGGCAATCTGTACCAGTGATCTACCACCCTCATATTGAAGAACTTTCTCCTAATATCCTACCTAAATCTCCCCTTTTCAAGTTTAAAACCCTTACCCCTCATCCTATTGCTATGTGCCCTTGAGAACAGTTCTAACCCCAACTTTCTTATAGGCACCTTTCAGGTACTGGAAGGCCACTATAAGGTCCCCCTCGGAGCCTTCTCTGCTCCAGGCTGAACAAGCCCAACTCTCTCAGCCTGTCTTCCTAGGAAAGGTGCTTCGGGTCTTTGATAATTTTTGTGGCCCTCCTCTGGACATGCTCCAACAGGTCCATGTCCTTCTTGTGCTGGACACAGTATTCCAGGTGAGGTCTGACCAGTGCAGATTTGGTGGCTAAACTTCTTTTGACCAGTGCAGGATGTGGCTGGCCTTCATGGGCTTTTCTTTTTTTCTGTAGACTGCAATTCAGGAAAACGTTCCTATCATTATTCTTTTAAATATATCAATTATCAAGCCAGCTTCATGCTGGATGGGTGAAAAATGCTGCCCGCTCTCTTAGAAGCACACTGTGTCTCTAGCCCTTGCTAATGCACTGACGGTGGCATGACAGTGTATACTTATACCTGTAACGTAAAGGTAATTCTGATTAGGGTTCATGGAGAAGCAGGTATTTGCTAGTACCTAGCTGAGAAAAATGGCTTACTTTCTTCCTCTCAGAAGTATTCTTCCAAGGTGCCAATGGCATCAAGTGGACCTTGGTAATTTGATTATGCAGAGGTCCAGGAGGTGCTCTGAAAGCACCACCTTCTCTTTTTAAATGAACACATAAAATTCTGTTTTCAGCCATGAAGCTGGTTCCTTCATGAGGAGGTTGTTGTACATTTACAAATAACATCAGTCAAAAAAACTCAAATTTTATCTTACGTGTGGTACCTTTATTGTTCAGCAACAAATCACATATTCAGAGAGATTAAATCACAGCCTGTTTTGATAACTATGGAGAGGTTGCATTTTCTTTTGCTTTCTATTGTGTAGAATATCAGAATTGTGTCCAAACCACAGAGGGAACTCTGAGCCAGTGACTGCTTTATCGGAACTCAGTGTCTTCCTGAGGCTTTAAAATATTTGGGGTTTCCAAATTAGAAGAAACAAACACACCACTTGATGAAGCAGCTGCTCTACTGCATTAATCTCTGTCTGTGCAAGAGGAAGGAAACAGGTTTTGCAAAGCTGTGGTGGTAAGTTTTTCTGTCACAGAGTTATTTGAGTTATTGCAGCTTCTATACCTCATATTTTAATTTGAATTTTGGGGTCTACAGGCTTCTCTTTATCGTCATTATTATCATTACTGTTTTAAAAGGACTGGGTCCACAAATTCGTTCTCATGATACATCTCTAATGAATGGACTGAGAGTGGTGGATGGGAAAAAAACACATTTCAGCATGTGTTGGTAAGGAGAGGGGAAATAGCAATTTCTTTCCTTAAAAAAAGAAATGAATTCGTAGAAGTGCCAAATCTGACATGATGCAAAATTAATATAATGTAAAATGGAGTGGTAAGGAGCTAGGAAAGGCAGCCAAACCCTTATTTCTAGTCTTGGAGTGACATCACGTATGATGCCTGTGACAGGGAAGTAAACAGGAAAAGCCAAGTTGGCTGAAAGTCAGTAAGAAGCAGGGAGGGAAAAGTCCATGTTTACCACATGGAAAAAGACAGACAAAGGCAGCACAGAACTGAATGTTATTTTCAACATTCCCAAAAGAGGATGAGACAGAAGGGAGGGTAAAGACAAAACAACACTTAAAAAAAGACTTTAAACAAGTACTTAGTAATGTTTCTTTCTGAATGGATCTAGACTCTGGTTCCCTCTGTCTGCACAAGGCTAAGAGAGAGCACATAGCCAGCTCACGGGCATTACTGCTGTTGAAAACTTTGACAGGTTTTGTCTTTTTTCTTATTCCTACATCAAACTTTTATCCAGCCTGCGAGCGGCTGATAAAGTGAAGATAAACTTCCAAAGACCTATACTTACATTTATGGACTTGACAGCTCACCTCCTCCTGAAATACATTGGGATTACTCTATGGTTATGCACAAAGTCACTGAATGTGGGTGAAACAATTGGGAACTTACAGAAAGAGGGATATTTATTGGTTCTCTAGGACTCAGTTGTGAAATCAAGACCAATTTGAAGTCATAGGTAGCGTGACAGTTAATGGACACCGGCAGCGGGGTTCTGCATGTATCCTGGGTATCTGTATGGTATCTAGGGAGGTGACAGGACAAGGGGAAATAGCACTAAACTGCACCAGGTAAGACTCAGATTAGATATTAGGAAAAAGTTCTTCACTGAAAGAGTTGTCAGGGCCTGGAACAGGCTGCCCAGGGAGGGGGTTGAGTCACCATCCCTGGATGTGTTTAATAAAAGGGTAGATCAGGTACTTAGGGATATGGTTTAGCAGAGAACAGGAATAGTTGGACTTGATGATCATAAAGGGCTTTTCCAACCTTGTGATTCTATGATTCTGCCCTTTTACTCTGCTCTCGTGTGACCCCACCTGCAGTGCTGTGTCCAGCTCTGGGGTCCCCAGAACAGGAAAGATGTGGAGCTGTTGGAGGGAGTCCAGAGGAAGCCACGAAGATGATCAGGGGTCTGGAGCACTTCTCCTGTGAACACAGGCTGAGAGAGTCGGACTTGTTCAGCCTGGAGAAGAGAAGGCTCCAGGGAGGCCTAATTGCAGCCTACCAATACTTATAGGGGTCCTACAGGAAAGTGGGAGAGGGACTGTTCATCAGGGAGTGTAGCAGTAGGACAAATGGTAATGGCTTCAAGCTGAAAGAGGGCAGGGTTAGATTAGATGTTAGTAATAAATTCTTTACTCTGAGGGTGGTGAGGCCCTGGCACAGGGTGCCCAGAGAAGCTGTAGAAGCCCCATCCCTGGCAGGGTTCAAGGCCAGGTTGGATGGGGCTTTGGGCAGCCTGGTCTAGTGAGGGTGTCCCTGCCTATGGCAAGGAGGTTGGAACTAGACGATCTTTGACACTCCTTCCAACCCAAAGCATTCTATGATTCTATCCATCAAAAACTGTCAATATAGAAAAATTAGACAATCTAGTTCTTTTAGGCAGAATCTATGCCTCCTATTCCTATGAACTTAGCTACTTGACCAGAGATTTAATGTATTTTTTATCTTCTGGTCTCAAATCAAAACTGTGACTGCAAGATAGACTTGGTTGCTACAGCTCATACTGCAGAACTTGTGCTCCATGCATACAGCAAAGAGTCAGATGCCTTCTCCCAAACAGAAAACAGCAAAAATCGTAACCTCAGATTGGATTTCACAGCTCCCACTTGACTGAAGAAATTCTTTCTACCATGAGAGCAAGAAGATACTGACCTGGGTTAGCGAAAAGCCTACACTTTGAGTTATGAAAGGGTATGACTCATCCCACCAATGTCAAGTCTAAGATCTACACCTACAGGTTACCAGTTGCTGATCTGGAAAGCACTCAGTTGAGGTTCACTGTTTTGCCCATCCAAGCTTCAAGAGTTATCATTTAGTTCAATGGGAACAAGGTTTAATTGTAACAGGACCTTTTTTTTTTCAAAGAAAATAAAAAGATACCTTTTTTTCAAAGAAAAAAAAAAGGTACCTTCTGAGGTAAGAGTGTATCACTACACAATGCAAAATATACAAGATTATTTTAACTCCCCCTATATATTGCATGCATGCAAATTGAGGGACTATTGCTGACCTTCCCAGCAAAGTTTAATAGAAATGTTTCTAGTATACATAAATTTTTGGGTGTCACTTGCTAGTAAAAAGCTGGATAGGAAAAACAGGGGGAAATAACCTATCCATATGAAAACAATAATCATGTAATATTTATTGTCTGGGATTGAAATGTTTCAAACATTCAAAGCAATAAAATGTCAGGAAAAGCTAGACTTCCTGATGTAAAAAGGCCATAAATTTCTTTCTTCATGAAACACAAGGTGGGGGGGGCAATCAATGAGATATGTTATGCAAAAGGAAGAGAGGAGAGAGGAGAGAGGAGAGAGGAGAGAGGAGAGAGATAATAAAGCACACCCACTCCCCCCCCCCTCTTTAAATCTAAGTTAAAGCAGTAGAGAGCCCCCAGAGGGCACAATCCACTTACCTTTGGGAGTCTGAAGGAAGGAAATGGCAACCAAGTGCACAACTCCTGTATTATGAAATATAAGGGAATTTCACCCCAGTTTAAGGGAGCAGTGAGGTACCTCTGCTGCTTCCAGCTCTGACACCTCCCTCCAACATTCCAACATATAAAAATACCTGTTGCTGCCCTCAGTGCATAAACAGGGGGCTTCTTCCCAGCTTTTTGAGATCTCCCCCTCTCAAACAAGATTCTCTTTGACTTAATACCAACAATCCAACAAATAACCCCCCTATCCCACCCCACCCCACCCCCAAAAAAAAAAAATGCCTTTTTTATACGGGAGGTCAAAGATAATTTTTCTAAAACTTCACAAAGCTTCAAAATCTCTTCAAGATCCACAGCTTGACATTAAATTTTGTGCAACACTAAAATGAGTAATGCAAACAGAAAATAAATCAAAGGTTGTAATCAAATTATCTTCACAAAGTAAAATATCTTTATCTTTACAAGCAGAACTCTACTTTCATTGCAGAGGGAGGGAGGCATCAATACAGGGCTAAGTCTGCTTTTTTATTTGTAAGACTAGAGCTGGTATTTGGCATTGAGTTTTCTTGAAAAAATATGAATATACATTCATATTTATTTAATATATATGCATATAAACAAATATGAATGTGTTCATATTTATTTAATATATATGCATATAAATAAATGCATTTTCTATGCCAGCTCACCTGTGAATAAAGTTTTAATAACAGTCTCTTTAAGTACTGCATTAATTTTGCCCTGCCTTTAAGACCACCAAAGAAACCAACTGAGATGCAAAATCCCTTCAGAGTGTGCACCACAAATGCATACCAAAGTGCAAATAAAACAAGCCTCAACAAAATAAAAATGAATCAAGCATCATCTACAAACCCAACTTCAACACCATAAAGAAACCCTCCACATATAAAAACTAACCGTGGCAAAAACTGGGAAGATTTGGACTTAGGCCAAAAATTCAAAAGTTTGGCTACTTATCCCAAATTTTATCTTTGCTATGGTAGCATTGGGAAGACCGTAACCTGCAAGCATGGCCACACCTCCTCTCGTAGTCCATAGCCAAGCCTTTCCTTCTTCTCATCTAGTTTGACAGTAGGGAAAAGTATTTGATCCCAAGGCAATATTAATTTCCTACATGCCCCATTCACAGACATGAGGATATAGACATCTGCTTGATAGACACCTGTCCAAAGAGGTTAAACAGGACATCAGAGCACACAGACTAACAGATATTTAAACTCCAGAGTCCTGGTGGAATAATCTGTGTATTGCTCCCATTAACCCATGCGTGGGTGGAGCTTTGGCTATTTCTTGGATGATTTTGTTGCAAGGGACAGTATGCACACTTCTGAGCACATCAGCAGAGTAATGGGGACTAGCTTAGACAGCTACAGCTATTCGGGTACCATGGATAAAAGTAACCGACTCAGACTCTGCTCCAAAATACATTTGCCCTTAAAATGTGAAAGGTTCTTAATCCACTAGTCAAAAAACAGCTGCAGAAAGATAGAAAGTTGTTTACCACTGTATTCTCTCTGAAATCTGACTGCATATGAGAAATAACTATGCTTAACTATTTCACTGCCAAGCACAAGCACACAGTTCTGATCACCAAAGTATGGAAAGAAACATGAAGTGACTGTCAAAACACCCCCCCAAAAAAACCCCAAAACCAAACCAAACCAAACAAATCCCCAAGTTACATTCGGCTGAGTACTGAAAGACCAAAGTCATTTTATATTGTCTTACCTTGGATATTCAGCATTGTAGTTCTTGATCTTCCAGCAGAAGATTCTGTCATTTTTTTCCTCGTGAGTTTGTGTCTAATTTGCACAGTAAGGAGACAAGTGGGATGCACATAAGCTTGAGGCAGGCCTCATGGATTTCCTCAACTTTAAATTGTATAAGTTCAAGCCCTACAGAAGGCATGTATCAATCTTGCCACCATCCCAGAGGTAAAGGTGGAAGACTTTTGAAGACACCTTTTCCCAGGTAGTAAAAACGCCCCTTCATATTTGCTTCAATTTATATCTGTTTTGGCTACACCAAATTCTGCTGAATGGTAAAAATTTAAGATTAGAAAAATGTTGATAACATTCCAAAACAGAGGAATACAAATTCTTTGAATACTAAAGTAAGGCCAAGGTGACATGGAGAACACTCTACAGATTATGTCTCATTTACTGATGTTCAAGTTACTTGAGTTATTTCAGGTTACTTGAAGCTACAAAACAATTGTGCGTGTGCAGCAGGTTTCAGCACTGATGATCAGCAAATACACAATGATCTGAGCAAGGCAGCTCAGGGACAGGTGCTGAGCCATGGCCTGGCTCCTATAAAAGCTATCTTTCTCCCTCTGCAGCCATGTTCCAGATTTGTTTTCACCTAGGCTTGACACAGGATTGCTGCTGTTTCATTTGCAGATCTAAAGAAAACATGTCAGTACAAGAAATGCAATAGTTTCTTTGTTTGCTTTTTTGTTTGGTTGGTTTTTTCCTTTCTTCCCAGATTAATTAAATACTTATGGAAATGAGAGCCAAACAGAACCAGTTTGAGCCAGCTTGCTTTATTGACTCTTGACTATCTGAACCCTGCTATGGCTTCAGGTATCTTACTCCCTCTCTTCCTCCAGGTCTAGTTATAGGCACAAGATCAGCCACCACACTTCAGCTGTGCTTTGTTAGATTCAGATCCAACTCATTTATTAAAAGTTAACATTTTACTTTATCTTTATGAACACCCATAGCAGCTGTTGACCCATTTAAATGAGGGCATGTATGCTTTTTAATTGCATTTCTCCCATTATTTCTTGCAGCTCTGATGCACTAAGCAAAGGCAGACTGGGAGGAGATCAAGGTAAAAACACTCTGACACTGCTGGAGTAGGATTTTTTTTAATGAGTACGTTCCTTGTGGTGATTCCTGACGTAGAAATCTAGCAAAATGTGGAGGAGGGAAATGTCCCACAGTCCATGTTTTGGTGGAAATGTAACAATTACTTTTCTGCGTGAGGTCAATGAGTGGCTGTAGGACATTTCAGACAGGTTTTAAAGTGCTGAGTCCTGGATTGGATCCCAATTGAATGATTACATTCTTGCTCCCCATATCCCTTTTGTAGATCCAGTTGGATACGGCTTTTGCCACTTTCTCTCCTAGCCTGGGCTGGGTTGTGTGCTTTCTGATACACCTATCATTTTCACTGCAGAGGCAAAACAAGTTAGTGCTGAGAGCATCAGTATGGGTTTTGGAAATCCAGGTTTTCTGAACCATCCCACGTTTCCCAACATGAGGAATGGTCATTTAGACTTTCACACCTCAGAAGAAAGAAAGATCACAACACATTATTATTTCAGAACAGCGATGCAGGCATAAATACATGTAAGACCATGGGGCACTCAGATATTACAGTAATCAAAGTCACACAAGGACCAAAGATTGACAGATTACATCGTCACAAAACCAGTAAGAAAATCTGCAAAACATCTGGATGAAGACTAGCCCAGGAATACGCAGATATTGCAATAAGACTCTTGTACTAATATTTCTGTCTGTCTGATAGGAATTAAGATGAATTATCAATCATAGATATAGAAGAGTGCTATAAAATGTAAAATGAAACTGTATTATTATAATTTTAGTTCTTGATTTTTCCTTATTTATCTTTCCAGCTCTCTTCCACTACTAATCTATCTTGTTTAGGAAAAGTAGTATATAAGTATACTGCAGCTTGATTACTGAGAATGGCTATTAATGTAGTGTCTCAGAGTGCTCTCTGGACAGTTAAAAGGCTTTTAAGAGTGAAATATGAAGGTTTCCTTCAAACTTGCAGTCATCTGCTTTGTAAAAGTTTGTTTCAGTTGCCAACATTTCAGTGATTTATAGAAGTCAAACTATCTGATTTTTGTCTCCCCAGAATAGATGAGAGCTATTTCTTATTATTTTGTAAAGGCAACGTCATTATCTTAAGCAGAAAAAAAACCCCAAGTTAAGAGCTGCATTAAAGATACAGCTTTTGAAATAAGTTTTAAGGCATCTGGCCTTATTTAAACCATCAAATTTACATTCAATTCCTTCAGGGATGGCTCCGTTGCTTTGTGCTGGCTCGGTGCCCTCTGAATAAAGCCCTGGATTTAATGCATGCCACCACCGCGTTTCCCTAGCTGCACCGCCGCTCAGCGTAGATATATAATAGAGGTATAAAAAGTCTAACCTTGGACAAGATGATTCACTTAGGCAAAAAAAACCCACCCAACCAACAACTCAAACCCAACCTATAACTGTGTAAGTTTCAACCAGAGGTTAGGCTTGTGACTAATGTCACTATCTATTTATTCTTAAATTATTAGTAGAAGTGTTTATGTACTATGAAACATTCTGTACGAGCTAGACAGGAAGCTATAAAACATTTTATGAGATCTACACAGAGCTGATGGCAGAACATTAATACAACACTAAGGTTCATCTAAATTCAAGAAGTGCCAGAAAACACTTGCCCCCACCAGCCCAAGTGAGATCTTCACTTGACAGAGAAGTGTACTCTGAAAACCCGGAGGGGGGTACAAATCCTGCAGGGTCCTGAGTGTCTCTGGAAAAATATGGAGCACTGTCAGCTTCTCCCAATTTCCAGGTGAAGGCAAGAGCCTTTTAAAGGGCTTTATTTTCTCAGAAGAAAGCCTGAGGAAGGACAGGTCAGGAAATGAGATCAAGCTCGATTAGAAATCTGTGTTGTGGCTCCCTCACGTCTGACAATCTTCAAGCTGAATTATTATCCCTGGTTTGGGATGGCTGGAGTAAGACACTGAAAAACTGGGTAGTAAAACCACGCAGCAAGGCAGGCAGTGAGCAGGGAGCAAAACTCGCACTCCCCTCAATGTTGTGCAGTCTTACTGCTACTCAAATTAGTTCTGTTCCCTTTCTTCAGGTATCTAACGAATAATCAGCATAACTTGATTCAGTTACCATAAATCCTTGCTAAGAATCAAAACAAACTTCAAGTTAAAATTACACAAGCTATTAATTCACAGCCATTAATTGAATCACAAATAGGTTTTTATACATATAGTAAGGAACAAAAATTTAAGATAAAATATGTAGTAGCTTAAGCGCAGAACTCCACCCCCGGAGCATCTAAAGTGGTGCTAGGAAACACTCCATAGGCAGCACAAAGACCTTGTGGTCCCTTTTTTGTTTTAAACAGAGTTAAAAGAAAACTCTGAAGGTAAGGAAAAAGAACGATTACTCCCCAAAATAAGAATAAACTGTGTTAGTCCAAGATAGGGACACATAACCTACCTTGTTTTACTCTAAATTCGGCTCACTGACTTGTGCAGAGAAGTGAAAGGTTATTATATGGGTTTACTAGGCAAACCCAGATTTTATAAATAATTGCCTGTCAAACTGTTCAAGATAGACAAACATACGGCAGACCAACAAAAACATGATCTGTCATATTTCTGAGAGAAATGTATGTTGAGTCTTCATTCTCTGGGACTTTAAGTAGACCAGTAAAAAATAAGTGCCAGTATTTTTCCTGCTTATGCATATTTTAAAATGTAAAATCTGGGAGAGATACAGCTACGGAAGGAATTTTGATTCCAGTACCCAGTGCCTGAAAATGGTTTCTTCTGTCTATATCCCTGCAGATCGAAACCAAATACAATAAATGCTGGTGTCCTTTTAAAAAGTCTGGATGTTTACAGCAAGCATATAATTTTCTGTGATTAAGGACGCCAACAAAAATAAGAGTGATGATAAAAAGAAAAGTTTAATCATATATTTCAAGAAGCACAGATGGAACATCAGAAAAGTCCCCTTCCCCCCCCCCTTAATACACTGCATTGTACACATTACTTTTAGTCCTTGACACAGAGATTAATCCCAGAAAACAGAAGCGTAAGCAGGTAAAAGAAAAAGAAAATAATTTATGAATGGCAGCAATATTTCATGTGTAAAGTTAACTTTTACAATATTTTGGTTGAAGAGAGAAGAGATTTTTTTTGTGTTTATTTAAAATATATATATATATTTTAAGAGTTTTTGCAAGCAAGTCCAGGAAAACAGGGCAACAAAACCACTTACAAATGACCACAAGAGCATACAGTGGGAGTAAAAAATTAAGACCTCACATACTAAACACAAAAGAGGAGGGCGGCTTCGCTATGTAAAAGTAATATTTTGCTAATCTCCTCTCGATCCCTTGAGTGCACTGTCTTAATTTGAGGTTTAAGTTAGATTTCCAGCCTGGGCTAAGAGCGGCTGAAGCAGACCCTGGGGCCATGAGGGTACCACAGGGACACCAGCAGCACATGCCTGTAGATCCTGGTGACGGGTTGAAGCATGAGCCCTTTTCTCCAGGCAGGCATCATCGTGGTTAGCTCTATATTTGTACAGTTTTTATGGGAAGAAATGAATGTGTTTGTGAGGCCAGCGAAGGCTGGAGGAGCAGGGGATGGGAAGAAGCATAGAGGGAGGGACTGAGATTTGGAAAATAAATCTGAAAACAAGCAACATGAACGAAAATATATATAAAAAAAAAAAGGCGAAAAAGGGCCTGTTTCTTCTTTAACCAAATCCAAGAGTAACGCTGCCTTTGTCAACAACAGGCACAACATCTGCTTCCTGAAGCAAATGCTGAGCAAGTACATAATGTTAAGCCTTTGCCTAGAACCACTGAGACAGCCACAGTTATTTAAATACTTCAGGATGTATTTTTCTGAACAGGGGCCCAGTCCAGTGCCAAATCACCCCAAAGGCTTTCCTTGATTTCAGAGAGTGATGGCTGGAGTCTGAGGAGATGTAAATATTGAGAATTTGGGGCTGACCAATTAGCTTGTCCTTGGGTCTGCAAAAACGCAAAAAACCAAGTCTCTAACTGGTGAAGTATAGTTTACCCAGAGTTTTTTCTGAACATGTTTGGATCTGAGTTCACTATTACTCTCATCAAAAAGCCCCTTACTGGATTAAACTGGGCAACACTGTCTGAACACTTAAATTTTAGTCATGAGAAATCAGTGGAAAATCATGGAAACGAGTTTTTGGCAGAATCACAAGGAAAAACCTATATAACCTTTATATAAACTCTATAAATCTATATAACCTAGCCCATCACTGCCCCATCCTGCTTTACAAAACAACATCTTTAGGAGAACATATAGACTTCCAAACACTGAAATAAAAATGACATCGCATTTCAGAAAGAGGCTGACATCAGCAAGTCCCCTGCAAACTTCAGCATTGTCTGATCTGCATTCTTGTCCACCTACACGCTATCCCAAACATCCTGCCATTAATTAGCTAAATGTTCCAGCTAGTAAACAAGAATAACGATTGAGGGGGCTGGAAAAAGAGACAGAGTCAGCCAGCAGATAGTCACAACAAACCAGCCCACTCACTGGTACACGGAGACATTGGAGTTTGTATTTTTTTTTTTTTTTTTTTTTTTTTTTTCTTTCCATGGTGGGGAAAAGAAAATCACCTTAATATAACACTGCCTTTCCTGCTGCTGCAGCCACATCCATATTAGCAGGCGAGAAAAGTCATCCCATTTCTGCGGTAGGCGCTCTGTCAAAGAAAGAGAAAATCTGTAATGAATTATCACATCAACTTAAACAAGGGAAGAAGGCAGAGAGAAAGGCAAGGCTTTCTTCCTGTTTTGTAGACTACTCTGGCTGCAATCTAATAATATGCTTAATCTGAACATTTCTGGTGGGGAAGCTATAAGCAACCACTTTGTCTATTAAAAAATCAGTGTGGTTAACAAGTGGTTAGCGACTCTATTTCAGGAGAGTGAGAGATATGCAAAAACGTTAACATCCTATTTTGTTAATTGTCTGCAAAATAGATGAGGCCAAAAATACCCTATTATGCTGAATCTGTTTGTCCTCCATAAGCATGTGCTCTCCATTGACTATGCTAAAGAATAATTTCTAACCTATCTTAATAGTCTATACATTACTGAATAATTACAGTTTACCGAAACTGATTTATAGGCTGAGTCTAAGCTACATAAACAGGCACTGGTGTAATCCACCTCCCTCCCCCAAATTAATCTTAAACACCTTTGTCAGTACAAAATAACTTGATAGCCCATATATTGTAACCTGGAAGCAAATGTTTCCAATGGTAAAGAAGCAAAAGAGTTAAATGGCATTTCAGAAAAGAATCCTCTGACAATGCCTTACTAAAATACCTTTCATGCATTTTTAACATCTCTTTCTCAATCGATATAGGAAACTATTCCTTTTTACTCCAGGCACATTAGAAACCCTATATTTTAAGGGGATATTCTCAGTTTAAAAACGTAATGTTTTCTCTGTGTGTGTGTGTGATATTAATGGTGTCTTCAAAAAGGAAAACAGTTTAAATACTTTTGCTTTATTTGGTTCACCTTCAGCAGTCATTCAGTTTTGAAAATGAAAATATAGACATCTACTTCATTACAGTTAGTGCTTTGTCAGATTTATTCTGTACTTCTTACCCTTAAGCACTTAGGAAGTGCCATATATAACAACCATTTTTAGTAACTCTACCAATTTCCTAATCGATCTCAGCGAGATCAATTTCTCCTCTCTTAAACTGGAATTAGCAGGGTATCGTTAAGAGCAACGGATAACCTCAAAGAACTTTGTGTTTAAACAGTATTTATACTGAGCTGCAAGGAAACGGTTTCAAAGCCAGCAAGAGACATTTACAGACACTGAATATGCAAAAGGAAATATGTACAAGATGTTCTCCACAGCATCCTTTACGTTAACACCACACTTCAATGCATACATCTAGCAGCATGTGCTGTTAAAGTCAAAGAGCGGACTATTAGCTCTGGGATGTACAGCCAGTCATCAGACATGACAGCATCACCGCAAACAACAACAACAAAAAAATCCAAAGACTATACCCAAACATGAAATGCATAAAAACAGACTAGCCAATAATTTTGAAAGGATCCAATATATTCCCACAACCACAAGCAGCAAGTCCAAGGGAGTTTGGATCTGCATCTAGCCCAAACCATTATGGCTGGCATTTTGAAGTTTTGAAGTCGATGCAAAAGTAATGTTTTCAGCTCCTTGAATCCAATATTTTCACAGAGCTTCATAACCCAAGTGGCAACCTTTAACACATAAACAAACTATTCAGGGCTATTGTGCAGTTTGCTTGAAGATAAATGAACCTGAGCCTGAGCGTAAAGTTGGATCCACATGAAAGATAAAAGGTTGAATTTTGCAAAAGGAATTTTGGTTGCAAAGTGAAGTCGGGCTTGGCTGGGTTCACCTGGGAAAAAATGAAGTTTAACATTATCCAACATAGGCAATATTATATGGTTAGTTATATCCCTGAAAAGGTCATTTTAGGAGCAAGTTTCAGAGGAGGGAGGATAACACCTTCAGAAAGTTGGACACACCCACGGGTCTATATTTAGCAATATATTATAACTACTGTGGCTATACTTAGGATTGAAAACTATTTCCTACTTAACTCCCTGTTTCACATACTTTAAACTTTCTGAAACATTTGCCCTTGGGCTGAAATTTCCTCTGCTTTAATCTCTGCCTGAAGTATAATTTCTTTGGAAAGGACCAACAAAATTCCTCAAGCCATTTTGAAGTTGAGCAATAATGAAAACAACACATTTTTCCTTCCCAAGCCAGAGAAAGTGATTCTGATATATGCATATTTTATTACAGAATTTAGCCATAAATTGAAGCATTTTACCCAGAAACAATCTTTACCTTCAACCTCAGTTTAGAAGTAACCGTTTTGAAAATCAGTATTTCAGAGGAGGGAGTTTGATTTATCCCATTTGATAACAAGATAACACTTCATTCTTATTTTGATACCTTACTAGATAATAAAGGTTAAACTCCAAAATGCTTTTATGCACAGCAAAACTATTCTACAGTCATCCCACAGTTCTGAGTTATACCATGCATCTTTAAGATATATGCAACTGAATTTTTGATACTTAAAGGCATATCTTTACATGCCAAGAATTATGAAGAGAAACGGCAAGATGTTTTTTATAAAACTTGCATGTGTGTGTGCCCTTGAAAGAGAGAGTTTATAAGTATATGGCAGTCATTTAATGTGGTTTTGATATAATGTAAAGGGTTTGGGTGACACTTCTGGGTGCTCTATACCACTTTGGCAGTAGCATATTTTTTATTTATTTATAAATTTGGCTCAGAGTGCAGATAAAAGGATGATACAGACTCTTGATGCGGGGTTAAAATTGCAAGTTTGAGCTGTATTCATTTTGCTGGATAAGTCTTGCTATAGCCCAATGTCAGGAGATAACATAAGCCCACAGTCCCTTCTGGAGTCCTTTTTGGAAAAGTGCCTAGCATGTTGAAATTTTTTGTGTGCACTCTCTCAAAATTTACTGTCTACCAGCCTGTGCTTTGATTTTTCGTGCTGTGGGTTGACTCTGCCATGGTTGAATGTCCATCAACCTGTTACTGTACCTGCTATGTTTGTGGGTGGTCAATGGGAAACCACCTATTTTGGCACACATTGCACAGTTCACCTTCCCAGAATGGATTCAGTGCTTGGAAAAGCTGATATAAATTTATTTGGCCAATCAAGTTCTCACAGTAACTCTTCTTCACAGAATCATAGAGTCATAGAATGTGTAAGGTTGGAAGAGACGTTTAGAGATCACCCAGTCCAACCCCCACCTCCAAGTAAGCATGGACATCTTCACTAGATCAGATCTCTGAGAGCCCCATCAACCCAGACCTTGAATATCTCCAGGGATGGGGCCTCCCTACCTCTCTGGGCAACCTGTTTCAGTGATCTACCACCCTCATATTGAAGAATTTTTTACTAATATCCAACCTAAATTAAGGAGCATACAAACAGGACGGGATTCAACTTTTTAAAAGGATAGACAATGGCAGGACAAGGGGGAATGGATTAAAACTAAAGGAAGGAAGGTTTAGATTAGATATTAGGGGGAAGTTTTTTACAGAAAGAGTGGTGAGGTGCTGGAACAGGCTGTCCAGAGAGGTGGTGGATGCCCCGTCCCTGGAAGTGTTCAAGGCCAGGTTGGATGCGGCTCTGGGCACCCTTGTGTAGATCCAGGCCTAAGGTTGGTGGCCCTGCCTGTGGCAGAGGGGTTGGAGCTCTGTGATCCTTGGGGTCCCTTCCAACCCATGCCATTCTATGATTCTATGATTCTAAATCTCCCCTTTTCTTGCTCCTTGCTATCCTATGACAAGATGTTTCATTCCCTTCTCTGACCTCATGAAAGTTGAAAGGATGGGTCGCTGCTATCTACAACCAGAGTCTAAGCAGGCTGCACCAACGTGAAAGCAGAAACATGACCTTAAACTTGCCCAGTCCAGTCTTGCCACTTGCTCCTATTTAGGGGAGATGAATGATGATTTTGCTGCTTAGTCCTTTACTTCCCATTCCTGACTCCAGCCCAGAGAGGCACCATGTGAAGAACCTTCTCATGGCTTCTCAGGCATCCTCCATTTGTCCATAGTATCAGAACGCCACCTTGAAAATGTTGGTCCTTCAAGTTACCAAAGCACATTAGATTCTGATGTAAAGATCTTTTCCAGGAATGCTACTTAATAAATATAAATTACTAAATAAATTACTTAATAAATGAAGGTAGGGGCTTTTTCTTTTCCAGCAGTCTGGAAGGAAGTACAATGAAGCAGAGAAGGTGAGCAGTGTTCACTGCTCTCAGTCAACTAAAAGCAGACTCCTTCTTTGCCCTTTCTTTGGTGGAAAAAGGGAAAACTAACAGCTTAAAAAGCCAGCTTGAAACAAGAGGGCTTGGTTAAGTAAGTCCTCAAATTTTATGAAAAATCATCCATTTTCTACTCTTTTTTGTGGTCCCCAGTCTCTCATATAGAGGTAGCTCGAGGTAGTGTATTATCAAAGAACCACTCCATGAAGAGGGCAGAAAAACTCCTGTCCCCACAGTAGGACTTTAAAAGAAACAGAGCTCATAGGACCAAATTAGGGGCAGGTAATCATGTATTTATTAGCACATGATTTACTGAAGCTGTGATTTACAGAAACAAGTCCCAGCCAAACTTGGAGATATGAGTACTCCTCATTTAGGTACCATCTCAGATTAGAAAACTAAGACTTCTGAACAGGCACCTTAGCTAGAAATGGTTTCCAGTTAACAATTTACACTAGTGTAATTTCATTGCTGTAGCATGATGAGAAATTAGAGTAAATTTGGCCAGAGAAAGAAACAGCTGTGATTTTTGAGTGGGCTGATGTTTAAGTCGTATTTGGGATAAAATTTGGAAAGTCTAAGGTAAAACATCTCTGTCGGGCATCCCAGACATTATAGTTTATTGGGCCAAATCCTCCACTGGTTTAAGTCTGCAGTTCTGCTTACACTAAAGCTAAGGCACAGTGTAATCCCACCGGTCTGTTGTATCACTTAAAGATGATAAATCCTGAATTATAGGTCCTGTATAAGCAAGGAACAGCATTTTTAAAGCTTGAAGTCTCCCTTTCTTGGTGTCCTCTTGTATGTGTGTGGGCAAGTGGTTTAATTACAATGCATAAAGTGGAATGGCAGACAGAGACATCAAAATCAAAGAGCAAGTCCTGGCTGAACTCCATTAGCAAACATAAATACAAATAGGCACATCTTGTTTGTGACATGCCACAGTCTTTTCCTCCTTTGGTAATTTTAGTCTATTCCCTGACATTTGCATAAATGTAAATTGAACCATATGCCTTGAACGGACTTATGATAGGGTATGCAAAACTTTTTTTCATTAACTAATTCTCTTTATGCAGTCTTACAATGTTACTGTGAAAATCGTGGAGAATTGGATCTCAGACAGTGAAAGTCTTTATTTAAGAACAGTGGAGGGAGCCCTGCCCTTTAAATAAGAGACATTCCTGGATCAGACACTGGCTGGCAGGATGGAAAAAAGGATGTAGCATTAACTTTCATTCCATTCCAAATAACCTGAAACCTATAAAACACAAAGATTCTCTAATTCTGAATCTGCTCCTTTTCTCCCTGTGTCTTCTTTCCATTTTGTTTGGGGAACGTAAACTTTGACATGTCTTTAGCCCCCCCATAGTACTGAACAAGTTGTTCTGGACAATAGCTCTTTGTACATAAAAACATCTACATTAAAAAACCCAGTGATTAAAAGGTTACTCCTCTAATTTTTCCCAGCCTGCATAGAGAAACCACATGCAAAGAAGTGTCAGCTTATTTAGAGATTAAAACAATAATTAGTTTAGCAGGCAAAAGTATAAGCTACATTGTTTTAAAAAGAAAATCCATAAGTTGGTTAGAATTGCTTCTGTTTAAGTTTAAATACATTTGTTTGGATAGAAAGTCTCCTTATTAAGAGTTCACACATGTTATAAAAGAAATATAATGGATAATTCTCTCTCCAAGTTAAAACAATAGCACTGAAGATTCTAATTCTACAAACCCATCTTTAATCATGAGCCAAAGCACAGATGTCTGATATTACTCAGAACGAGAGGTTTCATGTTTATAATGTCTACTACATGGTCAATATTGAATAACAAATCCTGAATATATATCTATGAACATCCAGGTTTAGTAGATTATGAACTTGTATGATGGTCTGGATGATCTGCCCTGCCTTATACATGAAATCTCAGGGATTTCTTTTATGATGAGGCCAGGCCAATGTGCTGAAAACATCCATTTATCCATATAGTAATGGTCCCTCTGGAAGCACAACCACATTTGTGCTTAAGCTAGAGCCCAAGAAACCGCAGTTAGGCATAAGACAACTAAAGTTGACCAACAAAACAACTTTATTCCTCTGGTCTGTTCCCTGAGTATTCAGACATCCAGCGGCAGCAGCGGCTTCCACACCGTATCTGACCTCCAGGACAGGCAACCACAGACATCACGCACTGATAAAAGCACTGCTTCAGTAAACGACCCTTCAACAGCTTGTAGCAAAATGCTTTCCAGCTAAGTCAGTTCTGGGCTTTGGTTTACCTTTTATCTGCCAACTGCTTGAACTTTTTCAATAATCACATAAAACTCTGCTGTTGTGTCCAGGAACAGGATATATCCAGGATATATCATCCAAGCCTGTTAAAGAACATAGCCTAGGTCTTGCCTACCCAACTTTTTTATTGTTGCTCTCTTCTACTGGGAATAATGACATTCCCAAGGCTGATGGAAATGGAGGACCTCTGAAAAACAAGGACCAAGTGTATTTCTCAGGCACCTCATGCAATACCACCAGTGGAAGGAGAACAAAATGTAGGGATTGTACTGCTGTCCCTCAGCTCATTTGGCCAAATTTGTGATGCTGCAGTTAACAAGCAAATGCTGTTCTCAGGGCTGAGATGGTATTATAAGAAAGAAAAACAAGGCAAAAGGATCATGGCTTCTGTTGCAGCAAGAACTGGGGTGTGGGAGTGGGGTACCAATGTCTGCCAAAAGAAAAAAAAACACAACAAAATTGGTAGGGAGAGAGAGATCATTTTAAGTTTCTCAGAGGGTACTGTAAACAGTGGAGAAAGAAGGAAAAACTGGAACTATAAAACAATACTTGGCAGCCAGTTTTGCAAAACAAACATATTTTTGTAAAGTTCTTCCCATCACTGCCACCAGCTTTAATGGGCTTTATTTGTCTGAGAGCAAGAGACCCTGTTTAATTGTCAGAGAAAAGGCAGTGCTGCTTAGCACACCGATAGAAATTCCTCTGTTGAGTCCTAATTCAACCACATACTACTCTTGGTTCACAGGGACAGGAATTCCTTTTCCCAGGCAGCAAAACCTACAGCTGGGCTCCACTGAAACCTTCCCCTGGACTGAAGGAGCAAGTGGAGCGAGCCAAAATCTAGCAAGTTATTCTTGCCATGGGTCTAAAGGCCCATAATTGTCTGCCCAAGGCAAAGCACAGTGCCTCGACAAGGCACCAGATCTTGATGGATATGACCTCTTGGACTCCACAGAGCAACTAGGAAAGCTTAACACCCTGCCTCCCCCCTCCCTCCCACTGCACTGGAAATCCCTCAGCATCCCTGATGTCCTCATGAATATCACAATTAGTTCACTAATAATTTTACTGCCTTGTTTCAAACTGGTCAAAACACTTTGAGTGGCTCAGAGGCCAATGTCTCCTCTTCTGATGCGTCCAAACTTGCTGCTTTAGCTGTACATCAGAAATAATGTATGCGGGCAACTTGATTATGTCTGAGGATGAAAGTAAAGCTAGAAGCCTTGAGACATACAGAGAAAAGACTTTAGGAATGGTGAGATACTGAAACCTCTGCTTCATGACTCAGGGCACTGCACAGTCATATCACTGCCATGTGAAAACATACTGCTACTAATAAAAAAACTTCTTCAACCTTCAGCATGAAATAACTGCGATGGCTCCCTCTCTCCAGGGACAGCTTTTCTTGACATTTTAAGGTTTTCTTCTCCTTAGCTGTAGATGCTCAGGATTTTTTTTTTTTTCTGCAGGAAGCGACAAGAGAGGTTAAATTACCCCTCCATGTCACTACTGCTCAGGAGCTCAGCGTATGACTTTTAGTGAGTTTATTTGGAAACAATATGGTGTGTTACAGTCATCTGAGTACAAGGGCAGGAGCCAGGGCTGGGCTCTGCTCCCAGCTCTGACACTTACTCCCTGTGTGGCCTCAGACCAACCACTTAATGTCTCCGTGTTTCAATGTCCTCCCGCCTTTGAAACAGAAATACTGTCACTAACTGAAAACCTTTTCTGAGGATCGCTTGATTACAGAGTTAATGCAGAGTGTTTTGAAAACACCACATGCAATTCTGTAATTATTATTTTCATTTATGCTATAACTTCTATTGTAATGGCTAAAACACCAGATGCACAGAAATGGATGTTGTAATTGGCAGTTACTGGATAGGAGGAGCAGGTATTTGAAATAGATTAAATCATTTGGGCAAAACAAGATCGCTCACATACATTCTTTTCTTAAAACTGCTGAAATTGTAACAGAAAGGAGCACCTAATGACATTTTGCAACACACTCCTCTCCCCACCCACCCCCCAAAAACATCCTGTGAATGCTCTCTGCAGAAGGCACAGCATCTCTATTCTGCCTTCGCATTTCACTGGTGGGGGAAATAAGAACCCAACCAACGACTCAGGGCAGAGAGTCAGCCTGTAAACAGAGAAAATTTCTCAGGCTCCAAGGCCCTTTGCCAGTGGCGGCACTCGGGTGCGGCCACATCTAGCCGTGCTCCTTACTGACCGATGCACTCTGTCTGCAGCAGGGCGCCTGCTCACCGGAGCGGTGGGAGGTAAGAGGAATTAAGGTAATGCATCAGTGGTTGCCAGTGGAGGAGATGGGAAGGGGGAGAAAAAAGTAAAAAGAAAAAAAGAAAGAAAAAAAAGAAGAAAAAAAGAGAAGAAGAAATATACTATTTCAATCAAAGTCTGAAATTTGTAGAAGTGGTTTTGGTCTCAATATAGAAAAAATATTTATCCAAGAAACTCCTAGTCGGGTGCGAACATCCTACTTCTAGTGGGATTTTGTTTGGCAAAGTGCTGTGAAAGAGTGGAAGCTAATACAGAGCATGTCTATAAACAAATATATTTATTTAGTACAGATTGACACATTCACTAGAGTATTTCAGTGATTACACGTGTAAAACTATTTCCTATAGTGGTTTCCTTTTGTGATTCTGCTAATTTATTCAATCCACCCCATTTTCATGCATTGAATGTTATGAGCCATTTCAGCCACCCAGACTGAAACGCGCGTTTGGAGACTATACGCCTGTTTTTTCATTTCATCATCTACACATAATTATTTGGTGATATTAGGAATTTGAGCTCAAATGGAAGCCAACCAACATTTTAATAGCTTAAAAATCATACAAAATGAAGTCTGCCCTGAGGTTAATGAATAAGAGCCAAATCTTGAGGCTCTCGCTCAGTTTTTACTCGCTCTTTATTCAGGCAAAAGTTGAATCAATTGTAGTTGGACTGATTAAACCCAGAAGAACATATATTTGGACCTTTCTTTCAGGTAAAACTGCATAAATTACCTAGGATTAAGCTGCACAATGGCATCCAATTGATCTTTCACGTGTATTTCTGCAACCCACTGGAGGAAAATCCCAAGTGCTGAGGCAGTTTAACCAGTTAAAACAATACTTTAGCAGCAGAATAAATTATTATCCACTACCAAATTTTATGGCATTTATATTAGAAATAGCCCCAAATCAAAATAGGTTTCTAGGTCCCTCCTGAACTTCCAAAGACCCAGATCAAATCCAAATTTTAAAGCTGGTCCATTAAGTATGAAAGCCAGATGCCCTTACCCTTCAGAACAAAGCTCCATCCCTAATTTGAACTTTAATCCAGGCATATACTGAGACAATTGTTTTATTTTTGATGACAGGAAGCATCTATTATTGAGGCAATTCAAGATTATTCTTTAATTATATGCAGGTTGCCCTACTCTTTATGCAAACGATACAATGTGCCTGTAAAAATACATAAAGCAGAGCAGTTAATTACTTTGAACAGTTCACACTTTCCTTGCAGTCAGTGACAGTCACAGAAAGATGCTCCTCCCTTAAATAACAACCCATTTTAGTACTGGCCACCAGTGTCAAAGTAATGATGTGCTTATCCCATTCAAGCCAAATCTAGGCATGAGGATGTGGAAAAGAAAGTAGTATGATGAACAGATTTCTTTATTGAACGCAAAGTGAAAAAGAGAAGGAAAAACATTGGTAATGGGAAGGATCTGGTCATCTGTGAACAATATCAGGTCCCCTGATTTTGTGTGTGCAATAGTGGCCCTGCTCACTATCTCCTGACAGCCTGCAATTAGGACCTCAACACAGAAACATGCCGAGCATATGAAGAGCTCTACTATGGGTGACTTTGTTTGTAAACAAGCAAGTGGGGACATATAAAGAGGGCAGTCTCCTCCTAATCACTACTCATGCTGCAGACCCAGAGCTTTCCAAGTTGCAAGGACTGGTCCTGCTGCCCCAAACTGTCCCCCAGAGGTAAACAGTCCTGGTTCTCTCCACAGCAGTTCCTAGCAGTGGCTACCTGCCACACAGGTAGCAAGCACAACTACAGGCTGGGCAGAGAATGGACTGAGAGCAGCCCTGAGCAGAAGGACTTGGGGATATTGATTGATGAAAAGATAAGTATGAACTGGCAGTGTGCACTTGCAGCCCAGAGAGCCAACCATGTCCTGGGCTGCAACAAAAGAAGTGATGCCAGCAGGTCCGGGGGGATTCTGCCGCTCTGCTCTGGTAAGACCTGCAGTACTGCATCCAGCTCTGGGCTCCCCAGCACAAAAAAGATATGGACTTGTTGGAGCAAGTCCAGAGGAGGCCAGGAAGATAAGCCAAGGGCTGGAGCACCTCTCCTATGAAGACAAGCTGAGAGAGTTGGGCTTGTTCAGCCTGGAGAAGAGCAGGCTCCGGGAAGACCTTATTGTAACCTTCTAGAACCTAAAGAGGCCTACAAGAAATCTGGAGACTGGTAACAAGGGCATGGAGTGATAGGACAAGGGAGTGGCCTTCAAATGAAGGACGAGAGATTTAGATGAGATATTAGTGAGAAATCCTTCCCTGAGAGGGCAGTGAAACCCTGGCACAGGGTACCCAGAGAAGCTGTGGCAGCCCCTGGATCCATGGTAGTGTTCAAGGCCAGGTTGGATGGGGCTTTGGGCAACCTGGTCTAGAGAGAGGTGTCCCTGCCCATGGAAGAGGGGGTGGAACTAGATAATCTTCAAGGTCCCTTCCAACCCAAAGCATTCCATGATTCTACGATATTTAGACCGGGGACTAACAAGCACTAACAGTGCTAATTGGACAATATGCAAAGAATGCTCAAAGGCTTGCAGGTTGCTCTGTGTAACACCGCTGGTATAGAAAGCAGACCTTGTTGCACCTTCAAAGAACTCCTGGCAAGTTCTAAGCAGCAAAGATGTACCAAGCACCTTGAGATCCCAAGGAAGGCTAGGCTTTTTTCTTTACATTACACTTTTAAAATGTCCTTATATCTACATTCATATGTTGGAAAAGCTGGTTCACAAGGCAAGATGGACATCTATATGTGCCTCGTTATCTATAACCTTTCCAAATGTCTTTCTGTCCATCTATTTCTTACCTGCCTAATGTTCTGGCAAAATGGCCCACCCACAGCAGAATTCCAATATGTCCTTCCTAGAACTGACTAAATATTTCTTTTTCTCATTTCTGATTGATTGGTCTGTGGATGGGGCAGTAACATTTGCTTTGTGAAGAAAATGAAATAACTCGGTGAATTCTGAACTTCCCCACTACATTCCCTCTCTGTAGACCCCCTTATACACATTACTTGCTATGGCACACTTGACTTAAATGAAGATTTTTTTTAAATGCTCAGACAGACCAATGCTATTAAAAAATAGTTCATCAGCTTGACCCATCAGGCCCATCTTTTTCTTTTGTGCCCAGTTTTACAGAAGACATACATTTATATGCACATCTATAAAACTGATACTTATCTGAAAACAAACCAGCCAAGCCCTGAGATTCTTCTGGCTGATTGCCATTGTTCAGTCATTAAATATAGGCTTACGAATAGGGAGATGGATAACCCGCTTGTAACTCCATCAAGGGCTTTTCATGATATCGCAGCTCATATTTTTTTAATAACATTGAGGAATATTTAAATCCTGTATGAAAGTTTTTTTCATAAGTACTTCTTTGATGTAAGAACATTTTGATTTGTGTGCATGCTGACACCAGAACAGCTCGATTACTGCATGTTCATTTATCAAAGAGTGCAGGGTCGATCCTGTTTGCATGGGCAATTATTGCATCAAATACACAACATGCACTAATCGTGCTGACAGAAACACCCCCACTTCCGAGGGCTGGAAATACAAGATCAGTAAATAATTACTGTAAATTAAGAGTTAGTTAGGTTTAATTAAATGTTATTGCTACTAAAGCAATAAAGGAGTTTATATTAAAAAAAGCAGAAAGGTGGTAGAGGAGTTTCTCAGCCCTAAACCCAGAACACATTGCAGATCCTGGTCTTAAAGCTAATGGGACCCAGTGGATCCGGACTTGGGCAAAGAGAGAAAGGGTTGTCTCAGTCACATTATTTATTGTAACTCCCTTTTTCTTTGTTTCTCATCTTCCCCCCAGCAGAATGGCTGTTGGTAAGACAGGAATGTCAAATCCAGGTTTTCAGCTCTCCAGTAGCTCTGAATTTCCTGGCTTTTGTGGACTGAAATCAGACCCTTAACGTTGCTTATGTGCATTTTGTTTTGGGTAATTGACATTAATTTTTAGGTTGCATCACCGACATCAATCAGTGCTGTTCTCAGAGGACTAGAGTTAAGGGGCCACAATAAAAAGGCATGAAATTGTTTCTTTTGTTTTATTTTTGGAGCACTTTGACTACTCTATACTTTTCCAGTTGATGTTACATTCTTTTTGTGTGAGAGAGTGTAATACATTATTGCCTGTCTCATTTAAAAGAATACTTTGGTGTTACGGTAAACAGCTCTATAGGCTGGGACAGTCAACCCTGGTAAAAATTCAAGCTGATACCTTTTGTCTACATAATACTTTGAAGAAACTATGAAATGGCAACACATTTCTTTAGAGACCTATGTTGCCCATTGCAGATGTTTTCCATATGGTAAGTGGAAGGTCGGCCCCTTCCCCCTCCACTCATCAGTGTTCTCACATCGTAGAAGGCATCTACAAAGACAACACGGCTGTAAATGATATTCTACAGAAGCCTCCATCAGCACGTACTGCGAATGAACAAGCTGATTTTCATTTTACGGGGCAGAAATATGCACCATTGTAGCCCATTTATTCTGAGGATTTTTGATTCTCCAGCTTCCCATTTTACCAATGTACTGCACAGGCACTCTAGGCTGAGGGATCAAGGGGAGCTGGACTAGCCTTTGGATGCTAAAACAATGAAATGGAAATAATAGATTAAATTAGCAGAGATTACTGCAGATTGTCACGCTTCAGTGGGTTCAAAATCTTCCTCCCTCAAGATCCATAGGGGTGGGAAGGAAAATTCTCTCCCACACAAGATCATGATTTTAAGGGGAGAAGGATCTGAGGCACATCAGTAGAGATATACCTTTCTTTTTTTCTTTGACATTATTACACAGTCATATACAGATAGCCTTCGGGTGAAGAATTGATCTGCTGCCCCATTCTGTGTGCTGTTCCCATCAATATATAACAACAGATACACTTAAAATGGATTTAGAAGCACAGCTGGACACAGAGACCAGAGTTGTATTTCCAAATGTCCAGCACGTGTAATGAGAACTATGTATTCAAAAGATTTTTGTGCTCCATAACACCATTTAAGCATGCTTACAGTCTAGTCCAAAAGAGTTCATCACCAGCACTTTTTTCTAATTCTTTATCATCAACTCTATTCTTTTTCACCATAATTATTTCATTCCTTCTTTGCAATTCAGTTCAGCTTATCCATTCCTTGCTTCCCAGCCCACTCTCCCATATTTCCGTAAGTCATCATTCATTCACTTTTGCCCAGCATCTGTTTTTTACTGTTTTTTACTGTTTTTCTTTCCAACCTTATTTCTGCAGGCTCTTGTCTCTTACTGACATCACCTCCTCTGTAAAAAAGTGAAGGACATCTCTGTCTTGATATAATTCCATCCCAAACTTAATTCATCTTCCTCTGACCAGCTTTTGGCTCTACAACTGCACTAGCAGTCATCACAGAAAATACAGAAAATTTGATCTATTGCTTATTCTAGTAGTTATAGGACAGAAGAAGAGTTTTGGCAGTACCAAAGGGGGCACTGGGCATTGAAGAGAGATTCATTTGTTCTATGTAGGAGCAAGAGGTTCAGATGCGATAATCTGAAGTAGCCAGTAGTTGGCATCCAAGGTTTAGAACCCTCAAAAGCTTGAGGGAGTTTTCATACTTCCCATAAGCTTACGTTCAATCTTGGATGTTTGATATAAATGAAGCATGCAGTTTTCTTGGTTTTGGCTGTAATTACTCAGTTTGCTTAAGGAAAAGAAAGCAAGAGGAAGAGATAAAAAAAGGCTCACACCACCTTCCTGTCAAAGAGAAACATGGTGTCTAGTTGATTGAAGAAATTGCTCAGAAACATTTTACTTTGTGGAAATGTTCCCCTGGTCAAAATTTGGGGCTTCTGCCCCAGAAGTGGTGGCCCCTAGTTTTGCCTTACTCCAAGACTAGATGAATTTGGAAGCCATCATTTCTAGCAAGCTTCTATTTTTCCTTGATAAATTACTGTCAATTACTATAATATCTCCTTTCCCTTTGTCTTTAGCTGGGCATGATTCAACTGAAAATGCATGACTGTCTCACATAGCTCTTAGCAAACACAGAGATATCGTGGGGCAAGTGTGTGTTTTGGGGTGATATCTATTCCTTAAGGGGAACTGTTGATGGGGTGAATCTTTGATCCTAGCTCTCTGTAGGGGAATGAGATTCATCCACCCAAAGGAAATAACCCTTTTTTGCTATGTTACATGAAGTATTTATGACAACTTTTACAGAGAATGTAACTGGGGACAACAAAATATAAGCATGTCCACACTGCACAGTAAGACATCTTGGTCCTGATCTGGAAAAGAATATAGCAAAGATGGCTGCTGATTCAACTTTGGCTTCCCAAGTGACCAGACAGGGTGCCAAATAGGGTGGTGTTTTTGTCTTGTGGGCAAATTTTAATCAGGCACCAGGCAGAGGCAACCAGCTAATTACTCACAGGCCACTTGCCCAGTATGAAAAGGGAACAATTTTCAATCTTTGATGGATTGGATTTGAACAGGGAACAGAAGTGAAAGCATCTATTGTCCATTATCCAGTCCAGCCCTGAGACTTTCAATTTCTCAGTTACCATGTAGCCAGTTCAGAAAAGGTTTGTCAAGCAACAGCCTCTCTAAACAAATTACAGCAAAATTCCTTAAACTATGGTGCATATTCAACTTGCCTTTCCAAAGGGCGCCACATAATAAGTTCCTATCAAGGATGTTGGTTATTAAAAGCTTTCTAGATTCTAGGTCAAAGAGGTGAAAGAGAACGCCAAAATAACTAAAATAAAATATTTTTTAATTCATGTGAGCTTACTTACAAATACCAAAACATGAGATATGAAGAGGCCTGTTGCTACACTAGCCAAAATTCAGTTAACTATTTTGAATTGTCATCTTCTCGATGAAAGCAAGATTTAAGACACCCAAACTTTTTTTTTTTTTGAAATACCCGAATAGTTCAAAACCAAACAGAGCTTAGTAGAAGTTGGATCCTTCTTTCTTTTCCATCTTTTTCCTCCAAAATTTGTCAGACAGATACAGGAAATAAATGCACTGGTAATCATGTTGTTCCTTATTGTGCAATTAAAGGCCAAACGTAGATACTTTTGGTCACACAGACACTTACATAGGTAACCCAGAGATCCAAACTGAGAAGTGCAAAATTTTATATTGCACTGATGAGGAAATTTTTTTTTAATTGCCATCTCTATCTCCCACTTCCTAGAAACATTAAGATTTGAGATTTCTGAAAACAACACTGTATCATTTCAGTATATTTTGAGGCACACTTTTTCACAGTGCTGCAACTTTGTATTAGCAGATACTAAACAAAAACTGTATTGTTGCTGCAGTTTTCTTCTCTAGGAGACACCCCTTATTTTTCAAGTTCTCTAACATTTTCAAACCTATACTTACTGTGAAGTCTAAAGCAGTTTATCAATTTTTCAAAGAATATGCTTTGTCAAGAATACAGTTTAAAACATTTCCTATTTCCTAATTTTCCAAGTTTGTATCTGTAATGATGATTTTGCAGTGGTTGAATAAAACTCATTGAGAATGGATGTGTACTTCGTTCATAAAATATTGACTTAAAGAAAAATGAGAGTCAGATTGAGGGTCTAAAATGGGCACAAAGGAGCACCCTGTACCTTCTAATATAAAGCATGGAGCAGCCCAGTATAAGTGAAACAGAGAAGTGAGAAAGAAGCGGGTAAGAACAGCAGTGGATGTTCTCGTTCAAGAAAGACTCAGAGCAGTCTCTGTTGGTGGGCTCTACGGACCCCCAGATGTAATCCTGTCCCCACCCCACACTTCCTGGCAAAAAAACCCCTAAACCAGTTGGGGTGGGCTGTGGTACCACTTGCCTTCCTTCTGGGTGAATCCAGAGGAGGAAGGGATCAGGATAAATTATAGGTCCCTGCAAAAGCTCTGTGTGTTTATGATCATGCCATCTGGAAACAGTGATAACTGCACTATTAATGGAGGCGTTACTACAGAAGATCTGCCATGTCTATTAAAACCAGCCACTCTGTGTGCTGGCTCATGATACATGTTTGCTTTAATTTCCTCCCTGACATTTCATTCTTAAAGCTGTCAATAACCCGTTAACCTTCCTGGCAGTGAAACTCTAAACCAAAGTCCTATTTCAGCTCTGATTTTGAATCTGAATTCTGATAAGCAGTACCAAAGTTTACCATACAGTTGCCCTAATCTCTACTATGCTATATAAAGGTGGCGGAGGTTTTTTCCCCTTGCTTACACAAAACTCTTTGCATCATAAACCATGATATAACAGTATGATAACCTAAAATTAATTTCTTAATTTGATGGCAGAAAAGTAAATGTTCTTTACTGGCAACTGACAGCTTGATCCTGCAGTTTCCAATGGCCAGAAGTGTCCTGTAATGAGGGGATTTGCTCCCATTCATACAGTTTAAAGCCAGAAAGGAAAATTAGATCATCTAGTCTGACCTCCTGTGTACCACAGACCACAGAATTTCAGCCAGTTGCCCCTATTTTGGGCCAGTAACCAGTTTAACAAAAGCATATTTTCCAGAAATTCATTTGACCTCCACTTGGAGTCATCAAGAATGAGACAATGTAGAACTTCACTTGGTAGTTTGTTCCACTGTTGATTTCCTTGTGCCTTGTTTCTAACTTGAATTTCTCTGGTATTACTTTTCTCTATAAGTACAAGCTATAAGAACAGCAATTACAACTGTCTCCACAATAATGGTAACATTAATGTGAAAAGAACATGTCCAATCAGGATGTTAAGAAGCCTTTTGGCCACATGCACAGAAATATTTAAGCACTGGCTGATCCAGATAAGCCCATTACTAGATTTACTGAGATGTCTGAATCAGGTACAAAAGGATACATCTATGGAATCATTTTAGTTTGGATCAGGGGTGCGGTTTTGAGACAAATCTCCCATTCATCCCCACTTACTGCACATCAGTTTGCACCATGGCATGATTTCAGAGCACACTAACTGGACTCTTTTTGGATAAAACCAAATCAAAAGATGCACTCCAACCACTAAAAGGCATTCAGTCAACGGAGCCAGACTAGACCTAGTGCTAGAGTGAAAGTAAACCTCAATGAAATGTTCATTGTGTGCATGTCGGGTCAGCACCAACCATTTGTCTTCTACACATCTGCTCCTATTTGTGCTATTTGCAAAGCAGTCAGCCTAATTCCCCCTGACTTTCAAGAACCTTGTGCCAGCAGCAGCAGAGAGCAGAAAATCAAGCTTTAGCCAATCATTTCAGGAGAACAGTAATTGGAGGAATTTAGTTGAACATAATCTGAAGGACAATGGCAGTGATCAGAAGGTAATACAGCCAATAGAGTTCCTTCTCTCAGTGGTGTCCTTATGTTAAATAACAAATATCGTAGACTAATTCACATGGCTCATCCTGAAGAGAACAAGGCAGAAACAAAGGGCTTCTAGCAGAACTGCTAAAAAAAGATAAAGGGAAACACTGACAGGGAAAAAATCCAGTAAGTATGACCTAATAAATAACAGATCTCAGGATTCAGAAGTGGCTATTCCATAAAATTTTAGAGACAATTAGGATAGTGTGTTTAATTATTTGTTTCTACTTAATGACCTCAAATATACTGTCCAAGGGAAAAAGAATAGGGATACATCTTCAGAACCTGCATTCTTTTACCCAGTCCAAGAGATGTAGGTGAATTGAGCATTTTATGCTAAAGGAGACTTGAAATAAACCACGCAATTTCATACAAGACCACTTAAGTTTGTTGGTTTTGGTGGCTGCCAGAGCAGTGGTGCCATTCTCAGAGAGGAGTGTTTCTGTATGGGACAGAAACTACTTGCAAAGAGCAGCAAGAAGATGGCTAGATCAATGGTGATCTCAACATATTTTTTTATTTTTGTTGAGGAAATGTCCTGGAGAGCATAAAGGTCAATGCATGGGTGATCATGGTAAACCAAGATTTATTGCAGAGTTCCTTACGGAAGTGACTAACACAACAGAAGTAAGGACTATTTCAGTCTTACTTCACCACAGGTTTCTCCATTTTTCAAATCATATTTCCTCTAAGTGTTCATTTCCAGGAGTTGAAAGGCAGAAGGGCTATCAGATTGGACAGTATGACCACCTCAATATCACAGTTCCTAATTATCCCATGTTTTCAGAACACAACAGCAGTATATAACTTTTAGAAAGGGAAAAACAGTCATGAGAAATTCCAGCATTCATTTTCAGAAGAGCACAACCTCTCTTTAGTGTTTTCATAATAAGTAAATAAATACCCTCCTCATTTTGCTTATAATATTTTCAACTTTCCAAGGGATTGGTTCATTTTTGTGATTTCTCCTTTCCCAGATGAAGAACTAAAGTGCTGAAATACTACAATAATAATGAAAATATTGGTACCAACCAGGACCAACTACCAATGTTAACCACATAAAAGTGTTGCTTTTAGCCTCCCACCAAAGGTTTGTCAATCCACAAGCCCTAAATACACTGCAGAAAAGAGCAGAGTTCCTGATGATCTAATCAGTGACTTTTTGGGACATCCAAGACTGGACATAGGTGCAAATTTAAAATGAGGTTTTAGGTTTTGTACTGTTTGGAAAGGTAACTGATATCTAGAAGAACTTTTAAAAGATAAACATAATCTATGAATTCCAGACACAATTGAAAGAAAAAAAAAAGAAATTCCCAACAAAAGGGAGAATCTGAAAAGAATAAAAAGGTGATTTTTAAAACCTTGTAAGGTTCCAATAAGTCTCTTTGGTCTTTGACTCTTTGGCTGGTGAAGCTGTATATATGCAAACAGTAATCGGTTCCAGGCCTGCAGTAGCAGTGCTCACTCATAATAGAATAAAATTATAGCTTACATAGGAACTCAGAATTGAGAAAATCTCTGACTATTTGGCAAAGGAAAGTATCAGGAAAGCAGAGGGGTGGAGAGGGAAAGGTTATAAGGAATAAGAAAAGAAAATTATACTGTTCAGACAAATTACACAACATAGGAGAGAAAAGGGGCAGAAGGACAGTAAGAGCAGACGGATCACAAAGCAAACTCAAAAATAAACAGGCATGGAACAAGTCAAAGAATTTGACAATGAGTAAGCTCAAGTAACCTGGTCCATATATATATATATAATTATCTGTGGAAAAATGTCCTTGCCACTTCAGTTAGTTTTCACCAGCACAGATTCATAGAATCATAGAATGGTTTGGGCTGGAAAGGACCTTAAAGATCATCAGTTTCCAAACCCCTGCCATGGGCACAGACACCTCTCACTACACCAGGCTGCTCAAGACCCCATCCAATCTGGCCCTGAACACCTCCAGGGAGGGGGCAGCCACCACCTCCCTGGGCAACCTGTGCCAGTGCCTCACCACCCTCATAGTGAAGAATTTCTTCCTAATATCCAATCTAAATCTACTCTCTTCCAATTTAAAACCATTCTTCTTCATCCTATTACTACACGCCCTTCTAAAAAGTCCCTCCCCACCTTTCTTGTAGGGCTCTTCAGGTACTGTAAGGCCACTATAAGATCTCCCCGAAGCCTTCTCATACCAAGTCATTCTCTGGTAGTCTGACACATGTACATGACAGTCATCAAAATAAAATTCAATATACTCCTGTCCACACTGGAAACCTCACCTTCTTACCCAGTCCCTGCTAATGTAACCAGTTGGGCCTGGAAAGATGCCATGTGTGATCATCTCCTGTATTACAGCTTTCTTTGTCAGTGCTGGAAACGAAACCTCAGGCATGATAATACCAAGAGTTAACACACACCAGCACTGCTATGCCAGCTCAAACCAGTTACATTTTTCTGACTCTGTGGTGGTTTTGAGTTTTCCTTCTCTCCTTCCCCCTCCTCTGATCAAGGACACACATGGCTACCCAAAAGCAGCAAAGCCTTTCTACCAAAATTACTCTCCTTTAGTAACAAGACCGCAAAAGACTGAAACACACAACACTGTCTGCCACCACCCTATTCTGGTTGATTGTCTTTTAATAGCTACAATAAAGTTGTGCAAAGGAATAATATTCCACATCCTTGACTCTCCCGGGCAGTATATGGACAATCCCAAAGGAAAGTGTGCCTTAGCTGAATCTGCTACTTTATGAGTAAAACAGGAAGTTCAGTCCCCTTTTATTGTACCTTTTTATTTTTGAAAGGCTGCCCAAACAGCTCCAAGTTGAGTTGAAGCAAAGTTATTGATGTCAAGAAGCCAAGATCTTTCGCCATGCCTTGCTGAATGAGGAAGGAAGAAAACTGTTTGTACTCAGCTGTCCTTTGCTTCTCTAGGCTAGATTTGAGCCAAAGAAGCAGGAAGAGAAGAAAGATGAATAAGTGAAAAGGGATAATGTTTATCTTTTAACAAAATCACAATGTTCTGCTCCTAGCTGTAGCAGCCAAGACTCGCTGTTGCATCTTTAAGACAGATAGTCTCTTCTCTGAGAGACGACAGGCTAATTATAGTGCTCCTGCCAGAGGGAACTCACACATGCAAACCATTATGTAAAATATAATTTTTTTCTTTAAGAATGCTCAAGATCATTAGACATGGTTTTTTCAATGCTAGAAAATCAAGCCAAAAATGAAAATAAACAGTTTCAAGTATTTGCAATATAATTCCCTCATGCATTTATGGAAATATAGTAAAAAGTGCCTTAAAAATGTGGTTTGACATTTCATGCTGCTCTGTTTTCCTATTTTTCCAGTTCTCAACATTTGCCCTCTTGTCCTGTATCATTTCAGTTCCACTGCAGTTTGGAAGAGATGATAGTGGTAGCCTTGTCATTTCTACAGTACTTTTCAGCATTGTTTCAACTAATAGGTGATGCAAAGCATCACAGGAACTTAACGTAAACGACCCAAATGCTTTAGAAATTCGACTCTGCTTAAAACAAATATAAACTTATTATATGCCAACACAATAGAACCATTCACTAAGATAATTACCTGTACAACACTGCTTCCCTAATGATGATTTACTTCATTTAACATAGAAATATCAACCCTTTTTCCAAGACCCCCTTCCTCCAGAAGAATAGTTTTGTTTGATACACTAACACCATCAAGAGCAATCCTCACTAAGAAAAATATGGAACAAATTCACCAAGTTAGGATATGATGATGATGTGAAACGGCTTCATCTCTGGTTTATGCAGAGAGAACTGAACTTCTGCCTATCTAAACTAATTGGTATTTTAAAGGTTTTGTCTACTTTATAAAGCACAGGACTATTGACAAACCAAACACCATGGTCTAATGGATTAAACAAGCAACTGCATGCCACAAATTCCCAAGTTTTAATCCAGACTCTCTTGGTGCTCACCTTCTTGTTCCATAAAATTGAGATAATATTTATCCTCTACTTCATGAGGGTGTTGTGAGAGTGAGTAAATGTTTGGACAGCTCTTCAAAAGGTCAGGTCCTAACCAGGCACCTACATTTTACTGAAGTAAACTGTTTCTTCAGATTCCCATGGTATGATCATAGCCCCTTCTCCAAAGCCTCTTAGATCAGTTCATACCAACCATCCACCTTCATAACAGTTAGGCACTAATTTGGGATGTCAGAGTGATTTCACCTGTAAATTCATTATGCATATAAATCATCCCCTTACCACAGGACTAATTCAGAAAAACATTAATGCTAAGAAGCTTTTAACTTATTACTGACCTTAAGCCAGAAACATGGCATCTCCCATGTTGGTGATGTCAATCAATTTTAAAATTGTCATTTAACATTGGAATTCCATAAAAAAATAAAGTGGAAACATAAATTATTTTATAGAAAATGTTTTAAGAACCACTTTCTTCCAGATACTTCAGCAACTGTTGCTCTATACAGGTTTTTAAAAAAACCTTTTTAAAACACCATGCTTTATTAGATGGGCAATTCCAGAGACTTGACACACTGTATAATCCCATCAGTGGTTAGTTCTTAACAAACAAGTCACACATACAGAAAAAAGGCTCTAGACCAAGGCAGGAGGCAAAAAGAGGTTAAATCGGTTACAACCAGGTTTTTCCTCAGTTTTAACTCATAAGTGATGACATAAAACTCAGAAAAAAAACAGCTCCAACTTGAAAATGATTTAAATTTGCCAGCTCCAGTCGTTTCTGGAAGAGCGCCAGGCTTAATTTGGATTTAGGCTTCTCAAAGTTTGCACAGCTCTAACTTTAACCTGCTGCAGCCTCAAAAGTGGACCTGGTTAAGAGACACAAAAAATATTCCACGTAATTCAGCACAAGTGACAGTCTGTTCTCTCCAGGTACCTGAGCGCGGGATCAAAATGTTTTAGTTGCTCCGTTCCAGGAGAGGGTGGTGACGTGTCTTTATGAGCAAAGCCGTCCACCTTAGAAATGCCTTCTGTACCCATCTAGTACTGCACAGGGATAATGCTCACAAGAGGGAATAGGACTTGTTTTCCAGGAGGGAATATTTTCAGAGTCAAGCTTGTAATTTGTATTTGCAAATCTCCAAATTCAACAATTTCTCAGCCTCTATAAACTTGCAGATGGAAAGATCCTGTATTTGGAATAAATAATGTCTAAGCTTCACCTTCGTTGCAGGACATTTTCTGTTATAAGAGTGCTATAGCCTGACTCCTGGAATACACAGAAGCCCTTTGTAGTAAAGCTATCACACTGGGCTGGTCCAAGTGTGCAGCTAAGGAGGACAGTATTAATAGTACCACAGACGGAATGGGAAGGGAAAAAAAAAGAATTCCCAAGAAGCACTGATTGGGAATGCCAATAGCTCTCTCAGGATCCTGCCCAAAATCCAAGGGCAATTTTTATTTTAATATATAGAATTGGACTTTTGTACTTGTTTTAAAAAACCCGTAAAATCACAACAATGAAACATAAGTGTATTTATCTTATTATTATTTTTCCAGCCCTTTTCCAAAGATCTTCTGGTTATTATAGCATTGTTGTGTAAATAAAAAAGGTTCTGCTTTATGACTTTTTTTTCTCTTTTCCCTTCTTACACACACATTGTGAACAATGCTAGATTATGCTCATTCTCATACCAACAAGCTGTGATGTCACACAATAATGATACTATGACTTCACTATATGTATACAGTACCCAGAAGGATTGTGTGAAAACACTGCCAGCCTACACAATAGATACGCAGTGCCTAAATCAAAAGCCAGCAGAAGCTTTTACCTGACCATCAGGAACATACAGCAGCTCTACAAACAATACTAGGATACACAAGAGTCCCAGTTACAGCTACACAGTGTCTGTTCGGAGAATCTTGAAGTACAGGTTGACATTAATCCTCCCAATGGCATTTAAGAAGAGAAATTATATTCTTAAAGGAAAGCAAAATGGAAAAAAAAAACCAACAAAACAAACCAATTGTAATATACTTGTCAATAGCAAGTTGACAACATCAACATCTGCAGTTCACACAACCACCAGCTAAGCAGTCGTGATAGCTCCAGCATGAAGATAGGGTAAGCTTAAGTAATGCTAAAGCCCACAAAATGAGAGACTATGACAGTATTCTTATTATTAATAAGCATCATATAAACAGATGCACCAGATACAGATTGTTCCTGAAACCGATCTAACATGAGACAGTTGTGAGGTTCTTAAAGATGACTGCATTTTCTATACTTTACTGGTTAGGAATAATTTCTAAGACACAACTGACCACTGAGTGGAAAGCACCTTTCTTCACAGATCAAACAGCACGTGGCAACACCATGAGGGCTGTGCCTGTGGCTGCTCTCAGGGCCAAGGTTTAAGACCTCAACTTTAAAGCAGCCAATGATACTAAGACTTCAAGCTAAAACAGTCTTAGGGAATATTCCTGGACTCTCAAAAAAACCCTTTACACTTAAATTGTTTAAGTAGCCCCAGGAATGCTTTTGCAAGAGGGCAACTACCCTTCCCCAATACTGGGACACAGCTCAGAGGTATGCAGAGCCAGAAACCATTCTCATGAGGTCGTTTGGAGGTAGTCACCCTATTTTGGAGGATAAGAAGATTGAATAATATGGACACAGGCCATTCACCGCTTATTAGCCTCAGTGTCAGAGAGCACAGACACAGTTAATCTCCTGGTACAGACACAGCTTTATGCAGTCAACTCCCTAGGCTCCTCTGAAAACCTCAGCCCAGATAGCTGGAAAAGCGTCCTAATTGAGTAGTAAATAATTGCAGTGCAAGCAAGCATACTTTCTAACTTAAAAGCTATTATTTTAACATCCACATAAGAAAAAAGCTTTGTTGAGGAAGTCAAGTACAAGGCAAAACAGGTATCTTTGTGTTGCCACGTAGGCTGTGTTTATGTGCTGATAAGGTCTTGTTCCACTAACGAGGGGAAAAAAATAGCCTTCTCTTTCAGAAAAGCTAACTGCTTTATCTGACACAGCCTCCCAGAAAAGCAGTGTCCCTGAGCTTAAGAATAGGCGGCCTGCCAGCTTGAGCTAAATTGCCTACAAGGAAGAAGACATAATATTACAGTTAATATAGGAAAACATTGTAATTTGCTTTTTGCTTGCAATTTTATCTGACAAAAACAAGGTGGTTGGGGAAAAAGAAACAACATAAGGTTTGCCTGGCTGCCGGCAACTCCTTAACCCTATCTAATGGGGAAGGCTTTGCTTGACTCAGAGCAAACTATCATAAGTCCAATAAAGATAGGATCAATAAAAAACATTAGGCTGAGAAATCTGCTCATTGGGATGACAATGAGAACAGCCCAGGATGGCAGAGCCTAGAGAATGGATGAACAGAGGAAAAAGGCAGAGGGAGTGTAAACAGCTGTTCGACTCTTATGCTGGAAAAGATGGGAAAATAAATATGACATTTAATTCTACCACTGATAAAGTTTAATACAGGTATTTATAAGAATACTTAGATCAGATATAGTTCTGCTACAGGAAAGCCTCTTCCTGTGAAGTGTAACTTAGAGAAACACAGCAGTGACCGTACTAGAGTTATTATTTATTCTTAGAATCGTAGAATGTGTTAGGTTGGAAAGGATATTTAAAGGCCATCTAGTCCAACCTTCTGTGGTGAACAGGGACATCTTCACTAGATCAGGTTGCTCAGAGCCCCATCAAGCCTGATCTTGAATGTCTCCAGGGATGGGGCCTCCACCACCTCTCCGGGCAACCTGTTCCACTGATCTACCACCCTCAGATTGAAGAATTTTTTCCTAATATCCAACCTAAATCTCCCCATTTCTAGTTTAAAACCATTACCCCTCATCCTACTGCTACATGCCCTTGTGAACAGTTCTTTACCAGTTTTCTTATAGGCACCCTTCATGTACTGGAAGGCCACTATAAGGTCCCTCTGGAGCCTTCTCTTCTCTGGGCTGAAGAAGCCCGACTCTGCCAGCCTGTCTTCTTTCAATTTTTTCTCTTCATTCCCAAACACTATGTGTGACACTCTTTACACTTCATTGCTATACTTATATCCCATACTTGAGTGTCTCAAAGCATTTAGGGTTCTTCAGGGATCCAACACAGAGACCAGATAACATACTGAGACATGGCTGAGTCTCAAAAGAGGAACAGCCAAAAAGAAAGAAAACTCAAAGATGACAATAATAAGATCATTAAATATGGAAGGAAAGGAAAGTGCAAACCAACATGGACTTTCTGGCGCTGTTCTGGATGGGCAGGTAAATTCTTTCTTCAGCTTGTGGAAGAACATATCAAACTTTTTCCACATTTAGATTAAAAAAAAAAATGGACATCACATTACCTGGTTAAATTGTATATTTTGGGTGTATGTGTAATGTACTGAATATTTTGGTTTAAGCTGTAATTTGCAACAGGCAGTGCATTTCTGGACGATTATAACATGTCTCTGGTAGCGTTTTAAGGCATGAAGCCAAAAGGCTGGATGACTTAAACTAGCTGAGATGTGCAGTAATCCCCCGGAAATGCTCTGGATTGTCTTACAGCTATTATACAATGTGATATTTATATTATGCATATAAGTATGAACAGTTATGCTGGGTATTTAGTAAGACTTACTCACATCAGTACAGCCTATTAGCAGCAAAGCTAAACAGTCAATTCTGTCAGAAATTTCTTTCAGTTTAACAGCTGCAACCTCTACAACTGTCAATCACCTTCACCAAGAGGTATAAAGGTGTCTTCATGATCAAAACTAATGGGTGCACTTGCAGCTTATTTGTCCTGGTTTACTGAGCTGCTTTGGAGATGGTCAACTGTATATCATTAAAACCACAGCTTCCTTTGGCTGTCATGACTTTATCCTCTTCTCACTCACCTTCTACGTCTCATCTTCCCTTTAGGATCTCCCTTAAGGAGACCTACTTCTTCAGCCCTCTTCTCTAGGACTTATTCAGCCTTTTATTTTTCTTCTGCCTCATTTCTAGTTAATTTCTGTGCCTGCCTGAGCTAACAACACATGCACTGACAGCGCTCGCATCTGCTTTTGGACCACTCTCTCTCCTCTCATCTGATCCTGCCTCTCCATCGCTGTCCTTCACAGCTCCAACGAAATATTTCTCATTTTAAATCCCTTCACACATCTAAAACGAGACTCCCATTCATACACTACGTAGCTCAGTGAGATTTTAAGTTCAAAATAAGAGCCTTGGTGTGTGGTTTTAACACACACAGCAACAAATTACAGATCTCCAGCAGTATCAAGAATTTTCAAACCCATCAATTACTTTAAACATCTCAGTGCCACTTTGTTCTATACTTCTTGCAACTAAGTATCTGTCCATTCATAACACTGAATCTGATTCTTATTAAGGGCACATTTAAAATCAAGTTCTTTTTCTGTCTAATTCTTGATGCATAACTTCTTTAAAGGGATAGGAGTTTCTAATATTGCACAGAACGACTGCTGTTAAATGAAACTTTTGAAAATTTTTTAAAAATCATACAATATACTTGGAAACATAAAATATTCTATGCATGTAGAGCTTTCAAATACTATTATCGTGAGATATAAAACAGAAAAGAAAACTTCTATATTGAAATATTTTTGCTAATTCCTGCTATAAGCAAGTTCTCTCATAGCTGCCATTGAAAGAGAGAGAAAAATATATTACTGTTTCTTTTACTTTTTTAATAAATCTGAGAACATTTTTGGTACAGTAAATTCCATCTCTTCTCTTACCCTAAGTTTCTTAATCTGTATTTTTATATTTTATTCACTGAGGACAGAAAGAAAATAAATGTACATAATAAATAAAATGTGATTATAAAACATGTAAGGAAATTTAGAGGCATAAGGGATATAAAAACTACTTTTAAGATGACTATCAAGTACTGAGATGCAACAAAAATATGAATATAGAGCTAGCATGAATTATTACCATTTTAGGCTCAATAAAACAAACATAGTATGTACTCTACCTAACAATCCTGTCATTATAGTGCTGTCTACTATCACCTTCCATATGAATCAAAAGAAAGACAACGCAAAATCTTTTCTTCTTATTTAAGGTACATTCATCTAAATTTTTAAACCATAGACATCTCTCAATATGAGCTAGTCACTCCCACCTCCACTTATCGTCAGTGCAAAGAAATACACTGTTTAGAAGGAGAAGGACATGCATGTCTCAAAGTGCCTTCTATATTTCTGCATTCTTGACAAGACAGATTCCACCCTCATTGTTTTGGAAAATGCACTTCTTTTTTAACCATATAAAATTCCACAATTTATTATACATGTTATTTTAATCATTAGCCATATAAAGTTGAGCTTTCTGATTTGGGGGGGGGAGGGGGGAAGGGGGGACGAAAAAGTGGCTAATTCTGAACTTTCCATCAAATGGTATATTATCATGGGCTTCCTTTAAATATCAAGCCAGTTGTCAACAAATCAGACTATTAACTGAACCTCCTGAAACCGTAGTTCCTTCCTTTACAATAACTGCAAAGTTCATTAAGTTCATACTTAAACCAGAATGACTTGTCATACAATCAGCCCTTCCAGCTTATTGCAGTTTAAAGATAGGAGGACTTGGCGGGAGAAGAAGAGGGCACAGGTCTCCTTCTAGAAACAGGAGAAATTAAATTCCCAGAGTATAACCCTTCTGAATCTACACACCTTCCAAACTGGAAAGTGAAGAGTTCAGAAAAGCACATACACCTTTCATTTATGGGTAGGATAACAGAAACATTGCGTTTATGAAGTCTGAGGGTATGAGAAAGCAGAGAACTGTCATTGTGGCTTTCTTAGATCTCACAACAGTATATTAAAGTTAAATCACTGGACTGCATCCTCCACAAGCGCATCAAGCAACAGTTGCCTACCCCCAAATATTGTTGCCTTTAAAAATGTATGCAACATTTAAATTAGCCACAGCAGTACCCTTCTACAACATGAGTCAACTGGTACAGATGCAGCCATAGAATCATAGAATGGCATGGGTTGGAAGGGACCCCAAGGATCACAGAGCTCCAACCCCCCTGCCACAGGCAGGGCCACCAACCTCAGGCCTGGAGCTACACAGGGTTGCCCAGAGCCCCATCCATCCTGGCCTTGAACACTTCCAGGGACAGGGCATCCACCACCTCTCTGGGCAGCCTGTTCCAGCACCTCACCACTCTTTCTGTAAAAAACTTCCCCCTAATATCTAATCTAAACCTTCCTTCCTTTAGTTTTAATCCATTCCCCCTTATCCTTCCATTGTCTACCCTTTGAACAAGCCGATCCCCCTCCTGTTTCTCTGCTCCCTTCAGGGATGGGAAGGCTGCAATGAGGTCCCCCTGCAGCCTTCTCTTCTCCAGCCTGAACAAGCCCAGCTCCCTCAGCCTCTCTTCGTAGGGGAGGTGCTCCAGCCCTCTAATCATCCTTGTGGCCTCCTTTGAACCCTCTCCAACAGTTCCACATCTTTCTTGTATTGGGGGCCCCAGCTCTGGACACAGGACTCCAGATGGGGCCTCACGAGGGCAGAGTAGAGAGGGACAATCACCTCCCTCACCAGCCATCTGGGTCCCTGTTGAACAAGACCACGTGGGTGGACCTGCAGCCTGGTCCAGTTTAGCGTGCTCAACACCACACGATTTGGGGATGAGTTTCTGGATCAGCCATCATGCCTTCTCAGGATAAACAATGCACCTTACAGTTCAGAAATGCCATTTTCAGCATTCTTCTCTGACAGTTCTAGTATTAGTATTAGTAACTCGTGTAAAACCAAAATTAATCTGGCTGTAAAGCAGAGAAAAATTACTTTCAGATAGAATCTTGGGAAAAAAAAAAATATTTTTTTTTTTTTTTATTACTACTCTTCTTCTCAGGAAGGAAGATAGAAAAGATATATTCTATTAATAAACCTTGGGCCCAGAAAATTGCACAACTAAATGTTAATGTCTTTTTTTAGTTTGGTTTAGAAAAAAGCAACTAGCAGATAAACAAACCGGTTCTGAAGTATTTCATGCAGAAAAGATATCTCAAAAAATAACCTTGAAGCCATAAAACAACTGTTTACCAGGTCTTGCTCCACTTTGTTATGAACACTTTGACTCGGTGCTAAATTAAGAACTATGCCTCAAAAAGAAGCAGTCCATAAGATATGTTATCAGGTTGTAATGAAGCAACAGGCATATCCAGCCACCAGGAACAACAACCTGTTATGAAACACACTTAGAAAAACACATCTCAAGCTTTTAGTTTTATAAAAGCTCACCTCTGACTGGTCTTTTTTTGCCAGCACAAGCTCCTGGCAGAAGAACTAACTCTTTATTGATCATGGATCCCTGGTAATGAAACCATGATGTATTTTATGCTGCTGTTATAGAACCTACTTCAATAATGTGAACTACATCCAGGAAACTCCAATAAGTCACCTATTTGCAAAGTTTGAAAAGTGGAAAATGACAGAAAATTCAGCCATTTGCACAGTGGTTTGAATTTGAGACTTCATAAAACCCTACATTTCTGAAAGGCGGAGGATCTTCTTAACTACATTTTGAGACCAGATGATGACAGACTAGCTGAGCTTCCGGTGAAGTCCTATCAACACTTTGGTGGTTGACAGCACAGCTACTGTGATCAATTAGGTTAATTAAAACTATATGGCATGCAGACTTCATGAAGAATTCCTAGCATGGTTAGAAGGGAGGCAAATATGTTACAGCATGACTTTAACTGTAATGGGTACATCATAAAGACTTTTGAATGCTGGTCTCAAATCCAGAGAATAATAAGAAGACAGAAAACTTGAATTTATACAACCCCTTAACATGCTCTCAATAACATTGTCATTCACAGACTCAATGAGGTTAGAAGGCACCTCTAGAGATTGTCTAGTCTAACATCTTGCTCAAAGTAGAATCACCTAAAGCAGGCTGCTCAGGGATGGTATATACTTGGGTTTGGAATATCTCCAAGGATGGAGACTCTAGAGCCTCTCTGGGCAGCCTGTTCCCACATTGTGGCACTCTGACAGTGAAAAAGATTTTTCCTTTTTATAAGAATTTCCTGTACTTCAATCTGTGTCCGTCACCTCCTGTCTTTTCACAAGGAACTGCTGAAAAAAATCTGGGTCTGTCGTCTTCATTTATACACCTTGATAAAATCCCCCTGAGACTTCTCTTCTGTCTGAATTATCCCAGCTCTCTCAGTCTCTCCCCAGTCTGAGAGTCTCTCCTCACTGAGAGATGCTCCAATTCCCTAGTAATCTTGGTGGCCCTTCACTGGACTTGCTCCAGTATGTCCATGTCTCTCTTGTATTGGGAAGCTCAGCACTTGGATCCAGCACTCCAGATGTGTCTCAGTAATGCCAAGCAGAGGCATCACCTCCCATCAACCTGCTGACAGCACCTTGCCTAATGACCCCCAGGGTGCTGTTGGACATCTTTGCCACAAGGACACATTGTTGGCACATGGTTAACCTGGTGTCCACCAGGATCTCTAGGCCCTTTTCTCTAAAGCTCCTTTTTCAGATGCATCCCTGTGGAAAGACCCCACATGACATGTGACATGAGTGAAACAGAGGTTGAAAACCTGAATATAAGCCACTCTGTAGACAGAATCACAGAATCATAGGGGTTGGAAGGGACCTCAAGAGATCATTGGGTCCAACCCCCCTGCCAAAGCAGGTTCCTTAGGACAGTATCATGCCACACCAACCAAACATAAGTGAAAACAAATAAGTGAATGGAGCATGGATTAGAGAGGGTAATCATGCTGCAAGCTTGTCAACAGAAACACAGCTAAAACAGGATCAACATTTGTTGGGCAATAGGAGAAAGTAGCAAACTTTCCAATCCTCACAGATAATACAGAAAAAAGATGGAAAATTATTTTCACAAGAATTAGGCCAAAAGCAACACCCTGGGCCAGATGTCTCTGAACTTGTGATGTCTGCTGCACACTCAGAAATGAGTGAAGCAGTGTGACTCACATATTACTCGTACCAAAACTTAAGCCCAGCTCAAGAATTTGAAGAAATTAGGGTTTCCTAGCTAAGGCAAGCTTTCAGTGCATGAAAAATTCCTCTATGTGGAGGAATTCAGGTTCCACAGTTCAGGACTTCCTGCAAACAGAAAGCTTAAAAAGTGAGGTTAAAGGTAAGTCTGTGTGGACAGAGGTCTGCAGTGAGTCCACAAACTCAGTGTTGTATGAAATCATACACACTGAGACCAGACCTAGGAGGAACAAAGAATTTTCCTTTATGTCAGGATCGGGATTGTTGATATTTTATTTTGATCTTGGTAAGATAAGACTGAAGATGAAGCTAAAAATATTAGAGATTGACTTGGTTTTCCTGCTTCAAGGTTGAGTTTTCACATTGCTTATATTAAAAGTATCTATTACTAATTAATCTTCATTTAAATTGCTGCTTTGTGACAATTATAATTATTTATTTTAGTGCTGCAGTGCTGAGCCAATACAACCCATGACCTTGCTGTCTAAAGTACAAGAAGAATATTAAACAAAATTAAAGCTTCTTCCTGAGATACTAATGAACCATGTGAGGGCAAAAGATACACACAGGAAATAAAAAGGAAATGAAAAGAAAAAGTGAACATCAGTAGGACTGGTATCAGCACACTGTCAACCTAATTACTGACAAGGTTTCTGTAAGTGTTGTGAAAGGAAGTATTTGAAGGACAGTAAGATAGTTCTGCATATATTTATCGGTTCTTCAGAAGCACGAGGGTCTGAACATCAGAAAAACAACTTCTTTGTTTGTGGGATTTTTAAAATTCAGTTGTATAAGTAGACAAACAATGGTGAAGTAATTAGTCACAAAGCTATGCAATTCTGTTTCCCTTCCATAACAAAATAATACTAAACATAGATTTTTCCATATATATAAATTAGAAAAGGAGGGGACGTGTTTGCATGTGGGAAACAGGCCCGTGCTAATTTGGTACACTCCCATCATTGCCTCAATATTTGGTGTGTACTTTACATGCTTTTTAGTGATCATTGAAGGCTTTCATCAATGGAGACATGAAGGTTAAGGATCGGCAAATACACCTCTGACAACTGGTCTATCCACCTCAAAATTTGAACATTCTTCTGGTCATACTGTTTCCTAAAGCAGTCATGGTCACCATGCCACCTGTGATAAGCAGGTGTTTGAATCCCTCCTCTACCACAAATCCATTCCTGGTTAGAATGGAAGACAGAACAAGGTTTAAACTAACAGATCATCTCATTACATCCCCAGAAATGGGAACATCTACCATTTTTCAGAAACACAGCATAAAATTGCTGATGTTGGAATTGAATGTTGTCTATATATACATTTTAAATACATCAAAGCAATTTGTGTAAGGGAATATTTAAGTAAATATAGAGTAAAAATACATGTATGTGCTCAGCATTTACATTTACTAATTAAAAAAATAAATCTATTATTTCAGAAAATAATACGGAGACAAAATTTAATGTTGTCTCTTCCACACACTGAAAACTTGTGTGGGTATGTGCATAAAGAATACTCAGAGAGAGACACTAACATCTTGTAATGCAATATGTTTCTGTTAGACACACTCCAGACTTCCTAACAGCTGCATATTTTAATATACATAAACCCATACTTGAAAAATAATAAAATGTATTAGTTTTCCACATTAGGCATTTATGACCTAATTTAGGAGAGTATTACATCTTTATAACTTTTAAAAGACCCATTTTGATAAAACATCCCCATAAACAGACTGAGAAAATCAGGGTAACAAGCATCTGTTGCTGCGTTGTTTTCTTAATGGGGTAATAAAATAACAACACATTTTTATAACTTTTCACAACAATATAAAGTATTAAAATTGAAACTGATATTGAAAAATGTTCTCATGGTCCATTTTATTTTATTTTTCCACTATGTAAAGTTACAGTACTTACCAGATTAATATTAATATATCTTAATTATGTTGACACAATGGAAATTTGCCAAAGACATTCAAAGAATGGAAATAACTTGTTATTTCCACTACTCTAATTAAGGTGGTGCATTTAGCCCATTTTATTCACAATATAAGAGTGATGTGACTACTTATAAGAATGTAGAGATACCACATATAGTAATGATGACATATATTTTCTGAGAGCATGAAAAAGGGTTGTTCCACTGAATTTTAAATGAAGTGCTGACTTTTTTTCTAATCTACCCATTCTACTAAGAAATTATAGAAATTTTCTTTCTAAAGACAAATATCAAAATTACATAATCAACAGCTTCTTCCCAAATATGTATGTTAGGTAGTTGTGATGTTGGTTGGTTTTTTTTTTTTAGAGAAAAAGATCAGACTGTGATGTGTAACACAAAACTAATTAAAAGATATTGAAAACTGTAACTCTGGAGTGACACTGCTATATTTAGAAAGGCAAATGACCACAAATTTTGCAGATTATTCCTTTAGAAACTATGCACCTGAAAAACAGAAATTCAAATTGTGTAAGCTGCTGACATGCATTCAAAATGTATTTGTGTATTTACAGTTTACCAAGGCACCAGCAAAGTCTGATTCATAGCTCTTAGTGAGAGAAAGGACCATCTAGCTTTCCTGCATAACACAACCCACACCCACACAATTTTCTTGAATCGGTTCTCCAGATCCAATAGCTGTGGTTGAACTTGAGCATGGCTTTTACAGAAACATCTCATCTTGATTTTTAATTTTCCAGTCATGGACAATCTGTCACAATCATTGGTTAAGTTATTTCAGCACTTAATTATGTTGTTAAAAATATGCATGCCTTATTTCTAGTTTGAATTTGTCTAGCTTAAATATCAAGCTGCATACTAGGAGAAGGACAACTCTTGCCTAACCTAGAGCTCTGCAATGTCAATATCTCCACACATCATCCTGTCAAGGTAGAGAAATAGGCATTTCCACAGCATGCTTCATTTGACCCCTCTTAAACATCTATCTTAGGAAGAGATAAATTGCAGCCCAGAAGTGCTCGTTTCTCTCAATTGACTAGAAAGGAAATCTAGTCATTGTGCTACACACAGATGTTTGTATCTAGCCAGAGGGCTCACACCCTGGGCTTTCTTATAATTTTGACTGACTAGGACTAAAAAACACTAACAAGTGAGATTTTTCTCCTTTGGAGGGTCCTAAAGACTAACCACACAACACTTTTTTTCAGTTTGATAAACGACACGACTAAAGCACTGTTTGTATCTCTGTGTCGGGATTCTCTAGTCTTTCACAATATCTCCTAGATTTCTGAGCCCTCTCTAATTGTCCAGGTTTTCACTAAAATGCAACCACTCAAACTGGAACAATATTTTAGGTGTTCTTGTCCCAACACAGCAGGAAACTCTTCTGATTTACTAGAAAGAGTGGTTGGGCATTGGAACGGGTTGCCCAGGGAGGTGGTGGAGTCACTGTCCCTCGGGGTGTTCAAGGAAAGGTTGGATGAGGTAGTTAGGGACATGGTTTAGTAAGTGATATAGATGGTAGTGAGACAGTTGGACTGTATGATCTTGGAGGTCTTTTCCAACCTTAATGATTCTGTGATTCTGTGAAATGTTGCCCATTTTCTTAATTCACAGATTGAATACTTAACATCTGGCTCTTCTGGAATGAAAATAGTTTGCTTACACTTCATTTATCAAATGGTAACTTAGTAACTCTCTGTCACCAACTTGTCCTCTTCATTACTTTACAGCCCCAAATTAACTTTCTTTTTCTAAAAAATTGACAAGGAAACTAGACCTTAAGTAAACTACACTTGGAGAACTGGAAAGTTTAAAAGTTGGTGGTTTAAATGTTCCAAACCTGCAACACACACTATGAATGCAGAACTCCAGCCCCTCCACCTATATTTATACTATTAAATAGAGCAGCATCAGGAACTTCTCAGGGCAATGAGCAAAACCTTATTGCCTTTATGTTACACTGTACTTGTCTCCAGATTTCTTCTGCACCCTGACAAGGTATGCAAGTCCAAAGACATAATATTATTCTGAGTGTCTGCTTCAATTCAAAGTATATATAATGATGCTATGCTTACCCTACCGGAATGACATCTTCATAGCATGAAATAGAGGGTATGTGTTGACAGGTGGCTTAAAAATACATGATGGTGTTTGCATCTGCAAGGCTTCCTGGCATGGTGTTAATGAACAGCACTGATGAGGATATCCAAACCTGGATAGCCTGCATTTGTCCCTCTAGGAAAAGTTTCTAAAACTTTATATTACAAGGTCAGTCTCAATTATAATCGTGAAAGTTGGAACTTCCCAATATGAAGTGCAGTTCTTGGGGTATATGTCAGCAAGTACTTAAGCCAAAGGGTTGCTTTTGACTACAGGCAACTGAATACTGCCACATCAGTTTAAAGTGAAATACTACCTTTTTTTCGAAAAGGGCATTATTAGAAACCTTGAACCTCAATTTCTTAAAAATTTAGTTTATGAAGTTGGGAAAGAATTCTTTCCATGAAAAAAATAAGAAATATAAGGGTTTGCTTCAGCAACCTAAAGGAAATTGTGCTTTGATGAATTGAGAAGTGTGTAATAAATTAGGGGAAGCAAATAATACTATGCATTGTAACCTTTCCTCACAGACATGGCACTAACTGTTTCTTACCCTACAATACAGCCAATCAAGACTCCTGGCTGAATAATTCAGGTCTCACTAGCTATTTAAACTCCTCTGAGAACTCTCATGTCAAGCTGCCAGCTCAGGCTTGGAATTCCTCATCTCCTGCCTATTTCAAATCCATTTCTGTTCATTAAGGACCTTGTGACCATCACGATCAAGGTGTATAGCACGACTGTCTCCTCTGATACAGCATGCTCTCTATGTTCACATTCGGATTGCAGCTGTATTTTATCTTTTTCTTTCCAGATAGCAATCCTAATAGCACATAACTACCTTCCTTACCCTTAATCCAGATTCTGATCTTCTCACTAAGGAAGGTATAAAAACACTAATGCATATAGCTGTGGAAAAAAACACTGCATTGTTGTATCATGTCATAAGACTCCTGCCCCAGCCATTTCTCTTGCCCATTGCTTTGAATTTTTCTCTCAGCTGCATGTATTACAAGCTGCTTTTCACTTTCCTACTTGGCACATCCCAGTCCTGTGCAGCAGCACATCATCGAAAAGTCAGATTCCAACCTGGATCTGTGCATTTGCCACCCTTTGCTGTGCACACAGCAAACATAGAAGCCAGAGCATCTTCTGCTTCGTCTTTTTTGTAGGAACAAGAAAACAGCAGACTGACTTCATCACCCACTGTCACTTAATTCTTAAAAAGCTTCTGTGCTATGACTCCTACTAAAACAAAATCTTATAATAATTGGATAATTTATGTACTAAGACCACTTCCTCACAAGCTAAACAACACTATCTCCTTGTTACTCCCCTCTTTATCTTGCCAAATCTTGTCATTTGTCTTATATATATTTCAAAAATCTATAAATGAACCATCATTAACTTCTGGTTTGCATTTGTATATTAAAATACACAAATGCAGACGAGTCCTGGACCTCGACTAACATTCTTGCATTAAAAAGCATTAGTAATAAGAGAGTATTTTTTCCCTTTTTTAAAGTTAAATGAAAATTTATTTCAGTTATTGAGACTCTAGAAAAAAATCACACTTTCAGGAAATGCAATTATACACCTTTAAAAACAAAGAAACAATAAAAACCCCAACATACAGTCTAAAATATTTCAGGGTAAGCATCGAAAATACCTAGTCACTTTTTGGAATAATAATAATTTGTAACTACTTACAGAATTATGTCTCAAAGTTAGTATTCCTTGATAACATGAATGGCTTTCAACCTGTTCTAAAGAGCTGTGATTAATAATTTTTTATAGATTTTTTAAGCTACCCAGTTTCTCTCTTTCATAGAATCATAGAATGGTCTGGGTTGGAAAGGACCCCAAGGATCACAGAGCTCCAACCCCTCTGCCACAGGCAAGACCACCAACCTCAGGCCTGGAGCTACACAAGGTTGCCCAGGGCCCCAGCCAACCTGGCCTTGAACACTTCCAGGGACAGGGCACCCACCCCTTCTCTGGGCAGCCTGTTCCAGCACCTCACCACTCTCTCTGTAAAAAACTTCCTCCTAATATCTAATTTAAACCTCACCTCCTTTAGCTTCACTCCATCCCCCTTGTCCTGACAGTCTCTACCCTTTAACAAGCTGATTCCCCTCCTGTTTCTCTGCTCCATTCAGGGACTGGAAGTCTTCAATGAGGTCCCCCTGCAGCCTTCTTATCTCTAGACTGAAAAAGCCCAGCTCCCTCAGCCTCTCTTCTAAGGGCAGGTGCTCCAGCCCTCTGATCATCTTCGTGGCCTCCTCTGAACCCTCTCCAACAGTTCCACATCTTTCTTGTATTGGGGGCCCCAGATCTGGACACAGGACTCCAGATGGGGCCTCATGAGAACAGAGTAGAGAGGGACAATCACCTCCCTGAATAGGACTCTTCATATGGAATGATATCTTAGTTTCATACCCAGTTATCTCTTTCTATCACTTAAGTATTGCCATTGTAAATTATGCACAAAGATGGATGGTAGCTATCTAGTTAACTATTAAATCCCAAGTTTCTTAAAGTGGCAACAAGCATATACCTTTCTTCTGTGCCATATGCTTCTTTTTAAAGAAAACATCTCTGCACAATGGTGAGATTGTTTAAATTTTCTTGTTAGCAGACACAGAAAAAGCCGTATGCTTTTTCTCAGAAACACCTAATCTACGCTACGAACCCACACTATATCTTCTGATGGAAATTTAGGCATCGTATCTAAACACCAATTAGAACGACAGTCTTCTTGATGGTAAATATTCATAATTTGTCCTCCTCCTTGCAACAAAAAAAACCCCAAAACACCCAAACCCTTCATCACTGACAGAATTAACCTAGTGAAATTAATATGCCTCACTTCCAGGCTGTTTGTATTGCAGTAATTCTGCATGGAGACTGCTTGCTTCCAGCAGTTTTATCACCTTTCGCAGTAAAACTAACACATGCAGATCTCTAGAGAGTCTTTTTTTTTATTTCTTCTTCTTCTTCTTTTTGTTTTTTCCTGTTCTTTACCATCAAAAATGACAATCCTGTCAGCACATCACCACATTTAAAGACTGACCTGTGCTAGTACATAGCTTAAAATTTTGCATTGGTACAAGTTCTCCAGGCTGGACACCAGCCTCTTTTCTCCTACCCAACCTGTCAGTGTTAGCTACCCTATGCAAACATTTATTGCGTGATTAATTTCTTAGGTTAATTATTATTATTTATTGTTATTACTATCATCATCCTCCTAGCATTATCAGAATGTAAACTGTGTCAAATTAGAGGCACAAAATTCTGGTGAACTGGTAAAACAGGATAGGAAGCTTTTGACCACTCAGGTATATTCCAGGTTCTGTAGTCATTCAGTAATTGAAGCCTGAAGGAAACCACCTATTTGATGGATGTTCTCAGGGCTTTGAGGAATACTTCAGGATAAGGCCAATACACTGCATTTTTATCCATGTCCTCATTAACCAACAGAAATACTTTCAGAGACACAGAATTGTCTCTTGCCAAGGAATCCCTCCCTACATCCTCTCTCCATGACTAAGTGACATGGAAGAAAGGGTGTAATTTCTACCGATAAATAATAAAGAACTTAATCACTGGAAAGGGAACTGAATTATCCAGGGTGATATAAATAGGAGTAAGAAGCTCTTGATTTAAAAGCAAACAAAAAACCCCCAACATCCTGTGAAATTTTGTCACCGTGGATACAAGGGATGCGCTTGAAAGCCCTGACTGAAGCTTAACTGCAAATTGGGCATCACAGCACAAAAAACATGACTGGTACCTGATTAATTTTTTCCAATTCCAAGAGTCTGATATTCTGTTTAAGAATTTCCCCTCATTTTATGATTCTTTCCTCTACTTCTGCTAACAACACAATATTGACCCAGCTGTACCCTACTGAAGTTCAAATCCTTGCACTATCTTCCAAACCTTACAGTGAGGCAAGAAAAAGGGTCTGATCTTATTTTCATCCCATTTTATGCTTATTTTTAGTACTTTTTAAAGGACCCTGAGCTATCTTCTCGAGCCCTGGCAGCTACCTTTACAGTATATGCAGATACATAATTTGCACTTCCAGTGCTGAGCAGTTTCCATGCTTATTTGCAGAGATGGAACAGAGAAAAAAATAACTGAAGCTCAAATTTCAATCTACCTCTTGCTTAAACTATTCTCTCTCTCCCCTAAATATACTTTTGAAACATTCTACTTTCCATTCCCACAGCAGCCATGCCAGGATCTTGTCGTCTTCAGCAAATCTACAACTAGTGCCTTTAAGGTCACCATTGCTGAGAGAAGAACTACCATAAATTAAATCTCCAAGAGAATCCAAGGTGCCAGGAAAAATCACTTTATGTACAAATAAAACATATTAAAGCTTTTCACATGGCAAAAACTATTTTCCTAGTTCTGCTTACTAATTTACAACTAGATATACATATATTTATAAACTAAAATGATCTCTTTGCCTTTCTGCTTACATCTCTTAAAATCCATCCCACTTACAAGCTTCTTCCATTTTTTCTCCTATGTCAAGACATTTTTAGAAAAATAACACTGAAATAACAGATGAATCGAAACATATAATACTAATAATACTGAAAGCCTCAATTTAGCATGAGTCTTTGCTGGACTGAAGGTACAGTGTAAAACTATGATGATTGCTTTGCTGAACTGAGGTTTACACAACCTTGAAGTTAAAGTCAGAAAACTGGAATAATGCAAAACCTCAAGGAAGCGAAGAAACACAGAAACCCCAAACTGAAATACATAAAATGTGTTCAGTTGCCTCAAGCCTGGTGTTTTCATTTGATTCTGCTGGAGAAACACTTGCAAGCACCACCAAGGGCACAGTCAGGGTCCTGAAATGGGTCTAGTTTGGAGAAAAGGAGAAGTTAGGTGTTAAAAGAGTTTTTCTAGGAAGGATATAGCAATGTTGCATTCTGCTGCCTAGAGGCATATCCAAAGGATAGAGGGGGAACAGCATCATTGCCACAGGGGATAGAGAGGACAAGGGACACAATGCAGAGGAAATCAAGCACTGGTTACACGACTGCTCACTGAACAACTTTTTTTGCTGTAGCGGTATCAAAGATTTAAATGAGAACCGACATCTCACTGTGCAGGGCATGAGAAATGGACAGAAACAAAACACAAAGTCCCTTCAGAAATCCTTTGTCTTCTGTGTGCGACACCTAGCTCAACAGCTACCCAAGTTTGAGTAGTATTATGGGACTTCATGAACAAGAGAATAGGCAGCTAGAATGGAAAATAACAGATACGAAGTCATAACAAATATTTCCACTTGGTCCTGGGGTTCCCAGATTATTATTTATTCCTTTCCAGATCTACCCTGTTATTCTAGAGATTTCATGTTCTTTATCTTCAAAATGACAAGTCAGTGATGCCAGAGATGTCCACAGGTATAGCTCCTATCCAAGTTCAATGCAACAGGACAAGTCTGTCGAGTGTTAGTGGTAGAAATATCATTTAAATGGCAATTCTGTTCATGAGAAAACGAGTTCCATTCAATTTTCTTCCACCAGCAATTAATTCCAACTCAAACAGTTAAAATACAATGATCCTAAAGTTCCCATCATGTTTCATCTAGACAGCCCACATCCTGCTCTACAAAGCTGTGCAGCACTGCTGCAGACTTACACAGCTGCTGTATTTCACATCTGAGCTCCTCAGTCCAAGCTATAGGTGAACCGACTAATAAGAGCAGTTTTAGTTCGTAAAGCACTTCTAAATCTTTCAAGGAGAAAAATATGAGTGAATGCTTATTTTCAAGAGGAACCTGAAAGACCTGTGCAGAATACAACTACAATACCCCAACTTGCATTATATAATTAAGTATATAATGTTATCCATAGTCTAAGAGACTCACAAAAATTTGAAAACTACAGGGAGCTGCACAAAAATAACCTTTATACCTGAATGTACATGTTACATGGATGCGATGTCAAAAATTAATGTAAATTATCAGAGATGAGCATGTGTATATATCTTCCCTTGTGTAATAACTTGGAACACTTAATTAAGTTACCTCTTATTTCCTAGTATCATATTTGCTCATCTTACCCTTCAAATACGTATTTATGTAGCTGTATTACATGTTAGATTGCCTCGAGCAAAGTACCAGAAGTCAGATTCTCATTTATACAAAGGTCTTTTAAGCCTCTCAGGAGGCATATAAGAACACACACTTCATTTAAAAAGTAAAGGATCCCTCGGATCCTTTTATACCAGCATAACTGTGCGTAAAATGTCTCTAGTATGTATTTGAATCTGGCCATATAGATAGAAAAAACAATATATATATAAGCCTTATGAGATTAGGAGCTGTTTTATGTGAGAGATTCAGCTGATCACACATTTCATAGCTTACTTACTATCTTCTCACTAATAGAGCTAGTAACTTTATTTCCTACATGGGCATTTAAAAAATTATTAGATATGAAAAGAACTAAAATCTTACACTGTGAGGCTCTACGTTTAGCAAGATGCACATGTTTTGTTTAGTACTTCCAGTGTAACGTGCTCGAATGGGAAGCAACACAATGGAGCAGCAAACCCTCCACGTGTTGTGCAGGCTACATTAGCAGAGTCATTTCATGCCAGTATCTTCTACCTCAACAGAACCACATCTATACTGCCTGAAAGCCTGGCGCACTGCTTGCAACAATTCATGTACTGTGTTGTGCAGCAAGACACTGATGTATGTGCAATCCAAGAATTTTAAATGTCCCCGCAGGATATCAAATACTATCCAGACCGTTTGTAAATACTTTCCCAGCGCTCTGCAGAAAATGAGCTAGTTCTTTTCAAATCTACTAAAATGGCATTTTTGTCTTATCTAAAAATCTGTGTTCCCATTTAATAAAATCATCTGGGCAACTTACTGTTTCATCAGTACTGTGAGCTTATGCCTTCATTAATAAATTCTGTCTGAGCGTTAAGATTACCCCCAGTAGAGACAGCTGGGAAACTGCAATATAAAGTCAAGCAGCACATTTAATGACCAACGAACTTCTGGAAACTTAGTCCAAAATGATACATCATTGTGTCAGACACTCTTAAGCAATATGCAGCTTGGTATCCCTCTTTAGAAACATGAAACCCCCTGAAACCGCTACCACAAATTGTGAACCTTTTAAATTACTGCCAAGCCACCTGCTTTTCTCCAGGAAACTTCATAAAACTCTCCAAATTAGTAATGTCATTAAGTAAAGCTTACAGAACTGTTGTTATTCTGAAGGAGTATTAGCTGTTTAGTTTAAAGAAACCAAAGGGGATTTTTATCATGGAAAGAGCTGTCATGTACATTGTATAATCTATTCCAAATGAAATGCTTTAAAATACTCTTAAACACACTATTCTTTTGCATTTTTGTCTTTCTGGGAGAAAACCATATAACCATACTCTTAGGATTAAACTCGTATAATGAAGAAGTTCAGCTCAGGAGAGGGTATGCGTAAGATTCTCAAACAGTTTATACGTCTTCAGATGGTATTAAGAGCTATATAAATCAAACGTCCGATTTTGCATTTTTGAATAGCACTGGAAGAAATAGTGTTCAGATCGAAGAGGGAGCCTGATTTCCCCTGTTCATTCTCTTTTTTGAATGGTTCTACACAGAGCGGGCAAGGATGGATTATAGGAATGCCTTCTGTCGAGGACTCGGCCAAAACCGTACCATCTCATCTTGGAGTAATTTATCCAATAGGATGATTTAGAGGACAGTTCAGTGGCACCATTTTTGGAAGGCAAAAGCAGAGGGGAGGGAATATAAATCAAAGGTGACTGGCAGGTAAAGGATATATGCAGCAATCAGCCAAACCATGTGCACACTGGCACAAATTCAACAAGATCATTTATAAAAATTTTAAGTCAGGAGTACACAAAAGGGGGTCTGGTGCTAACTAAATCCACAGATAGATTACACGCCACTGAAATAAACACTTCCAGATGCTGGCATACAAAAACCTTTTACAGAAAGAAATGTTTTCTTTCATAAATCTGAAAGGAGGAACCTTGAGCTGGGGGTTGGGAGAGAAGGGAACAAGATTTCCAAACCAAGATTTGACTTCCTACTGGTTTTATAGAATAATAACTCATATTTTTCAAATGCCCAATGCTAACACTATAGAATAACGAATAATTACAGACAATAGCTTGAAGTATAGTGAAAGACATCGTATGTTTATAACTGTATAAATAAAGAAAATGCTGCTTTTTTTTTTTCTTTTCAAATTGAGAAAGAGTAAAAACATCAGTTTCACTTTTCCTATATCAGGAACTGACTGCATAGCTAACAGAAAAGTTTTCAAATGCCTTTTGACATAAATACACGCATGTCATTTCTTAAAACCTATTAAGAATGTAATGCCGGCTTCTTCAATTGATTTTGAATATCAATAGGGGCAGTATATAGTATACAGGACCCTAAATATCAGAGATTTTAAAATTTGGTTTCTATATACCTGATTTTTGTCAGAAACAGCTTTCACCTTTTTTTTATCAAACAAGTGCTTTCGAAAAATTTAGATGTCAATGTATCTCCATTGTGTATATGGAAGACTGTGTTCCAAAACTACTTCTCACTACTGTTTCAGTCTGAAACATGCAGGAAGAAATTTATTTCAGTTAAGAAGACTAAGTTGCAGACCAAATGTGAAGCTGATTTTTTTACTGAAGTTTAAGGCTCCTAGAGCAAACTGCTTTTGTGTTGATCTCCAAAAATAGCATAACACCACACTATCCTTTACACTTTCAAAATTTCCCTCTTCTTTCTGCACCCACAAAGTGCTATTAGCCTCAGCTTTGTCATTTCTCTAGCTACTATTCCAGAAATGTTCTCCAGAGGAACTCAGTAGAGTGAATATCATCTATATTAAATTAAAAATACTAAAGGTTTGTGATGAACTGCAGGGGTTTTTGCAGCAGAAATGGACTTAAGCATTTGCATAAAAGCTGAGCTTGTTCAGGATCAATAGATAGCATTTTTAAAATATCAGAAGTGAAAGTTCTTGACTAAGGATATAATTTGGTTGTGAAACACTGTTATTTACAAGTACATGTGTGTATTGAAGTCTACATGGAATATTTGTTCTTAAACAATAAATGCAGAAAGAGTATAGGCAGGGCTGTATAAGGCCCAAATAATGCAAATCTCTGTCAAATAGCATTCTCTGTTACATGTTCTTCATGCAGGAATGTCACAAGCAGTATCATAAACATGGTTTTGTAAATATTCATTGTTTTATGATGCTTAGGCAATTTTACTGGACATAAATTTTTAACAAGAGAAGGTTTAGACTAGCAGGTCTTTTCATGCTGAAATTACTCAGAGCCTGAAGGAGCATTCTCCCAAAAAAAGTAAAGACCCAAAAAAAAGTTGGTTACACCCTCTGTTCATTCAATATGCTCCATTTACAGACACATGCACCACTGAATAATAGTGCCTGTCTTAAACAGGTCTGTGCAGCATTACGATTTATATTTATAAACTAAGATTCTCTTCAGCTAAGCATCTAAACCACTTCATTTCAGGACTGGCATAAACTTGAGGGGACAAAGAATCTGGTTTGGAAAGTAATTTTTCATTCTTTTTGCCTGTGATCTTCCACAGCTTAGCTGACCACTTTGTTCTTCATATCAGGTTAGAGGGAGCTGGCTGTATTTTGTACTAGAGTTGCTCTCTCATGGTCAAAACTATTACTTACAAACTGTTTGTGTACTACCTACAGCCATTCATAGCATGTTTTCAGTTAATCACCACATACTGATCACAGAATAAATATTTTTAAAGATTTACTGCTTGTAACTCCAACCATTAGAAATAAAATTAATTTCTTTAGAAACATTATGCTTGTATTCTTGGTAAGAAATATATATCTGGTATTTTTGTGAACACCACTGAATACATTATATTGTTTAGAATAATATTTGAGTTAATATTAGGACTATATGTATAGGCCCAGTCAAGACCAGAGATCATTTTTGCTATGCACTTTACAGTGTTAGTATTTTCAGATTAATGCATTTTACAGAGTTGTTATTTTTAGATTAATTTAAATCTAAATAACAATAATATTTATTATCATCACCATCATCATCACCACCATCATAATTTTACTTTTTTTTCCACTCTGTAGAAAGATTGAGCTGGTTAGAATTTGTTTTGGTATTGCTTTTGATCCCATTTAAAATCCTGAATCTTCCTAAAATCATTGATTCTGACATGTTAAAGAGTCTAGAACCAAAATTTCATGAAGAAAGAGGAATGTACCCAGGCCCTGTTACAAGATATGGCTATTTTCTGTTTCTCAAAGGGACTTTCCACAGACTTCCCGTTGAACTCCAATACATTCTGTGCATATAAGAGAAGTAATCCTCTTCATTTCAGGTTGCATTGCAATGTGTCTAGTAGATCCCTCATCTGAATGAACCATGAAATGATCTAATCATGGGGTTATTGTCTCCATGTTAAGGGTTGCAGTACCAATATCATTGTGCTTGAGATCCCGGATAAACTGAGATGATGTTTAACCACTAGGCATTCAGGATTATTCTGCCCTTTATCTATCTAAATGCATAATAAGAAAAAGACCCACATTTGTAGAAGAGTACAATTTAAAATAGATGTTATTAAAAAAATAGAATATTAATATATACTGATTTTATATCAAAATATAAATTAATAGCTTGATATAAAACATCTGTTAATCCTATGTAGACAAGTTTCCCATTCTCCTTGAACAAGGAAAAAAGATTTAGCCTGCATTTAATTAATACATAGAAAATATTTTACTTCCTAAACTTAAATGCATAGAGCATTTTACTTTGAAAGTCTGGACCATGCTTTAAAGTAGGCAATACTGAGTATGACCTAATATTGTTAGTAGAGAATATACAGATAAAATATATTTTAGACTGCCTTAGACATGATACCATGCAAAAGAATCTAGAGTACACTTGCTGCTTTCCATTGTGGTATGCACTTGGAGACAAAACCTAAATGCTTTAATTATGTTAGTCATTTTGACACAGCTATTAAGGTCAAAATAAATGCAAATGGATCATTTTCACTAGTTTAATGGTAGTTCTCATTTACTATATGATTATAAAACATTCAAAGTGCTCTTGCTGTCCAAACCAACATCCATCAAGTGATGCTAAAGAATAAATTACACATCTTAACTTCCTCCAAAACTTCCTTAGAAGGAACACTTACCACTAAATGAGATGAAAGAGAGGGACAGCCATGATGAAACAGCAAAAAAGGGAAAGATGTCACAAAATATCATTGTTTGTGTTTACAAATACATATAAACTACCTTAAGAAAATGGTCCCAAAGGAATATGTGAGGGGTTTTTAATTAAAAAAAAAAATCCTTTTTAAACATAAATAAAATTTAATTTCTATGTATAGGCTGAGTTTTTCAGTTGCAAAATATAAAACTCATAATCAGGTTTCCACTTTAGAACACTAGTATTTTGAAGTGTTCTACAAGATGTAAGTTGTTTGCATGATTTCCTTCAGAAATCTAGTCATTTCGGAAAGCAAGTATGCTTGCATCTGGCAACTAAAACTTATCTCAGTTCCATCAAGGCTCAACAGTCAAAGCCAGCAAGACTCAGTGAAAGCAAAAATAAAACATGAATCACATCAGTAAAACTCAGCAGTAGCAGGCTTCTGCTGCAACAGCATGTAAGCCTCAAACTGCAGCAAAATGCAAAATCACAGGCTTACAAGCCTTGGGAACATTATGAGTATAGGTCAACCTATGTCAATTTGTTCTCTAAGCTGAAAGGATGAAGATGACAGGAGTCCTATCAGCATTAAGATCCTGGACCTTATGGTGGGGAACCTAGAAACTGTGGAACCTCCATACTGGGCATAGATTCCAAATACCTTTTTATACTCACCATGACCTGAAATCAGAGAATCAGAGAATCATAAGGATGGAAAAGACCTTTAAGATCATCAAGTCCAACCGTTCCTGTCCTATGTTAAACCATACCCCTAAGTACCTCATCTACCCTTTTTTAAACACATGCAGGGATGGTGACTCAACCCCCTCCCTGGGCAGCCTGTTCCAGGCCCTGATAACTCTTTCAGTAAAAAAATTTTTTCTAATGTCTAATCTGCCCCTGCCCTGGCACAGCTTTGTGCCATTTCCCCTTGTCCCAACTCCTGTCTGAATTTACCATCACCCACCTCTCCACAACCTCCCTTCAGGGAGTTGTAGGCGGTGATAAGGTCTCCCCTCAGCCTCCTCTTCTCCAGGCTCAACACCCCCAGCTCCCTCAGCCGCTCCTCAGATGATTTGCTCTCCAGCCCCTTCACCAGCCTGGTTGCCCTTCTCTGGACTTGCTCCAGGACCTCCATGTCCTTCTTGTGGTGAGGAACCCAGAACTGGACCCAGCACTCAAGGTGTGGCCTCACCAATGCTGGGTACAGGGGTACAATCACCTCCCTGGACCTACTGGTCGCACTACTTTTGATACAAGCCAAGATGCCATTGGCTTTTCTGGCTACCTGGGCACACTGCTGATTCATATTCAGTCTGCAGTCAACCAACACTCCCAGGTCCTTCTCTGTCCAACAGCTCATTATCCCATAATGAGCTTTGTTTTCCTTACTACCAGAATCAGTCAGCATGTCCAGTCAGTAGGATGCAAGTCTACGAGCCACAGGTTCTAGGAGTAATTCTGTATGGAGAGGGTTTCTTACAGTCAGGAAGCATCCTGGGATGCATATTCCAACAAATTTTGGTTTGTTTCTGGTTTTCCATTTCCTTTCTCCCTACTGGTGTCACAGACCTAAAATACAATACATTGCAATTCTTTTCAAGAACAATTGCCAAACACAGCATGGTGGATATTGCCCCATTAATATCAAGAGATTGTTTAAATGGATCTTACCAGCAAAATGTTTGCGGTTTTAGATGTCTATAATGAAGGTGATATTAAAATCCAAGTGTTGTGGCAATTATTATTGCTACCAGTGCTCTTCACTTGTCATCCAGGTTAATGTGTGAAAATACTGAGTATCTCATATTTGTAAAAAACACAGAATCACAGAATCACAGAATTGTAGGGGTTGGAAGGGACCTCGAGAGATCATCGGGTCCAACCCCCCTGCCAAAGCAGGCTCCCTAGCACATATTGCACAGATAGGTGTCCAGACGAGTCTTGAATATCTCCAGAGAAGGAGACTCCACCACCTCCCTGGGCAGCCTGTCCCAGGGCTCTGTCACCCTCACTGGGTAAAAGTTCTTCCGCATGTTGGTGCCGAACTTCCTGTGCTCCAGTTTACAGCCATTGCCCCTTGTCCTATCTCCACAGACCACTGAAAAGGGGTTGGCCAATTCCCCCTGCATCCCATACTTAAGATATTTACAAACATTAATTAGGTCCCCCCTCAGTCTTCTTTTCTCCAGGCTGAACAGCTCCAGCTCACTCAGCCTTTCCTCACACGGGAGATGCTCCAGGCCCTTCATCATCTTCGTAGCCCTTCTCTGGACTCTCTCAAGGAGATCCCTGTCCTTTTTATACCAGGGAGCCCAGAACTGGACACAATATTCCAGGTGGGGCCTGACCAGGGCAGAGTAGAGGAGGAGGATCACCTCCTTCGACCTGCTGGCCACACTCTTCCTGATGCATCCCAGGATCCCATTGGCCCTCTTAGCCACCAGGGCACACTGCTGGCTCATGGCCAACCTGTCATCAACCAGGACCCCCAGGTTCTTCTCCACAGAGCTCTTCTCCAGCAGGTCATCCCCCAGCCTGTACTGATACAGACGGTTATTCCTCCCCAGGTGCAAGACTTTACACTTGCTTTTATTAAACCTCATCTGGTTTCTCCCTGCCCAGCTTTCCAGCCTGTCCAGGTCTCGCTGGATGGCACTGCAGTGTTCCTGCGTGTCAGCCACCCCTCCCAGCTTTGTATCATTGGCACTTGCTGAGGGTGGATGCTATTTCCTCATCAAGGTCGTTGATGAAGATATTAAACAGGACTGGACCCAACACTGAGCCCTGGGGAACACCGCTAGTCACAGGCCTCCATTCAGATTTTGTTCCACTGATCACGACCCTCTGAGCCCGGTCCGACAGCCAGTTCTTAACCCAACATAACAAAACAAATATAACAAAACTAGTAGCTATATAATGGTCTTGAAATATTTACTTATTCACTTAGAACAATTTGCATCAATTCTCAGATAGTGATATAACTTGTTCTGGTAGCCACTGGGCCACTGTGACTGCATTTAGGTGGCACACCTCGATTCTGTTGGGAAATCTTTTCACACGAGGAAGCAAAGTGTATCAGGACAGCAACATGGTAAGTGTAAACTTAGATTCATACCCAGTTACACACTGCATGCTGAGTACAAAAAGACTCTTGGTTTATTCAGGAATAGCTCCTTCCTGAAGTACCAAGAAGCCATTATGATTCCAGTCAAGTGTAGTCAGTTTGTTTTTTGGTTTCTTGGGTTTTTTTGCATTGGCTAAACTATCACAAAAGCCCTTTGTCTGTCTTCCCCTGGGAGTCTGAAAAAACTGAGAAAAGATAGGTAGATGGGAAAATATACAACCAAAATATCTGCAAATCTATTATGGAAAATTAACTTCTCCTTCAAGGACTTGCTTCCATGCATATACACACAGTGCATGACTCCAATGACACAATTCTCTATCCAGACATACAAGCATACCTTTGAGTTTTCATACAATGATAATGACCACTGTGTCTTAATGTGGTAATAATGTAGATGGAGAAATAAGAAGTCCCCTGCAATCTACATTAAGTCCTTGGAGCAATATTTCATAAGAAATTAATAAGAACCCTGACACTGAGATCAACATGTGAGATGGCATATGGAAAACTGAGATAACTTGTTCTGAATCCCATGTGAGGAATTGGAACATAAAGCAAGATCTACACCAGTTTCACCAGAGAAATATATCTGAAAGGGACCCTGGACATGAACTACTGATTTTTAGTTAATATCTAAAGTGGCAAGGTTGACTTTGGAAATTCCTGATATGGAATTATCCTATGAGATCCACTAGCCCTGTCTCCTCCAACATCAAGCTTCAATATGAGACCTTGACTGATGGTCCTCAGGGAAGAAATCAGTCTGCCTATGGGTGAACCTCATATTGAATATATCCATCCCAAAGTTAGTCCTCCATACATGGACATTTCTTGATGAAAACACCACCTTGCTGCCAAGACAAGATTAGAGCCAATACCTACATGTGCAAGGTTCTCCTGGTCCTCTGATCTGTTTTTTCTGCTCTCAACAGAGAACGACCTCAAGGAATGGAAAAACAGCCTAAGGAAAAGGCAAACAACCCACACCACAATGAAAGTTCTGTACTGGTAGGAGAAATACAAGACCAGAAGACTCTTCTATCAGTTCATATCCTCCTGTGAACTGTGCCAGGAAAACAAGTAAATTTTATTCAGTTGAGCGAAATCAAGTTCTCAGACATCACAGCCTCCATGAAGAGTGATTCAAACACAGAGGCCTTTCTGGAGAGTTAGCTTTAGGTGTGCACAGGCAAGTGCTTGGGTCAAATGTGAATGAGACATCACTGAAAAACATGTTAATCAAGTCTTAAAGCAAGGCAGATACCTACCTGCAACCCCACAGGAGAGAAGGAAGGTAGGGGGTTTTCATGTTTTTAGAGTATTGAATATAGAGAAAATGAGGATGTTTTCCCAGCTGGAAATCCAGTTAAATATCTATACATTCATTTATCTATGCAATTATGCATGGGTCTTGCCACTGCTGAAAATGTTTCATACAGTGAAGAAATTAGCTGTACTCTAACAACTGAGAAGCCCTACCTCACTAGAAGTAAGAAATTATAAGAACAGGAGAAAAAAGGTGAAAAACAGTAATAAAAGGAGAAGGAAAAGAAAAAAAAAGGGAACTGACAAGTTCTTTATATAATATGAAGGGCAGTTAAGAATATTCTTGTCTGGTTTTGGTTTATAATGCAATCATCTGCATGAGATTTTTCATATACAGAACATGGATTTTATAGTATCCTGCAATTTTAAATGGGGTAATATTATCAGATTTTTTCAGGTCCAGATTTTTATTAATTTCTCCAGAGGTACTGCTGATTTAAACTCAATCCACGTGTACAGATGATAGTCTTTCAAAAAAAAATGTTGTTAAATCATAAATATTAAAACTGATACAGAATGAATTTCAGAGAGACTACTGAATGCCTCACACTAGGCAGCATGGCTAAAAGCCAAAAAAACACAACCCCTCTAGCTAAATTAAAAATAATCTCCCAAATGAAAAAGAAAATGTTTTACTCTCTGCCTCATATAATTGGCTGGAACGAGAAGGAAATTATTTAAAATTAAAAAATACTCCAGAGCTGTCCATTATTTCTTACTATTTTATAGCAAGGGTGAAATTTCTCCTGTAAATCCTCCTTACTGCTCAATAGTCACACATCCAAGAAGATTTCAGAATAGCACAGGCCTACAATGTTAAAATAATTTAAGTCCCAATAACTGTACTGTGCTAAAGTCCATATCATATTACTTTCGAAGACAGGAAGGCATTTAAAGTGATCCCTTTTTCTTTCCCCAATCTTTTCTCAATGGTCAGCACTCAAAAGCAGCAACACGCTCTTGTTTTCAACAAACTTTTCTTGAATACTTTGGATAACTTATTTTGCCTATTATTCCTTTCATGAGATTTCCTGTATGCACCTAACAGATGTGATGTTATTCAGGACAGACAAGGACACGGTTAGGTTTCTAGTACTGATCCTACATTCTTCATTCTTTAGAAATTTTCTGTTTCTTCATTCGTTTGCACCCTCAGTAAATTTGCTGATGACGCCAAGCTGAGTGGTGAGCTTAATGTGCCAGAGGGACAGGATGCCATCCAGAGGGACCTGGACAAGCTGGAAAGTGGGCTCAGGTGAACCTTGTGAGGTTCAACAAAACCAAGTGCAGGATCCTGCACCTGAGTTGAGACAATCCCTATTAGGAGATGATGTGCTTGAAAGCAGCCCTGAGGAAAAGGACTTGGGAGTACTTGTGGATAAGAAGCTGGACATGAGCCACCAATGTGCATCTGCAGCCCAGAAGACCAACTGCATCGAAAAAACCTGTGGCCAGCAGATCGAGAGAGGTGATTCTGCCCCTCTACTCTGCTCTGGTGAGACCTCACCTGGAGTGCTGTGTCCAGCTTTGGAGCCCTCAGCACAAGAAGGACATGGACCTGTTGGAGCATGTCCAGAGGAGGGCCACAAAAATGATTGGAGGGCTGGAGCACCTCTCCTATGAAGGCAGGCTGAGACAGTTGAGGTTGTCCAGCTTAGACAAGAGAAGGCTCTGGGGGAATCTTATAGTGGCCTTCCAGTACCTGAAAGGTGCCTGTAAGAAAGCTGGGGAAGAACTGTTCACAAGGGCATGGAGCAGTAGGACAAGGGTTAATGGTTTTAAACTTGAAAAAGGGAGATTTAGGTTGGATATTAGGAAAAAGGTTCTTCAGTATGAGGATGGTGCATCACTGAAACAGGTTGCCCAGAGATGTAGTGAAGGTCCATCCCTGGAGATAGTTCAAGGTCAGGCTTGACAGGGCTCTGAGCAATGTGACCTACTGAAGATGTCCCTGCTTACTGCTGGGGTGTTGGACTAGATGACCTCCAAAGGTCCCTTCCAACCTTACACATTCTATGATTCTGCATTCTACATTCTTCCTGTACAAGTATCATAAGGTTTTACCAGAGTAATGCAGCATTAGCAGGTTCACACTTTTTTCTTGTTACTATTGTTAGAGTGCAGAACCAAGTCTTTTCTTAAAGTTCAGTTTAATCTATACATTTTAGGGACTGAATTGAACACGTGTATAGGTCACCAAAGCGGTGGTTCATTCATTTCTTTGATTCTCTAGTAGGACTGTTAAGAAGAACAGTAAACTGCCACCACAAAAATTTGCGTAAAACATTGGGACATGCACAAAAATCCTTCCTCCTCACCTACAGCAGACTCTGTCAGGGCACCTATTGACTATAAAATTGGATCTGATGTGGAAGAATGAAAGCACAACTTCACAGTCTCTAATGAGAGATACTCAATATTTCTCTCTGCATTTTTAAAAATGTCACCACAGAATCACAAGAAGCACATCAAGCAAAGCCCACATTCCTCCTGCTTCTGTTATCCTGTCTAGGAGGACACACAGATGCACACAAATAAAATACTGTGAAGACAGTGGAAACAGAGTAAAGCAGACATCATTCAAAAGAAGTGTTCCCACAATACTGTTCAAAATGCCTAGATGGTGATAGCAATGTTCAGCACCACGCTGCCAATGAAGGCACTGAAAGGAAAAGTGGGGAGACTGTCAGACCCAAATGTGTAGTCTGTAACAGCTCTCAAAGTGCTTTTCCTGAACTTCCATATTAAAAAATAAAATAAAATAAAATAAAATCTTATTACAGCTCTCTGAAACATCTGTATGCATCTAGATGACCCAAGATTCCCTCTCTCATTCTTGGCTTGTTTAGAGGGAACAAGATCTGCTCATCTCATCAACCACGTTGAAAGTAGGTAATGTAAACAAATTAAATTGTTCAGTTAGTTATACTGTTTGGGAAGTTCACAAGATGGCAGGACATTAAAAAAGAAACACCCCAACAACCAAAACCAGAAGGTTTTTTGTGGTTATTTTATTTTATCTTATCTTTTGGTTGGAGAGAAATTTCAAACTTTGGTTAATAATTACCAAACCACTTTTAGTGAGGAGCAGGGAAGGAAGACTTCCCTCACTGTAACTGTTTATGTGAGCCCTCTCTTCTTTATAATAAAATTAAATGCATTCTCTGCTTTCAGAAGTTATTGCCATATTCTTAGCTACATCTCTTAGCAACTTCTGAAGACATTTCCCTATTTTGGTTTGCAAATTCTATCCTACACTTTATATTATATTACTCTAGCGTTTCTGAATGGCAAAAGAGAGAGGTAAAATTATCTAAAGATATTTGACTGCAAATACGTATCAACTATCACTAATAAACCAAACTTTTATTCCCATTTTAAAAGTATTGATCAGCTTTGACGCTATAAAAACTGTAACTTCACATACTCATTTACTCTTTTCTTTTTCCTTGCTTCTGAGGTCAAGTCCCACCGTTTCCTTGATATTTATGGTGTTCACATACATCTGTATACCTTTTATGTAGATTAATTTCCTCCAAATTCAGAGTAATTTTCCTTTCCCCAAATCTCTCAAAATATGCACAATTTCTTCCTAAATTTTAGGAGCTCAGATCTAGTTTGGTGGGTTCTGTTTGATTTGGTTTGGTTTTTTTCCAATAATGATTTCTTTGACATTCATTCTTTCCTAAACGTTGGTATTCTGAGGTAAGGAATGATATATGCCACATAGAACAGAAGATCAGAAGAAAATTACATCGGAGACAACCGACTTTCACATTTTTATCAGCTGAGAAATTTAGATAGAGCATTTGTTTGGCTGCTCTGACAATAGATTTGAAATTTGCATAGAAAAATATGGCAAAACCTCATAATTCATCAGTGTTTGACCACGAGCTCAGTTCAATTACATTTTAGTGAAGGTTCAAAGTTGTCTAAAGAAACCATTCTCTTCTTTGTCCAACTGTAAATGTGTCACTTGAGAGTTCCACTTCCAATAGAAGTATCTGACATACAACTAATTTTAGAATATAAAGCGCTCCTCACCATATTGGAATACATATAATTTAAAATAACTGTAAACCTAAACTTTGCAAAAACAGAAAATTCAAGCACTAACAAAAAAGCATAATTTGTAATTGAAAGAAAATAATATTTAAAAGAAAAAAAAAACAACTTTTTTTGTCTTTCCAAAAAGAGACAGAAATTACTGTTTTATTTCCCAAGAGAATTATGCCACTTTTATAAAGAAAATTACAGTCACCACAAATTGCTCTCAACAATTCCAAAGCTTCTTCATTTGACCACTTGAAAATCAAAGTTCTTTAAGATTATAAATATAACTTTTTATAACTCTGTTATTACGTACTGTGAATGGGGAAAGGGGGCCAATCTTGTGGCCATAGCGTCGAATGGCCTCTCTGATGTGGCTGGGCTGGATGGCATCGCTTTGAGCCTCTATACCACAGGCTGCAGTGCTCTGCAACAGAAAAACACATAAATTGTTACTAAATCAAAAACACACAACAGACCTACAGTGCATAAAGTATGAAAATAAACCTTTATAAAATGGACCAATTTTTTTTTTTTCCTGAGGATACACATCATTGCTGCCACACACTACATTAGAGGAAAAAAAAAGCTATTAACAAATCAAAGAGGACTTTTACATGAACTTTGCTTAAGAGACCCCAAGAACACCATATTTGTCCTCTTAAATCTTTCACCTAGTGCTGCTGTATGTTGCAACTGAAAAGAGCAGAAAATGTTCAAACTAAAATAAAAGGGTCATATAAGTCATACTGCAATAACCACAGAAACTATTTTCAAAACATTTCAGGCTCTCATTATGATGTCAAGGGGTGGGGAAAATATTGAACAAGTACCCAAAGTGGAAAGTAATTTGACACCAAAATCACCATTGAATAATATCAGATCCTGCTCTGGCAGGGGGTGAGTGGACTAGATGATAATTCGAGGTCCCTTCCAACCCCTAACATTCTGTGATTCTGTGAAATTGGAAGATCAACCACGTGACATGATGGTATTAGAGGGATGCAAAAATATTTTAATTACCTCAAACTGGAATTTTTTAAAATTTCAAATGACTTTCTGGATTAAGGACCCTACACAGGAAAAATAAAAAATTCACCGCTACTGGTCTACTGATTGTACAAAAATATCCCCTGGATATAAAAATAAAAAGTTACTCTTTTCTCCTTGTTAGTCAAATTGAAGTAGTGGTTTAAGCTCCATCTAGACAGAGCTGCTTGCCAGAATACAGACAATTTATCAGAATGATGGCTGCTTGGTAATAAATTCATGAAAACGATACTAGTGAATTCTCTAAGAATGACAAAAAAATTAAATGTACACACATACACAGTCCCCTCATACATTTACTCTAATGCTTTCAAAAATGGGGTATTTTTTACAAAATGTTTTATTTTCAAGAGTGCTGAGTCCACTGGAGACTGTGTACACACAGAATTATTCATAATACGATGGCAGATTCTTCCCTTGCTGATTGACGTTCATAAAGGGAATATGAAACTCAAATATTTTCAGCTGGACTGAGCCTTCATGGACTAAGAATAACATTCTTCACCAAGTTAACTCTGTCTCAATGCCTCAGTTATATCCAGTATATAACTAGCCAAATTGGATAAGTCATAGGACCATTTAACAAAACTGTGCACTTTTTAGAATATAATTATTTCAAAAGACACGAAGTCAAATATTAAGAATTTAAAACAAACTCACAAGTGAAATATAATGTATTAAAAACTACATCTCCAGCTAAATTTTTGTTCCTAGGAATTCTAATGGAAATCAGCCGCAGAAACAAATAATGATCAAATTTAATATATAAAGGAAGAGGGAAAAGGAAAGGTCTTCAGAGAGGTTTTTAGGATTCACTGAAGGCTTTCTAAGTGGAGAAATACAAGGGCAGGAAAAAATGCTGAATCTATTAGGAGTATCTGCAGCACTGATGACACTACAAGGAGAAAATAGTTTTCTATGTGTCATTGCAAAAAAAAAAAACCACTAGTAGAACTCTGTAAAAAATGTGTTGTAGGAGAATAACACACATGAGAAAATTCCAAGTCCCTACGTTGCTTTGCAGCAAAATGAGTACTGCAATCACACTTTGCAAACAAGCCCTAAGTGACTAACACAGGGCTTCCTATCTGGTTTATTTAATCAAATCTATTTCCCTTGTGTTTTAGGGTATATATATCCCTCACAGACAGAACACCAAGGATCCACAACAGAAGACGGGAATTGTAGTATTTACATTTCACACTCTGGATAGGAGACATCCATATTTTATGCAAAGTAAACAAATATTTAGATTGAATGCAACCAAAAGCAATAAAAATAAAGCAGGTCAGGCAAAGTTGTTATAGGCAAAGAAGGCAGTTGCCTAATGCTGCTGGGAGCAGGAAAATCACAAACACCTCTTTGCCTACTTTGCTTATGCTTTAACCCTCAAAATCTCCATTACCTGCCACTGTCAGGGAAGGTGTTGATTGTTTGGGGTGGTATCTACTGTAAAGGAGGAGCTCATCTTAGAAGCAGCCATTGTTACCTCAACAAAATTTAGTTTCCAGGCATTACTGAGAAGATTTAGCCTAGGCTGATGGAAGAACCACCAAACCACACATGTGGTCTGACTGACAATAACATTGGTAGTTAACATGTGATACAGGTTAAAATTATTACTTAAAATAAGACACATTATTTCCTGCAGATTTTCCTTTTCCTTTTAGACTTGTGCACCAAATACCTTCTTTCTTTTCCTTTGTTTGGACTTGGTAGAGTCCTGTCCAATTCCACCATTCCCCAGAGCTCCTGATGGGGTCTTCCCAAGATGTTGCTGTCCTGCTGAAGCTGGGGGTGTGGGTGTAGGAGGTGGTGTGTTTTCAGGAGAGTCAAGACTGGTCTTCACACTTGTAGATTGCCCTAAGAGATGTGGCTGTAAAAGCAAGATGTCAAACATCCCTTAGATAATCAAATCCTGGATAGGGTAGAAAGTTGGGTGGAGAGAAACCAAATGAAATTCAGCAAGGGCAAGGGTAGGGTCCTACACCTAGCGAGGAATAAACCCAAGCACCTGAGGCTATTCAACCAAGGGGTTGACCTGCTCAGAAGCATCTCTGCAGAGAAGGACCTGGGAGTTCTGCTGGACAAGAAATTATCCATGGGCCAGGAGGGCCGATTGTGTCCTGGGGTGAAATAAGAGCGTAGACAGCAGGTCAAAGGAGGTTCTCCTCCCCATCTAATCTGTGCTGGTGTGGTCACATTTGGAGAAATGTGTCCATCTCTGGGCTGCCCAGTTCAAGAAAGAAAGACAGGGGACTACTGGAAAGAGTCCAATGGAGGGCTATGAGGATGATGAGGGGACTGGAGAATCGCTCATATGAGGAAAGGTTGAGAGAGCTGGGGATGTTTAGCCTGGAGAATATTGAGAGTCTCACCATCTAAATCCATAACTTCAATGTTCATAAACTCCAAAAGAGAAGTCTTTATCAATGCCAGATTTAATAATATCTACTTTGAAAGCCACAAACTACCAAATACACATAAAAGTAAAGCATAAAATGTATAAATATATGAAAAAGCAAGATTTACCTCAGTAGAGTTGTGATATTGTATGAAGGTGGCAGATATGGCATGACTGAATGGGTCACCAGCTTTGGGAGTCATGTCCTGCTTAACCAAAAGGGCCAAGTCCACCAACTGAAGGAGCAAAACCAGCAAAGAAACAGGTAGGTTTACTGATAAGGTACTTACTACAAATACCATTGTAACAATGGAGAGAGAGGAGTTGTGAGTTGAGGACGATTATTCTTAGTTTTCTCAGTTGAAAACAAAGTTATTCAGAGCTTTTTCAGCCTAAGGAACCTTTCTTTTCCACTTCTGTAAATATATGGAGTAATCTATCTACCCAAGAGGGCTCGGCTTGGCACTAAGGTAACATTTTGTTTTCCAGGAAATCCTGCTTTTTAATCCAATTGTGCAAAGGGGTTGAATGAGCCTCAGTGCACTGCCAAAGGTCACATAGCGAAGTATGTGGTTTCAGTTTGGACTTGAATAAAGTTCGTGCTGGACTCCACTCTCTTCTGTAACCATTATAAAACATTTCTATTTGTTTATCAGAAGGATGAATAGGGTATAGTACACATCTGTCACATAGCAAATTGAAAGATAGACAGGAATCCAGTTAGCTTGGTTAGCCAAAGTAGTGACTGCTTGCTTCTGAAGGGGCATACAACACAGTCACCTGAGCCTGAAGTATATCCAAGAGTAATTAATTGATATTGTTTAAAGAGAGTTCAATCAGTATACCCCCTTACCTGTGCCACAGTCTCATATGCTAAATACGCCAAGATCTCCATTGCAACTGCATTTGGCTTTATTTCCATACTGCTACAATCCAGCCAGTCACGAAACTTAGATGCTTTCTTTGCTGTCAGTCAAAACCACAAAGGGAAATGTTAACAACAAGTGGGCCAAAACAATGCATTTTTTCCAGCCATAGAAAGTACTGCATATGTGAAATAAGAGGTGTGAATGTGATTCAATTGGCCAAGGGAGTAATTATCAAAATAGAAGTACTGGGGAAAAGACTGTTATTTCATACACAAAATTTTGGAGATGCATAATTAGTTTGGAGAAAAGAGAAAAACACACAGTTAATCAATCATATGGGAGAATTTGGAACAAGGAAGGGTCTACCTCAGAGGACGGTAGACAGAACTAACCTGATTTTGAATATACTGTTGTAAAAGATATGTTGTACTACATTTTTGATGAAAGAAACCACTAGAAGAAATCAATACAAATCTGAGTCTAGATAAAATTATAATTGTATTAACAATAGCAAAGACAGATGAAGGACAGAACTAGGAAGTCCTTGTGTTACCCATGCAGGGATTAGGAGCTGACAAGCTAGCAAAATGATTTGTAGATTACTGTTTTTAAAATGTGCTTTGGATATAAAGAGATAGGGACATCTCTAGATCTGAAAATGATCAACATTCATACCAGAAGTTCACACTGCTAATAGGTAAGTTCACCTAGGAGAAAGTACAGGGGAAAATATGGGATAAAGAAACATGATATTCACTGAGAGAGTAAAAGGAGAGGGAAAGAAAGATGGTCGTAGGTCAGGGGTGGACAAGCTGATCACAGAAAGCTGTGGAGACGTGGACAGAAAGGAGCTAGTAATGTAGAAACCATAATGAGGGCTGTTTGTGAAGACAGGACAACCAAATGAAGTAAATACAAGGTGAGAGAATCATTTGAAACAGCTCTGTCAGAGACAGTCTTCAGTGAGGGATAAAAGCTAAAGACAAGTCAGGTGTTAAACAGAAAACAGGTGTAAAAATGGGTTATTTTTAGGAGGTAATGAGGAGGCTACATTGCGTTGTTAAAGACAAAAGAAAACACAACCAGCAAACAACAAAGGAAGAGAAGAAATATGAAGGTGACAGCAGGGCCACAAAATGTTCCCTAGAATGCAAATCTGTATTCCTGTCATACTTGATCCTTTGATAGGCTGTTTCTACTGCCTGTCTTTAAAACCACACAGAAATAAGTCGAGCTGTAATAAGGAATTTATATTGTTAGAAGAGGCTTCTTGAAGTTCCTTCCAGGTTTGTTCTCTTCTGACACAGTTTTCATGGATTTATATTACAGGAAAAAGGTTTGCTACTTTAAGCATAATGCATTTATTTTTTACTAAAATATAAGAAAAAAACCCACCCCTTTATGTTATTTCTGAGCTTCTACGTTATTCTAATGTTATTTCTAAGAAATAACGTTATGTTATTTCTTACGTTCTATATAGTTGGGTTCATATTATGCCACCGAATTTGTAGATGAGTCTTGCTACTATTTTCTAAGCACTCTAATTCTCTTATTCTTTAATGACATTAAATGTCAGTGAAAAAACAACCTACATAGACACAGTCATTTAAAAACACCGTGAAAATACCACTGAGACATTTTTATAGATCACAACCTCCCTGGTCAGCAACATTCAATTTTATTTCTCAAATTTAGGATTTCTATCTGTTCTGTCTCTGGATGATAATTTTTGGGTTTTAAAAATGAGTTCATAACAAACCTCTCATTTACTGAAGTCACCCTAATCTGAAGTATCATTTATCTAATGGCTCACAGATGTGTGATGCCAAGTTGTAACTAAGCTTACAAAACATACTGAATTAGGAAAATAAATGCTTACAAAACATGTTTTTCTACATTTGCTGACATTTGCTGATACAGAGCAGTATTTCAAATGTGTCATTTATTTGCCATAAATGAGTCACTCTTTCTTCGAATTTAAAAGGAAGAACAAGATAAGGTCTCTCATTTAAAGACACCATTGTATTCAAGTCTGTGTTGTAGGATCATGTGCTCCTTTGTCATGATTTTTACTGGCTCCTTCACCTCACTTTCACTGACATTTGACCTAAAACCTTAGTCATCACTTAACCGCTTCTGTAATGATGTTTTGCTACATGATCAAGCCCATTAATTTACAGCTCATTATAGTCGTGGCCCACAAGTACTTCTAGTAAGTTGGTTTTCAGTGCTAGTAAAGCCCTAATTCTGTCATCATGTTATTAGTGTTGGAATGGCGTATACTGATGAATTTGGCTAATGTTGAATAAATTCCACAGCAGGAGCTTACAGCTTAAAATAGAAAAGACTCTTTACTAAGTTCTTTGTTTCTCTGCAGACAGGGAAATAAAAGCAAAACTTGATCTTCTCTAATTTTACATGCATTTTAAAAAAACCAAAAAAAATCTGCTACCATGAAACTACTCGTATGCTGACTATACCACCATCACAATGGACTTTATGGGTGTTAATCCATTGACTCTTTACCAGTTCTATCTTTGCTGTCACCCACACCAGCACAGCAGTGGAGCATATAGAAAGCTTGGGAGATATTCAAATAAAATATGCTGCCAGACAGCCTGAAACTAAGCTAAATTAACTGTTCCCAGGAGTTACATGGACAAAGAATTTAAAGTGTTGTTATTTCAGATGAAACAAAAGCGCTTTCAAAAAATATGAGGTTCTGGTGTGTTCTCTATTACATGAAATAATAACTGAACATCTTAATACAGTGCAGTCATTATAATACTTACAAAAACTCAATTGCCGACTTTCACAAAATTCAGCATACTGGACCGAGTCCATCATTCGTGTTTGTCTTTCTGCTCTCTGACAAAAGAGTAGAAGTACATGATGTACCTTATTCCAGCAAGAACTGCATTCCACAACAGAAATTATAGCAGCAAAGCACCCCTGCCATAACCTTGAGGTAAACCTCCCAAATTAAACATGCACTGAAAAAGTTAAGATGCAGAACTATAATAAATTTCCAAGATGAATGTGTCAATTCTTATTTTAAAACTCTGCTTGCCCACAGCTTTTCTACAACAGTGATGAGGGCTGATGATGAGAGGATATATCAGATAGAAGGGAATCACAGAATCATCATGGTTGGAGAAGACCTTCAAGATCATCAAGTCCAACTGTCAGTCCTACACCACCATAATGTCTAAACCATTTCCTGAAGCACCTCAGCTACCTGTTTTTTGAACAGCTCCAGGGACGGTGATTCTATCACCTCACTGGACAGCCTGTTCCAATGCTTCACCACTCTTTCAGTGACTAAACTTTTCCTAATAGCCAACCTGAACCTCCACTGGTGCAACTTGAACCTGTTCCCTCTTGTCCTGAGAGAGCAATCAGGTCTCCTCTCAGCCTCCTCTTCTCCAGGCTGAAGAGCCCCCAGCTCCCTCAGCCTCTCCTCATAAGACCTGTTCTCCAGACCCCTAATCAGACTAGTTGCCCTTCTCTGCATCCTTCCCACACTCAATGCACAGTATATAACTAAGTGGTAAACATGTCACTGTTAATCTATGCTTGTTTTCTTTTATACTTCTGAACACCTACAAGAAAAGAAAGGAAAAGAAAAAATGGCTTAAAATATTCACTACTGGATTTAAGTAAGTATTTCACACAGGGTCCAGTGTCCATCAAAAGAGTAAGTTTCAAAAAAGTCAAGGTATGAAACCATAAATATTCTGCACGCCCTTCCCTTCACATATAAGCAATGCCAGAGCTGAACTGTCATTGAAGCAGTATGGTTAGTTTGAGCATGTGCTTAGTTTTGTATACTTTGATGGAGTGGGGGTGATTTTCACAAGGTAAAGTTTTGGTCTATAGAAGAAATTATATCCTTCACATATCAGAGGCAGGAAGTGGTAGTTAGATTAAAAAGAATGATTATACTCTTCAGAAGTAAGCATCTTACTCAAGTCTCTCAAAAAAGGGAAGTGGATTGTCTTGAACATCAAGGAAAGGAATATAACTATCTTCTAAACAGTAACTCAAAGAATAAATCATTACACCTGGTAAGAACAGAACCATAAATAAGGATATAAAGTGGTATCAGGAGTAGCTGATAGCAGTAGGACTTTCACAGAATCACAAAAAGGTAGGGACCTCAGGAGATCATCTTGTCCAAACCCCTTGTTATGATAGCAACATGTTCAGGCAGGTTTAGAATCCCCTCAGAGAAGGAGACTCGACAACCTCTCTGGACAGCCTGTCCCAGTGCTCTGTCACCCTCAGAGTAAAGAAGTTTCTCGTCATGTTGAGATGGAACTTCCTGTGTTACAGTTTGTGCTCATTTCCCCTTGTCCTGTCAACAGGCGAAGAATCTGGCCCCATCCTCTTGATACTCACCTGTTAGATATCTGTAAGGATTGGTCACATTCCCTCTCAGTCTTCTCTTTTCCAGACTAAACAGCCCAAGCTCTCTCAGCCTTCCCTCATACAAAGGATGCTCCAGTCCCCTCATCATCCTTGTAGCTCTTCACTGGACTCTACCCAGTAGTTCCCTGTCTTTCTTGAACTGGGGAGCCCAGAATTGGACACAGTCCTCCAGATGTGGCCTCACCAGAGCTGAGTCGATGGGAAGGAGAACCTTCCTTGACTGCCGGACACGTTCTTCTTAATGAGCCCCAAGGGCACATTGCTGTCTCATGAGTACTTTACTTCTGCAGTGAGTCCATACAGCTCAAAGACCATGCTCAGTGAAGGTAAAGTACAGGTTGGTTCTCATTAAAGACAAAAAAACAAGGAAAAACCTGCACAGGTACACAGAAATTTTGTTCCGACTCCCTGAGCACTTTTACACCTGATGAAATTGAAACTGCAGAGTTCTTTAATCTGATTTAATGGAAAAAAAGATGGCTGTTGATAAGTGTATTTGGAGACAGGCTACCCAATCAGAGATTTTCCTTAGCAGTTTCTCATATCAGAAAAAAATAATGAAATTAGTGTTTCAAATACAGTTTCTTCATTTCTCTGCCTTTTAGATCACTCTTCTATGACAGCCCAATCCAATTATGACATCTCGTTGACAGTCAACACGTTCATTTTAGTTTACAACTAAACCACTGAGTGTCCAGGAACATACCTGGATATTTTCTCTTCCTCTCCTTCTTTACCCAGTCAAGCATTTCTACTGTGTTCTGACTAGTCACCAGGACAGAAACTTCTACTTAGGCATTTCTCAGTTCTCCTATGTGTGCTTCTAGCATCTTGACCACGTTTCAGATAAGTAAAAATTTTCAGTTAATCTATTCCATCAAGACATTAAGTAAGTCTAGATTGATTTTGTATCCTTTAAAAATAACTTTCACAAGACATGCCATAACTTCAACCCTCATTTAACATAACCATAACAGAGATCTGTTTTGCCTCTAAATTAATTCAGTCATACTTTTGAAGACAGAAGGCACCACCAGGATCATCTAATCTGAAGTTCTGCATAGCACAGGATATTTCTCACATAATACATCCTGGAGATGGCAGTCCCAGAGTTTCTTCTGCAATTTTACTATATGTTTTACAAAGGTATCTAATTTGGGTTTATATTTTTTTCTCATATCAATAGATAACTTCTTCAAATAATTTCAAATGCTAACTTTTTATGTCATATGCTTTAAAATCTGCAATAATTTTGGTCCTCATTTGCTAGTCAGAAATTACTAGTTTGGTACTTCCATGTAATAATGAAACAATTTAACTTCAGGTGGGTAATCAAACAGGCAAATTTTCTCTACGACAAAATTTACTTGATTTTTTTACACAGAAATGCACAGGCTTGCAGAACTGCTGCTTGAGATCCTTTCCCAGCAGCCCTCCCAAAAGAGGTCTCTAGCCCTACCTCCATCTTAAAAAGAGGATTAATCCCAAGAGCAATTAAATGAAATTATTTTGCAGTGGTTATTCTCAGCAAATAGACTATAAAATTCTGAAAATACCTGCTTTCAAAGGCTAGTCAGTATGCCTTACAGTACGTTCACTATCAAAACATTGCAAGTTTCCTTATAGCAAGTGAAGCAAAAAAATACTAATTGAAGTATTATTAAAGTATATTAAAAGAAAGGTGTTGCTGAGGGATTTTTCCAGCAGGGACTTTTTCTGTACAAATTGTCTACAGTAGTTGTCTAAGTATTTAACTTAATTTTGGTTTTATATACTAAATGAATACTTACAGTTAGTTTTTCTCTGTATGAATATAAATTATATAGTAAAATTACCTACATATCTGTGAGATAAAATTCCTTTCTCCCTTCAATTTTCCCCTTTAACAGAGTCTTGCTTAAAGGTGGATTCTAGAGCAATGCTCTAAAACACCACCCAAACAAATCACTTTTATCATAAGTAACTACTCTATTCTCTTCCCAGTACAGTTTAATAAAGCAAGCCCACAACAAGGCATGGGAACTCACAGTTCAAGGGATAAGGATAGCCATTCCCTCAGTCCTACTAGTTTTAAAATAGTCCATTAATAACCAAGAAATGCAAGAGAAATAATCACATGGATAGCATAGGTATATCATCTTTAAGGGAACAGCAAAGCAAAAGACAACAGCGGATCATCTTTTCACTTCTCATGATTATAAAGAGTAATTATTTTCTCTTCTATCATCCCTGCTTTGGAAAAAAAAAAAAAGTTCCCTTACATCTACATTTCTAAGGTATTTATAAACTCATAACTAATCAATAACAGGGGATGAAAAGAGAGAGGAAAGAGTGAGCACATTACTGTAAACACAGTATTACTCCAGGCCAAAAGAGTTTAAAGAAAATGGCATTCAGTGTTGTGGAAGTCACAGAAAGCCTGTGAAAATGCTATAATCTGTAAGTAATGCTTTAATTTCAGTCTACAGAACACCCCCTTGCTCCTTCTCAGAGTCTATTTTTCAACTATTTTTTCTGGAAAACAAGATAAAAATACAGGATGTTTTAACTAAAAAACAACTTTAGTTTCATAAAAGTGAAATTTCCTGAATTCTGCTCTTGGAAGAGTAGCAAGTCAGTCCCACAGGACTGAAGCCCTCTTTCATCAGTGTTAAAGATAATTTGCTGGGAATCTCTCCTACATGAAGAATCATTGAAAGCCCTAATGATACACCACCTTGAAGCAATCTAAGCTTGAAAGAAGATACAATAAAAGACATCAATGATATCACCCCACTGTTTTATGAAAAGAATTAAAAATTGATAGTTTTTACTCCCCCAGTAGTAGTATCAGTCTATCTAAGCAGTTATGAAGGTGAGTTATGTGGTGTATAGCAGAGTTAAAATACTTTGCGTGCCTTCCTAGAAACATGCTGAAGGATGCAGCAGATAGGACATGGCGTGGTGAATGTGTGCTTAGTCTTCCAAAAATGGGTTGCATTATATCTTTCTTTCAGCATGCAGAACTGAAAAGGAAGACTAGAAAGGGAAAGAAAAGGTAAAGAGTTGGAAATGAGGAAATGAGCCAAGTCGCTGCTAAGCTGAAGCATTTGAAGAACATAGGTAGCATGGCTGGACAACAATGTTAATGATCAAGATGTTGGCGTCCCAGATTGCTTCCATATTCATATTGTGGCATGATTTCCCAATTTCCTTTGCTAAAGACCTCTTCGTTGCCTACCTGCCATGGCTTCAAAGGAGTTATATGACTACCCTAAGGAAAAAACCAAAGTTGCCCTGCAATGGCTGATATTACTAAAAGAGTATGCATGCTAAATAATTAAAAAAAATATTTAGACTAGAGAATAACAAGGCACTGTATGCTGTACCTGACAGTTCTAGGGCTGTAGGTAAAAATTTATCTAGACTAAAAATAAAGCATTTGAGAAATAAAGTAAGTTCAGTGTTTACAAAATACACTGAAACCAGATTTTTTGTCTTCTGTATCTTGAAATTATCTGAGGATTATCACTGAAGATTTTTGTTACATAGAGGAAACATATTTAGTCTTCTAAGAATCACTTCAATTGGTAAGCAAAGAAAAAGAAAAGGGTTAAGAGTAAGCACTTTCAAAGATTAAGCTTACTCAGACTTTTACACCAAAAATATAAATGCCACTTGGGGAAACATCAATAGCTTTTGTAATATAATACTTGGTTTGTCTGTAAAGTACAGACATGCAGGGAACTTTTATCATTTTTATCCACCTCTTATAGAACATACCATACATTCTGCAGTAACCATTAATCTGAACAAGTCTGCATAGCAAACTTGAGGCCTTTAATGTAATACTGCTTTTGAGTGCTCATGTGTTCAGTACAAAGTTCCCAATATTAGAAGAAAAGATGAGATCTTTTTCTGGCAGGCCAAGATGATCTCAAGTTGAATGTGTTTTCACAGTTATAAATAGTAGAAATAGTTTCGCTTTTTTATCTACAATATTATTAACCCAATAAACAGAGTTGAAGACCTTAAGAACCTTAAGAATCTTAACAGTTACAGAGATGTTAATGATCTACAACTGTAAATGACATGACAGGAGGCTGTGGCTTATTAAAAAAATTAAATAAATTAGACATATTTTAAAATTATAATTTTTTATTATAAGAAATTAGTGATTTTTCTATCCAGGTAAAAATGATGGCTTTCACTTGAACAAGTTAGACATCTGCAGAATACTTACTAGTCACCTGAAGTCCTTTTACAGTAAAAAAGATATAAGGTACTTTTGGAGAGCAACTTAATTGATCGATGTAAAGATCAACATGACCCAGCAATGCACACTCACAGGCCAGAAAGTCAACTGTGTCTGGGCTTCATGAAAAGCAGTGTGACCAGGAGATCAAGGGAGGGGATTCTGCCCCTCTGCTCTGCTCTGCGGAGAACCCCCCCTGCAGTGCTGCATCCAGCTCAGAAGTCCCCAGCACAAGAAGGACATGGACCTGTTTGGGTGGGTCCAGAGAAGGCCATGAAGATGATCAGAGGGCTGGAGCACCTCTGCTATGAAGACAGGCTGCAAGAGTTGGGCTTGTTCAGCCTGGAGAAGAGAAGGCTCCGGGGAGACCTTACAGCACCTTCCAGTACCTCAAGGGGCCACAGAAAAACTGGAAAGGGGCTGGTTACAAGGGCAGGAAATGACAGGACAAGGGGGTTTAAACTAAAAAAGGATAGATTTAGATAAGATATAAGGAGGAAATTTCTTCACTACGAGGGTGGTCAGGCCCTGGCACAGGTTGCCCAGAGAAGTTGTGGTTGACCCTGGATCCCTGGCAGTGTTCAAGGCCAGGTTGGATGGGGCTTTGGGCACGCTGGTTTAATAGAGCATGCATTTACCCTGTCCCACCCAGAGGCAGTGGAACTAGATGATCTTTGAGGTCCTTTCCAACCCAAACCATTCTATGATTCTATGAACTTAATCTTAATCTAGATGTTTAAAATAAATCAGATGAATTACATCTATGAACTTACCTGAAGTTTAACTGTAGACATCAGCAATGCAGCCCTAGGGACACTGTCTTAGGTCTACACATCCATAGTACAGAGAACTTCAGAGAAGCAAGATGAATCCTACTCTGATGAGTGATAAGTGAATAACACCATCATCAATAGGGCGACTTTCATTTTAGAGCTAGGCAAAAGCCAAGACTAAAGAATGACTCAGTAAATTTGGTTCCTGCTCTACAAGTATATACAAAGGCGGCTTTGTACCCCGTGTGTGTGTTAACTCCATTCATCTTCCTCAAAGAATGTGAAATGTAATCTAACAAAGTATGTGCAGATAAGTAGGGGGGAGGGTTCTGGCAAGACTATTCATTATGCAAAAATTTCAAGGGAATTATGAAGAAAGAAAGACAATGAAATTGCACAGACAATAATGAAATGAATGGATTAATTCCCAGCAGTCATGATCTCATTGTTTAAGGAATAAATATAGCTGACCTTCTGACAGGGACTCGCTGCCCCTTTAATACTTTGTCCTTGAACATATGCAAAATCTACACATACCATATTTATTTGAACCAGCTCCATATCGTATCCAAATTCCTTGTCTAAATTTATTACTGCTAGCCTGAAATGTGGAGCTGGAACCTGCAAACAAAACATTTCCATTTCATGGGATACCTTTGATTTCTATAGGAAAATATTTTTTTTCTGCTATAACAAGTATCATCATGAATTTTGTAAAACTATGTGTTAAATTTATGGCTATCTTCTACCAGTGCTTTCCAAAAAACCATGAAATAATTTTGGATAAACTATGCTACCAAACTTTAAAAAGTTATGAGGAATTTATTAATATATTAAGATGACTGACCTTCCCTCACTTTTCTGGTTGAGGACACTGTAACACCTTCCTGTGGTTTCCATCTGGCTGCACATCAAAAACTTCACATACCAGGTTAATATTAGGATACTTTATGTCTTTTTATGTCTTCTGGATAGCATTCTTCTGAACTCTTTTCCTGACTCTGTATCAATTCATAGATGAGGTTCATAAAACCAGCTTTAGCATCTCACAAGTAAAAGTTGCAGCCATCAAAACAGGCATCACTGCACTGTCTGGGAGATACAAACAGCTCCTTTTTGCAGAATGTGTTTTAATTTTTTTCTCTTATTTACAGTCAAAATTAGCCATCACATTCTATCTAATGATAATATAGCAATTATAGGAGGTCACTTGTAAGCAAAAGGAAAATATTATAAGTCATGAGAAATTTTAAAAATATTTCTTTTAGGTTTATAACTACAGATATGGATAGATGTACAAATAAAAGGACAGACAGCTCAGAAATGTGCATTTACTTAATATTTATATTGGATTCCCTGCAGATTTCCTGTAGTTATCATATTATGCGTCATCTCAAAAAATCTCCAAGTAACTCCTGTCCTCATAATGTTTTCACCCATTGGTATTTGCAGATAATTTGGGTTTGGATTCAATTTAGGTCCAGCTACTCGCATCCAGTAGAGGTAGTTTAGGACTGAATGACTAAAGAGTTGCCTTAAAAGTAATCTGACTCACCAGTACTCCTTCCACTCACTGAAATCCTTCCCACACTAGGCTGAAGAACTCTTTAGTCTTGTAGCCAGAAAGTCATGGGGTGTTTTTTTTGCTTGAAGGCTGTTTATGGACTTTGATAGAGGTTGACTCAGAGTAATAGACACAACACACCTCACATGCTTGTTCACCATGTTGGACTTGATGATCTTAAGGTCTTTTCCAACCTCATGATTCTGTGATAAATGATTCTATGATCCTGTAATTCTATGACTCTGTCCACTCAACTACAATATGCTCAGAATTATTCATTTTACAACCATGACTTGTTAAGCAATGCATTCAGTAGAGTTAGTTACACTGAACAGTAGCTAAGTTTGGGAACAGCTAGGAATCAGCCTTCTCCTTCACTGGCTTTAACTGGGAAATGCAAGCAAGAGAACAAACACAGAAGTACAGAATCTTAGAATGGTTTGGGTTGGAAGGGACCTCAAATATCATCTAGTTCCAACCGCCCTGCCATGGGCAGCGACACTCTTACTAGACCAGGTTGCCCAAAGTCCTATCTAACCTGGCCTTAAATGCCTCCAGGGATGGTCTTCCACAACCTCTCTGGGCAACTTGTGCCAGTGAATTTAATTTTAAAAATCTGCATTGCAAAACTCTCTCCTGTTAATAACCAGCATCAATATACACTTCTGAAAATACATTTGAGGGTTTTACTAAAGTTAAATTAGAAATGATGAAGGAAGCCCTCAACAATATTGTTATTACATGCTTCATGTTGAAAAAAAAAGAAAGCAAAATGAACCCAATGTAGATACTAGTAAGTAATACCTGTGATAAAACTAATTATCCTGTGATATGGAATATCTTTGGGCATCAGGCCTGCTGACAGGCACTGTGAAATGCCCTCCTGAATAATCCCCTGGATCCACTAAAAGGGGGAGTATAAAAAGACTAAGGAAAATTTTCATTAGGAGAACCTTGAATGAGTTTCAGACCATACGACCAATACATACACATTATATTCTTGTTATTTGTCTTTTCCTTTACCCTTAGTAAAACAGATTTGTGTTATCTTAATTCCCAGCAGAACAGTCAGTACTCAAAATATCTGCCATTCTTTGGGATACCCTAGAAAAGAAATTACCATTCTGCACAGGAGATTTACAAATGCTACAATGCTACAGGTGTATCCATGGCCATCCTTGGCAGGTGATGCTCTTTCTATCAAAGTGGAATGAAAAAGGTTTATAATTACTTTTTATTTAGTTATGTTGGTTCTTGAAAAAATATTTTTAAAAAAGCTCAGCTTCCAAAAAAGCCAGGATGTATATGCAAAAAAAAGGATATTTGAGACACTTTTTTTTTTGCTGTATGCACCAGTAATTTGGTGTGGCTATTATAGCAATCCAATCCACACATCTGAATTCAGTCTTACAACTTATAGATGAAATCCTGGTTCTAAAGTGCCCCTAGAAAAGCTTCCATTAACTTCAATAGCTGAAGGATCTCACCCTATGAACATCATTCCTAACTGTATAGTTATCGCCTTCATGTCAAAGGAAAGCAGAAAAATGGACTCTCAAAATGGGACACGTCCTAAAAGCTTTTTCTTTATATGCTCCTACATGCAGATTAGAAATCCAACTTTGACTGTATTTATATAAAGGTATTTTGTAATGAAACAGGCCAGTCTTGCTCTAGGGAGAATTCCAGCTACTGCTAAGCTGTCTGGGTCCTTACATGAAGTCATCATTGCCTCTTGGGCTAGGACTCCCCTCGTACAAAATTGGGTGTTTAGTGTAGTCCAGTCACCCTTCATAATCAATGGGAAAAGAGAGGAACTTCTAATAGGCTGACCACACTTATTCCAGCTCTGGTAAGAGAATGCGTCATCACTGGATGCACCCTTCTCTCTGAAGGATGAGGGAATGCAGATGACTGATAGAAAGAGATATCTGAGAACTTCACCATTTAGCCATAAAGGCATGTTATTAATGCAGACTGGGAGATTATAAATGATGGTATGCACCTATCACATGACACTGATCAGGTTTTTGAAAGGAAGGCCACTAATTCCTTAATTCACATACCTTAATTCACATTACTAAAATAAGTAAAACAATTTAGCCCAGATATTTTCCATGACAAATCCAAAGCTATCAATTTTTATGGTAAATTTGTGTAGTGTATTCATGAACCTTTATAAGCATTAAAGTTAATTAATTAAGTTATGTGGTACCAAGTGTATGTAGATGTGCTCTACTTGGCATGTGACTGGAGAGTACAGTTACTTGAATTAACTTTTTTTGTTAGAAAACTTTTCCTTCCCACTGTAATCAGAGAACAATACAGAGTGGTGTTCAGAAATGTATTCCTGCTTCCATAGCACAAGAAGTGTGCATGTAGACATTTCACATTCAGCTTGTGGCATTTACACCACTGAGTCTAATTCTGTGGTTAGATTTCTATTCTTTTTGGAAAAGCCTTTCTAATTTGGTAATTGCAAGACATGGAGCTCCAGATAAAGATCACATCTCAAAATTCCGGGAATAAGCGAGTCACACATCGAGTTACAAAGGAAATGCTTCCCCTCAGAAAGCCAGTGACCAGTATGCATTACAGATAATCTGCATGTGTTTTTATAATGACAGAGCACACTTCTCTTTAAGCTCAAAGTAATTGATAAGAGAGATGTTTGTCTCAGCCTCCCAGGCTGAATTTGGCTGCCTGCAGCCTCTTGAAAACCCCAGGCTCCCCAGCCTGCAAAGAACAGTACTTCAATATTCAAAACTCCTATCTGGGTTTTCCTACTAATTTGCCATCTCAGCATGACCGAGTACAAATGAAGGCTGAATTAAACACATTTTAAGGCTTGTTTCACAACTGTTGCAAAGCTTATTGGTTAGGGTTATTTGGACTGACACTACAACAGAGCAAAGTTTGGGCGTGGTGATGGCATGATGCACATGTATATCCAGATTGCACAGGTTGGGGGAGAGAAAAGCAAACTCAAAACTGCAAAATGTGCCCAGGTATGAAGAGTAAGAGATCCTAAAAATCACTGCCTGAATTGAAACGATTTGAACAAAAGCATTAAGATTTTAACTTCTTTTTTTTTTTAATTGGGACTTCATTCATGATACTGAGAACAGAATTTGGCCCACTGTGAATATTTCCTTAGTCAAATGTTATTGACTGTGTGACTTTTATTTACTGCAAAATTTTCTATGGTGTTATTTGTTATTGTGTCTTACATTTTTTTAAAAATATGAGTAAATTCATCCTTATAGAAGCCTTGTGAGTATTATCTCCACTACATAAATGAGAAATAGAATCATAAAAAAAAGAAAAAATTACCCAAAAGCAGTTTGTTTAATTGGCAAATACTTTTTTTTCCCCTCCACTTTCTCTTTTCTCTTTCTAATGCTAGTGAGGAAAAGAAAAACATGAAGATTCCAGGATTTAACAAAATGATTTAGCATTTGGAATTAAGTTAATTTGAACCATCAGCTAATCTGGCTAATTTGGAACAATCTACTTAGTTAGTCCCTTACACTATGCCTATTGATAAATGTACCACAAAATTATTAAGCATTTACATAAAACCAAAGAAACATATGCTGTCATTATTTCAAAACAATCACCACCATCCAAAGCCACTACAGGAGTTCTCTTTTTAAACATCCCACTTCACTGGGAAAAAAAGGGAAATCTCAAAAAATACATATTTTATTTGTGTAAAACTTCCACAGTAATATTTAGACCAGTTACATTTATAGAACAGAAACTTTTAGATCAAACTTTACTGATGTATCATTTAAAAGCAGAAAAAAACAAAGTTTTAATTTGGGAACAAAATTTGCCAGATATTTTAAATTAAGGTAAGATCAGAGGAATACTTCAAGTGAAACTTACTGATATGTGAAAATCTACATAAACATATAGCAGCAGCTTTTACTATCTGACGTATAATTTCTGCACTAGAGAAACTACAATTTCTTAATAATTACCTTCTAATTAATTATATCTTAAATATAATCTCAGCCAATTCATAGCAAAACAAACAATGAAGTGGTTCGGGAAGCCTTGAGTCATCATAGCTTACCTTTAACAGAAGAAACAGATCCTACATGTCCTGGTCTCTCACTCTGCAGCACTGATTGTCTGCCCAACACCCATTGCTACTATAGACTTTTCATGCATTTATAAAAAAAAAATAAATATGAGGTACCATTACAATAGCTTTGATGGGAATATTATTACTTCTTTTAATCCTGAGATGAGGGGAAGGAGAGCAAAGAGAGTCTACTGTATCTGGATGCATTACCATAAGCTTTACTGATAGTTTATCCCGTTTCCTAATGAAAGCAAAAAAAACACCTCACCGTGTCTCTATTAAAAAGCAATCAGATTTGGTATCCTGGTGACACTTTAAAGAGCACATTATGTGGGAAAACAAAATAAACATTTACCCTGGCAAATGAAAGTGAAGTTGGGTTTTGACATACTTGGCAGGAAGGTAGAATTATATTCATGTCAAGTATGCAGAAAAACTAATATAATATTTAAATATTTGCTTAAGTAATATAGAATTTAAACCAACACATTAGAAGAAACTTTTTTTTAAAATATTTTAAAGTTTTTTAGCATAAGACATGCCACGAAAGCAATATGTTCAGCAGAAATTTCAGGCTTCTACAACCTTTGTTACACTTTCACTCGCAAAGTGGTAAAGAGCCTTCATCTTCTACTGACAAGTCTTTATTTATATTTCCAAGACAAAGGCAGTTCTCATACTGATGGTTTCATCTGATAATGAATATATGCAGTTTTCCAAAGAAACAACCCTTGAGAATCTCAATCTTACAAATATTGATACGAGCTAATGTTAACACTATCTCAGCTAAATGCTACAGCTCTCTTCTACCATATTCCATGCATGCAATTACTTTAAAACTCCTTGAGTTTTACAAGACATAATTCAGTGAAGACAAACCTTTATATTGTTCAGAAAGTATTTAACTGCTGTATGTCACTGATCTCTGAAATTCTCAACTATATATATTAATGTAGCACTAATAAATAAAGTGAGGTGGATGCTGGGCACTAGTTTTAGTTCTAGAAGTATTTTGATGCACTGTCTAAATATGCAGACACTGGACTTATTCAGTATGAATCTAAATTAATAATCACGTGCATGATAAAAACCAAAATTTACCAGTGTATCAAATGCATAAATAATTATGAAGTTTAAGGTATAATACTCTGAATTACTAACAGTATTTAAAAATATTTAAGAAATGGCTTTGCTTGATTTTCTCTCTTCTGTAGATATGCATAATTAGAAAATATTTCGAAACGTTCCTAAACTGCCATAATGCCACAATAACTCAAAGCAACATCACCAGTCTTCATTGTACTTATACATTGTAGAAATGTGTAATTTTAAAATGACTTGGAAAGAATTCATGTTGATGTAACCTGATTTTTAAATTTAATTATGAACTATTAAACCAACCGCTCAGATTTTCAGTTCTTCTAACGCAGACTCTTGTGAGTCCTATTAAAAGACAGAAGCCACTGTTTATTTCAAATGAGCAATTAAAAGGGATATAAAGTGTATTTGAGCAGCAAGACATTTACAAAAGGGCTAGTTTGGGGAATTTGATTTTCAACCTTCTTAATTTGCTGTGCCTGGTACAGAAATTGTTACGCTGCATTAATAATGGCTTTTGAACATAGTATTCATATGGAAATAAATTCAAGATGACTCTATTACCTGCGCACAATCTTGCAGTGAAAACAATACCTTCCAAAGATGTTACCACTGTTCAATTCAACATGCAAAATTTTCAGTCACTTCCATAGGGGAAAATAGAGAACATGTTTCAATAGAGAAAGAATCTGTGGGCTTTTTTAAAATTCCACATATGATTAAATTATTTTTAAAAGTTAGAAAGCTGTGAATTCAAGGGCTTGGCAAGAGATATCCCAGAATCCTACTACCAGGATATCTGAACATGAAGCAATGGTTCTAATTCCTGTTTAAAATAAATTATAAAGATATTGAAGATATGCCATAGTTCAGGTTGATATTCTTAATGCTGGTTCGTGACAGCTTTGTAAAATCTGAAAATGAAAATAATTTTGGAAATGTCAAAACCTGTTCGAATTTCTAAGGATTTCTCTCTATTTAGATTTTCTTGCAGCTTTGGACTGACTGAAATGGAACTGTCAGATTTTTTTTGGGAGGTGGAGGGGTGGCAAGGTGAATCAAAGATCTATATAAAAAAAGAAAAATTTAAAGAATCACATAGCCCTAACTCCCAGAATAATGGAAAAATTTCTTTAGTTCAAAATAAACTTAACAATTTAACATATTTGGGATGCCAGATAATGCAATTTTTGAAACACAGCTTTGAAGGTTGAAGCCTATTTAGTATTAATGGTGTTTATAGCATAGCAAATTCAACAACCACAATTTGGCATCAATCACTTGGCTGCGCTGTTAGAAGTTCCTGTAGATTCTCATGGCATCATACAGAGTGTTGGAGAAAATTTGCTTTTCATTGTTGGTTGATTGGCTTCCTTGGGGTTTTTGAGTTTTTCTGCATTTTTAGAGTCAGACCTAGCATTTAGCAAAGATGCCAATGTCTCTTCAGCATCTTTGTCTCATTCTTTAAAATACAATTCAGGGGTAAGAATTTTACCAGGCACATCAGTTGCCTCACTGATACATTTCTTTAAATACTGGAACTAGAAATCAGATCTCCAGCTTTGGGGTATATCAAGAGTTAACTCTCATTTTAAGAAGGGTGTGATTAGTAGCTGGAAATCTTCCTGACTTTAGCACATCTGAGGATGCTTTTACAATTTTCAGATATAAAATAATTAGCTGATGATATGAGCTGACAGCTAATACATCTACAACAAACGTAAAAAAATAAAGTACTTCGAAGCGGATGTAGAGTATGTGTTCCGTTTCTAAGCTGTTTGATATGGTCTGTGTAAGGAGCTAGGACACGATACCAGATGCTGTATGTTCTACAAGGGGTTTTTTTCTGCAGATGTCTGCAGCCTGAGAAAATCAACAGTCCTTTGAATAACACTCCTAGTAAAAGCATCTTCTTGTCAGAGTCACTGCATGATATAGGATATGAATCCCACACAAGTGGATGAACTGATTTTAAATAATACCATCTGACAACGGTAGAAAAAACCTCATAGTAGGTCTGACACAGTCCTGGAAATGGCTGTTAGCCTTGGGAAATAAAATCCAGCCCTCTGACAGAGACTACCCATCCCTCCTTCGTTTGATCAAATGGAAAAACAAATTTAATGATTGCTTCCGAAGTTCCAGAGGCAAAGTTTCAACAGCACTTAACACCGCTACCAAGGAGTCCATATCTTTGTCCCATACATCTGCCACTCAAAAGAAGAGTCTGTAAAAAGTGGTTAAGAATTACGTGAGACTAAAATATATGCAATAATGTATTTTTGATGTTGTCACTTTACATTACTTTTTTGCCATTGCTTCTAATGAAATTTCTTTTAGAACATGAAAATAAAGGAAATTTAAGCAATAACAAGTATATTGTGTATGATACAGATACAAATATACTAAAGTAATTCTAAAAGCCTGTCACTATATGCATATAAAAGTGAAGAGCTACACCTCAAACCTATACGTTGTCAATCTATACGTTCAACTGAGAAGAATACTGTTTTTCCCCAAAATAAATTGGTGTCCGTCTCCCACACCACTTAATAAAGATTATACTGAATTCATATAAAGCCATTTCTAAACTTATTCTCTACTCAAAAATCTGTATTTTTCTAGCAGTAGCATTATGGTCTTGTCTTCCCTGAAAACACAGGTCTAGTTGTGGATATTCTTTGTCAAGCCAAAGCAGCAGCAATGCCTGATTTTGCCATGTTAAAGTCAGCTAAATATAAACCCTGGATTATCACAGGAGTCAAATGTTGATCTATTTTCTAATGAATTGAGTAAGGACACACCTCGCACCTCACAACGTGTAGAACTTAATTTTATTGCTTTACCATTTCCACAGACACTTACAATGCTTAAATCTTGCTGCTTCTGATTCCACAGCCCTGACACATGTGAAGCTATCACTGAATGCAATTTTGCACAGCAGCCAGACCATATTCTTACGGAAGAATATAGCAAGCAACATTATAGATAAAATAAACCACAATGACTGAGCCAAAATGAAAGACAGAAATCCGCGTTCCTTGTATATATAAAACATCTATTCCAGGAAATACCAGCAGTTACAGATTACAGAAAGTGCAGAAGCTGGAAAGTCCAATTATATGCTACCTAGATTTTTAAACAGTTTTTAGAAATTTGAGATGGTTTATCATTTATGTGTTTTATAAAAGTTCTTCTATTTCTACCCCACCTGCCATTTTACGATAAAAAGTGGAATCTTCAGCATGGAACTGTACAATAATTTACAAGGAAAAATGTTTGGACCTTCCCAGAGACCTTTAGCTCAACTTTCTGCTCAAGAAGTCCAGTTAGATCAAATGGCTTAGGTCCCTGACCAGACAGGTTTGGAATATCTCCAAAGTCAGATAAATCCTCAACCTGTCTGTCCAACTAGTTTAAATCTTTGATCGGAATCTTTCTTTTTTTCTATTACATAGCCACCCAAACGCTGTCCTTTACCTCTTGTGTGATCACTATGCACATTCAAGCTGGGTCTGGCTTCATCTCCTTTGTGTCCTGCTATTAGACAGTTGAACAAAGTTGTCTCCCAGGCTTTCGTCATATGTCAGGTGCTCCAGCACCCTAAACTTCTTGATGACCCTCTGGCAGACTTCTTTCAGTATGCCAATATCCTTCTTGTACTTGGGAGCCCAAAACTGGACACAGATTCCAGACACGGTGTCACAAGTCCCAAAACAGGGAAGCATTATTTCCCTTGACCTGCTGGCTAACCTCTTGCTAACACAGCCCAGTATGCAGCTGACCCACAAGCTGTACTGTTGCATGGGTTTATTGCATCCCACAGTTTCTTTTGTTGAACGTCACGAGGTTCCCAGCAGCCCATTTCTCTGGTCTATCAACACACTCCTGAATGGCAAGCCTGCTTTCCAGAGACTTAACTGCTCTGGTATCGTGACTCAGTATTTCTTTGCCATGCTATGAATTACTTCTTTTATGAGATTCAACAACTAATCATTTCTGAGTTTAATGCATAAAGAGAAAAATGCTTCAAGAAAATGCAGCACAAGGGGAGGCAGCTTCCCTAGTTAAAAGATGTCCTATGCTCACTCCAATTCCTTGTGCATTCATTTACACAGAAAGCTGATAAAACCAAAATTGCATTACCATAAAGACTTTGCATTCTTCATTGCATTTGTGTTCCTATTCTTATTCTCAGTACTAAAAGGAAATGTCCTCTAAAAATCTGCCATAGGATCCTATTTTAAGGATAGACCATGAATCAGCTTATAAGTATAGTCCTATCACGATGAGCTTTGAAACCAAAAACTCTAGCATTTCATAGAATCATAGAATGGCATGGGTTGGAAGGGACCCCAAGGATCACAGAGCTCCAACCCCCCTGCCACAGGCAGGGCCACCAACCTCAGGCCTGGAGCTACACAGGGTTGCCCAGGGTCCCATCCAACCTGGCCTTGAACACTTCCAGGGACGGGGCATCCACCACCTCTCTGGGCAGCCTGTTCCAGCACCTCACCACTCTTGCTGTAAAAAACTTCCCCCTAATATCTAATCTAAACCTTCCTTCCTTTAGTTTTAATCCATTCCCCCTTGTCCTGTTATTGTCTATCCTTTTAAAAAGTTGAATCCCCTCCTGCTTATAAGCTCCCTTCAGGTACTCATATGCTAGTTAATTCAATAGGAAGGAATGCTTTCACTATTCTCAGTGATCTTCACCTCAGGCAACAGATGACTTGACTTTCCTAATGACATCTGAAATCTTGTGTCAATGTAGGTGGGAAACCTTGGCCCCTGTTGGCTTTGTAAATGGGAACAAAAAACCCACTTGTACTTACAACTGAGCAGTAAGTAATCAGATCTTGTGACATGCTAGCCTTTAGGCTGGAACTTACTCAGAGGAAAATAGTGATGCATAGATAGTGTCTATTGAATGAATCAAGTGATTTTTGATTTTTTCTTTAGTGCCTGTCACAAACGTTCACAAAACCCTATCTGAATTCAACACAAGACCAGAAGCTAGCAAAATTACCTCTTTAATTCTGAGGAGAAAAATTGTACTAGTCCAGGCAAATCCTGTGGTCTGAAGGAAATTTAAAAAAATAACCCATAACCACAAACCAACCCCAAATCAAAAGGAGAAAAGCAAAAATCAATTGTACCAAAGGTGGGACAGACCCAATCTCCATTTAGCCCAGGCTCCAACAGCAGCTGGCCATGAAGGCTTGGGGAATAGCATAACTACAAGACAAGCTTATAATAATTCTTTCTCTGAATAATCACACAGCACCAGGTGATCTGTGGCTCAAGCACTTCCTTAAGTGAAGGCAGTGCCTTTGTGTTTGATAGCCTTCAATAGCTTTTTTTAACCCCATTAAGCTGTGCAGTTCAATAGATCTGAGCTCATTTTGGCTATATTTAGCTGGAGCACAGCCTCCAAATTACTTTCAGCTCTCCTCTACACTGTGTGCTACAGACTGTGTATGGGGAGGGTCCAATGACACACCACTTGCTCACTCTGCTATCAAAGGGTAAATGCCAATTTAAAAGAAAGGGATTCTTAGTAATTTGGCAGAAGGTATCTGCAGGGCTGCCCCATGAACATGATTAAAATTAGGTTTTGATTCCTGTCTGGAGTGTAAGAGTGGAAAGCTATTGCCATTCCCTTTGTGAATATATATGGAGTCAGGAGAGGGAAACAGGGGCTTCTTGACTGTATTTGTCATGTCTAGAAGCAGCAGGTAAATCAACCTTTGGATAAATTAAGATGGCACTACCTTAGGTTGAGAGGCAGGCACCAGCCTCCTATGGAGGATGCAGGAAAACATCCTTTCCTTAATATTGGTTTGTGAATGTTCTCATCTATCTGCTAAATCCAGGGCTTTGTTAAACCTCAGAAGCCTCTGCTGCTGTTGAAACAGAACACCATCAAACCCCCTTCTACTGCATGCCACAGGGAACCTTCCCCTGTTGTCTTCACGTGTGAGAAGAGCTTGTTTTCTTACACAGATGGCTTTTTGTGATACGAATCCTTCAGTGGAAGGAGAGAGACATTCAGGAGCGCACATTGAAGCTTGGCCCAAGAGTGGCTGTTGACCCAAGGTGCTCCCGCACCACCAAGGTTTGCAGGGGAGAGGGAGAGAAGCTGGAGGATGTGAAGCTTTCTGCCAAAATTGTGATCTCTGTGCTATCTCAGTCTTGCTCTTCACAATACTGTCAGAAAAACCTCATCCTTGCAACAGGGGAGAAGTGGGAATGTCACAGAGCAACTGTGTGCTTGAAATTTGTATAAATTTTAATTCATGTTGCAAATGTAAGGATTTTTCTTTTCAGTCTACGATTTTATGGCTATTTGTTTTCAGAGAATGTTTTTATCTAAGTGGCCAATTCTTTTAGGAAACCTTGAGATTACAAAAGTGTTCTTTGCATCTTTACCATCTTACCTTAAGAAATGAACTGTTGCTATTTTTAATTTATGCAAAAAGGACTTAAATATTGATCTAATGGAGCTGTATAAAGGATATATACATAGGTATAAAAGATTAGTAATTGCTACATAAGGGTTCAATGACCTGAAAAGATCACACCCATCCCAAATTACACCGTCTCTCAGGAAAGATTTGCATTATTGCAGCTCTACACAACCTCAGAAATACAAAATCGCTGATCAATATCAGCACTGATTTGTTTAATTACTTTAAAGCATGACAGCAATTTCAATAACCTACTGCCAGTGGGACCTTTGTCAGACTTCATCATCACTCCTTCTTTCCCATTCTCCAAAGATTACATAAACAATAACTATGTTGTGAGTACCAGTATATGGTTGCTAGCATATCCAAGTAACAAACAGGTTCAACAGAAAATTGCAAAGAAATGCTATTAAAATACACTCAAAGAACACTCCTTTAGTCTTACATTTGGCTCCCAATCAAATGCTCCATGGAAATCTTTACATATATGTCTGTCTACATTTAATTTCAGATATAAATACGATATATATACACATTTTCCTTCCAAACATTAGAACACAGTCACTGGGGTGTCAAAAAACCAAAAGACAACAGCCCAATTTTTCCCCTCTTCCTCAGAGAAAGCAGAGAGTCACAAAAAAAATACTCAAAAAGGCTTAAAGAGTGTTCCCAAAATTAAATAACACCTTGTCCTCCTAGCAAAACCACCTAAATTTGCAGTATGAGCAAGGTTCAATAAAATGCTCTAAAACCGATATTTTACCAGGTCTGAAGACTCAAACAAATAGCACATTTTATGTAACCATAGCAATCAACCTCAACATGACAAAACCCTAATAATCTTAGATTTGTAGCACTGTAAAATGTCTATTGATATTATTGGCTATAACAAGAAACCTTTTCCACTTGATAGTTTCTTCTCATTCCAATGGGAAAGATACAATATTTACAGACATATAGGTAATAATAAAAACAGTTTCTGTTTATTTTCTATTTACTTTTAACCAATTCAACTATTACCCATGAGAAATGGTGTTTTCCCAGTATCCCAAACATTCCCAAGCAATGTGCAATCAGAGAAACCATTAATACCAGCAGGCTTATTTTTATACTGAATAATGCTTGCAAACACTTTGATGCCCAGGCAGCTAATTTACAGCTGAGACTCTACTAGTTGTGCGATCTTTGCGCTCATCTGGAAACACTGAAGTGATGCAGTGAAATGAATTCCCTCTATATTTGGATTCCTAACTGTGGTAAGGTATGTTCTGCAATATTTAAAAAACATTGCCTAGAGATTAAAGGTTTTTTTCTTGATTGATGTTCCCTCTACGTTCTTTTTAATCTTTGCATCTATGTGTATCAAAAGAAATAGACAGTATATAGGGAGCTGGTGCTGACCTTTCAGTCTATTAGAGATCATCATTACACTCTTTTTTCATATCAAGGTCCCACCATGAACAGAGAACTTCAGTCTCCAAAGAGAACCACCCTGAAGGCACCAGAAGTATTTTTCCTAACATCTGATGAATTCCACTTAAATGTGATTTAAAAGTTTGGGAAAGGGGGAATGAAACAAAAAGAATTTTCTCTCTTAACTTAAAAGTTAATTTCCCTCTTTCCCCCTGATTTGTTTCTCTCTCATTTCTGAGTACAGAAGCAGGACTGAGTTACTGCGATGTTGAAATTCAGCCCAACTTGTGGTAGTGATGCATTGAGCTCTCAGAGCAGTTTTAAGAGGGTGGGAGAAGGAGATGCTGGGTTGCTTTTTTTTTTCATCACTGTACCAGGAATCTAGTGTCCTTGGGCAGAAACTTTCCCATTCCTATTTCAGTATGTGGTTTAATGTATTCTAATGCATGTATGTATTTTAATGGTATGGCCTGTCCTGTTTCCCATCACTGGGGACTCTTTGCCCATATTTTATAATGCTGAGTAAAGAATAAAGAACCATATTTTCTACCCTCTTTTTCAAAACCTAATGTCTTAAAATGTAAGGCTGTAACTTGAACTGCTGGTATAAATGCTATAACATTAGAAAGCTGCAATTCTGTATGTGCATCCACACAAGATAAATGGATAATAAATGTGTGAGAGTATTTTTAAAGGAAGCACAAAAATGCAAGAGGGATTACACCCCTACTCTCAAGTGATCCTGAGAAGCCATGTATACTTATAGGCATATATACTCCATCCCTTTTACTGGTTCCCCAAAACTCAAGCCCTTTCCACTTTCAGTACTCCTTGTCTTAGTCTTTCAGTCTCCACTCCCCACATATGGCCAGGATAGAAGCAAAATGGTCACTGACAGCACAGAGAAATTCCTTGCAAGATAAATACACCCAAGAGTCTACAGAGCTCTGTAGCTCACTGTAAAGAAGATGCAAACATTTGATCGGTTGAATAGCTCTCTGAATTCCACTATTTGTACTGCCTGGATCTCCAATAATTACAGTGGGAGAGGAGACACTTAGCTCACATGCACACACGCACACACCCCCACCCCCACCCCACCCCCAAATTTAAATAATTTCATCTGTAGCCAAATCTCACACCAAGATGTATTCTTTTATAGGGTGTGGCTATTAACATCTAAGAAGGGTAAATGCATTTAAGCTGTGATTCAAAAAATTAAGAATTGATTAAATTTGGGCACAATGTAATAGAAGTCACCACTCAACTAAATGCAAAAATTCTGTCCCAAAACAGTAAGAAAGGTAAAATAATTCCTTCTGAAGAAAACAGAAAAAGAAATTCATCACTAAAAAAAATATACTGCAAAAGAGAGAAACAATGCGTATAGCTCTAAGAAACAATGCCCCGACGCTTAGTAACATAAAACTTTTCAGTTTGCCTTCTGGCATGCAGTTTCTATTAAGTATGTGTTGTCTGTGCTACAGCACTAAGCTTTCCATATGGGCTTTAAATCAAATTCCGGTTTGTTATTGATACACCCTGCATGAACAGATACTCCCTGAAGAGCAATGACCCCACCCAGCACTTACACTGGCATAATTTTTGCCAGTGAAATGAGCACAGTAGTACTGAAAGGCCTCAGAGCTCTTTCTAAATCATTTCCTGCCTTTTTTTTTTTTGTTATAACATCTTTTCCATATTAGTACAATGAATTTCAGTACTTCAACACCATCTGAAGAGAAGGGCTCATAGCTTTTCTCTGAATTATCTCACCAAATTTTAGCTGTCTCAACTAAAAGATGCCAGATCCATGCCCGAGTTCCAAGGGCAGTCAGCACGGGGCAACCTCTGTCTACACTCCTGCCTTCTGAGCATCCTTAAGGGAATGGCCACATCCAAACTGTGCCATGGAGAGAGCTCCTGGCCCAGGCTGAATCCCAGATTGCACAGAGGAAGTCTGTGGGACAGGGCTATCTGACTCACATCAAAGCATGGCCACTCAAAAGTTGATGAACATATCCCAGTTGGAAGGAATCTTCTGTGTATTCTAATTTATTACTATATTCCAAGTCTATTTTACTTCTGTGATTGAAACAGAACAAGGATTTCCTTGTATTATCTGTTAAATCCCACAATACAACTGTCTGATGAACAAAAATGATTTGTATAAGACAAAATTAAATGGGAGCAATTTAACCTCATGTGAAGAAAGGGTATGTTCCAAACACATCCACACTTCATTGCAACCTCTGGTAGTTTGCACAGGACCCATTACATTGATGTGAGCTGTGTACAGAACCATCCCAATGAATGATACAGGAAAAATCACACCCACTATGAGCTTTCTAGAACAATAACATATATGAGTAGTTTTTAAATACCCATCGCAGATTGCAGGACAATACACATGATAGAACCACGAGTTTATGTCAATCCCTTTCTGTAGGGGCATAACTTAGTTTAACATTTTGCTGGCACGTAGCCTGCTTTCAAGGTAGTGTATTCCAGGGAAGTTATTTCCCTCCACTGTTTATTCAAAGTTGCAATGTACTATGAAAGCATTGTGGTAGCTACTGCAACTCAATTATTGCCATATAACATCTGAGCATTGGAAATATATCCCTAAACTAGCAGTCAGAGTGACAGACGAATGGTGTTTCTCCTAATCCTAGGGGAAGAAAAGTGAAACAGAGCATTCACAGCGCGATGCCCTATGCATTCCTTTGTATGTCAGTTCAGATTTCTGATGGGAAGACATTTTCCTGGTGGGGGAGGTGGAACTATAAAACAAATTATTTGGAAAAAAAAAAGTCTATTTACAGAATAAGGCAGAAGTCTGCTTTGCAACAGCATTGAAGTTTTGAAATAGGTATACTGGATTTTAATGACAAGTAATGGTAAACTTGATAGTAGTTCTGATATGAAAATTTAGCAGCGTTGCTGTTACTATTCATAAAATCGCAGCCAAACCTGCAGCTCAGTTTACTACAGACAGGTCACCCAAGTGTTTCAGAGTGACAATGCAAAGACACAAACACCCAAAACTGCATCTCTACCCAAACTACAAAACATGTCAAAATGCAAAGGTTTTAAATGAGCATGCAGTTTCTCCCTGCTGATATATCCGTATCCCACAGGGATCCCAACCCTCTCCTCTAAATGATTTTTAAGGGATGAAAGAAAGCAAAACTGACATGCACTCGCAATGTTTTGTGTCTCATGGATTCTGTCATACCACAGGCAGTAGAAGGGAAACTGAATTCCTGAGCACCCCCTGAGCACTAGTAATTCCAGAGCCTAGCCTGTACAACCAAAAAGGGGTGTCAGCATCACAGAATCGTAGGGGTTGGAAGGGACCTCAAGAAATCATCAGGTCCAACCCGATGTCAGGTAGAACACAATTATGTTTTTATTCTCAAGAGACTCTCACCTGTTATGAAGACAACTTCTATGATCCAGATAGCACTTCTTCATGTGCACAGTTCATTTACATCTATGAACTAGAATAGTTTATTCCATCAATAACTGCCCTTACTTGGAGGAGCATCTTTTCACTGGTGTTTTACTGTCATCTTAGGGGAGGGCAAATACTAACTGTTATACAGAGGGATGGAGTTGTCACTCCAGCTTTCCTTTTTGGTTTGATTCTGCCAATACAGTTGTTTGGTTTCCCACTCTTCATTGATACCAAGTTCTTATTATAAGTCATTACTACAATGTACAGCTAACATAACCACATATTAGAAAAAGTAATGTGAATTTTGTTCTTAGTTTTGCTCAGTATTTTAAGAGTATTCCATTTTCTTTTGCACATTACTGTTAAGACTGTTTTAAAGATAGCTCCTTTGCTTCAAATTAAAACCACAGCCTGCCTCAATACGTTTGATATGTAGTCCTAGAAGAATGCCCTTTCTTTTTAATATGACAGCATTAGTGGGTGGTTTTCTTTCAAAAGTGTAGAATTGTTTGTTCCCCTTTAATGTTTGAAGGTGGCTCAGAGCTTTGCTTAGTCCTCTGTGTTACGGATATGGAATAGACCTTGCAGAACAGCAAGATTTCTCATGAAGTCTTAGCTTTAATTTCATAAAATGTTTTGAAAGACATGAGCACAAACAATATTTGCTTTTTGTATCATAACTGAAACCATACCACTAAACAATCATATCCTGTGTAGCCCATAATGACATCAGAAATATATGTTTATCATCTGGTCTGGACAACTTAGCATGATTTTGGCCCAAGGCAAAGTGGAACTGAAATCATTTACAGTTGTCCAAATCAAGATAACCACACGTTTCTGAGGTAATTGATACCTAAAAGGAACACTGCCTTTAGATCACAGCTCATGATTTAAGTATACTAATTCCTTAAAGAATGCTGTTAGAATTTTTTAAAGTGTCTATTGGACAAACAAAGCATGGATTAAACAACCTACTGCACAAAGAAAATGTGATACACAAGATTAGCCCATCCACTAACAACTCTTCCTTTAGGAACGGATCGCATTTCCTACCATCTTTGATTCCTTTCCACCCACCTCAAAGTGACAACAAAATCCCAAACAAAACAAAGTGAAAATATGTTAAACATTTTGAAATGCATGTGTCAAGTAATCTTTCATGTTTTGTCATTAGGTTTTAAAATGAATAAGAAAGAAAATACATACTGACTTCATAACTGTATAAAATTCTGGGATCTATTCTAAAATAATAGGGCTTGATTTTTGTCTTTTCTTTTCCTTTTTTTTAACATGGAAACTGATCAAATGTAATAAAGTAGAGCAATAAAGAGAAAAAAACCTTTTCATATATATATACAGACATATATACACGCACTACAGCTCATGAATTATAGTTTAGTGAGGAAAAAACAAAGCATGTAGTCAGATGAAAGATAAATATTTGATTACAGGAACGCATTCCTTGACAGACAAATATAGAGTCAGATTTTTTTTCTTGCCTAGGACAGGGAACTTCATACTTTTAGCAACTTGTGTAGGATTTTTAAACCAAAAAAATACTATACTGGAATGACAGAAGACACTGTAAAGTAAAGCACATAGCCCATTCTTTCAGAACAGTGCTGATATGTACTGTTTGTGCATAAAAGCTCAAACATTTTGCCTGTCTTTATGCAAAACATAACATTTTTCATAAATAACTAAATAAGAAAGAAAAGAAACCATCAGTTTCCAAAACACAAACAGCAGTTGGGAGGGACTGCTGTACAATACTGATTCTCAGTTGGGAAGAAATGAGACTTGTTTCTAGCCAAATTCTTAGAGAGAAGGGATTGTTGATTAGATTTTTAATAATTCGAATGGGGAGAAGGAAGGAGGAACGGGACTGGGAAAGTCCCAGCTCTGAAAGGGGGCTCCATTAAGAAGAAAAAAAAAGTATAAAAAGACTGTTATTTCTTCACCTTTTCCATGCAATATTAAAAGTGTAATGAGGGCCTATTAAATGCAGAAATATTACTGAATGCACCAGCCTCTTCAGCATAGAAAATAAAATCAAACAAACTAGCCAACTTCTACCACTAAAAGGGTATAACACTAAAACCAGCAGATTTCCAACAGCTACATTTACTATACTACTGACTAAAAAGGGTAAGGATTGGCCCAAACACTACCGAGGAATTGTGAACATGCTCCTGATACAATTTTTCCTTTGACATCCAGTTGCCCACACAAGACACGAGGAGGAATTGTGCAAGAACAGGGGCCATGGAAGAAGACGCTCTCTTGAGAGGACATATGGTTGATAAGATCTGTAAGGCCTACTTACTCTGATTTAGTATCTTGTGCCAGTATAGATGAACCTCAGAAAAACCGAGTGAAAATGCTATCAAAATCAATTGGCACTGAAACCGTCCTTCTACAGGCTTCAATGCTAGCACAGCTATACTGCTTCTTGATCTCACCTACCTTTTTGAGGGCAATATGGCACTGCATTCTGTAATGTAGACATAGATACCTAAATAGACATCTAAATACATAGATCATTAAAAAGGACTTGAAGGAGGTATGGAGAGAAGAGCATATACCGAATCATGTTTGCACAGATTATTTTGATTTTATCTGTAAAGCTGTGTTATATGAGAGGAGTCTTCAAATGTTTTTGAAACAATTTTCTAATGAGAAAAAAAAATTCTGTGAAAAATTTGTGTGAAATGTTTATAAATAGAACCTGCTTTCTACAGGAAGGACGAATGCATGGCAGACAAAGATCCATAACTATCCTTTCATAATCTTCCTTCTCAGCCTGCATGTTTAGACAGGAAACATTTGAAGGAATAGGAAAAATATGGAAATAGGATTCCTTTAGACCATCTGGTCTAAAGAAAAAAAACCAAAACCAACCAATATATGCAGCATGAAAAAGAAATCATCACTGATGATCAGAGGGCTGGATCATCTCTCCTATGAAGACAGGCTGAGTGTTTTGGGCTTGTTCAGCCTGGAGAAGAGAAAGCTCTGGGGAGACAGCAGGTTTCCAGTACCTGGAGGGGACCTACAGGAAAGCTAGGGACGGACTGTTTGTAAGGGCATGGAGTGATAGGACAAGGAACGTGTTTAAACTAAAAGAGGGTAGATTTGGATCAGACATAAGGAAAAAATTCTTCATTGTGAGGGTGGTGAGGCCCTGACACAGGGTGCCCAGAGGAGCTGTGGCTGCCCCTGGATCCCTGCCAGGGTTCAAGACCATGTTGGATGGGGCTTTGGGCAACCTAGACTAGGGGGATTTAGAACTAGATGGGCTTTGAGGTCCTTCCCAACTCAAACTAGTCTAGGATTCTACGATGATCAGACAAGCATGTGTGTGAACTACTTCACAGTTCGCTGGAGTTGGGTACCAGTAAAAGAAAAGAATTACCTCCATCCGCTCTTGCTTGACATCATCAATTTCATCATCTTCAAACATGGCTAAGAGCTCTCCAGTCTGGTCAATGGAATTGAGAAAGTCTTGAGCAAGCTTCTGCCGTTTGTTGGTATTACTACTGTTGAATTTGTCTTCACAAAGGTAAACAAAGAACAACAAACTTAGTTATTTGGCTTCTCCAGTCATCAACTGATGTTCCTAGGAGGGACATGCTTTAGATTCAGATGCACTATGCAGAAAAGGTCTGTACTTACTTTCCTTTTCATACAAATTGTGCTACCAGACCAAGGTGATATCACTGCTCTGCTGCAGTATGACTAGAAAACCTTTAGCGCTTTCCATACAACTTAGTGTGTTATAGTAATCTAGAAAAACCTAGTTATTTCCCATGGAAGGATCCACAGTGGACAGAGCAGTAGGAAATACCATCTTTCTTTGGTTGTACAAAATTCTCACTTGTACGACAGAATATATAGAGGAAACACTCCTGAGAGCACACAGAACATCCTCATTACCTACAGCCTTAAGCAAAACATAACACAAAGATGCAGCTCCACAGGTGATGGACAGTTGCCCTACAGTAAAACCTTGAGAAACCTGGTAAAATGACCTGTGCTGTCTAAACAGAGTATCAGCTATAAAGACGTTAGCTTCACAAGACAAAATTAGTGTCTTAATTACCAAAGCAAAGAAAATCTTTAATTCCCAGATGAACTGTGTTTAGGAAGCATTTCATGAGCATCTAAATGCCTCATGAAAATTGTTTCTTTGTTTTGAATAGTGACACAGACTTAAGTATTAAAAAACCCTAAGCTGTCAGCTGGGAAGGTATATTGCCAGACCTGCTTGCATGAAACAATATAGTTTCATGTGTGGTGAAAATAAAATGCTACAAGCAAATTAAATCTCAAATGAATTGACAAAACCTTATCCATAGATTGCCTAAGTCAGAGCCAGAAGTATAATGTTTATCTAACAGTAATGAGGATGCTCAGAGGAACCAAACACAGGAAATTCATTGTAAGAGAAAAAATAATAAAATAAAATAAATAAAATAAAAATAAAATAAAAGGCTTTGATAAAGGAAACAAGTACAAAAAGTTGCTTAGGGACATTGGTAGATGTTATAAAGTATGGCAAGATTTGGATTTGCTATGATAAGTTTTAACTGAACTTTTAGAAAGGGAATGTTAATTTTCTATTAATATAAAATCAACAAAACTTTACCTATACAAGCAAATTATATGGCATAAATTGATATATTTTTAATTCAAATAGCTTTTCTTTTAAATTAATTGGTTATAAAAATCTGTGACTTGCTTATGGAATGGGGAAACAAAAGTGTTTCCCTTTCTTAAAATTACAGATTCAAAGCATAAAATATTAACCCACACTGGAAACAAGCCCAGGTCATGTATTAGTATTCAAATGACTTCAGGTTATGGGTTGGGTTTTTTTTAAACATGTCAAAACCCTTTAATAATAATTTAACAAATGTCCATTCAATTGTACACGGTAGCTGCGGCATTTAAATTACACATGCTGAAATCAATTAGCCCTTTAATCAGCACTAGATTCAGACTTCAGCAGAGTTCTGACATTAAACAGTCTTACCTAGCATCTGGATGGTAGATGCAAATACTTATTTTTTTAAGTATTTCAAATGGATTTTAAATCAAATTACTGCAAAGAAAATATTTCTGTGTTTTTAACTATTAGGTAAGACATGAGTGCTTTGCATAGAGCTGTTCAGCACATTTATAAAACACCAAACCTCCCCCCAATGAAATAATATTTTTTTCTACCTTCAAGGAGGTCATCTTCTTCTATTCCTTTGACAATTTTAGATTTATAGTCTCGAAAAAACATGTATTTAAGTAGCCTTCTAAGCTTCTTCTAAAAGAAAAAAAACACGTTTATATTAATTAGTATCATATAGTTATTGGTTATTTAGATTAACTTTGCAGCACACAAATATACACATTTTTTAAATTGTCATAATTTTTGACTCTGGAGAAAATCCACACACAGAAATTACATCAAGGTCAGCGGCAACTCCAAATTAAAAATTATCTATTTGAGCTTCTTGGTACTTTGCTTGCCACTTGTGAGAGAGAAATGTGTTTGACTTTCAGAAAGCAGGATTTCAGAAATCAGGCTTCTTTAGGTCTCTCTGAAATCTTCATTTAGTTTGGAAATTCCAGCCTACAAATACATATTTCTATGAACTGGCATACTATTAACCACTGTTTTCAATACAGTCTTACAGATCATATCAGATAGAGAAACTGCAACTTGTTTTCACATTGTAGAGGCTTTTAATTTTGATATGGTTTTGGTCATTAGTTTTCACTTATGAATCAAGGAGAGAAAAACAAACAGGAGAAAAAAGGGGAAGAGAAAGGGAGGAAATAAAGAAGAAAATTTTTTTTACAATTTCAAAATTTGAAGAAAGAAAATGAATTTAATCTTTCTATGGAAACTGGGATTTTTAAATTATTGATCTGCTCCTCTTACTATCCAGAGAAAGCAAGAAAATCCCTAAATTTTGAGATTTTACTGAGATACACTACAGAAAAAATATTACCATGAAAAACCAAGACAGGATTTAGTGATAGCCTAGATGAAAAAAAAATGTAATGGTCACATTGTCAAAAGTCACATCTACACCCTGCGTTACCAGGGGGAAATTAGAATGATTGATTTCTCATAAAAGGGATAGAAAGAATAAGGGTCAATATTTGGACTTTTATTAAGAACTTGTTTTGAGCTCCAAGGTGCATTACCCACCCTAAAGCTTATTGAAAAGTATCTGTTGATAATTGAAGTCACAGGGAAAATAAGAATTATTTAAAATGTCCTACAATGATCATACTGTGCACAATACAACTGCACAGCAGCTATATGTTTAAATAAAGCTAGTCATGATGATGGACTCCTTTCCTTCCACACAGGTTAAGCAGGCACTTTAAAACACGATAAGCAGTTTACTATGCAAAGTAAGAAATATCTCTCGTTACCTTATCTTTGCGCATTAAGAACAGGAGATCTTCAGCAGAGATGACTCGAGCTCCTCTCAGCTGAGAAACTTCAGCTGCCTGCTGCAACTAAAATAAATAAATAAATTAGGGCGTTCTGTTTCTGTGTTAAAAAAAATTATTCACTAGGGTTTGTTTTAAATAAGTTCAGATAATATTTTGCATGGTAGTGCGTAACAGAATAGACGCTATGTGCTAAAACACAAGCTGGGACTCTCAAAGGTGTCACTCACTTGGCTTTTGTTAGCTAGGCAGTGAATAGCAATTTCACAAAAAGACTGAAAGACTTTTGACAAATCTCAAGCAAAAGCTTTTTTGTTTATATTTAAAATGATTGCTTTTAAAAAGCTCTACATCCTCATTTTTTTTTCCCCTTTCTTTGCACCACATTAGCCCAAAAAATGAATGCATAATTCTCTCAGGCAATGTAAAAATGCCAAATTCTTGCCATAGCACTTTATCTGCAACTGTGGAAGGGTGGCTGATCCCTCTCACAAGTTTTTAGAATAACAAATATTAATTTTAAACAGCTTACCTAAGTATTTTTTGAAAGAAACTCTACCCCTACTTGACTTATCATTAGTACAAAACAGACCCACATGAAGAACTTTTTAGACATGCTCTTATTTCATTTGAGAGAAAGAAAATGAATTGATAGGAAATACCAACTCTAGTAACAAAGTAATTGGAAAAACTGTATTGAGCAGCCCAGGCCATTCAGATGTGAAATAGATAAAAGATGGGATTGAGCAATAAATGCCACAAAAATTGATAAGAGGTTGCCAAAGGACCGTGAAGCAAATAACTGTCTTCATCTCCATTGTGACAGCGACTTCAAAGGCCCCAAACTCCTCAAACTGTGCTGTAAAAATTTCTTTGTAGGGGACTAAGCTCATCAGCCTTGGATTCACCCTCAGAAGGTGCATCAAATTGGACTTGTTTATACACAAATATATTTGGATCATATCAAAACCAGTACAAGATCAGAAACCAAACTTGCACAAGGTGATGCCTATCAAACTACTGGGGTAAGGAGGTCCAACCCAAATGCACCAGAGAAGTCTACAAGATCTGCACCTTTCTTCTCACTAGAATTTGGTTCTGGCGTAAGAGGATACTGTGGAGTAGGTGGGATAGAAAGCATGCTTCACAACATGGAATACACCTTATCCTCTAAATTCAAAAATATTGTCCAAAAGGCAAGATTTAATCATAGTTTCTTTGCTCTTATCCTTGTTAACTATTTGATGGATGAACTGACAGCGAGCACAGTACAAAAGTTATCAAAAGGAGAGGTATCTTAAAAAAATTCTTGATAGTAACACTCATACACACCCATAACATGATCAATAAACAGCAATATGATTTAGTTTCAAATATCTCCATATTCTTCTTTCAGAAATGCATTAATGCACCTGAAAATAATTTAAAGAAATCCTATCCTTCATACTCACACTAGCAATGGTTTCACTCAGTATCACTGGCTGAATAACTATATTATTAATCTGAGCTCCCATGCTGCTATGACTTGAAATAAGCCTATTCAGAAGTTAAAAAGATCAACAAAAACAGTAGCTGTTTCTAATATCCAAAGGAGGGGGGAGGGGGGGGAAGACTTTCATTTTGGCAAGTGTTCAGTGGGCAAAAGATTCAGTCCATAAATCATAATACTGGACTGCATTAATTTTTTTCCACACTAATCACAGGCATACAAAACGTTAACTGTATCTCATAGGCACAACACAAAACATACTGCGTGAAGAGTTTCAGATTTTCTCCTTGAAAACCCCTCTTGGCCCTTGCAGTCACAGAGACCAGAGAGATTTCAGGAATTCAGAAGTCACAGTAATACAATCTTGCTTGAAAAAAAATATAAGAATGTGAAAAGCGATAGTTCTATTTTTTGGCATAAGAAAAACTGTTTCTTATTCTGATTAGTTTGAGGGCATGCAAGCTACTTATATTTCTAACATAAAATATAAAGAGCTGGATAAAAATAAATTTACCAAGAATGAACCAATATTCATCTCTGGTGTAAATCTATTGCATTTAATGGATTTATGCCAAGGCTGACTTTAGCCCCCTAAGCTTAGAAGCGTTACAAAACCTGACCTTAGCGTCGTGATAAGACAACACAGTATTTCCAAATATCACATAAAATAATGGCAGAAATACCCAACTTGAAAGCATGCTCTATTTCCCTACACAGATACAGAACCGTAACTATAATCTTGGAAGGTCCCTCCCAACCCAACCCAACCCATTCTATGGTTCCAGAAGACATTGATTTTCTTACAATTAGATTTAGATACGTTAATTTTTGTGTGTGGCTGAAAATTATAAACACGTGACTATGTCATTTAAAGCAAAGATTGGGCGCAAGCAGCTTACATGAACTTCCAAGTGAAGTAAGGGAAAGGAGAGGTTGCCAAATTCACATCCAATTTGCATCTAAGTAAACCCTGAATAACACTGTTTACTTTAATGGAGTTATTCTGGGCTAAACACAAGATCAAAAACCTGGAATAATATTCTCAGTTTCTACCAAGACAATGACAACTTTATTCTCACATTGCCTCGATTTTAGCATCCATTTTATTTTAAGGAACGAACACACAGCATTTAATTTCTTTGGCTTAAAGAAAGCAAAATATGAAAATAATTACTTCCTGTACAGTTATAAAATATGGATTATTTATCCAAACAGACCATAATGAGTTCTGCATTGGTACACATATTTACCTGGGAAACCAGGATATGCTCAGGTAAATATGTATCCAAGCAATTAAAAAAAAATTATGTACCACACAGCCGAGGTTGGGGGGGGAAAGGTGTATTTATAGTTTTAGCACACACATAATTGACTCATTCAAACCACAACATGAGTGTTTTGCTATAATTAGTATTATAACAAACTATCTTATTTCACTGTCCCAGAGTTGCCATTAATATGCAATAAGCCCCGATTCCCTAATTTCTGGAGCTGAAGGCCTTGTTGAGTCATTACCATGGCTGCATTACATGATGAAGGGGTATTTCAGGAAGCCATAGCAAAGAAACGATCCATCTCTGAGCACCCGAGCATTTATCATTCCAGAAAAGCAATTTTCAGCTATGCAACCTTGAAGTCAGATCTTTCACCTTTCACTGCAGTAGCAGTGCTGGGATTTTTTTACTTTGAGAACAGCAGGTTTTCTGCCCATGACTCCAGATCATTGGTGTGATACAAATGCTGCAATAAGTATTCATATACAAGCAGCAGCAGAGATAGGAAAGAACTTCCCACCGTCTCCCTTCACTGAGCCTCAGCGATACTTAGTGCCATTCACAGAATTTGGGGCAGCAGCAGTTCCGATATACTATCTTTTCCTGACTTTTTCTGGATCATTAAAATTAATTAGTCCACATTACAAAATATTTTATTTGGGATTACCTTGAAGAACAGCAAGAATTCCAAATTACTTAGCTTTGCAAAGAAAAACAGGCTAAATTTCCTAATAGCAGCAAACAATATTTGAGACCTTGGAGTCTGAATATATTTTTTTATTACAGACAAATTATGAACCCCTGAAAGTGAAGTTTAAATAACGGAAGTGTTGAAATGACTTTACCTATAGGAGCGCAAATAGCTCTGTTAATAATTAGGAGTTTATGAAAAAGAAGTGTATTTTACAATTTTTTCACATTACAAAGAAGGTAGTATATACAGTAACTATATTTTAAAGTCTAAGAAGAAATGGCTGGGGAATAATATTTTAAAATGTAATCACTGGTTTAATGACTTTATGAAGTTAACTTTCTTGGCAGGATGAACTGAAGTATGTTAACAGTCACCTTACGGCTATTTTCTTTTTGCAACTTCTGCAAATTATAGATTTGTTGAAAGGAGTATTCATTCTCCTATGACAGAAGCACAGTTACTTCAATAGTACTGTCTGCTCTTTTCTTTTTTTATATAATTATTTTTTCTTCCACCACCTCCAAAGTCAACAATCACCGATACTTCTACAAAACCGTCTTGATGGACAAACAGACAAAAAGCTGGAAAACAAACATACTATGTTGTGACATAATCCTTCCAGTTAAACTGCAAGACGGAGCTGAAATGGTAATGTTTGCATGCCTTGAAACTGCTGGGAGCCAAGAATAATGCTTCAGGAGCTATGATTTTGTTTTCATTATAGAAGAAAATTAGATCATAGTTCACCTGGCCAAAGTTGGGTTTTTTTCTGAGGAAGGAAGGTTGTTTTGTTATTAAGTGTGCATTAAAATGGCCTAGTTTTTCATCTTTTCTAGATCAAAAGTATGCAACTATAAAAATACCAATAAAAGAATCTGAATTGAGATATAGTGTGATAAATGTATTCCAAGCAGAGCACCCCAGTATTTTTTTTAAAGCAATTAAACATTGTTTTTCACTTAAACCTTTCTATGTAGTATCTCATGAACTAGTACCGCTGACACTTGAGCTTCTGATCCTAACATACATGGGAAAAACACAAAATTAGTTTCAACTAGTCAGCATAGGAACACGTTTTACAGTTACTACATCCTGGGAGGACGATTGTGGAGTCCATTAGAGCTCTCTAATAGCTAATGATTTAGGATGACCACACATGGGTTAAATAGCACGACTGAATCATCACAAGCTAAAACATAAAACGTCAATCTGCAGATTGAAAGACAACAAATTTTCTTGGGTTTAGGTATCTTTTTTCAAATCTAAGCATTCTTTACTAAAGACTATTTAATGTAACACCAGGGATCATGTGTGATTTTGAGAAGACAAAGCTCTACGTATCATTAGAGGCTTTAGAGGAGCACTTTCTTGCTTGACATAAAGTGAATTTCAGTCCATACAGGTCATGACAATAAGAACACAACAGTTCATACCCCATGGTCCCTGGCATTTACTGAGAATTTCAAGTATGTTATTTGTTATATGTGTCTCTTCAAAAAAACTTGCTCTTGAAAGGAAGATTGACTGCTTCATCTTGCCTTCTTGCAGGTAGCAATGGCTTTTGGGTTCCCAAAAACTGGATCTGGATACAGAGTGTCTGCAGCCAGTCTCTAGTAGCTGAAGCATAAAGAGTATATCTACAGGTCAGATGCATTGAGAGCACCCCGACAAGAAAGATTTGCGGGTGTTAGTTGATGAGAAGCTCAACATGAGTGGGCAGTAAGTGTGTGCAGTCCAGAAGGTGACCTGGGCTGCTTTGAAATAAGAGTGATCAGCAAATCTAGGGAGGGGATTCCGCCCCTCTGCTCCGGTGAGACCACAGCTGCAGTGCTGTGTCCAGCTCTGGGGTCTTCAGACATCCTACTGTCAATATCATTAATAAAGATATTTAACAACATCGGTCCCAGCACAGAACCCTGAGAAAAACTTGTCACAGTCTTCCATCTGGACTTTGAGCCATTGACCACCACCCTTCTGAATACAACCATCCATCCATCCTTATCCACTGAACAATCCACCCATCAAAACTGTATCTCTCCAACTAAGAGAGAAGGATGTTGTGGGAGATGGATGTGTGGGAGATCACGTCAAAGGCATTGCAGAAATCCAGATAGAAGACATGCAACATCTATCATCAGAACAGAGTTCCCTGCAGCTTGCTCTGATGTTACATACAAAATTCTTCTAAACATGCAAAACAAAGAAATGGAAAAAAGTTCATAGCCCTTAGAAAACTACATCTACTCAGCCTGTGTAATGGAATGAGCCAACAAGAAAATACACCGTGCTCCTAGATTATCAGTGCTGGAAATCTTTGCAGCTGGAAGAAGACTTTATACTGACCAAAGTCATAAAATTTAACAAAACATTTCTTTAAAAAAAATAATGATACATTATAAATACATCATCAGAACAGTCGTTGCCACCCAGGACATCTTGAGACTGTACCCTATAATTCACCTCAGATCAGTAGATCCCAGACAGCAGTGATTCATGGGGTTATTCTGCCATGGATGTGGACATTTAATAGACTTATGTTTATCTGACTCTCAAATTTATCAAGATCCTGCTAGATTTTTTTTTTTTTTTTTTCCCCTTGGGCTGGGAAGAACCTTAGAAACCCTTCTGCCATGGTTGATGGCCCTCCACTAGCCCAGGGTGCCCAAAGCCCCATCCATGGTAAGAAATTTCTTCTTAATATCCAATTCAAATCTACGGTCTACCTTGGAGCCATTACCCATTGTCCTATCAATACATGCCCTCACAAAAAGTCCCCAAACCATGTGCAGGACCTCACACTTGGCCTTATTGAACCTCAATTTTCTGAGGGAGGATTCAATCCCACTGTCCATGTCACTTACAAAGATGTTAAAATGGTGCAAGTCCAAATATTGACCCCTGAGGAAGCTCTGCCCCTTGTCAGCCACCCCCCCAATTTAGCAATATCAAAAAAGTTGTTGAGTATATCCTGTGTCACCCATCCACATTACTGATAAGGACATATGGGCCTCACTACTCCAGTCTTTACCGAGGTCTAGGAGAGGAAAGGGACAAAATAGCCTCTGATGATGATGATAGCATCAAAAGAAAACAACTTGGAAACCTATATTCTACTAGAGCAGAATATAAACTTGAAAAATATCATCCAAGGGGAAATGATGGAGTAATGTTCTCTAGAATGACCATGAAAAAAACTTTGTGAAGTGTGAAGGTTATAGATGTGAAAGATTCATTAGCCCAGATGAAACTGAAAAATTCTCATGGCCAAAAGCACTCCAACCTCTGTAAACACACCCCTGTATTTCTGAAGATGAGTGTAGAGTCCTCCATTGACTGCCCATTTCTAGGACTGTCGTGATATTCTATTAAGGTAAGTGGTGCCATCCCACTGGAAATGACTGGCAGCAAATTCCTCTGTATCTAAAATAAGTGCTGATGCTTTCAAGGAAATAGTCATAGAATGGTTTGAGTTGGAGGGGACCTTTAAAGGTAATTGGATCCCAATTATAATTAACTATATTTGGACTCAAACTTTCATAACAAGCTGTTTCATTTTTACAGCGGTGCGGTGGTTCAGCCCCAAGCACTGGCTGAGCACCACACGTCACTCACTCACTCCCAGAGGAGAAGAGAGATAGAGCCTCCATGGGTTGGGATACTGACAAAACCACCAGGAACATAGAACAATAACAGCCAATTACACTCACACCCAGCAATAACACAGAGTACTTTACCAATCCAAAGATTACAGAGTGCTACACAAGGACGGACGGACGGACCGACCGACCGACCAACCAGACACCGCAGCCACACTCAGACTATCCTAGATGCACCAAGCCCGCACCCTTCCCCAACCAGCCCCTTTTATGAGGAAGTGATGTCAGGTGGAGTGGAAACAGCCTGGGCTAACTCAGCTCACCTGGGCTGGCTGTTTGGGAAGGTTGACTCTGGCCTGGCCAGAAGCAGGACAAGCAGTATCATTACAGCTACTCCATGTGGAGAATTTCCACTGTAACTATTACTTCCTTCTAAGTTATCCAGGCCTGGAGGTTGGTGGCCCTGCCTGTGGCAGGGGTTTGGAACTCTATGATCCTTGGGATCCCTTCCAACCCATGCCATTCTATGATTCCATGATAAGTTATGACTTTGAATGCCCATTTGGTACTACATGTTACTTTGAAAGCAGAAGAATCTGTAATCTTTTTAGGAATAAATACATTCACATTTCCTTCTCCAAAACAAAACAAAAAAAAAGTAATTAGAATTTACCCTTCTCAAAAACAATAAAATTTCTGAATATTTAGTCTATTAGCTCAGATTTATTTCCTCTCCATCAATCGTTTCTATTTCTTTTCTTTCTCCAATAATACTATGGCATACAAGCCAGTAGAGGTTTATATTAAAACAAAGCTTCCTGTCTTTTGGTTTCAAATCCCAGAAGAAACTACCATTTAGGATTATTGTTACACACTTTCCAGTGCTGCAAGCAGAAAAAACCCTGTTCTCTGTTGATTGAGAGACCATCTAGTATAAACAGGTTTCTTTCTCCCATCGCTGCAGAGTAACATTTGTTTAAATTATGTATCCTTGCATTGCTCACACAGGAAAATAATTATTGCCTTATATTAGTTTCACCAGAATACTAAATAAATACTCTTCCTTTCCATATGACAGCAAATTGGAATCAGGCTTCACTGTTTGTCATAGGGAAAATAAGACATATATTTACCTATTCCAAGCACAGATAAAAAGTGAATTTAGAGCAAGCCTCGGGCTAATGAAAGAACTGCAAAGCAAGTATCAGTGCACTGAATATAGAGAAGACAGGACCTTGATCCTCTGGATGAAGTGATCCCAAAGTCATAAAAAAAATTTCTTCAAACACCTCAAAATGAAGGACAAAGACATACTTTGAAAAATTAAATCCTGCAAAGGACATAAGCAACACATTGCTTTGAAATTTCAGACTAGGAGACAGAGTGAAAAGGGATCCAGGTTCAATCAAAAATACAAAAATGGCAATGTTTTCCACTAGACAGCTCTGAAGAGATAGGCCATTATGTTCATATTTGGAAAGACTATGCTAGTGGTGGAAGACTTTGTAAGTGAAAAGATTTTACCTGAAATTATATAATCACAGAAACATAAAGGTTAGAGAAGACTTCGAATATCATCCAGTCCAACCGTCCTGCTACCACCTATATTACTTACTAAACCATGTCCTTAAGTAACTCATCCAACCGTTCCTTGAACACCCCGAGGAACTGTGACTCCACCACATCCCTGGGCAACCCATTCCAATGCCCAACCACTCTTTCTGAGAAGAAATTTCTCCTCATTTCTAACCTGAACTTCCCCTGGCACAATGCACAGACATTCCCTGATTCATTCCATGATTCACACTGGTCTTTTTTATTTTTTATGCACATCGACCAAGTGGGAACTTCTCAGTTTGCATGGTTGGCACTAGACGATCTTTAAGGTCTCTTCCAACCTAAACCATTCTATCGTTCTATGGTGACCACAACTAAATGCTACAGAATTGCTCAGATTAAACACCAAGACACACAATATGTGTAAATGCCTCCTGGTTTACATGGTTTTGGATGGCAGAAAGGCCACGTGCGTGTCTGGGCATAAGGTAAATTATACTGCCTGCAGAATTTTGACAGGCTGGTAAACATCATCTTGCAAGATGTGCCCAAAATATCAATAGAAAAATAAATCAATAATAGATAAAGAAGAGAAAAACATTTAGTTTCAATGCTTTTTCAACCACAGTATCTTCATGGAGTGTACACTATGACGCTAGAAAAAATCTCGGCCTGTCCTGTAATTTTTAATCTTTGGGAAAATCATTTGTCAACAGGGGCAAGTTATAATCAGAATGTGCAATAAAATAAGGAAGTTCTATGAAATATCTCTCTTCCATCATTAAATCCCTCTCTGATTCATTTCAAAATGGCTTAAAAACCCTCAATATTTAGGACCTTTCTTCCAAGAATCTTCTAATCAAAGATAAAAACAGAAGAAAATTTATAAAAACAATAGTCCCAGTCCAAGGTAGACCCATTTTCATGTAATGATAATATGAAGGGAAGTCCAATTTTTTTTTTGTGTTAGTCTGTTATTTTTTTAAATTTATTTATATGAATTATAATTCTCAGAGCTTAAAAAAACCCTCAAAATCCAGGTAAATTGTACAGATAATGAACACGACAGATTTTCTCTTTGGAAGATGAAAGAAAGAAAGAAAAAAGGAAGGACCTCTCACTCGGAGAAAGAAAAGGAATCAACATGAAGGAGCATAAATGTAAAATTCAAACAACAGATACTTGTGTCTGAAAAATGGCGCTGATTTCCTAACTCTATTTAATGTTCATTCTTTAATTAACATTCATTTCCCAAGGACATAAGTTTGAAAAGGCTGTTTCACATTACTTTAGCACGAAGAGAAAGAATCACTTTAAAGCCATGAAAAAACCAGGGGAAAAAAAATAAACACGCCTTCTGAACATAATTTCCTCTTTATTGCTACTGCAAAGTTATGAAATGAAATCTATTATTTAATTACATTGGATCAAGCAACAGGAAGAGAAGGGAGTGTTTGAGTCACAACATCACTGTAAGGATAAATTACTACACTTCCTCTTGCTAAAAGACAATTTTAATGGGCTGAAACTGCAAATGGTTAAAATCAAACTACTGGGAGGTAGGAAGACCTTCATGCTAACATAAAAAACCCCAGGAAATGTACTATGAAATTCTTAATAGAAACATTAGTAACAATAGGGGGAGGAAGTAGCAACATTTTCTGCCAGAACATCAATAGTTCGAAAATTATTACATTTCTCTCCAGAATCTGAAGATAGTTTAAAAACTACACAATAGCTTCTGGGCCTGCTTTGTTTTATGCTTTGCATTGGAGATGTTTAGATAATCTATTATGAAAACTTCAAAATTTATCTGTTATTACTACGAAAATTTTACTAGCCATAAGGGATTTCCCTTAGCTGTGCTTCAGTAGTGTTTACTAGATCCTTCAAATTGAATGCAACTGTTGGAAAAGTTAAAGCATTTCATTTCTTAAGTATGTTCTTGGCATTAAAAAAATGTGAGGGCTTTAAACTGTAATGAAAAGATAGAATGACTTCTAAAATGTTAGAATAGATAACTTGCAAGTGTTATGGAGTCCACAAGTGGGACATGAATGTGCAAATGCTGCGAACTTTTATATAATTTAAATTCTCTTTGGCTTATATGGAGATGCTCTGAAATAACCTTTCATGGAAATAGTATCTTTTCTCAAAACTAGAATACACTAAAGTATGAGGGCATTTCACAGATAATTTGAAGAACAATGGAAATTATCTTTGAAGTTGTTCAGGAAAGCTCCTCCTAAGCCTAAGGGTAGTATGGGAGAGCATTTCTTTGAAAAAGCTCTCCTAGATGCAAGAGAGTGATTTTCTAGGCTCATCAGGGACTTGACTGGCATCTCAAGACTGCAGGATGGATGACATGAAGGTGGTGAGTAGAACCCATGAAGATTTTTGGGAAAGATGAGGAGAGGTTTTGAGAGGGATAAAGGAAACAAGATAGAAAACACTGCAGAAATTTTCTAAATCAAAAATTTTCACAATATCCTTCTAGTATTTGGTCTATGGTCTGCTTTTAAACTTCTAACACAGTCTATGAAAGCAGTCATAAAATAAAACCTTTCAGTAATGCGGTGTCTCACAGACCTCCATGATCCTTGTATTTTTTAAAAAAGTCTGATCTTCAATGGAACATGTTAGGAGGCTACTTGTTCCTAATGAATAAAAGTCATTGTATCTAGAGAACATAGATTTCACCTGCTGAATGTAGGAAACCAATAAAAGGTGCCATGAATCTCATCATACATGGTGTATTTCTTCTTCTCTTGAGACTTGGGTTATTGGCTACTGTCAGACTTAACTGACTATGGGAACAGCTGGTTGGATTCAGTGAATTTTCAAATATTTTACCTACCAATGTGCCACAAGCAAAATTAGCACATTTTCAAAACGGTTATGAACCAGGAAGGCTTTGATGGACAGTCAGTCTAGAATCAATCAAAAAAGCTATCAATTGACTGAGCAAGAAGTCTGATAAAATAGAAGAAACAAAGACATTCTTGTTAAGGAGCAGAAGTATTTGGTCTTCTGCAAAAATCTCTGTATGATGGCAACTGGTCCAAGCTATGGATCTGTACACATCCATTAGAAGACAATTTCCCCTGCCCTAAGAAGATCTCTGCTTTGGGAATCCAACTGTACAGTCTTATAATTAAATGCAGCTCTACTGAAACTGCTCACGTGTTAAGTTA